>OX371184.1:28903096-30103096 GCA_947310635.1 Leptodirus hochenwartii
TTGAAAAATGCAGTTTTTGTCCGCGAAGTACGAAAATGTCTAAAAACGCTTATATTCCTTGAAAGTGATCGTTTTTAGTTATTTTCAGCTCTTTGACGTTAATAAATTTATTTTCACAGTTAAAAATAATTTTTTGTCGTGAAAAATACAGATTTTGTCCGCGTAGTACGAAAATGTCTAAAAACGGTTATATTTGTTGAAAGTGATCGTTTTTAGACGTTTTCAGCTCTCTGACGTTAATAAATTTATTTTCAGAGTTAAAAAATATTTTTTGTCGTGAAAAATACAGTTTTTGTCCGTGAAGTACGAAAATGTCTAAAAACGCTTACATTCCTTGAAAGTGATCGTTTTTTGTTATTTTCAGCTCTTTGACGTTAATAAATTTATTTTCACAGTTAAAAATTATTTTTTGTCGTGAAAAATACAGTTTTTGTCCGCGAAGTGCGAAAATGTCTAAAAACGGTTATATTTGTTGAAAGTGATCGTTTTTAGACGTTTTCAGCTCTTTGACGTTAATAAATTTATTTTCAGAGATAAAAATTATTTTTTGTCGTGAAAAATACAGATTTTGTCCGTGTAGTATGAAAATGTCTAAAAACGGTTATATTTGTTGAAAGTGGTCGTTTTTAGAGGTTTTCAGCTCTCTGACGTTAATAAATTTATTTTAAGAAATAAAAAATATTTTTTGTCGTGAAAAATGCAGTTTTTGTCCGCGAAGTACGAAAATGTCTAAAAACGCTTGTATTCGTCGAAAGTGATCGTTTTTAGATGTTTCCAGCCTTCTGACGTTAATAAATTTATTTTCAGAGATAAAAAAAAAAAATTGTCGTGAAAAATACAGTTTTTGCCTGAGAAGTACGAAAATGTCTAAAAACGCTTGTATTCGTCGAAAGTGATCGTTTTTATACGTTTCCAGCACTCTGACGTTAATAAATTTATTTTCAGAGATAAAAAATATTTTTTGTCGTGAAAAATACACTTTTTGTCCGCGTAGTACGAAAATGTCTAAAAACGGTTATATTTGTTGAAAGTGATCGTTTTTAGACGTTTTCAGCTCTCTGACGTTAATAAATTTATTTTCAGAGATAAAAATTATTTTTTGTCGTGAAAAATACAGTTTTTGTCCGCGAAGTACGAAAATGTCTAAAAACGCTTGTATTCGTTGAAAGTTATCGTTTTTAGACGTTTCCAGCTCTCTGACGTTAATAAATTTATTTTCAGAGATAAAAAATATTTTTTGGCCTGAAAAATACAGTTTTTGTCCGCGAAGTACGAAAATGTCTAAAAACGCTTGTACTAGTTGAAAGTGATCGTTTTTAGATGTTCCCAGCTCTCTGACGTTCATAAATTTATTTTCAGAGATTAAAAAAAAAAAATTGTCGTGAGAAATACAGTTTTTGTCCGCAAAGTACGAAAATGTCTAAAAACGCTTGTATTCGTCGAAAGTGATCGTTTTGATACGTTTCCAGCACTCTGACATTAATAAATTTATTTTCAGAGATAAAAAATATTTTTTGTCGTGAAAAATACACTTTTTGTCCGCGAAGTACGAAAATGTCTAAAAACGTTTGTATTCGTCGAAACTGATCGTTATAGACGTTTTCAGCTCTCTGACGTTAATAAATTAATTTTCAGACATAAAAAATACTTTTTGTCGTGAAAAATGCAGTTTTTGTCCGCGAAGTACAAAAATGTCTAAAAACGCTTATATTCATTGAAAGTGATCGTTTTTAGACGTTTTCAGCTCTTTGACGTTAATAAATTTATTTTCACAGTTAAAAAATATTTTTTGTCGTGAAAAATACACTTTTTGTCCGCGAAGTACGAAAATGTCTAAAAACGTTTGTATTCGTCGAAACTGATCGTTATAGACGTTTTCAGCTCTCTGACGTTAATAAATTAATTTTCAGACATAAAAAATACTTTTTGTCGTGAAAAATGCAGTTTTTGTCCGCGAAGTACAAAAATGTCTAAAAACGCTTATATTCATTGAAAGTGATCGTTTTTAGACGTTTTCAGCTCTCTTACGTTAATAAATTTATTTTAAGAAATAAAAAATATTTTTTGTCGTGAAAAATGCAGTTTTTGTCCGCGATGTACGAAAATGTCTAAAAACGCTTGTATTCGTCGAAAGTGATCGTTTTTAGATGTTTTCAGCTCTTTGACGTTAATAAATTTATTTTCACAGTTAAAAATTATTTTTTGTCGTGAAAAATACAGTTTTTGTCCGCGAAGTACGAAAATCTCTAAAAACGCTTATATTTGTTGAAAGTGATCGTTTTTAGACGTTTTCAGCTCTTTGACGTTAATAAATTTATTTTCAGAGATAAAAATTAGTTTTTGTCGTGAAAAATACAGTTTTTGTCCGCGAAGTACGAAAATGTCAAAAAACGCTTGTGTTCGTTGAAAGTTATCGTTTTTAGACGTTTCCAACTCTCTGACGTTAATAAATTTATTTTCAGAGATAAAAAATATTTTTTGGCCTGAAAAATACAGTTTTTGTCCGCGAAGTACGAAAATGTCTAAAAACGCTTGTACTCGTTGAAAGTGATCGTTTTTAGATGTTCCCAGCTCTCTGACGTTCATAAATTTATTTTCAGAGATTAAAAAAAAAAATTGTCGTGGGAAATACAGTTTTTGTCCGCGAAGTACGAAAATGTCTAAAAACGCTTATATTCATTGAAAGTGATCGTTTTTAGACGTTTTCAGCTCTCTGACGTTAATAAATTTATTTTAAAAAATAAAAAATATTTTTTGTCGTGAAAAATGCAGTTTTTGGCCGCGAAATACGAAAATGTCTAAAAACGCTTGTATTCGTCGAAAGTGATCGTTTTTAGATATTTTCAGCTCTTTGACGTTAATAAATTTATTTTCACAGTTAAAAATTATTTTTTGTCGTGAAAAATACAGATTTTGTCCGCGTAGTACGAAAATGTCTAAAAACGGTTATATTTGTTGAAAGTGATCGTTTTTAGACGTTTTCAGCTCTCTGACGTTAATAAATTTATTTTCAGAGTTAAAAAATATTTTTTGTCGTGAAAAATACAGTTTTTGTCCGCGAAGTACGAAAATGTCTAAAAACGTTTGTATTCGTCGAAAGTGATCGTTATAGACGTTTTCAGCTCTCTGACGTTAATAAATTTATTTTCAGAGATAAAAAATATTTTTTGTCGTGAAAAATACAGTTTTTGTCCGCGAAGTACGAAAATGTCTAAAAACGCTTGTATTCGTCGAAAGTCATCGTTTTTATACGTTTCCAGCACTCTGACGTTAATAATTTTATTTTCAGAGATAAAAAAAAAATTTTGTCGTGAAAAATACAGTTTTTGTCCACGAAGTACGAAAATGTCTAAAAACGCTTGCATTCGTCGAAAGTGATCGTTTTTAGACGTTTTCAGCTTTCTGACCAGAATAAATTTATTTTCAGAGATATAAAATATTTTTTGTCGTGAAAAATGCAGTTTTAGTCCGAGAAGTACGAAAATGTCTAAAAACGCTTGTATTCGTCGAAAGTGGTCGTTTTTAGACGTTTCCAGCTTTCTGACCAGAATAAATTTATTTCCAGAGATATAAAATATTTTTTGTCGTGAAAAATACAGTTTTATTCGGAGAAGTACGAAAATGCCTAAAAACGCTCGTATTCGTTGAAAGTGAACGTTTTTAGACATTTCCAGCTCTCTGACGTTAATAAATTAATTTTCAGACATAAAAAATACTTTTTGTCTGAAAAATACAGTTTTTGTCCGCGTAGTACGAAAATGTCTAAAAACACTTATATTCGTCGAAAGTAATTGTTTTTAGACGTTTTCAGCTCTCTGACGTTAATAAATTTATTTTAAGAAATAAAAAATATTTTTTGTCGTGAAAAATGCAGTTTTTGTCCGCGAAGTACGAAAATGTCTAAAAACGCTTGTATTCGTCGAAAGTGATCGTTTTTAGATGTTTCTAGCCTTCTGACGTTAATAAATTTATTTTCAGAGATAAAAAAAAAAAATTGTCGTGAAAAATACAGTTTTTGCCTGAGAAGTACGAAAATGTCTAAAAACGCTTGTATTCGTCGAAAGTGATCGTTTTTATACGTTTCCAGCACTCTGACGTTAATAATTTTATTTTCAGAGATAAAATATATTTTTTGTCGTGAAAAATGCAGTTTTTGTCCGCGAAGTGCGAAAATGTCTAAAAACGGTTATATTTGTTGAAAGTGATCGTTTTTAGACGTTTTCAGCTCTCTGACGTTAATAAATTTATTTTCAGACTTAAAAAATATTTTTTGTCGTGAAAAATACAGTTTTTGTCCGCGAAGTGCGAAAATGTCTAAAAACGGTTATATTTGTTGAAAGTGATCGTTTTTAGACGTTTTCAGCTCTTTGACGTTAATAAATTTATTTTCATAGATAAAAATTATTTTTTGTCGTGAAAAATACAGATTTTGTCCGTGTAGTATGAAAATGTCTAAAAACGGTTATATTTGTTGAAAGTGATCGTTTTTAGACGTTTTCAGCTCTCTGACGTTAATAAATTTATTTTCAGAGTTAAAAAATATTTTTTGTCGTGAAAAATACAGTTTTTGTCCGTGAAGTACGAAAATGTCTAAAAACGCTTATATTCCTTGAAAGTGATCGTTTTTAGATGTTTTCAGCTCTTTGACGTTAATAAATTTATTTTCACAGTTAAAAATTATTTTTTGTCGTGAAAAATACAGATTTTGTCCGCGTAGTATGAAAATGTATAAAAACGGTTATATTTGTTGAAAGTGATCGTTTTTAGACGTTTCCAGCTCTCTGACGTTAATAAATTTATTTTCATAGAAAAAAAATATTTTTTGTCCTGAAAAATACAGTTTTTGTCCGCGAAGAACGAAAATGTCTAAAAACGCTTATATTCGTCGAAAGTGATCGTTTTTATACGTTTCCAGCACTCTGACGTTAATAATTTTATTTTCAGAGATAAAATATATTTTTTGTCGTGAAAAATGCAGTTTTTGTCCGCGAAGTGCGAAAATGTCTAAAAACGGTTATATTTGTTGAAAGTGATCGTTTTTAGACGTTTTCAGCTCTCTGACGTTAATAAATTTATTTTCAGACTTAAAAAATATTTTTTGTCGTGAAAAATACAGTTTTTGTCCGCGAAGTGCGAAAATGTCTAAAAACGGTTATATTTGTTGAAAGTGATCGTTTTTAGACGTTTTCAGCTCTTTGACGTTAATAAATTTATTTTCAGAGATAAAAATTATTTTTTGTCGTGAAAAATACAGATTTTGTCCGTGTAGTATGAAAATGTCTAAAAACGGTTATATTTGTTGAAAGTGATCGTTTTTAGACGTTTTCAGCTCTCTGACGTTAATAAATTTATTTTCAGAGTTAAAAAATATTTTTTGTCGTGAAAAATACAGTTTTTGTCCGTGAAGTACGAAAATGTCTAAAAACGCTTATATTCCTTGAAAGTGATCGTTTTTAGATGTTTTCAGCTCTTTGACGTTAATAAATTTATTTTCACAGTTAAAAATTATTTTTTGTCGTGAAAAATACAGATTTTGTCCGCGTAGTATGAAAATGTATAAAAACGGTTATATTTGTTGAAAGTGATCGTTTTTAGACGTTTCCAGCTCTCTGACGTTAATAAATTTATTTTCATAGAAAAAAAATATTTTTTGTCCTGAAAAATACAGTTTTTGTCCGCGAAGAACGAAAATGTCTAAAAACGCTTATATTCGTCGAAAGTGATCGTTTTTATACGTTTCCAGCACTCTGACGTTAATAAATTTATTTTCAGAGAAAAAAAAAATTTTTGTCGTGAGAAATACACTTTTTGTCCGCGAAGTGCGAAAATGTCTAAAAACGCTTGTATTCGTCGAAAGTCATCGTTTTTATACGTTTCCAGCACTCTGACGTTAATAATTTTATTTTCAGAGATAAAAAATATTTTTTGTCGTGAAAAATACAGTTTTTGTCCACGAAGTACGAAAATGTCTAAAACCGCTTATATTCGTTGAAAGTGATCGATTTTAGACGTTTTCAGCTCTCTGACGTTAATAAATTAATTTTCAGACGTAAAAAAATACTTTTTGTCTGAAAAATACAGTTTTTGTCCGCGTAGTACGAAAATGTCTAAAAACACTTATATTCGTCGAAAGTAATCGTTTTTAGACGTTTTCAGCTCTCTGACGTTAATAAATTTATTTTAAGAAATAAAAAATACTTTTTGTCGTGAAAAATGCAGTTTTTGTCCGCGAAGTACGAAAATGTCTAAAAACGCTTATATTCATTGAAAGTGATCGTTTTTAGACGTTTTCAGCTCTTTGACGTTAATAAATTTATTTTCACAGTTAAAAATTATTTTTTGTCGTGAAATATACAGATTTTGTCCGCGTAGTACGAAAATGTCTAAAAACGGTTATATTTGTTGAAAGTGATCGTTTTTAGACGTTTTCAGCTCTCTGACGTTAATAAATTTATTTTCAGAGATAAAAAATATTTTTTGTCGTGAAAAATACACTTTTTGTCCGCGATGTACGAAAATGTCTAAAAACGTTTGTATTCGTCGAAAGTGATCGTTATAGACGTTTTCAGCTCTCTGACGTTAATAAATTAATTTTCAGACATAAAAAATACTTTTTGTCGTGAAAAATGCAGTTTTTGTCCGCGAAGTACGAAAATGTCTAAAAACGCTTATATTCATTGAAAGTGATCGTTTTTAGACGTTTTCAGCTCTTTGACGTTAATAAATTTATTTTCACAGTTAAAAATTATTTTTTGTCGTTAAAAATACAGATTTTGTCCGCGTAGTACGAAAATGTCTAAAAACGGTTATATTTGTTGAAAGTGATCGTTTTTAGACGTTTTCAGCTCTATGACGTTAATAAATTTATTTTCAGAGTTAAAAAATATTTTTTGTCGTGAAAAATACAGTTTTTGTCCGCGAAGTGCGAAAATGTCTAAAAACGGTTATATTTGTTGAAAGTGATCGTTTTTGGACGTTTTCAGCTCTTTGACGTTAATAAATTTATTTTCAGAGATAAAAATTATTTTTTGTCGTGAAAAATACAGTTTTTGTCCGCGAAGTACGAAAATGTCTAAAAACGCTTGTACTAGTTGAAAGTGATCGTTTTTAGATGTTCCCAGCTCTCTGACGTTCATAAATTTATTTTCAGAGATTAAAAAAAAAAAATTGTCGTGAGAAATACAGTTTTTGTCCGCAAAGTACGAAAATGTCTAAAAACGCTTGTATTCGTCGAAAGTGATCGTTTTTATACGTTTCCAGCACTCTGACATTAATAAATTTATTTTCAGAGATAAAAAATATTTTTTGTCGTGAAAAATACACTTTTTGTCCGCGAAGTACGAAAATGTCTAAAAACGTTTGTATTCGTCGAAACTGATCGTTATAGACGTTTTCAGCTCTCTGACGTTAATAAATTAATTTTCAGACATAAAAAATACTTTTTGTCGTGAAAAATGCAGTTTTTGTCCGCGAAGTACAAAAATGTCTAAAAACGCTTATATTCATTGAAAGTGATCGTTTTTAGACGTTTTCAGCTCTCTTACGTTAATAAATTTATTTTAAGAAATAAAAAATATTTTTTGTCGTGAAAAATGCAGTTTTTGTCCGCGATGTACGAAAATGTCTAAAAACGCTTGTATTCGTCGAAAGTGATCGTTTTTAGATGTTTTCAGCTCTTTGACGTTAATAAATTTATTTTCACAGTTAAAAATTATTTTTTGTCGTGAAAAATACAGTTTTTGTCCGCGAAGTACGAAAATCTCTAAAAACGCTTATATTTGTTGAAAGTGATCGTTTTTAGACGTTTTCAGCTCTTTGACGTTAATAAATTTATTTTCAGAGATAAAAATTAGTTTTTGTCGTGAAAAATACAGTTTTTGTCCGCGAAGTACGAAAATGTCAAAAAACGCTTGTGTTCGTTGAAAGTTATCGTTTTTAGACGTTTCCAACTCTCTGACGTTAATAAATTTATTTTCAGAGATAAAAAATATTTTTTGGCCTGAAAAATACAGTTTTTGTCCGCGAAGTACGAAAATGTCTAAAAACGCTTGTACTCGTTGAAAGTGATCGTTTTTATACGTTTCCAGCACTCTGACGTTAATAAATTTATTTTCAGAGAAAAAAAAAATTTTTGTCGTGAAAAATACACTTTTTGTCCGCGAAGTGCGAAAATGTCTAAAAACGCTTGTATTCGTCGAAAGTCATCGTTTTTATACGTTTCCAGCACTCTGACGTTAATAATTTTATTTTCAGAGATAAAAAATATTTTTTGTCGTGAAAAATACAGTTTTTGTCCACGAAGTACGAAAATGTCTAAAACCGCTTATATTCGTTGAAAGTGATCGATTTTAGACGTTTTCAGCTCTCTGACGTTAATAAATTAATTTTCAGACGTAAAAAAATACTTTTTGTCTGAAAAATACAGTTTTTGTCCGCGTAGTACGAAAATGTCTAAAAACACTTATATTCGTCGAAAGTAATCGTTTTTAGACGTTTTCAGCTCTCTGACGTTAATAAATTTATTTAAGAAATAAAAAATATTTTTTGTCGTGAAAAATGCAGTTTTTGTCCGCGAAGTACGAAAATGTCTAAAAACGCTTATATTCCTTGAAAGTGATCGTTTTTAGTTATTTTCAGCTCTTTGACGTTAATAAATTTATTTTCACAGTTAAAAATTATTTTTTGTCGTGAAATATACAGATTTTGTCCGCGTAGTACGAAAATGTCTAAAAACGGTTATATTTGTTGAAAGTGATCGTTTTTAGACGTTTTCAGCTCTCTGACGTTAATAAATTTATTTTCAGAGTTAAAAAATATTTTTTGTCGTGAAAAATACAGTTTTTGTCCGTGAAGTACGAAAATGTCTAAAAACGCTTATATTCCTTGAAAGTGATCGTTTTTTGTTATTTTCAGCTCTTTGACGTTAATAAATTTATTTTCACAGTTAAAAATTATTTTTTGTCGTGAAAAATACAGATTGTGTCCGCGTAGTACGAAAATGTCTAAAAACGGTTATATTTGTTGAAAGTGATCGTTTTTAGACGTTTTCAGCTCTTTGACGTTAATAAATTTATTTTCACAGTTAAAAATTATTTTTTGTCGTTAAAAATACAGATTTTGTCCGCGTAGTACGAAAATGTCTAAAAACGGTTATATTTGTTGAAAGTCATCGTTTTTATACGTTTCCAGCACTCTGACGTTAATAAATTTATTTTCAGAGATAAAAAATATTTTTTGTCGTGAAAAATACACTTTTTGTCCGCGAAGTACGAAAATGTCTAAAAACGTTTGTATTCGTCGAAAGTGATCGTTATAGACGTTTTCAGCTCTCTGACGTTAATAAATTAATTTTCAGACATAAAAAATACTTTTTGTCGTGAAAAATGCAGTTTTTGTCCGCGAAGTACGAAAATGTCTAAAAACGCTTATATTCATTGAAAGTGATCGTTTTTAGACGTTTTCAGCTCTTTGACGTTAATAAATTTATTTTCACAGTTAAAAATTATTTTTTGTCGTTAAAAATACAGATTTTGTCCGCGTAGTACGAAAATGTCTAAAAACGGTTATATTTGTTGAAAGTGATCGTTTTTAGACGTTTTCAGCTCTATGACGTTAATAAATTTATTTTCAGAGTTAAAAAATATTTTTTGTCGTGAAAAATACAGTTTTTGTCCGCGAAGTGCGAAAATGTCTAAAAACGGTTATATTTGTTGAAAGTGATCGTTTTTGGACGTTTTCAGCTCTTTGACGTTAATAAATTTATTTTCAGAGATAAAAATTATTTTTTGTCGTGAAAAATACAGATTTTGTCCGCGAAGTACGAAAATGTCTAAAAACGTTTGTATTCGTCGAAAGTGATCGTTATAGACGTTTTCAGCTCTCTGACGATAATAAATTTATTTTCAGAGATAAAAAATATTTTTTGTCGTGAAAAATACAGTTTTTGTCCGCGAAGTACGAAAATGTCTAAAAACGCTTGTATTCGTCGAAAGTCATCGTTTTTATACGTTTCCAGCACTCTGACGTTAATAATTTTATTTTCAGAGATAAAAAAAAATTTTTGTCGTGAAAAATACAGTTTTTGTCCACGAAGTACGAAAATGTCTAAATCCGCTTATATTCGTTGAAAGTGATCGTTTTTAGACGTTTTCAGCTCTCTGACGTTAATAAATTTATTTTAAGAAATAAAAAATATTTTTTGTCGTGAAAAATACAGTTTTTGTCCGTGAAGTACGAAAATGTCTAAAAACGGTTATATTCCTTGAAAGTGATCGTTTTTAGTTATTTTCAGCTCTTTGACGTTAATAAATTTATTTTCACAGTTAAAAATTATTTTTTGTCGTGAAAAATACAGATTTTGTCCGCGTAGTACGAAAATGTCTAAAAACGGTTATATTTGTTGAAAGTGATCGTTTTTAGACGTTTTCAGCTCTCTGACGTTAATAAATTTCTTTTCAGACTTAAAAAATATTTTTTGTCGTGAAAAATACAGTTTTTGTCCGCGAAGTGCGAAAATGTCTAAAAACGGTTATATTTGTTGAAAGTGATCGTTTTTAGACGTTTTCAGCTCTTTGACGTTAATAAATTTATTTTCAGAGATAAAAATTATTTTTTGTCGTGAAAAATACAGATTTTGTCCGTGTAGTATGAAAATGTCTAAAAACGGTTATATTTGTTGAAAGTGATCGTTTTTAGACGTTTTCAGCTCTCTGACGTTAATAAATTTATTTTCAGAGTTAAAAAATATTTTTTGTCGTGAAAAATACAGTTTTTGTCCGTGAAGTACGAAAATGTCTAAAAACGCTTATATTCCTTGAAAGTGATCGTTTTTAGATGTTTTCAGCTCTTTGACGTTAATAAATTTATTTTCACAGTTAAAAATTATTTTTTGTCGTGAAAAATACAGATTTTGTCCGCGTAGTATGAAAATGTATAAAAACGGTTATATTTGTTGAAAGTGATCGTTTTTAGACGTTTCCTGCTCTCTGACGTTAATAAATTTATTTTCATAGAAAAAAAATTTTTTTTCCTGAAAAATACAGTTTTTGTCCGCGAAGTACGAAAATGTCTAAAAACGCTTGTACTCGTTGAAAGTGATCGTTTTTAGATGTTCCCAGCTCTCTGACGTTCATAAATTTATTTTCAGAGATTAAAAAAAAAAATTTGTCGTGAGAAATACAGTTTTTGTCCGCGAAGTACGAAAATGTCTAAAAACGCTTGTATTCGTCGAAAGTGATCGTTTTTATACGTTTCCAGCACTCTGACGTTAATAAATTTATTTTCAGAGATAAAAAATATTTTTTGTCGTGAAAAATACAGTTTTTGTCCGCGAAGTACGAAAATCTCTAAAAACGGTTATATTTGTTGAAAGTGATCGTTTTTAGACGTTTTCAGCTCTTTGACGTTAATAAATTTATTTTCAGAGATAAAAATTATTTTTTGTCGTGAAAAATACAGTTTTTGTCGGCGAAGTACGAAAATGTCTAAAAACGCTTGTATTCGTTGAAAGTTATCGTTTTTAGACGTTTCCAGCTCTCTGACGTTAATAAATTTATTTTCAGAGATAAAAAATATTTTTTGGCCTGAAAAATACAGTTTTTGTCCGCGAAGTACGAAAATGTCTAAAAACGCTTGTACTCGTTGAAAGTGATCGTTTTTAGATGTTCCCAGCTCTCTGACGTTCATAAATTTATTTTCAGAGATTAAAAAAAAAAAATTGTCGTGGGAAATACAGTTTTTGTCCGCAAAGTACGAAAATGTCTAAAAACGCTTGTATTCGTCGAAAGTGATCGTTTTTATACGTTTCCAGCACTCTGACGTTAATAAATTTATTTTCAGAGATAAAAAATATTTTTTGTCGTGAAAAATACACTTTTTGTCCGCGAAGTACGAAAATGTCTAAAAACGTTTGTATTCGTCGAAAGTGATCGTTATAGACGTTTTCAGCTCTCTGACGTTAATAAATTAATTTTCAGACATAAAAAATACTTTTTGTCGGAAAAATGCAGTTTTTGTCCGCGAAGTACAAAAATGTCTAAAAACGCTTATATTCATTGAAAGTGATCGTTTTTAGACGTTTTCAGCTCTCTGACGTTAATAAATTTATTTTAAGAAATAAAAAATATTTTTTGTCGTGAAAAATGCAGTTTTTGTCCGCGAAGTACGAAAATGTCTAAAAACGCTTGTATTCGTCGAAAGTGATCGTTTTTAGAGGTTTTCAGCTCTTGACGTTAATAAATTTATTTTCACAGTTAAAAATTATTTTTTGTCGTGAAAAATACAGTTTTTGTCCGCGAAGTACGAAAATGTCTAAAAACGCTTGTATTCGTTGAAAGTTATCGTTTTTAGACGTTTCCAGCTCTCTGACGTTAATAAATTTATTTTCACAGATAAAAAATATTTTTTGGCCTGAAAAATACAGTTTTTGTCCGCGAAGTACGAAAATGTCTAAAAACGCTTATATTCCTTGAAAGTGATCGTTTTTAGACGTTTTCAGCTCTTTGACGTTAATAAATTTATTTTCAGAGATAAAAATTATTTTTTGTCGTGAAAAATACAGTTTTTGTCCGCGAAGTACGAAAATGTCTAAAAACGCTTATATTCATTGAAAGTGATCGTTTTTAGACGTTTTCAGCTCTCTGACGTTAATAAATTTATTTTCAGGGATAAAAAATATTTTTTGTCGTGAAAAATACAGTTTTTGTCCGCGAAGTACGAAAATGTCTAAAAACGCTTGTATTCGTCGAAAGTGATCGTTTTTGGAGGTTTTCAGCTCTTTGACGTTAATAAATTTATTTTCACAGTTAAAAATTATTTTTTGCCGTGAAAAATACAGTTTTTGTCCGCGAAGTACGAAAATCTCTAAAAACGGTTATATTTGTTGAAAGTGATCGTTTTTAGACGTTTTCAGCTCTTTGACGTTAATAAATTTATTTTCAGAGATAAAAATTATTTTGTGTCGTGAAAAATACAGTTTTTGTCCGCGAAGTACGAAAATGTCTAAAAACGCTTGTATTCGTTGAAAGTTATCGTTTTTAGACGTTTCCAGCTGTCTGACGTTAATAAATTTATTTTCAGAGATAAAAAATATTTTTTGGCCTGAAAAATACAGTTTTTGTCCGCGAAGTACGAAAATGTCTAAAAACGCTTGTACTCGTTGAAAGTGATCGTTTTTAGATGTTCCCAGCTCTCTGACGTTCATAAATTTATTTTCAGAGTTAAAAAATATTTTTTGTCGTGAAAAATACAGTTTTTGTCCGCGAAGTACGAAAATGTCTAAAAACGTTTGTATTCGTCGAAAGTGATCGTTATAGACGTTTTCAGCTCTCTGACGTTAATAAATTTATTTTCAGAGATAAAAAATATTTTTTGTCGTGAAAAATACAGTTTTTGTCCGCGAAGTACGAAAATGTCTAAAAACGCTTTTATTCGTCGAAAGTCATCGTTTTTATACGTTTCCAGCACTCTGACGTTAATAATTTTATTTTCAGAGATAAAAAATATTTTTTGTCGTGAAAAATACAGTTTTTGTCCACGAAGTACGAAAATGTCTAAAACCGCTTATATTCGTTGAAAGTGATCGTTTTTAGACGTTTTCAGCTCTCTGACGTTAATAAATTAATTTTCAGACATAAAAAATACTTTTTGTCTGAAAAATACAGTTTTTGTCCGCGTAGTACGAAAATGTCTAAAAACACTTATATTCGTCGAAAGTAATCGTTTTTAGACGTTTTCAGCTCTCTGACGTTAATAAATTTATTTTAAGAAATAAAAAATATTTTTTGTCGTGAAAAATGCAGTTTTTGTCCGCGAAGTACGAAAATGTCTAAAAACGCTTGCATTCGTCGAAAGTGATCGTTTTTAGACGTTTACAGCTCTCTGACGTTAATAAATTTATTTTAAGAAATAAAAAATATTTTTTGTCGTGAAAAATACAGTTTTTGTCCGTGAAGTACGAAAATGTCTAAAACCGCTTATATTCGTTGAAAGTGATCGTTTTTAGACGTTTTCAGCTCTCTGACGTTAATAAATTAATTTTCAGACATAAAAAATACTTTTTGTCTGAAAAATACAGTTTTTGTCCGCGTAGTACGAAAATGTCTAAAAACACTTATATTCGTCGAAAGTAATCGTTTTTAGACGTTTTCAGCTCTCTGACGTTAATAAATTTATTTTAAGAAATAAAAAATATTTTTTGTCGTGAAAAATGCAGTTTTTGTCCGCGAAGTACGAAAATATCTAAAAACGCTTGTATTCGTCGAAAGTAATCGTTTTTAGACGTTTTCAGCTCTCTGACGTTAATAAATTTATTTTCAGAGCTAAAAAAAAAAAATTGTCGTGAAAAATACAGTTTTTGTCCGCGAAGTACGAAAATGTCTAAAAACGGTTATATTTGTTGAAAGTGATCGTTTTTAGATGTTTTCAGCTCTTTGACGTTAATAAATTTATTTTCAGAGATAAAAATTATTTTTTGTCGTGAAAAATATAGATTTTGTCCGCGTAGTATGAAAATGTCTAAAAACGGTTATATTTGTTGAAAGTGATCGTTTTTAGACGTTTTCAGCTCTCTGACGTTAATAAATTTATTTTCAGAGTTAAAAAATATTTTTTGTCGTGAAAAATACTGTTTTTGTCCGTGAAGTACGAAAATGTCTAAAAACGCTTATATTCCTTGAAAGTGATCGTTTTTAGATGTTTTCAGCTCTTTGACGTTAATAAATTTATTTTCACAGTTAAAAAATATTTTTTGTCGTGAAAAATATAGTTTTTGTCCGCGAAGTACGAAAATGTCTAAAAACGCTTGTATTCGTTGAAAGTTATCGTTTTTAGACGTTTCCAGCTCTCTGACGTTAATAAATTTATTTTCATAGATAAAAAATATTTTTTTGTCCTGAAAAATACACTTTTTGCCCGCGAAGTACGAAAATGTCTAAAAACGCTTATATTCGTCGAATGTGATCGTTTTTATACGTTTCCAGCACTCTGACGTTAATAAATTTATTTTCAGAGAAAAAAAAATTTTTGTCGTGAAAAATACACTTTTTGTCCGCGAAGTACGAAAATGTCTAAAAACGTTTGTATTCGTCGAAAGTGATTGTTATAGACGTTTTCAGCTCTCTGACGTTAATAAATTTATTTTCAGAGATAAAAAATGTTTTTTGTTGTGAAAAATGCAGTTTTAGTCCGAGAAGTATGAAAATGTCTAAAAACGCTTGTACTCGTTGAAAGTGATCGTTTTTAGACGTTTCCAGCACTCTGACGTTAATAAATTTATTTTCAGA
Organism: Leptodirus hochenwartii; assembly: GCA_947310635.1. Lineage (NCBI taxonomy): Eukaryota > Metazoa > Arthropoda > Insecta > Coleoptera > Leiodidae > Leptodirus > Leptodirus hochenwartii. The sequence goes on from OX371184.1 coordinate 28,918,378, forward strand.
GATAAAAAATATTTGTTGCCCTGAAAAATACAGTTTTCGTCCGCGAAGTACGAAAATGTCTAAAAACGTTTATATCCGTCGAAGGTGATTGTTATAGACGTTTTCAGCTCTCTGACGTTAATAAATTTATTTTCAGAGATAAAAAAAAAAAAATTGTCGTGAAAAATACAGTTTTTGTCCGCGAAGTACGAAAATGTCTAAAAACGCTTGTATTCGTTGAAAGTGACCGTTTTTAGACGTTTCCAGCACTCTGACGCTAATAAATTTATTTTCAGAGATAAAAAATATTTTTTGTCGTGAAAAATACAGTTTTTGTCCGCGAAGTACGAAAATGTCTAAAAACGGTTATATTTGTTGAAAGTGATCGTTTTTAGACGTTTTCAGCTCTCTGACGTTAATAAATTTATTTTCAGAGTTAAAAAATATTTTTTGTCGTGAAAAATACAGTTTTTGTCCGTGAAGTACGAAAATGTCTAAAAACGGTTATATATGTTGAAAGTGATCGTTTTTAGACGTTTTCAGCTCTCTGACGTTAATAAATTTATTTTCAGAGTTAAAAAATATTTTTTGTCGTGAAAAATACAGTTTTTGTCCGCGAAGTACGAAAATGTCTAAAAATGATTGTATTCGTTGAAAGTTATCGTTTTTAGACGTTTCCAGCTCTCTGACGTTAATACATTTATTTTCAGAGACAAAAAAATATTTTTTGGCCTGAAAAATACAGTTTTGTCCGCGAAGTACGAAAATGTCTAAAAATGCTTGTACTCGTTGAAAGTGATCGTTTTTAGATGTTCCCAGCTCTCTGACGTTCATAAATTTATTTTCAGAGATAAAAAAAAAAAAATTGTCGTGAAAAATACAGTTTTTGTCCGCGAAGTACGAAAATGTCTAAAAACGCTTATATTCGTCGAAAGTGATCGTTTTTATACGATTCCAGCACTCTGACGTTAATAAATTTATTTTCAGAGAAAAAAAATAGTTTTTGTCGTAAAAAATACACTTTTTGTCCGCGAAGTACGAAAATGTCTAAAAACGTTTGTATTCGTCGAAAGTGATTGTTATAGACGTTTTCAGCTCTCTGACGTTAATAAATTTATTTTCAGAGATAAAAAATATTTGTTGTCCTGAAAAATACAGTTTTTCTCCGCGAAGTACGAAAATGTCTAAAAACGTTTGTATCCGTCGAAAGTGATTGTTATAGACGTTTTCAGCTCTCTGACGTTAATAAATTTATTTTGAGAGATAAAAAAAAAAAATTGTCATAAAAAATACAGTTTTTGTCCGCGAAGTACGAAAATGTCTAAAAACGCTTGTATTCGTTGAAAGTGACCGTTTTTAGACGTTTCCAGCACTCTGACGTTAATAAATTTATTTTCAGACATAAAAAATATTTTTTGTCGTGAAAAATACAGTTTTTGTCCGCGAAGTACGAAAATGTCTAAAAACGGTTATATTTGTTGAAAGTAATCGTTTTTAGACGTTTTCAGCTCTCTGACGTTAATAAATTTATTTTCAGAGTTAAAAGAGATAAAAAATATTTGTTGTCCTGAAAAATACAGTTTTTGTCCGCGAAGTACGAAAATGTCTAAAAACGTTTGTATCCGTCGAAAGTGATTGTTATAGACGTTTTCAGCTCTCTGACGTTAATAAATTTATTTTCAGAGATAAAAAAAAAAATTGTCGTGAAAAATACAGTTTTTGTCCGCGAAGTACGAAAATGTCTAAAAACGCTTGTATTCGTTGAAAGTGACCGTTTTCAGACGTTTCCAGCACTCTGACGTTAATAAATTTATTTTCAGAGATAAAAAATATTTTTTGTCGTGAAAAATACAGTTTTTGTCCACGAAGTACGAAAATGTCTAAAAACGGTTACATATGTTGAAAGTGATCGTTTTTAGACGTTTTTAGCTCTCTGACGTTAATAAATTTATTTTCAGAGTTAAAAAATATTTTTTGTCGTGAAAAATACAGTTTTTGTCCGTGAAGTACGAAAATGTCTAAAAACGCTTATATTCGTTGAAAGTGATCGTTTTTAGATGTTTTCAGCTCTTTGACGTTAATAAATTTATTTTCAGAGATAAAAATTATTTTTTGTCGTGAAAAATACAGATTTTGTCCGCGAAGTACGAAAATGTCTAAAAACGCTTGTATTCGTTGAAAGTTATCGTTTTTAGACGTTTCCAGCTCTCTGACGTTAATAAATTAATTTTCAGAGATAAAAAATATTTTTTGGCCTGAAAAATACAGTTTTTGTCCGCGAAGTACGAAAATGTCTAAAAACGCTTGTACTCGTTGAAAGTGATCGTTTTTAGATGTTCCCAGCTCTCTGACGTTCATAAATTTATTTTCAGAGATAAAAAAAAAAAAATTGTCGTGAAAAATACAGTTTTTGTCCGCGAAGTACGAAAATGTCTAAAAACGCTTATATTCGTCGAAAGTGATCGTTTTTATACGTTTCCAGCACTCTGACGTTAATAAATTTATTTTCAGAGAAAAAAAATATTTTTTGTCGTGAAAAATACACTTTTTGTCCGCGAAGTACGTAAATGTCTAAAAACGGTTATATTTGTTGAAAGTGATCGTTTTTAGAAGTTTTCAGCTCTTTGACGTTAATAAATTTATTTTCAGAGATAAAAAATATTTTTTGTCGGGCAAAATACAGATTTTGTCCGCGTAGTACGAAAATGTCTAAAAACGGTTATATTTGTTGAAAGTGATCGTTTTTAGATGTTTTCAGCTCTTTGACGTTAATAAATTTATTTTCAGAGATAAAAATTATTTTTTGTCGTGAAAAATACAGTTTTTGTCCGCGAAGTACGAAAATGTCTAAAAACGCTTGTATTCGTCGAAAGTGATCGTTTTTAGATGTTTTCAGTTCTTTGACGTTAATAAATTTATTTTCACAGTTAAAAATTATTTTTTGTCGTGAAAAATACAGATTTTGTCCGCGTAGTACGAAAATGTCTAAAAACGGTTATATTTGTTGAAAGTGATCGTTTTTAGACGTTTTCAGCTCTCTGACGTTAATAAATTTATTTTCACAGTTAAAAATTATTTTTTGTCGTGAAAAATACAGATTTTGTCCGCGTAGTACGAAAATGTCTAAAAACGCTTGTATTCGTTGAAAGTGACCGTCTTTAGACGTTTCAAGCACTCTGACGTTAATAAATTTATTTTCAGAGATAAAAAATATTTTTTGTCGTGAAAAATACAGTTTGTGTCCGCGAAGTACGAAAATGTCTAAAAACGGTTATATTTGTTGAAAGTGATCGTTTTTAGACGTTTTCAGCTCTCTGACGTTAATAAATTTATTTTCAGAGTTAAAAAATATTTTTTGTCGTGAAAAATACAGTTTTTATCCGCGAAGTACGAAAATGTCTAAAAACGGTTATATCTGTTGAAAGTGATTGTTTTTAGACGTTTTCAGCTCTCTGACGTTAATAAATTTATTTTCAGAGTTTAAAAATATTTTTTGTCGTGAAAAATACAGTTTTTGTCCGTGAAGTACGAAAATGTCTAAAAACGCTTATATTCGTTGAAAGTGATCGTTTTTAGATGTTTTCAGCTCTTTGACGTTAATAAATTTATTTTCAGAGATAAAAATTATTTTTTATCGTGAAAAATACAGATTTGTCCGCGTAGTACGAAAATGTCTAAAAACGGTTATATTTGTTGAAAGTGATCGTTTTTAGACGTTTTCAGCTCTTTGACGTTAATAAATTTATTTTCACAGTTAAAAATTATTTTTTGTCGTGAAAAATACACTTTTTGTCCGCGAAGTACGAAAATGTCTAAAAACGTTTGTATTCGTCGAAAGTGATTGTTATAGATGTTTTCAGCTCTCTGACGTTAATAAATTTATTTTCAGAGATAAAAAATATTTGTTGTCGGGAGAAATACAGTTTATTTCCGCGAAGTACGAAAATGTCTAAAAACGCTTGTACTCGTTGAAAGTGATCGTTTTTAGACGTTTCCAGCACTCTGACGTTAATAAATTTATTTTCAGAGATAAAAAATATTTGTTGTCCTGAAAAATACAGTTTTTCTCCGTGAAGTACGAAAATGTCTAAAAACGCTTGTACTCGTTGAAAGTGATCGTTTTTAGACGTTTTCAGCTCTTTGACGTTAATAAATTTATTTTCACAGTTAAAAATTATTTTTTGTCGTGAAAAATACACTTTTTGTCCGCGAAGTACGAAAATGTCTAAAAACGGTTATATTTGTTGAAAGTGATCGTTTTTAGATGTTTTCAGCTCTTTGACGTTAATAAATTTATTTTCAGAGATAAAAAATATTTTTTGTCGGGCAAAATACAGATTTTGTCCGCGTAGTACGAAAATGTCTAAAAACGGTTATATTTGTTGAAAGTGATCGTTTTTAGATGTTTTCAGCTCTTTGACGTTAATAAATTTATTTTCAGAGATAAAAATTTTTTTTTGTCGTGAAAAATACAGATTTTGTCCGCGTAGTACGAAAATGTCTAAAAACGGTTATATTTGTTGAAAGTGATCGTTTTTAGATGTTTTCAGCTCTTTGACGTTAATAATTTTATTTTCAGAGATAAAAATTATTTTTTGTCGTGAAAAATACAGTTTTTGTCCGCGAAGTACGAAAATGTCTAAAAATGCTTGTATTCGTCGAAAGTGATCGTTTTTAGATGTTTTCAGTTCTTTGACGTTAATAAATTTATTTTCACAGTTAAAAATTATTTTTTGTCGTGAAAAATACAGATTTTGTCCGCGTAGTACGAAAATGTCTAAAAACGGTTATATTTGTTGAAAGTGATCGTTATAGACGTTTTCAGCTCTCTGACGTTCATAAATTTATTTTCAGAGATAAAAAAAAAAAATTGTCGTGAAAAATACAGTTTTTGTCCGCGAAGTACGAAAATGTCTAAAAACGCTTGTTTTCGTTGAAAGTGACCGTTTTTAGACGTTTCAAGCACTCTGACGTTAATAAATTTATTTTCAGAGATAAAAAATATTTTTTGTCGTGAAAAATACAGTTTTTGTCCGCGAAGTACGAAAATGTCTAAAAACGGTTATATTTGTTGAAAGTGATCGTTTTAGACGTTCCCAGCTGTCTGACGTTAATAAATTAATTTTCAGACATAAAAAATATTTTTTGGCCTGAAAAATACAGTTTTTGTCCGCGAAGTACGAAAATGTCTAAAGACGCTTATATTCGTTGAAAGTGATCGTTTTTAGACCTTTCCAGCTCTCTGACGTTAATAAATTTATATTTAGAATTAAAAAAAAAATTTGTCGTGGAAAATACTGTTTTTCTCCGCGAAGTACGAAAATGGTTTAAAACGTTTGTATTCGTCGAAAGTGATCGTTTTTAGACGTTTTCAGCTCTTTGACTTTAATAAATTTATTTTCAGAGATAAAAAATATTTTTTGTCGTGAAAAATACAGTTTTTGTCCGCGAAGTATGAAAATGTCTAAAAACGGTTGTATTTGTTGAAAGTGATCGTTTTTAGCCGTTTCCAGCACTCTAACGTTAATAAATTTATTTTCGGAGATAAAAAATATTTTTTGTCGTGAAAAATACAGTGTTTGTCCGCGTGGTACGAAAATGTCTAAAAACGGTTATATTTGTTGAAAGTGATCGTTTTTAGACGTTTTCAGCTCTCTGACGTTAATAAATTTATTTTCAGAGTTTAAAAATATTTTTTGTCGTGAAAAATACAGTTTTTGTCCGTGAAGTACGAAAATGTCTAAAAACGCTTATATTCGTTGAAAGTGATCGTTTTTAGATGTTTTCAGCTCTTTGACGTTAATAAATTTATTTTCAGAGATAAAAATTATTTTTTATCGTGAAAAATACAGATTTGTCCGCGTAGTACGAAAATGTCTAAAAACGGTTATATTTGTTGAAAGTGATCGTTTTTAGACGTTTTCAGCTCTTTGACGTTAATAAATTTATTTTCACAGTTAAAAATTATTTTTTGTCGTGAAAAATACACTTTTTGTCCGCGAAGTACGAAAATGTCTAAAAACGTTTGTATTCGTCGAAAGTGATCGTAATAGACGTTTTCAGCTCTCTGACGTTAATAAATTTATTTTCAGTGATAAAAAATATTTTTTGTCGTGAAAAATACAGTTTTTGTCCGCGAAGTACGAAAATGTCTAAAAACGCTTGTATTCGTCGAAAGTGATCGTTTTTAGATGTTTTCAGTTCTTTGACGTTAATAAATTTATTTACAGAGATAAAAAATATTTGTTGTGAAAAATACAGTTTTTGTCCGCGAAGTACCAAATTGTCTAAAAACGCTTGTATTCGTTGAAAGTGATCGTTTTAGACGTTCCCAGCTGTCTGACGTTAATAAATTAATTTTCAGACATAAAAAATACTTTTTGTCGTGAAAAATGCAGTTTTTGTCCGCGAAGTACGAAAATGTCTAAAAACGCTTGTATTCGTCGAAAGTGATCGTTTTTAGATGTTTTCAGTTCTTTGACGTTAATAAATTTATTTTCACAGTTAAAAATCATTTTTTGTCGTGAAAAATACAGATTTTGTCCGCGTAGTACGAAAATGTCTAAAAACTGTTATATTTGTTGAAAGTGATCGTTTTTAGACGTTTTCAGCTCTCTGACGTTAATAAATTTATTTTCAGAGATAAAAAAATATTTTTTGTCGTGAAAAATACAGTTTTTGTGCGTGAAGTACGAAAATGTCTAAAAACGCTTATATTCGTTGAAAGTGATCGTTTTTAGATGTTTTCAGCTCTTTGACGTTAATAAATTTATTTTCAGAGATAAAAATTATTTTTTGTCGTGAAAAATACAGATTTTGTCCGCGTAGTACGAAAATGTCTAAAAACGGTTATATATGTTGAAAGTGATCGTTTTTAGACGTTTTCAGCTCTCTGACGTTAATACATTTATTTTCAGAGATAAAAAATATTTTTTGGCCTGAAAAATACAGTTTTTGTCCGCGAAGTACGAAAATGTCTAAAAATGCTTGTACTCGTTGAAAGTGATCGTTTTTAGATGTTCCCAGCTCTCTGACGTTCATAAATTTATTTTCAGAGATAAAAAAATAAAAATTGTCGTGAAAAATACAGTTTTTGTCCGCGAATTACGAAAATGTCTAAAAACGCTTGTATTCGTCGAAAGTGATCGTTTTTATACGTTTCCAGCACTCTGACGTTAATAAATTTATTTTCACAGATAAAAAATATTTTTTGTCGTGAAAAATACACTTTTTGTCCGCGAAGTACGAAAATGTCTAAAAACGTTTGTATTCGTCGAAAGTGATCGTTATAGACGTTTTCAGCTCTCTGACGTTAATAAATTTATTTTCAGTGATAAAAAATATTTTTTGTCGTGAAAAATACAGTTTTTGTCCGCGAAGTACGAAAATGTCTAAAAACGCTTGTATTCGTCGAAAGTGATCGTTTTTAGATGTTTTCAGTTCTTTGACGTTAATAAATTTATTTTCAGAGTTTAAAAATATTTTTTGTCGTGAAAAATACAGTTTTTGTCCGTGAAGTACGAAAATGTCTAAAAACGCTTATATTCGTTGAAAGTGATCGTTTTTAGATGTTTTCAGCTCTTTGACGTTAATAAATTTATTTTCAGAGATAAAAATTATTTTTTATCGTGAAAAATACAGATTTGTCCGCGAAGTACGAAAATGTCTAAAAACGCTTATATTCGTCGAAAGTGATCGTTTTTATACGATTCCAGCACTCTGACGTTAATAAATTTATTTTCAGAGAAAAAAAATAGTTTTTGTCGTAAAAAATACACTTTTTGTCCGCGAAGTACGAAAATGTCTAAAAACGTTTGTATTCGTCAAAAGTGATTGTTATAGACGTTTTCAGCTCTCTGACGTTAATAAATTTATTTTCAGAGATAAAAAATATTTTTTGTCGGGAAAAATACAGTTTATTTCCGCGAAGTACGAAAATGTCTAAAAACGCTTGTACTCGTTGAAAGTGATCGTTTTTAGACGTTTCCAGCACTCTGACGTTAATAAATTTATTTTCAGAGATAAAAAATATTTGTTTTCCTGAAAAATACAGTTTTTCTCCGCGAAGTACGAAAATGTCTAAAAACGTTTGTATCCGTCGAAAGTGATTGTTATAGACGTTTTCAGCTCTCTGACGTTAATAAATTTATTTTCAGAGATAAAAAAAAAAATTGTCGTGAAAAATACAGTTTTTGTCCGCGAAGTACGAAAATGTCAAAAAACGCTTGTATTCGTTGAAAGTGACCGTTTTCAGACGTTTCCAGCACTCTGACGTTAATAAATTTATTTTCAGAGATAAAAAATATTTTTTGTCGTGAAAAATACAGTTTTTGTCCACGAAGTACGAAAATGTCTAAAAACGGTTACATATGTTGAAAGTGATCGTTTTTAGACGTTTTTAGCTCTCTGACGTTAATAAATTTATTTTCAGAGTTAAAAAATATTTTTTGTCGTGAAAAATACAGTTTTTGTCCGTGAAGTACGAAAATGTCTAAAAACGTTTGTATTCGTCGAAAGTGATCGTTATAGACGTTTTCAGCTCTCTGACGTTAATAAATTTATTTTCAGAGATAAAAAATATTTGTTGTCGGGAGAAATACAGTTTATTTCCGCGAAGTACGAAAATGTCTAAAAACGCTTGTACTCGTTGAAAGTGATCGTTTTTAGACGTTTCCAGCACTCTGACGTTAATAAATTTATTTTCAGAGATAAAAAATATTTGTTGTCCTGAAAAATACAGTTTTTCTCCGTGAAGTACGAAAATGTCTAAAAACGCTTGTACTCGTTGAAAGTGATCGTTTTTAGATGTTTTCAGCTCTTTGACGTTAATAAATTTATTTTCAGAGATAAAATATATTTTTTGTCGGGCAAAATACAGATTTTGTCCGCGTAGTACGAAAATGTCTAAAAACGGTTATATTTGATGAAAGTGATCGTTTTTAGATGTTTTCAGCTCTTTGACGTTAATAAATTTATTTTCAGAGATAAAAATTATTTTTTGTCGTGAAAAATACAGTTTTTGTCCGCGAAGTACGAAAATGTCTAAAAACGCTTGTATTCGTCGAAAGTGATCGTTTTTAGATGTTTTCAGTTCTTTGACGTTAATAAATTTATTTTCACAGTTAAAAATTATTTTTTGTCGTGAAAAATACAGATTTTGTCCGCGTAGTACGAAAATGTCTAAAATCGGTTATATTTGTTGAAAGTGATCGTTATAGACGTTTTCAGCTCTCTGACGTTCATAAATTTATTTTCAGAGATAAAAAAAAAAAATTGTCGTGAAAAATACAGTTTTTGTCCGCGAAGTACGAAAATGTCTAAAAACGCTTGTATTCGTTGAAAGTGACCGTTTTTAGACGTTTCAAGCACTCTGACGTTAATAAATTTATTTTCAGAGATAAAAAATATTTTTTGTCGTGAAAAATACAGTTTTTGTCCGCGAAGTACGAAAATGTCTAAAAACGGTTATATTTGTTGAAAGTGATCGTTTTAGACGTTCCCAGCTGTCTGACGTTAATAAATTAATTTTCAGACATAAAAAATATTTTTTGGCCTGAAAAATACAGTTTTTGTCCGCGAAGTACGAAAATGTCTAAAGACGCTTATATTCGTTGAAAGTGATCGTTTTTAGACCTTTCCAGCTCTCTGACGTTAATAAATTTATATTTAGAATTAAAAAAAAAATTTGTCGTGGAAAATACTGTTTTTCTCCGCGAAGTACGAAAATGGTTTAAAACGTTTGTATTCGTCGAAAGTGATCGTTTTTAGACGTTTTCAGCTCTTTGACTTTAATAAATTTATTTTCAGAGATAAAAAATATTTTTTGTCGTGAAAAATACAGTTTTTGTCCGCGAAGTATGAAAATGTCTAAAAACGGTTGTATTTGTTGAAAGTGATCGTTTTTAGCCGTTTCCAGCACTCTAACGTTAATAAATTTATTTTCGGAGATAAAAAATATTTTTTGTCGTGAAAAATACAGTGTTTGTCCGCGTGGTACGAAAATGTCTAAAAACGGTTATATTTGTTGAAAGTGATCGTTTTTAGACGTTTTCAGCTCTCTGACGTTAATAAATTTATTTTCAGAGTTTAAAAATATTTTTTGTCGTGAAAAATACAGTTTTTGTCCGTGAAGTACGAAAATGTCTAAAAACGCTTATATTCGTTGAAAGTGATCGTTTTTAGATGTTTTCAGCTCTTTGACGTTAATAAATTTATTTTCAGAGATAAAAATTATTTTTTGTCGTGAAAAATACAGATTTTGTCCGCGTAGTACCAAAATGTCTAAAAACGGTTATATTTGTTGAAAGTGATCGTTTTTAGACGTTTTCAGCTCTCTGACGTTAATAAATTTATTTTCAGAGTTTAAAAATATTTTATGTCGTGAAAAATACAGTTTTTGTCCGCGAAGTACGAAAATGTCTAAAAACGCTTGTATTCGTCGAAAGTGATCGTTTTTAGATGTTTTCAGTTCTTTGACGTTAATAAATTTATTTTCACAGTTAAAAATTATTTTTTGTCGTGAAAAATACAGATTTTGTCCGCGTAGTACCAAAATGTCTAAAAACGGTTATATTTGTTGAAAGTGATCGTTTTTAGACGTTTTCAGCTCTCTGACGTTAATAAATTTATTTTCACAGTTAAAAATTATTTTTTGTCGTGAAAAATACAGATTTTGTCCGCGTAGTACGAAAATGTCTAAAAACGCTTGTATTCGTTGAAAGTGACCGTTTTTAGACGTTTCAAGCACTCTGACGTTAATAAATTTATTTTCAGAGATAAAAAATATTTTTTGTCGTGAAAAATACAGTTTTTGTCCGCGAAGTACGAAAATGTCTAAAAACGGTTATATTTGTTGAAAGTGATCGTTTTTAGACGTTTTCAGCTCTCTGACGTTAATAAATTTATTTTCAGAGTTAAAAAATATTTTTTGTCGTGAAAAATACAGTTTTTATCCGCGAAGTACGAAAATGTCTAAAAACGGTTATATTTGTTGAAAGTGATTGTTTTTAGACGTTTTCAGCTCTCTGACGTTAATAAATTTATTTTCAGAGTTTAAAAATATTTTTTGTCGTGAAAAATACAGTTTTTGTCCGCGAAGTACGAAAATGTCTAAAAACGCTTGTATTCGTCGAAAGTGATCGTTTTTAGATGTTTTCAGTTCTTTGACGTTAATAAATTTATTTTCACAGTTAAAAATTATTTTTTGTCGTGAAAAATACAGATTTTGTCCGCGTAGTACCAAAATGTCTAAAAACGGTTATATTTGTTGAAAGTGATCGTTTTTAGACGTTTTCAGCTCTCTGACGTTAATAAATTTATTTTCACAGTTAAAAATTATTTTTTGTCGTGAAAAATACAGATTTTGTCCGCGTAGTACGAAAATGTCTAAAAACGCTTGTATTCGTTGAAAGTGACCGTTTTTAGACGTTTCAAGCACTCTGACGTTAATAAATTTATTTTCAGAGATAAAAAATATTTTTTGTCGTGAAAAATACAGTTTTTGTCCGCGAAGTACGAAAATGTCTAAAAACGGTTATATTTGTTGAAAGTGATCGTTTTTAGACGTTTTCAGCTCTCTGACGTTAATAAATTTATTTTCAGAGTTAAAAAATATTTTTTGTCGTGAAAAATACAGTTTTTATCCGCGAAGTACGAAAATGTCTAAAAACGGTTATATTTGTTGAAAGTGATTGTTTTTAGACGTTTTCAGCTCTCTGACGTTAATAAATTTATTTTCAGAGTTTAAAAATATTTTTTGTCGTGAAAAATACAGTTTTTGTCCGTGAAGTACGAAAATGTCTAAAAACGCTTATATTCGTTGAAAGTGATCGTTTTTAGATGTTTTCAGCTCTTTGACGTTAATAAATTTATTTTCAGAGATAAAAATTATTTTTTATCGTGAAAAATACAGATTTGTCCGCGTAGTACGAAAATGTCTAAAAACGGTTATATTTGTTGAAAGTGATCGTTTTTAGACGTTTTCAGCTCTTTGACGTTAATAAATTTATTTTCACAGTTAAAAATTATTTTTTGTCGTGAAAAATACACTTTTTGTCCGCGAAGTACGAAAATGTCTAAAAACGTTTGTATTCGTCGAAAGTGATTGTTATAGATGTTTTCAGCTCTCTGACGTTAATAAATTTATTTTCAGAGATAAAAAATATTTGTTGTCGGGAGAAATACAGTTTATTTCCGCGAAGTACGAAAATGTCTAAAAACGCTTGTACTCGTTGAAAGTGATCGTTTTTAGACGTTTCCAGCACTCTGACGTTAATAAATTTATTTTCAGAGATAAAAAATATTTGTTGTCCTGAAAAATACAGTTTTTCTCCGTGAAGTACGAAAATGTCTAAAAACGCTTGTACTCGTTGAAAGTGATCGTTTTTAGACGTTTTCAGCTCTTTGACGTTAATAAATTTATTTTCACAGTTAAAAATTATTTTTTGTCGTGAAAAATACACTTTTTGTCCGCGAAGTACGAAAATGTCTAAAAACGGTTATATTTGATGAAAGTGATCGTTTTTAGATGTTTTCAGCTCTTTGACGTTAATAAATTTATTTTCAGAGATAAAATATATTTTTTGTCGGGCAAAATACAGATTTTGTCCGCGTAGTACGAAAATGTCTAAAAACGGTTATATTTGATGAAAGTGATCGTTTTTAGATGTTTTCAGCTCTTTGACGTTAATAAATTTATTTTCAGAGATAAAAAAATTTTTTTGTCGTGAAAAATACAGATTTTGTCCGCGTAGTACGAAAATGTCTAAAAACGGTTATATTTGTTGAAAGTGATCGTTTTTAGATGTTTTCAGCTCTTTGACGTTAATAAATTTATTTTCAGAGATAAAAATTATTTTTTGTCGTGAAAAATACAGTTTTTGTCCGCGAAGTACGAAAATGTCTAAAAACGCTTGTATTCGTCGAAAGTGATCGTTTTTAGATGTTTTCAGTTCTTTGACGTTAATAAATTTATTTTCACAGTTAAAAATTATTTTTTGTCGTGAAAAATACAGATTTTGTCCGCGTAGTACGAAAATGTCTAAAATCGGTTATATTTGTTGAAAGTGATCGTTATAGACGTTTTCAGCTCTCTGACGTTCATAAATTTATTTTCAGAGATAAAAAAAAAAAATTGTCGTGAAAAATACAGTTTTTGTCCGCGAAGTACGAAAATGTCTAAAAACGCTTGTATTCGTTGAAAGTGACCGTTTTTAGACGTTTCAAGCACTCTGACGTTAATAAATTTATTTTCAGAGATAAAAAATATTTTTTGTCGTGAAAAATACAGTTTTTGTCCGCGAAGTACGAAAATGTCTAAAAACGGTTATATTTGTTGAAAGTGATCGTTTTAGACGTTCCCAGCTGTCTGACGTTAATAAATTAATTTTCAGACATAAAAAATATTTTTTGGCCTGAAAAATACAGTTTTTGTCCGCGAAGTACGAAAATGTCTAAAGACGCTTATATTCGTTGAAAGTGATCGTTTTTAGACCTTTCCAGCTCTCTGACGTTAATAAATTTATATTTAGAATTAAAAAAAAAATTTGTCGTGGAAAATACTGTTTTTCTCCGCGAAGTACGAAAATGGTTTAAAACGTTTGTATTCGTCGAAAGTGATCGTTTTTAGACGTTTTCAGCTCTTTGACTTTAATAAATTTATTATCAGAGATAAAAAATATTTTTTGTCGTGAAAAATACAGTTTTTGTCCGCGAAGTATGAAAATGTCTAAAAACGGTTGTATTTGTTGAAAGTGATCGTTTTTAGCCGTTTCCAGCACTCTAACGTTAATAAATTTATTTTCGGAGATAAAAAATATTTTTTGTCGTGAAAAATACAGTGTTTGTCCGCGTGGTACGAAAATGTCTAAAAACGGTTATATTTGTTGAAAGTGATCGTTTTTAGACGTTTTCAGCTCTCTGACGTTAATAAATTTATTTTCAGAGTTTAAAAATATTTTTTGTCGTGAAAAATACAGTTTTTGTCCGTGAAGTACGAAAATGTCTAAAAACGCTTATATTCGTTGAAAGTGATCGTTTTTAGATGTTTTCAGCTCTTTGACGTTAATAAATTTATTTTCAGAGATAAAAATTATTTTTTATCGTGAAAAATACAGATTTGTCCGCGTAGTACGAAAATGTCTAAAAACGGTTATATTTGTTGAAAGTGATCGTTTTTAGACGTTTTCAGCTCTTTGACGTTAATAAATTTATTTTCACAGTTAAAAATTATTTTTTGTCGTGAAAAATACACTTTTTGTCCGCGAAGTACGAAAATGTCTAAAAACGTTTGTATTCGTCGAAAGTGATCGTTATAGACGTTTTCAGCTCTCTGACGTTAATAAATTTATTTTCAGTGATAAAAAATATTTTTTGTCGTGAAAAATACAGTTTTTGTCCGCGAAGTACGAAAATGTCTAAAAACGCTTGTATTCGTCGAAAGTGATCGTTTTTAGATGTTTTCAGTTCTTTGACGTTAATAAATTTATTTACAGAGATAAAAAATATTTGTTGTGAAAAATACAGTTTTTGTCCGCGAAGTACCAAATTGTCTAAAAACGCTTGTATTCGTTGAAAGTGATCGTTTTAGACGTTCCCAGCTGTCTGACGTTAATAAATTAATTTTCAGACATAAAAAATACTTTTTGTCGTGAAAAATGCAGTTTTTGTCCGCGAAGTACGAAAATGTCTAAAAACGCTTGTATTCGTCGAAAGTGATCGTTTTTAGATGTTTTCAGTTCTTTGACGTTAATAAATTTATTTTCACAGTTAAAAATCATTTTTTGTCGTGAAAAATACAGATTTTGTCCGCGTAGTACGAAAATGTCTAAAAACGGTTATATTTGTTGAAAGTGATCGTTTTTAGACGTTTTCAGCTCTCTGACGTTAATAAATTTATTTTCAGAGATAAAAAAATATTTTTTGTCGTGAAAAATACAGTTTTTGTGCGTGAAGTACGAAAATGTCTAAAAACGCTTATATTCGTTGAAAGTGATCGTTTTTAGATGTTTTCAGCTCTTTGACGTTAATAAATTTATTTTCAGAGATAAAAATTATTTTTTGTCGTGAAAAATACAGATTTTGTCCGCGTAGTACGAAAATGTCTAAAAACGGTTATATTTGTTGAAAGTGATCGTTTTTAGACGTTTTCAGCTCTCTGACGTTAATAAATTTATTTTCAGAGTTTAAAAATATTTTTTGTCGTGAAAAATACAGTTTTTGTCCGTGAAGTACGAAAATGTCTAAAAACGCTTATATTCGTTGAAAGTGATCGTTTTTAGATGTTTTCAGCTCTTTGACGTTAATAAATTTATTTTCAGAGATAAAAATTATTTTTTATCGTGAAAAATACAGATTTGTCCGCGTGGTACGAAAATGTCTAAAAACGGTTATATTTGTTGAAAGTGATCGTTTTTAGACGTTTTCAGCTCTTTGACGTTAATAAATTTATTTTCACAGTTAAAAATTATTTTTTGTCGTGAAAAATACAGATTTTGTCCGCGTAGTACGAAAATGTCTAAAAACGCTTGTATTCGTTGAAAGTGACCGTTTTTAGACGTTTCAAGCACTCTGACGTTAATAAATTTATTTTCAGAGATAAAAAATATTTTTTGTCGTGAAAAATACAGTTTTTGTCCGCGAAGTACGAAAATGTCTAAAAACGGTTATATTTGTTGAAAGTGATCGTTTTTAGACGTTTTCAGCTCTCTGACGTTAATAAATTTATTTTCAGAGTTTAAAAATATTTTTTGTCGTGAAAAATACAGTTTTTGTCCGCAAAGTACGAAAATGTCTAAAAACGCTTGTATTCGTTGAAAGTGGTCGTTTTTAGACATTTCCAGCTCTCTGACGTTAATAAATTTATTTTCAGAGATAAAAAAAATTTTTTGCCCTGAAAATATAGTTTTTGTCCGCGAAGTACAAAAATGTCTAAAAATGCTTATATTCGTTGAAAGTGATCGTTTTTAGATATTTTCAGCTCTCTGACGTTAATAAATTTATTTTCAGAGTTAAAAAATATTTTTTGTCGTGAAAAATACAGTTTTTGTCCGCGAAGTACGAAAATGTCTAAAAATGATTGTATTCGTTGAAAGTTATCGTTTTTAGACGTTTCCAGCTCTCTGACGTTAATACATTTATTTTCAGAGATAAAAAATATTTTTTGGCCTGAAAAATACAGTTTTTGTCCGCGAAGTACGAAAATGTCTAAAAATGCTTGTACTCGTTGAATGTGATCGTTTTTAGATGTTCCCAGCTCTCTGACGTTCATAAATTTATTTTCAGAGATAAAAAAAAAAAAATTGTGAAAAATACAGTTTTTGTCCGCGAAGTACGAAAATGTCTAAAAACGCTTATATTCGTCGAAAGTGATCGTTTTTATACGATTCCAGCACTCTGACGTTAATAAATTTATTTTCAGAGAAAAAAAATAGTTTTTGTCGTGAAAAATACACTTTTTGTCCGCGAAGTACGAAAATGTCTAAAAACGTTTGTATTCGTCGAAAGTGATTGTTATAGACGTTTTCAGCTCTCTGACGTTAATAAATTTATTTTCAGAGATAAAAAATATTTTTTGTCGGGAAAAATACAGTTTATTTCCGCGAAGTACGAAAATGTCTAAAAACGCTTGTACTCGTTGAAAGTGATCGTTTTTAGACGTTTCCAGCACTCTGACGTTAATAAATTTATTTTCAGAGATAAAAAATATTTGTTGTCCTGAAAAATACAGTTTTTCTCCGCGAAGTACGAAAATGTCTAAAAACGTTTGTATCCGTCGAAAGTGATTGTTATAGACGTTTTCAGCTCTCTGACGTTAATAAATTTATTTTCAGAGATAAAAAAAAAATTGTCATAAAAAATACAGTTTTTGTCCGCGAAGTACGAAAATGTCTAAAAACGCTTGTATTCGTTGAAAGTGACCGTTTTTAGACGTTTCCAGCACTCTGACGTTAATAAATTTATTTTCAGAGATAAAAAATATTTTTTGTCGTGAAAAATACAGTTTTTGTCCGCGAAGTACGAAAATGTCTAAAAACGGTTATATTTGTTGAAAGTAATCGTTTTTAGACGTTTTCAGCTCTCTGACGTTAATAAATTTATTTTCAGAGTTAAAAGAGATAAAAAATATTTGTTGTCCTGAAAAATACAGTTTTTGTCCGCGAAGTACGAAAATGTCTAAAAACGTTTGTATCCGTCGAAAGTGATTGTTATAGACGTTTTCAGCTCTCTGACGTTAATAAATTTATTTTCAGAGATAAAAAAAAAAAAATTGTCGTGAAAAATACAGTTTTTGTCCGCGAAGTACGAAAATGTCTAAAAACGCTTGTATTCGTTGAAAGTGACCGTTTTCAGACGTTTCCAGCACTCTGACGTTAATAAATTTATTTTCAGAGATAAAAAATATTTTTTGTCGTGAAAAATACAGTTTTTGTCCACGAAGTACGAAAATGTCTAAAAACGGTTACATATGTTGAAAGTGATCGTTTTTAGACGTTTTTAGCTCTCTGACGTTAATAAATTTATTTTCAGAGTTAAAAAATATTTTTTGTCGTGAAAAATACAGTTTTTGTCCGTGAAGTACGAAAATGTCTAAAAACGCTTATATTCGTTGAAAGTGATTGTTTTTAGATGTTTTCAGCTCTTTGACGTTAATAAATTTATTTTCAGAGATAAAAATTATTTTTTGTCGTGAAAAATACAGATTTTGTCCGCGAAGTACGAAAATGTCTAAAACGCTTGTATTCGTTGAAAGTTATCGTTTTTAGACGTTTCCAGCTCTCTGACGTTAATAAATTAATTTTCAGAGATAAAAAATATTTTTTGGCCTGAAAAATACAGTTTTTGTCCGCGAAGTACGAAAATGTCTAAAAACGCTTGTACTCGTTGAAAGTGATCGTTTTTAGATGTTCCCAGCTCTCTGACGTTCATAAATTTATTTTCAGAGATAAAAAAAAAAAAATTGTCGTGAAAAATACAGTTTTTGTCCGCGAAGTACGAAAATGTCTAAAAACGCTTATATTCGTCGAAAGTGATCGTTTTTATACATTTCCAGCACTCTGACGTTAATAAATTTATTTTCAGAGAAAAAAAAATTTTTTTGTCGTGAAAAATACACTTTTTGTCCGCGAAGTACGAAAATGTCTAAAAACGTTTGTATTCGTCGAAAGTGATTGTTATAGACGTTTTCAGCTCTCTGACGTTAATAAATTTATTTTCAGAGATAAAAATTATTTTTTATCTTGAAAAATACAGATTTGTGCGCGTAGTACGAAAATGTCTAAAAACGGTTATATTTGTTGAAAGTGATCGTTTTTAGACGTTTTCAGCTCTTTGACGTTAATAAATTTATTTTCACAGTTAAAAATTATTTTTTGTCGTGAAAAATACAGATTTTGTCCGCGTAGTACGAAATTGTCTAAAAACGGTTATATTTGTTGAACGTGATCGTTATAGACGTTTTCAGCTCTCTGACGTTCATAAATTTATTTTCAGAGATTAAAAAATAAAAATTGTCGTGAAAAATACAGTTTTTGTCCGCGAATTACGAAAATGTCTAAAAACGCTTGTATTCGTCGAAAGTGATCGTTTTTATACGTTTCCAGCACTCTGACGTTAATAAATTTATTTTCACAGATAAAAAATATTTTTTGTCGTGAAAAATACACTTTTTGTCCGCGAAGTACGAAAATGTCTAAAAACGTTTGTATTCGTCGAAAGTGATCGTTATAGACGTTTTCAGCTCTCTGACGTTAATAAATTTATTTTCAGTGATAAAATATATTTTTTGTCGTGAAAAATACAGTTTTTGTCCGCGAAGTACGAAAATGTCTAAAAACGCTTGTATTCGTCGAAAGTGATCGTTTTTAGATGTTTTCAGTTCTTTGACGTTAATAAATTTATTTACAGAGAAAAAAAATATTTGTTGTTGTGAAAAATACAGTTTTTGTCCGCGAAGTACCAAATTGTCTAAAAACGCTTGTATTCGTTGAAAGTGATCGTTTTTGACGTTCCCAGCTGTCTGACGTTAATAAATTAATTTTCAGACATAAAAAATACTTTTTGTCGTGAAAAATGCAGTTTTTGTCCGCGAAGTACGAAAATGTCTAAAAACGCTTGTATTCGTCGAAAGTGATCGTTTTTAGATGTTTTCAGTTCTTTGACGTTAATAAATTTATTTTCAGAGTTTAAAAATATTTTTTGTCGTGAAAAATACAGATTTTGTCCGCGTAGTACGAAATTGTCTAAAAACGGTTATATTTGTTGAAAGTGGTCGTTTTTAGACGTTTTCAGCTCTTTGACGTTAATAAATTTATTTTCAGAGATAAAAAATATTTTTTGTCGTGAAAAATACAGTTTTTGTCCGCGAAGTACGACAATGTCTAAAAACGGTTATATTTGTTGAAAGTGATCGTTTTTAGACGTTTTCAGCTCTCTGACGTTAATAAATTTATTTTCAGAGTTTAAAAATATTTTTTGTCGTGAAAAATACAGTTTTTGTCCGTGAAGTACGAAAATGTCTAAAAACGCTTATATTCGTTGAAAGTGATCGTTTTTAGACGTTGTCAGCTCTCTGACGTTAATAAATTTATTTTCAGAGTTAAAAAATATTTTTTGTCGTGAAAAATACAGCTTTTGTCCGCGAAGTACGAAAATGTCTAAAAACGCTTGTATTCGTTGAAAGTGACCGTTTTTAGACGTTTCAAGCACTCTGACGTTAATAAATTTATTTTCAGAGATAAAAAATATTTTTTGTCGTGAAAAATACAGTTTTTGTCCGCGAAGTACGAAAATGTCTAAAAACGGTTATATTTGTTGAAAGTGATCGTTTTAGACGTTCCCAGCTGTCTGACGTTAATAAATTAATTTTCAGACATAAAAAATATTTTTTGGCCTGAAAAATACAGTTTTTGTCCGCGAAGTACGAAAATGTCTAAAGACGCTTATATTCGTTGAAAGTGATCGTTTTTAGACCTTTCCAGCTCTCTGACGTTAATAAATTTATATTTAGAATTAAAAAAAAAATTTGTCGTGGAAAATACTGTTTTTCTCCGCGAAGTACGAAAATGGTTTAAAACGTTTGTATTCGTCGAAAGTGATCGTTTTTAGACGTTTTCAGCTCATTGACTTTAATAAATTTATTTTCAGAGATAAAAAATATTTTTTGTCGTGAAAAATACAGTTTTTGTCCGCGAAGTATGAAAATGTCTAAAAACGGTTGTATTTGTTGAAAGTGATCGTTTTTAGCCGTTTCCAGCACTCTAACGTTAATAAATTTATTTTCGGAGATAAAAAATATTTTTTGTCGTGAAAAATACAGTGTTTGTCCGCGTGGTACGAAAATGTCTAAAAACGGTTATATTTGTTGAAAGTGATCGTTTTTAGACGTTTTCAGCTCTCTGACGTTAATAAATTTATTTTCAGAGTTTAAAAATATTTTTTGTCGTGAAAAATACAGTTTTTGTCCGTGAAGTACGAAAATGTCTAAAAACGCTTATATTCGTTGAAAGTGATCGTTTTTAGATGTTTTCAGCTCTTTGACGTTAATAAATTTATTTTCAGAGATAAAAATTATTTTTTATCGTGAAAAATACAGATTTGTCCGCGTAGTACGAAAATGTCTAAAAACGGTTATATTTGTTGAAAGTGATCGTTTTTAGACGTTTTCAGCTCTTTGACGTTAATAAATTTATTTTCACAGTTAAAAATTATTTTTTGTCGTGAAAAATACACTTTTTGTCCGCGAAGTACGAAAATGTCTAAAAACGTTTGTATTCGTCGAAAGTGATCGTTATAGACGTTTTCAGCTCTCTGACGTTAATAAATTTATTTTCAGTGATAAAAAATATTTTTTGTCGTGAAAAATACAGTTTTTGTCCGCGAAGTACGAAAATGTCTAAAAACGCTTGTATTCGTCGAAAGTGATCGTTTTTAGATGTTTTCAGTTCTTTGACGTTAATAAATTTATTTACAGAGATAAAAAATATTTGTTGTGAAAAATACAGTTTTTGTCCGCGAAGTACCAAATTGTCTAAAAACGCTTGTATTCGTTGAAAGTGATCGTTTTAGACGTTCCCAGCTGTCTGACGTTAATAAATTAATTTTCAGACATAAAAAATACTTTTTGTCGTGAAAAATGCAGTTTTTGTCCGCGAAGTACGAAAATGTCTAAAAACGCTTGTATTCGTCGAAAGTGATCGTTTTTAGATGTTTTCAGTTCTTTGACGTTAATAAATTTATTTTCACAGTTAAAAATCATTTTTTGTCGTGAAAAATACAGATTTTGTCCGCGTAGTACGAAAATGTCTAAAAACGGTTATATTTGTTGAAAGTGATCGTTTTTAGACGTTTTCAGCTCTCTGACGTTAATAAATTTATTTTCAGAGATAAAAAAATATTTTTTGTCGTGAAAAATACAGTTTTTGTGCGTGAAGTACGAAAATGTCTAAAAACGCTTATATTCGTTGAAAGTGATCGTTTTTAGATGTTTTCAGCTCTTTGACGTTAATAAATTTATTTTCAGAGATAAAAATTATTTTTTGTCGTGAAAAATACAGATTTTGTCCGCGTAGTACGAAAATGTCTAAAAACGGTTATATTTGTTGAAAGTGATCGTTTTTAGACGTTTTCAGCTCTCTGACGTTAATAAATTTATTTTCAGAGTTTAAAAATATTTTTTGTCGTGAAAAATACAGTTTTTGTCCGTGAAGTACGAAAATGTCTAAAAACGCTTATATTCGTTGAAAGTGATCGTTTTTAGATGTTTTCAGCTCTTTGACGTTAATAAATTTATTTTCAGAGATAAAAATTATTTTTTATCGTGAAAAATACAGATTTGTCCGCGTGGTACGAAAATGTCTAAAAACGGTTATATTTGTTGAAAGTGATCGTTTTTAGACGTTTTCAGCTCTTTGACGTTAATAAATTTATTTTCACAGTTAAAAATTATTTTTTGTCGTGAAAAATACAGATTTTGTCCGCGTAGTACGAAAATGTCTAAAAACGCTTATATTCGTTGAAAGTGATCGTTTTTAGATGTTTTCAGCTCTTTGACGTTAATAAATTTATTTTCAGAGATAAAAAATATTTTTTGTCGTGAAAAATACAGTTTTTGTCCGCGAAGTACGAAAATGTCTCAAAACGCTTGTATTCGTTGAAAGTGGTCGTTTTTAGACATTTCCAGCTCTCTGACGTTAATAAATTTATTTTCAGAGATAAAAAAAATTTTTTGCCCTGAAAATATAGTTTTTGTCCGCGAAGTACAAAAATGTCTAAAAATGCTTATATTCGTTGAAAGTGATCGTTTTTAGATATTTTCAGCTCTCTGACGTTAATAAATTTATTTTCAGAGTTAAAAAATATTTTTTGTCGTGAAAAATACAGTTTTTGTCCGCGAAGTACGAAAATGTCTAAAAATGATTGTATTCGTTGAAAGTTATCGTTTTTAGACGTTTCCAGCTCTCTGACGTTAATACATTTATTTTCAGAGATAAAAAATATTTTTTGGCCTGAAAAATACAGTTTTTGTCCGCGAAGTACGAAAATGTCTAAAAATGCTTGTACTCGTTGAAAGTGATCGTTTTTAGATGTTCCCAGCTCTCTGACGTTCATAAATTTATTTTCAGAGATAAAAAAAAAAAAATTGTGAAAAATACAGTTTTTGTCCGCGAAGTACGAAAATGTCTAAAAACGCTTATATTCGTCGAAAGTGATCGTTTTTATACAATTCCAGCACTCTGACGTTAATAAATTTATTTTCAGAGAAAAAAAATAGTTTTTGTCGTGAAAAATACACTTTTTGTCCGCGAAGTACGAAAATGTCTAAAAACGTTTGTATTCGTCGAAAGTGATTGTTATAGACGTTTTCAGCTCTCTGACGTTAATAAATTTATTTTCAGAGATAAAAAATATTTTTTGTCGGGAAAAATACAGTTTATTTCCGCGAAGTACGAAAATGTCTAAAAACGCTTGTACTCGTTGAAAGTGATCGTTTTTAGACGTTTCCAGCACTCTGACGTTAATAAATTTATTTTCAGAGATAAAAAATATTTGTTGTCCTGAAAAATACAGTTTTTCTCCGCGAAGTACGAAAATGTCTAAAAACGTTTGTATCCGTCGAAAGTGATTGTTATAGACGTTTTCAGCTCTCTGACGTTAATAAATTTATTTTCAGAGATAAAAAAAAAATTGTCATAAAAAATACAGTTTTTGTCCGCGAAGTACGAAAATGTCTAAAAACGCTTGTATTCGTTGAAAGTGACCGTTTTTAGACGTTTCCAGCACTCTGACGTTAATAAATTTATTTTCAGAGATAAAAAATATTTTTTGTCGTGAAAAATACAGTTTTTGTCCGCGAAGTACGAAAATGTCTAAAAACGGTTATATTTGTTGAAAGTAATCGTTTTTAGACGTTTTCAGCTCTCTGACGTTAATAAATTTATTTTCAGAGTTAAAAGAGATAAAAAATATTTGTTGTCCTGAAAAATACAGTTTTTGTCCGCGAAGTACGAAAATGTCTAAAAACGTTTGTATCCGTCGAAAGTGATTGTTATAGACGTTTTCAGCTCTCTGACGTTAATAAATTTATTTTCAGAGATAAAAAAAAAAAAATTGCCGTGAAAAATACAGTTTTTGTCCGCGAAGTACGAAAATGTCTAAAAACGCTTGTATTCGTTGAAAGTGACCGTTTTCAGACGTTTCCAGCACTCTGACGTTAATAAATTTATTTTCAGAGATAAAAAATATTTTTTGTCGTGAAAAATACAGTTTTTGTCCACGAAGTACGAAAATGTCTAAAAACGGTTACATATGTTGAAAGTGATCGTTTTTAGACGTTTTTAACTCTCTGACGTTAATAAATTTATTTTCAGAGTTAAAAAATATTTTTTGTCGTGAAAAATACAGTTTTTGTCCGTGAAGTACGAAAATGTCTAAAAACGCTTATATTCGTTGAAAGTGATTGTTTTTAGATGTTTTCAGCTCTTTGACGTTAATAAATTTATTTTCAGAGATAAAAATTATTTTTTGTCGTGAAAAATACAGATTTTGTCCGCGAAGTACGAAAATGTCTAAAAACGCTTGTATTCGTTGAAAGTTATCGTTTTTAGACGTTTCCAGCTCTCTGACGTTAATAAATTAATTTTCAGAGATAAAAAATATTTTTTGGCCTGAAAAATACAGTTTTTGTCCGCGAAGTACGAAAATGTCTAAAAACGCTTGTACTCGTTGAAAGTGATCGTTTTTAGATGTTCCCAGCTCTCTGACGTTCATAAATTTATTTTCAGAGATAAAAAAAAAAAAATTGTCGTGAAAAATACAGTTTTTGTCCGCGAAGTACGAAAATGTCTAAAAACGCTTATATTCGTCGAAAGTGATCGTTTTTATACATTTCCAGCACTCTGACGTTAATAAATTTATTTTCAGAGAAAAAAAATTTTTTTTGTCGTGAAAAATACACTTTTTGTCCGCGAAGTACGAAAATGTCTAAAAACGTTTGTATTCGTCGAAAGTGATTGTTATAGACGTTTTCAGCTCTCTGACGTTAATAAATTTATTTTCAGAGATAAAAAATATTTTTTGTCGGGCAAAATACAGATTTTGTCCGCGTAGTACGAAAATGTCTAAAAACGGTTATATTTGTTGAAAGTGATCGTTTTTAGATGTTTTCAGCTCTTTGACGTTAATAAATTTATTTTCAGAGATAAAAATTATTTTTTGTCGTGAAAAATACAGATTTTGTCCGCGTAGTACGAAAATGTCTAAAAACGGTTATATTTGTTGAAAGTGATCGTTTTTAGATGTTTTCAGCTCTTTGACGTTAATAAATTTATTTTCAGAGATAAAAATTATTTTTTGTCGTGAAAAATACAGTTTTTGTCCGCGAAGTACGAAAATGTCTAAAAACGCTTGTATTCGTCGAAAGTGATCGTTTTTAGATGTTTTCAGTTCTTTGACGTTAATAAATTTATTTTCACAGTTAAAAATTATTATTTGTCGTGAAAAATACAGATTTTGTCCGCGTAGTACGAAAATGTCTAAAAACGGTTATATTTGTTGAAAGTGATCGTTTTTAGACGTTTTCAGCTCTCTGACGTTCATAAATTTATTTTCACAATTAAAAATTATTTTTTGTCCTGAAAAATACAGATTTTGTCCGCGTAGTACGAAAATGTCTAAAAACGGTTATATTTGTTGAAAGTGAACGTTATAGACGTTTTCAGCTCTCTGACGTTCATAAATTTATTTTCAGAGATAAAAAAAAAAAATTGTCGTGAAAAATAGAGTTTTTGTCCGCGAAGTACGAAAATGTCTAAAAACGCTTGTATTCGTTGAAAGTGACCGTTTTTAGACGTTTCAAGCACTCTGACGTTAATAAATTAATTTTCAGAGATAAAAAATATTTTTTGTCGTGAAAAATCCAGTTTTTGTCCGCGAAGTACGAAAATGTCTAAAAACGGTTATATTTATTGAAAGTGATCGTTTTTAGACGTTTTCAGCTCTCTGACGTTAATAAATTTATTTTCACAGTTAAAAATTATTTTTTGTCGTGAAAAATACAGATTTGTCCGCGTAGTACGAAAATGTCTAAAAACGGTTATATTTGTTGAACGTGATCGTTATAGACGTTTTCAGCTCTCTGACGTTCATAAATTTATTTTCAGAGATTAAAAAATAAAAATTGTCGTGAAAAATACAGTTTTTGTCCGCGAATTACGAAAATGTCTAAAAACGCTTGTATTCGTCGAAAGTGATCGTTTTTATACGTTTCCAGCACGCTGACGTTAATAAATTTATTTTCACAGATAAAAAATATTTTTTGTCGTGAAAAATACACTTTTTGTCCGCGAAGTACGAAAATGTCTAAAAACGTTTGTATTCGTCGAAAGTGATCGTTATAGACGTTTTCAGCTCTCTGACGTTAATAAATTTATTTTCAGTGATAAAAAATATTTTTTGTCGTGAAAAATACAGTTTTTGTCCGCGAAGTACGAAAATGTCTAAAAACGCTTGTATTCGTCGAAAGTGATCGTTTTTAGATGTTTTCAGTTCTTTGACGTTAATAAATTTATTTACAGAGAAAAAATATATTTGTTGTTGTGAAAAATACAGTTTTTGTCCGCGAAGTACCAAATTGTCTAAAAACGCTTGTATTCGTTGAAAGTGATCGTTTTAGACGTTCCCAGCTGTCTGACGTTAATAAATTAATTTTCAGACATAAAAAATACTTTTTGTCGTGAAAAATGCAGTTTTTGTCCGCGAAGTACGAAAATGTCTAAAAACGCTTGTATTCGTCGAAAGTGATCGTTTTTAGATGTTTTCAGTTCTTTGACGTTAATAAATTTATTTTCAGAGTTTAAAAATATTTTTTGTCGTGAAAAATACAGATTTTGTCCGCGTAGTACGAAATTGTCTAAAAACGGTTATATTTGTTGAAAGTGGTCGTTTTTAGACGTTTTCAGCTCTTTGACGTTAATAAATTTATTTTCAGAGATAAAAAATATTTTTTGTCGTGAAAAATACAGTTTTTGTCCGCGAAGTACGACAATGTCTAAAAACGGTTATATTTGTTGAAAGTGATCGTTTTTAGACGTTTTCAGCTCTCTGACGTTAATAAATTTATTTTCAGAGTTTAAAAATATTTTTTGTCGTGAAAAATACAGTTTTTGTCCGTGAAGTACGAAAATGTCTAAAAACGCTTATATTCGTTGAAAGTGATCGTTTTTAGATGTTTTCAACTCTTTGACGTTAATAAATTTATTTTCAGAGATAAAAATTATTTTTTATCGTGAAAAATACAGATTTGTCCGCGTGGTACGAAAATGTCTAAAAACGGTTATATTTGTTGAAAGTGATCGTTTTTAGACGTTTTCAGCTCTTTGACGTTAATAAATTTATTTTCACAGTTAAAAATTATTTTTTGTCGTGAAAAATACAGATTTTGTCCGCGTAGTACGAAAATGTCTAAAAACGGTTATATTTGTTGAAAGTGATCGTTTTTAGACGTTGTCAGCTCTCTGACGTTAATAAATTTATTTTCAGAGTTAAAAAATATTTTTTGTCGTGAAAAATACAGCTTTTGTCCGCGAAGTACGAAAATGTCAAAAAACGGTTATATTTGTTGAAAGTGATCGTTTCTAGACGTTTTCAGCTCTTTGACGTTAATAAATTTATTTTCAGAGATAAAAATTATTTTTTATCGTGAAAAATACAGATTTGTCCGCGTGGTACGAAAATGTCTAAAAACGGTTATATTTGTTGAAAGTGATCGTTTTTAGACGTTTTCAGCTCTTTGACGTTAATAAATTTATTTTCACAGTTAAAAATTATTTTTTGTCGTGAAAAATACAGTTTTTGTCCGCGAAGTACGAAAATGTCTAAAAACGCTTGTATTCGTCGAAAGTGATCGTTTTTAGATGTTTTCAGTTCTTTGACGTTAATAAATTTATTTTCACAGTTAAAAATTATTTTTTGTCGTGAAAAATACAGATTTTGTCCGCGTAGTACGAAAATGTCTAAAATCGGTTATATTTGTTGAAAGTGATCGTTATAGACGTTTTCAGCTCTCTGACGTTCATAAATTTATTTTCAGAGATAAAAAAAAAAAATTGTCGTGAAAAATACAGTTTTTGTCCGCGAAGTACGAAAATGTCTAAAAACGCTTGTATTCGTTGAAAGTGACCGTTTTTAGACGTTTCAAGCACTCTGACGTTAATAAATTTATTTTCAGAGATAAAAAATATTTTTTGTCGTGAAAAATACAGTTTTTGTCCGCGAAGTACGAAAATGTCTAAAAACGGTTATATTTGTTGAAAGTGATCGTTTTAGACGTTCCCAGCTGTCTGACGTTAATAAATTAATTTTCAGACATAAAAAATATTTTTTGGCCTGAAAAATACAGTTTTTGTCCGCGAAGTACGAAAATGTCTAAAGACGCTTATATTCGTTGAAAGTGATCGTTTTTAGACCTTTCCAGCTCTCTGACGTTAATAAATTTATATTTAGAATTAAAAAAAAAATTTGTCGTGGAAAATACTGTTTTTCTCCGCGAAGTACGAAAATGGTTTAAAACGTTTGTATTCGTCGAAAGTGATCGTTTTTAGACGTTTTCAGCTCTTTGACTTTAATAAATTTATTTTCAGAGATAAAAAATATTTTTTGTCGTGAAAAATACAGTTTTTGTCCGCGAAGTATGAAAATGTCTAAAAACGGTTGTATTTGTTGAAAGTGATCGTTTTTAGCCGTTTCCAGCACTCTAACGTTAATAAATTTATTTTCGGAGATAAAAAATATTTTTTGTCGTGAAAAATACAGTGTTTGTCCGCGTGGTACGAAAATGTCTAAAAACGGTTATATTTGTTGAAAGTGATCGTTTTTAGACGTTTTCAGCTCTCTGACGTTAATAAATTTATTTTCAGAGTTTAAAAATATTTTTTGTCGTGAAAAATACAGTTTTTGTCCGTGAAGTACGAAAATGTCTAAAAACGCTTATATTCGTTGAAAGTGATCGTTTTTAGATGTTTTCAGCTCTTTGACGTTAATAAATTTATTTTCAGAGATAAAAATTATTTTTTGTCGTGAAAAATACAGATTTTGTCCGCGTAGTACCAAAATGTCTAAAAACGGTTATATTTGTTGAAAGTGATCGTTTTTAGACGTTTTCAGCTCTCTGACGTTAATAAATTTATTTTCAGAGTTTAAAAATATTTTATGTCGTGAAAAATACAGTTTTTGTCCGCGAAGTACGAAAATGTCTAAAAACGCTTGTATTCGTCGAAAGTGATCGTTTTTAGATGTTTTCAGTTCTTTGACGTTAATAAATTTATTTTCACAGTTAAAAATTATTTTTTGTCGTGAAAAATACAGATTTTGTCCGCGTAGTACCAAAATGTCTAAAAACGGTTATATTTGTTGAAAGTGATCGTTTTTAGACGTTTTCAGCTCTCTGACGTTAATAAATTTATTTTCACAGTTAAAAATTATTTTTTGTCGTGAAAAATACAGATTTTGTCCGCGTAGTACGAAAATGTCTAAAAACGCTTGTATTCGTTGAAAGTGACCGTTTTTAGACGTTTCAAGCACTCTGACGTTAATAAATTTATTTTCAGAGATAAAAAATATTTTTTGTCGTGAAAAATACAGTTTTTGTCCGCGAAGTACGAAAATGTCTAAAAACGGTTATATTTGTTGAAAGTGATCGTTTTTAGACGTTTTCAGCTCTCTGACGTTAATAAATTTATTTTCAGAGTTAAAAAATATTTTTTGTCGTGAAAAATACAGTTTTTATCCGCGAAGTACGAAAATGTCTAAAAACGGTTATATTTGTTGAAAGTGATTGTTTTTAGACGTTTTCAGCTCTCTGACGTTAATAAATTTATTTTCAGAGTTTAAAAATATTTTTTGTCGTGAAAAATACAGTTTTTGTCCGCGAAGTACGAAAATGTCTAAAAACGCTTGTATTCGTCGAAAGTGATCGTTTTTAGATGTTTTCAGTTCTTTGACGTTAATAAATTTATTTTCACAGTTAAAAATTATTTTTTGTCGTGAAAAATACAGATTTTGTCCGCGTAGTACCAAAATGTCTAAAAACGGTTATATTTGTTGAAAGTGATCGTTTTTAGACGTTTTCAGCTCTCTGACGTTAATAAATTTATTTTCACAGTTAAAAATTATTTTTTGTCGTGAAAAATACAGATTTTGTCCGCGTAGTACGAAAATGTCTAAAAACGCTTGTATTCGTTGAAAGTGACCGTTTTTAGACGTTTCAAGCACTCTGACGTTAATAAATTTATTTTCAGAGATAAAAAATATTTTTTGTCGTGAAAAATACAGTTTTTGTCCGCGAAGTACGAAAATGTCTAAAAACGGTTATATTTGTTGAAAGTGATCGTTTTTAGACGTTTTCAGCTCTCTGACGTTAATAAATTTATTTTCAGAGTTAAAAAATATTTTTTGTCGTGAAAAATACAGTTTTTATCCGCGAAGTACGAAAATGTCTAAAAACGGTTATATTTGTTGAAAGTGATTGTTTTTAGACGTTTTCAGCTCTCTGACGTTAATAAATTTATTTTCAGAGTTTAAAAATATTTTTTGTCGTGAAAAATACAGTTTTTGTCCGTGAAGTACGAAAATGTCTAAAAACGCTTATATTCGTTGAAAGTGATCGTTTTTAGATGTTTTCAGCTCTTTGACGTTAATAAATTTATTTTCAGAGATAAAAATTATTTTTTATCGTGAAAAATACAGATTTGTCCGCGTAGTACGAAAATGTCTAAAAACGGTTATATTTGTTGAAAGTGATCGTTTTTAGACGTTTTCAGCTCTTTGACGTTAATAAATTTATTTTCACAGTTAAAAATTATTTTTTGTCGTGAAAAATACACTTTTTGTCCGCGAAGTACGAAAATGTCTAAAAACGTTTGTATTCGTCGAAAGTGATTGTTATAGATGTTTTCAGCTCTCTGACGTTAATAAATTTATTTTCAGAGATAAAAAATATTTGTTGTCGGGAGAAATACAGTTTATTTCCGCGAAGTACGAAAATGTCTAAAAACGCTTGTACTCGTTGAAAGTGATCGTTTTTAGACGTTTCCAGCACTCTGACGTTAATAAATTTATTTTCAGAGATAAAAAATATTTGTTGTCCTGAAAAATACAGTTTTTCTCCGTGAAGTACGAAAATGTCTAAAAACGCTTGTACTCGTTGAAAGTGATCGTTTTTAGACGTTTTCAGCTCTTTGACGTTAATAAATTTATTTTCACAGTTAAAAATTATTTTTTGTCGTGAAAAATACACTTTTTGTCCGCGAAGTACGAAAATGTCTAAAAACGGTTATATTTGATGAAAGTGATCGTTTTTAGATGTTTTCAGCTCTTTGACGTTAATAAATTTATTTTCAGAGATAAAATATATTTTTTGTCGGGCAAAATACAGATTTTGTCCGCGTAGTACGAAAATGTCTAAAAACGGTTATATTTGATGAAAGTGATCGTTTTTAGATGTTTTCAGCTCTTTGACGTTAATAAATTTATTTTCAGAGATAAAAAAATTTTTTTGTCGTGAAAAATACAGATTTTGTCCGCGTAGTACGAAAATGTCTAAAAACGGTTATATTTGTTGAAAGTGATCGTTTTTAGATGTTTTCAGCTCTTTGACGTTAATAAATTTATTTTCAGAGATAAAAATTATTTTTTGTCGTGAAAAATACAGTTTTTGTCCGCGAAGTACGAAAATGTCTAAAAACGCTTGTACTCGTTGAAAGTGATCGTTTTTAGACGTTTTCAGCTCTTTGACGTTAATAAATTTATTTTCACAGTTAAAAATTATTTTTTGTCGTGAAAAATACACTTTTTGTCCGCGAAGTACGAAAATGTCTAAAAACGGTTATATTTGATGAAAGTGATCGTTTTTAGATGTTTCAAGCACTCTGACGTTAATAAATTTATTTTCAGAGATAAAAAATATTTTTTGTCGTGAAAAATACAGTTTTTGTCCGCGAAGTACGAAAATGTCTAAAAACGGTTATATTTGTTGAAAGTGATCGTTTTTAGACGTTTTCAGCTCTCTGACGTTAATAAATTTATTTTCAGAGTTAAAAAATATTTTTTGTCGTGAAAAATACAGTTTTTATCCGCGAAGTACGAAAATGTCTAAAAACGGTTATATTTGTTGAAAGTGATTGTTTTTAGACGTTTTCAGCTCTCTGACGTTAATAAATTTATTTTCAGAGTTTAAAAATATTTTTTGTCGTGAAAAATACAGTTTTTGTCCGCGAAGTACGAAAATGTCTAAAAACGCTTGTATTCGTCGAAAGTGATCGTTTTTAGATGTTTTCAGTTCTTTGACGTTAATAAATTTATTTTCACAGTTAAAAATTATTTTTTGTCGTGAAAAATACAGATTTTGTCCGCGTAGTACCAAAATGTCTAAAAACGGTTATATTTGTTGAAAGTGATCGTTTTTAGACGTTTTCAGCTCTCTGACGTTAATAAATTTATTTTCACAGTTAAAAATTATTTTTTGTCGTGAAAAATACAGATTTTGTCCGCGTAGTACGAAAATGTCTAAAAACGCTTGTATTCGTTGAAAGTGACCGTTTTTAGACGTTTCAAGCACTCTGACGTTAATAAATTTATTTTCAGAGATAAAAAATATTTTTTGTCGTGAAAAATACAGTTTTTGTCCGCGAAGTACGAAAATGTCTAAAAACGGTTATATTTGTTGAAAGTGATCGTTTTTAGACGTTTTCAGCTCTCTGACGTTAATAAATTTATTTTCAGAGTTAAAAAATATTTTTTGTCGTGAAAAATACAGTTTTTATCCGCGAAGTACGAAAATGTCTAAAAACGGTTATATTTGTTGAAAGTGATTGTTTTTAGACGTTTTCAGCTCTCTGACGTTAATAAATTTATTTTCAGAGTTTAAAAATATTTTTTGTCGTGAAAAATACAGTTTTTGTCCGTGAAGTACGAAAATGTCTAAAAACGCTTATATTCGTTGAAAGTGATCGTTTTTAGATGTTTTCAGCTCTTTGACGTTAATAAATTTATTTTCAGAGATAAAAATTATTTTTTATCGTGAAAAATACAGATTTGTCCGCGTAGTACGAAAATGTCTAAAAACGGTTATATTTGTTGAAAGTGATCGTTTTTAGACGTTTTCAGCTCTTTGACGTTAATAAATTTATTTTCACAGTTAAAAATTATTTTTTGTCGTGAAAAATACACTTTTTGTCCGCGAAGTACGAAAATGTCTAAAAACGTTTGTATTCGTCGAAAGTGATTGTTATAGATGTTTTCAGCTCTCTGACGTTAATAAATTTATTTTCAGAGATAAAAAATATTTGTTGTCGGGAGAAATACAGTTTATTTCCGCGAAGTACGAAAATGTCTAAAAACGCTTGTACTCGTTGAAAGTGATCGTTTTTAGACGTTTCCAGCACTCTGACGTTAATAAATTTATTTTCAGAGATAAAAAATATTTGTTGTCCTGAAAAATACAGTTTTTCTCCGTGAAGTACGAAAATGTCTAAAAACGCTTGTACTCGTTGAAAGTGATCGTTTTTAGACGTTTTCAGCTCTTTGACGTTAATAAATTTATTTTCACAGTTAAAAATTATTTTTTGTCGTGAAAAATACACTTTTTGTCCGCGAAGTACGAAAATGTCTAAAAACGGTTATATTTGATGAAAGTGATCGTTTTTAGATGTTTTCAGCTCTTTGACGTTAATAAATTTATTTTCAGAGATAAAATATATTTTTTGTCGGGCAAAATACAGATTTTGTCCGCGTAGTACGAAAATGTCTAAAAACGGTTATATTTGATGAAAGTGATCGTTTTTAGATGTTTTCAGCTCTTTGACGTTAATAAATTTATTTTCAGAGATAAAAAAATTTTTTTGTCGTGAAAAATACAGATTTTGTCCGCGTAGTACGAAAATGTCTAAAAACGGTTATATTTGTTGAAAGTGATCGTTTTTAGATGTTTTCAGCTCTTTGACGTTAATAAATTTATTTTCAGAGATAAAAATTATTTTTTGTCGTGAAAAATACAGTTTTTGTCCGCGAAGTACGAAAATGTCTAAAAACGCTTGTATTCGTCGAAAGTGATCGTTTTTAGATGTTTTCAGTTCTTTGACGTTAATAAATTTATTTTCACAGTTAAAAATTATTTTTTGTCGTGAAAAATACAGATTTTGTCCGCGTAGTACGAAAATGTCTAAAATCGGTTATATTTGTTGAAAGTGATCGTTATAGACGTTTTCAGCTCTCTGACGTTCATAAATTTATTTTCAGAGATAAAAAAAAAAAATTGTCGTGAAAAATACAGTTTTTGTCCGCGAAGTACGAAAATGTCTAAAAACGCTTGTATTCGTTGAAAGTGACCGTTTTTAGACGTTTCAAGCACTCTGACGTTAATAAATTTATTTTCAGAGATAAAAAATATTTTTTGTCGTGAAAAATACAGTTTTTGTCCGCGAAGTACGAAAATGTCTAAAAACGGTTATATTTGTTGAAAGTGATCGTTTTAGACGTTCCCAGCTGTCTGACGTTAATAAATTAATTTTCAGACATAAAAAATATTTTTTGGCCTGAAAAATACAGTTTTTGTCCGCGAAGTACGAAAATGTCTAAAGACGCTTATATTCGTTGAAAGTGATCGTTTTTAGACCTTTCCAGCTCTCTGACGTTAATAAATTTATATTTAGAATTAAAAAAAAAATTTGTCGTGGAAAATACTGTTTTTCTCCGCGAAGTACGAAAATGGTTTAAAACGTTTGTATTCGTCGAAAGTGATCGTTTTTAGACGTTTTCAGCTCTTTGACTTTAATAAATTTATTATCAGAGATAAAAAATATTTTTTGTCGTGAAAAATACAGTTTTTGTCCGCGAAGTATGAAAATGTCTAAAAACGGTTGTATTTGTTGAAAGTGATCGTTTTTAGCCGTTTCCAGCACTCTAACGTTAATAAATTTATTTTCGGAGATAAAAAATATTTTTTGTCGTGAAAAATACAGTGTTTGTCCGCGTGGTACGAAAATGTCTAAAAACGGTTATATTTGTTGAAAGTGATCGTTTTTAGACGTTTTCAGCTCTCTGACGTTAATAAATTTATTTTCAGAGTTTAAAAATATTTTTTGTCGTGAAAAATACAGTTTTTGTCCGTGAAGTACGAAAATGTCTAAAAACGCTTATATTCGTTGAAAGTGATCGTTTTTAGATGTTTTCAGCTCTTTGACGTTAATAAATTTATTTTCAGAGATAAAAATTATTTTTTATCGTGAAAAATACAGATTTGTCCGCGTAGTACGAAAATGTCTAAAAACGGTTATATTTGTTGAAAGTGATCGTTTTTAGACGTTTTCAGCTCTTTGACGTTAATAAATTTATTTTCACAGTTAAAAATTATTTTTTGTCGTGAAAAATACACTTTTTGTCCGCGAAGTACGAAAATGTCTAAAAACGTTTGTATTCGTCGAAAGTGATCGTTATAGACGTTTTCAGCTCTCTGACGTTAATAAATTTATTTTCAGTGATAAAAAATATTTTTTGTCGTGAAAAATACAGTTTTTGTCCGCGAAGTACGAAAATGTCTAAAAACGCTTGTATTCGTCGAAAGTGATCGTTTTTAGATGTTTTCAGTTCTTTGACGTTAATAAATTTATTTACAGAGATAAAAAATATTTGTTGTGAAAAATACAGTTTTTGTCCGCGAAGTACCAAATTGTCTAAAAACGCTTGTATTCGTTGAAAGTGATCGTTTTAGACGTTCCCAGCTGTCTGACGTTAATAAATTAATTTTCAGACATAAAAAATACTTTTTGTCGTGAAAAATGCAGTTTTTGTCCGCGAAGTACGAAAATGTCTAAAAACGCTTGTATTCGTCGAAAGTGATCGTTTTTAGATGTTTTCAGTTCTTTGACGTTAATAAATTTATTTTCACAGTTAAAAATCATTTTTTGTCGTGAAAAATACAGATTTTGTCCGCGTAGTACGAAAATGTCTAAAAACGGTTATATTTGTTGAAAGTGATCGTTTTTAGACGTTTTCAGCTCTCTGACGTTAATAAATTTATTTTCAGAGATAAAAAAATATTTTTTGTCGTGAAAAATACAGTTTTTGTGCGTGAAGTACGAAAATGTCTAAAAACGCTTATATTCGTTGAAAGTGATCGTTTTTAGATGTTTTCAGCTCTTTGACGTTAATAAATTTATTTTCAGAGATAAAAATTATTTTTTGTCGTGAAAAATACAGATTTTGTCCGCGTAGTACGAAAATGTCTAAAAACGGTTATATTTGTTGAAAGTGATCGTTTTTAGACGTTTTCAG
Organism: Leptodirus hochenwartii; assembly: GCA_947310635.1. NCBI lineage: Eukaryota > Metazoa > Arthropoda > Insecta > Coleoptera > Leiodidae > Leptodirus > Leptodirus hochenwartii. The sequence continues at coordinate 28,954,177 of OX371184.1, forward strand.
CTCTCTGACGTTAATAAATTTATTTTCAGAGTTTAAAAATATTTTTTGTCGTGAAAAATACAGTTTTTGTCCGTGAAGTACGAAAATGTCTAAAAACGCTTATATTCGTTGAAAGTGATCGTTTTTAGATGTTTTCAGCTCTTTGACGTTAATAAATTTATTTTCAGAGATAAAAATTATTTTTTATCGTGAAAAATACAGATTTGTCCGCGTGGTACGAAAATGTCTAAAAACGGTTATATTTGTTGAAAGTGATCGTTTTTAGACGTTTTCAGCTCTTTGACGTTAATAAATTTATTTTCACAGTTAAAAATTATTTTTTGTCGTGAAAAATACAGATTTTGTCCGCGTAGTACGAAAATGTCTAAAAACGCTTGTATTCGTTGAAAGTGACCGTTTTTAGACGTTTCAAGCACTCTGACGTTAATAAATTTATTTTCAGAGATAAAAAATATTTTTTGTCGTGAAAAATACAGTTTTTGTCCGCGAAGTACGAAAATGTCTAAAAACGGTTATATTTGTTGAAAGTGATCGTTTTTAGACGTTTTCAGCTCTCTGACGTTAATAAATTTATTTTCAGAGTTTAAAAATATTTTTTGTCGTGAAAAATACAGTTTTTGTCCGCAAAGTACGAAAATGTCTAAAAACGCTTGTATTCGTTGAAAGTGGTCGTTTTTAGACATTTCCAGCTCTCTGACGTTAATAAATTTATTTTCAGAGATAAAAAAAATTTTTTGCCCTGAAAATATAGTTTTTGTCCGCGAAGTACAAAAATGTCTAAAAATGCTTATATTCGTTGAAAGTGATCGTTTTTAGATATTTTCAGCTCTCTGACGTTAATAAATTTATTTTCAGAGTTAAAAAATATTTTTTGTCGTGAAAAATACAGTTTTTGTCCGCGAAGTACGAAAATGTCTAAAAATGATTGTATTCGTTGAAAGTTATCGTTTTTAGACGTTTCCAGCTCTCTGACGTTAATACATTTATTTTCAGAGATAAAAAATATTTTTTGGCCTGAAAAATACAGTTTTTGTCCGCGAAGTACGAAAATGTCTAAAAATGCTTGTACTCGTTGAATGTGATCGTTTTTAGATGTTCCCAGCTCTCTGACGTTCATAAATTTATTTTCAGAGATAAAAAAAAAAAAATTGTGAAAAATACAGTTTTTGTCCGCGAAGTACGAAAATGTCTAAAAACGCTTATATTCGTCGAAAGTGATCGTTTTTATACGATTCCAGCACTCTGACGTTAATAAATTTATTTTCAGAGAAAAAAAATAGTTTTTGTCGTGAAAAATACACTTTTTGTCCGCGAAGTACGAAAATGTCTAAAAACGTTTGTATTCGTCGAAAGTGATTGTTATAGACGTTTTCAGCTCTCTGACGTTAATAAATTTATTTTCAGAGATAAAAAATATTTTTTGTCGGGAAAAATACAGTTTATTTCCGCGAAGTACGAAAATGTCTAAAAACGCTTGTACTCGTTGAAAGTGATCGTTTTTAGACGTTTCCAGCACTCTGACGTTAATAAATTTATTTTCAGAGATAAAAAATATTTGTTGTCCTGAAAAATACAGTTTTTCTCCGCGAAGTACGAAAATGTCTAAAAACGTTTGTATCCGTCGAAAGTGATTGTTATAGACGTTTTCAGCTCTCTGACGTTAATAAATTTATTTTCAGAGATAAAAAAAAAATTGTCATAAAAAATACAGTTTTTGTCCGCGAAGTACGAAAATGTCTAAAAACGCTTGTATTCGTTGAAAGTGACCGTTTTTAGACGTTTCCAGCACTCTGACGTTAATAAATTTATTTTCAGAGATAAAAAATATTTTTTGTCGTGAAAAATACAGTTTTTGTCCGCGAAGTACGAAAATGTCTAAAAACGGTTATATTTGTTGAAAGTAATCGTTTTTAGACGTTTTCAGCTCTCTGACGTTAATAAATTTATTTTCAGAGTTAAAAGAGATAAAAAATATTTGTTGTCCTGAAAAATACAGTTTTTGTCCGCGAAGTACGAAAATGTCTAAAAACGTTTGTATCCGTCGAAAGTGATTGTTATAGACGTTTTCAGCTCTCTGACGTTAATAAATTTATTTTCAGAGATAAAAAAAAAAAAATTGTCGTGAAAAATACAGTTTTTGTCCGCGAAGTACGAAAATGTCTAAAAACGCTTGTATTCGTTGAAAGTGACCGTTTTCAGACGTTTCCAGCACTCTGACGTTAATAAATTTATTTTCAGAGATAAAAAATATTTTTTGTCGTGAAAAATACAGTTTTTGTCCACGAAGTACGAAAATGTCTAAAAACGGTTACATATGTTGAAAGTGATCGTTTTTAGACGTTTTTAGCTCTCTGACGTTAATAAATTTATTTTCAGAGTTAAAAAATATTTTTTGTCGTGAAAAATACAGTTTTTGTCCGTGAAGTACGAAAATGTCTAAAAACGCTTATATTCGTTGAAAGTGATTGTTTTTAGATGTTTTCAGCTCTTTGACGTTAATAAATTTATTTTCAGAGATAAAAATTATTTTTGTCGTGAAAAATACAGATTTTGTCCGCGAAGTACGAAAATGTCTAAAACGCTTGTATTCGTTGAAAGTTATCGTTTTTAGACGTTTCCAGCTCTCTGACGTTAATAAATTAATTTTCAGAGATAAAAAATATTTTTTGGCCTGAAAAATACAGTTTTTGTCCGCGAAGTACGAAAATGTCTAAAAACGCTTGTACTCGTTGAAAGTGATCGTTTTTAGATGTTCCCAGCTCTCTGACGTTCATAAATTTATTTTCAGAGATAAAAAAAAAAAAATTGTCGTGAAAAATACAGTTTTTGTCCGCGAAGTACGAAAATGTCTAAAAACGCTTATATTCGTCGAAAGTGATCGTTTTTATACATTTCCAGCACTCTGACGTTAATAAATTTATTTTCAGAGAAAAAAAAATTTTTTTGTCGTGAAAAATACACTTTTTGTCCGCGAAGTACGAAAATGTCTAAAAACGTTTGTATTCGTCGAAAGTGATTGTTATAGACGTTTTCAGCTCTCTGACGTTAATAAATTTATTTTCAGAGATAAAAAATATTTTTTGTCGGGCAAAATACAGATTTTGTCCGCGTAGTACGAAAATGTCTAAAAACGGTTATATTTGTTGAAAGTGATCGTTTTTAGATGTTTTCAGCTCTTTGACGTTAATAAATTTATTTTCAGAGATAAAAATTATTTTTTGTCGTGAAAAATACAGATTTTGTCCGCGTAGTACGAAAATGTCTAAAAACGGTTATATTTGTTGAAAGTGATCGTTTTTAGATGTTTTCAGCTCTTTGACGTTAATAAATTTATTTTCAGAGATAAAAATTATTTTTTGTCGTGAAAAATACAGTTTTTGTCCGCGAAGTACGAAAATGTCTAAAAACGCTTGTATTCGTCGAAAGTGATCGTTTTTAGATGTTTTCAGTTCTTTGACGTTAATAAATTTATTTTCACAGTTAAAAATTATTATTTGTCGTGAAAAATACAGATTTTGTCCGCGTAGTACGAAAATGTCTAAAAACGGTTATATTTGTTGAAAGTGATCGTTTTTAGACGTTTTCAGCTCTCTGACGTTCATAAATTTATTTTCACAATTAAAAATTATTTTTTGTCGTGAAAAATACAGATTTTGTCCGCGTAGTACGAAAATGTCTAAAAACGGTTATATTTGTTGAAAGTGATCGTTATAGACGTTTTCAGCTCTCTGACGTTCATAAATTTACTTTCAGAGATAAAAAAAAAAAATTGTCGTGAAAAATAGAGTTTTTGTCCGCGAAGTACGAAAATGTCTAAAAACGCTTGTATTCGTTGAAAGTGACCGTTTTTAGACGTTTCAAGCACTCTGACGTTAATAAATTAATTTTCAGAGATAAAAAATATTTTTTGTCGTGAAAAATCCAGTTTTTGTCCGCGAAGTACGAAAATGTCTAAAAACGGTTATATTTATTGAAAGTGATCGTTTTTAGACGTTTTCAGCTCTCTGACGTTAATAAATTTATTTTCAGAGTTTAAAAATATTTTTTGTCGTGAAAAATACAGTTTTTGTCCGTGAAGTACGAAAATGTCTAAAAACGCTTATATTCGTTGAAAGTGATCGTTTTTAGATGTTTTCAGCTCTTTGACGTTAATAAATTTATTTTCAGAGATAAAAATTATTTTTTATCTTGAAAAATACAGATTTGTGCGCGTAGTACGAAAATGTCTAAAAACGGTTATATTTGTTGAAAGTGATCGTTTTTAGACGTTTTCAGCTCTTTGACGTTAATAAATTTATTTTCACAGTTAAAAATTATTTTTTGTCGTGAAAAATACAGATTTTGTCCGCGTAGTACGAAATTGTCTAAAAACGGTTATATTTGTTGAACGTGATCGTTATAGACGTTTTCAGCTCTCTGACGTTCATAAATTTATTTTCAGAGATTAAAAAATAAAAATTGTCGTGAAAAATACAGTTTTTGTCCGCGAATTACGAAAATGTCTAAAAACGCTTGTATTCGTCGAAAGTGATCGTTTTTATACGTTTCCAGCACTCTGACGTTAATAAATTTATTTTCACAGATAAAAAATATTTTTTGTCGTGAAAAATACACTTTTTGTCCGCGAAGTACGAAAATGTCTAAAAACGTTTGTATTCGTCGAAAGTGATCGTTATAGACGTTTTCAGCTCTCTGACGTTAATAAATTTATTTTCAGTGATAAAATATATTTTTTGTCGTGAAAAATACAGTTTTTGTCCGCGAAGTACGAAAATGTCTAAAAACGCTTGTATTCGTCGAAAGTGATCGTTTTTAGATGTTTTCAGTTCTTTGACGTTAATAAATTTATTTACAGAGAAAAAAAATATTTGTTGTTGTGAAAAATACAGTTTTTGTCCGCGAAGTACCAAATTGTCTAAAAACGCTTGTATTCGTTGAAAGTGATCGTTTTTGACGTTCCCAGCTGTCTGACGTTAATAAATTAATTTTCAGACATAAAAAATACTTTTTGTCGTGAAAAATGCAGTTTTTGTCCGCGAAGTACGAAAATGTCTAAAAACGCTTGTATTCGTCGAAAGTGATCGTTTTTAGATGTTTTCAGTTCTTTGACGTTAATAAATTTATTTTCAGAGTTTAAAAATATTTTTTGTCGTGAAAAATACAGATTTTGTCCGCGTAGTACGAAATTGTCTAAAAACGGTTATATTTGTTGAAAGTGGTCGTTTTTAGACGTTTTCAGCTCTTTGACGTTAATAAATTTATTTTCAGAGATAAAAAATATTTTTTGTCGTGAAAAATACAGTTTTTGTCCGCGAAGTACGACAATGTCTAAAAACGGTTATATTTGTTGAAAGTGATCGTTTTTAGACGTTTTCAGCTCTCTGACGTTAATAAATTTATTTTCAGAGTTTAAAAATATTTTTTGTCGTGAAAAATACAGTTTTTGTCCGTGAAGTACGAAAATGTCTAAAAACGCTTATATTCGTTGAAAGTGATCGTTTTTAGACGTTGTCAGCTCTCTGACGTTAATAAATTTATTTTCAGAGTTAAAAAATATTTTTTGTCGTGAAAAATACAGCTTTTGTCCGCGAAGTACGAAAATGTCTAAAAACGCTTGTATTCGTTGAAAGTGACCGTTTTTAGACGTTTCAAGCACTCTGACGTTAATAAATTTATTTTCAGAGATAAAAAATATTTTTTGTCGTGAAAAATACAGTTTTTGTCCGCGAAGTACGAAAATGTCTAAAAACGGTTATATTTGTTGAAAGTGATCGTTTTAGACGTTCCCAGCTGTCTGACGTTAATAAATTAATTTTCAGACATAAAAAATATTTTTTGGCCTGAAAAATACAGTTTTTGTCCGCGAAGTACGAAAATGTCTAAAGACGCTTATATTCGTTGAAAGTGATCGTTTTTAGACCTTTCCAGCTCTCTGACGTTAATAAATTTATATTTAGAATTAAAAAAAAAATTTGTCGTGGAAAATACTGTTTTTCTCCGCGAAGTACGAAAATGGTTTAAAACGTTTGTATTCGTCGAAAGTGATCGTTTTTAGACGTTTTCAGCTCATTGACTTTAATAAATTTATTTTCAGAGATAAAAAATATTTTTTGTCGTGAAAAATACAGTTTTTGTCCGCGAAGTATGAAAATGTCTAAAAACGGTTGTATTTGTTGAAAGTGATCGTTTTTAGCCGTTTCCAGCACTCTAACGTTAATAAATTTATTTTCGGAGATAAAAAATATTTTTTGTCGTGAAAAATACAGTGTTTGTCCGCGTGGTACGAAAATGTCTAAAAACGGTTATATTTGTTGAAAGTGATCGTTTTTAGACGTTTTCAGCTCTCTGACGTTAATAAATTTATTTTCAGAGTTAAAAAATATTTTTTGTCGTGAAAAATACAGTTTTTGTCCGTGAAGTACGAAAATGTCTAAAAACGCTTATATTCGTTGAAAGTGATCGTTTTTAGATGTTTTCAGCTCTTTGACGTTAATAAATTTATTTTCAGAGATAAAAATTATTTTTTATCGTGAAAAATACAGATTTGTCCGCGTAGTACGAAAATGTCTAAAAACGGTTATATTTGTTGAAAGTGATCGTTTTTAGACGTTTTCAGCTCTTTGACGTTAATAAATTTATTTTCACAGTTAAAAATTATTTTTTGTCGTGAAAAATACACTTTTTGTCCGCGAAGTACGAAAATGTCTAAAAACGGTTATATTTGTTGAAAGTGATCGTTTTAGACGTTCCCAGCTGTCTGACGTTAATAAATTAATTTTCAGACATAAAAAATACTTTTTGTCGTGAAAAATGCAGTTTTTGTCCGCGAAGTACGAAAATGTCTAAAAACGCTTGTATTCGTCGAAAGTGATCGTTTTTAGATGTTTTCAGTTCTTTGACGTTAATAAATTTATTTTCACAGTTAAAAATCATTTTTTGTCGTGAAAAATACAGATTTTGTCCGCGTAGTACGAAAATGTCTAAAAACGGTTATATTTGTTGAAAGTGATCGTTTTTAGACGTTTTCAGCTCTCTGACGTTAATAAATTTATTTTCAGAGATAAAAAAATATTTTTTGTCGTGAAAAATACAGTTTTTGTGCGTGAAGTACGAAAATGTCTAAAAACGCTTATATTCGTTGAAAGTGATCGTTTTTAGATGTTTTCAGCTCTTTGACGTTAATAAATTTATTTTCAGAGATAAAAATTATTTTTTGTCGTGAAAAATACAGATTTTGTCCGCGTAGTACGAAAATGTCTAAAAACGGTTATATTTGTTGAAAGTGATCGTTTTTAGACGTTTTCAGCTCTCTGACGTTAATAAATTTATTTTCAGAGTTTAAAAATATTTTTTGTCGTGAAAAATACAGTTTTTGTCCGTGAAGTACGAAAATGTCTAAAAACGCTTATATTCGTTGAAAGTGATCGTTTTTAGATGTTTTCAGCTCTTTGACGTTAATAAATTTATTTTCAGAGATAAAAATTATTTTTTATCGTGAAAAATACAGATTTGTCCGCGTGGTACGAAAATGTCTAAAAACGGTTATATTTGTTGAAAGTGATCGTTTTTAGACGTTTTCAGCTCTTTGACGTTAATAAATTTATTTTCACAGTTAAAAATTATTTTTTGTCGTGAAAAATACAGATTTTGTCCGCGTAGTACGAAAATGTCTAAAAACGCTTATGTTCGTTGAAAGTGATCGTTTTTAGATGTTTTCAGCTCTTTGACGTTAATAAATTTATTTTCAGAGATAAAAAATATTTTTTGTCGTGAAAAATACAGTTTTTGTCCGCGAAGTACGAAAATGTCTAAAAACGGTTATATTTGTTGAAAGTGATCGTTTTTAGACGTTTTCAGCTCTCTGACGTTAATAAATTTATTTTCAGAGATAAAAAAAATTTTTTGCCCTGAAAATATAGTTTTTGTCCGCGAAGTACAAAAATGTCTAAAAATGCTTATATTCGTTGAAAGTGATCGTTTTTAGATATTTTCAGCTCTCTGACGTTAATAAATTTATTTTCAGAGTTAAAAAATATTTTTTGTCGTGAAAAATACAGTTTTTGTCCGCGAAGTACGAAAATGTCTAAAAATGATTGTATTCGTTGAAAGTTATCGTTTTTAGACGTTTCCAGCTCTCTGACGTTAATACATTTATTTTCAGAGATAAAAAATATTTTTTGGCCTGAAAAATACAGTTTTTGTCCGCGAAGTACGAAAATGTCTAAAAATGCTTGTACTCGTTGAAAGTGATCGTTTTTAGATGTTCCCAGCTCTCTGACGTTCATAAATTTATTTTCAGAGATAAAAAAAAAAAAATTGTGAAAAATACAGTTTTTGTCCGCGAAGTACGAAAATGTCTAAAAACGCTTATATTCGTCGAAAGTGATCGTTTTTATACAATTCCAGCACTCTGACGTTAATAAATTTATTTTCAGAGAAAAAAAATAGTTTTTGTCGTGAAAAATACACTTTTTGTCCGCGAAGTACGAAAATGTCTAAAAACGTTTGTATTCGTCGAAAGTGATTGTTATAGACGTTTTCAGCTCTCTGACGTTAATAAATTTATTTTCAGAGATAAAAAATATTTTTTGTCGGGAAAAATACAGTTTATTTCCGCGAAGTACGAAAATGTCTAAAAACGCTTGTACTCGTTGAAAGTGATCGTTTTTAGACGTTTCCAGCACTCTGACGTTAATAAATTTATTTTCAGAGATAAAAAATATTTGTTGTCCTGAAAAATACAGTTTTTCTCCGCGAAGTACGAAAATGTCTAAAAACGTTTGTATCCGTCGAAAGTGATTGTTATAGACGTTTTCAGCTCTCTGACGTTAATAAATTTATTTTCAGAGATAAAAAAAAAATTGTCATAAAAAATACAGTTTTTGTCCGCGAAGTACGAAAATGTCTAAAAACGCTTGTATTCGTTGAAAGTGACCGTTTTTAGACGTTTCCAGCACTCTGACGTTAATAAATTTATTTTCAGAGATAAAAAATATTTTTTGTCGTGAAAAATACAGTTTTTGTCCGCGAAGTACGAAAATGTCTAAAAACGGTTATATTTGTTGAAAGTAATCGTTTTTAGACGTTTTCAGCTCTCTGACGTTAATAAATTTATTTTCAGAGTTAAAAGAGATAAAAAATATTTGTTGTCCTGAAAAATACAGTTTTTGTCCGCGAAGTACGAAAATGTCTAAAAACGTTTGTATCCGTCGAAAGTGATTGTTATAGACGTTTTCAGCTCTCTGACGTTAATAAATTTATTTTCAGAGATAAAAAAAAAAAATTGCCGTGAAAAATACAGTTTTTGTCCGCGAAGTACGAAAATGTCTAAAAACGCTTGTATTCGTTGAAAGTGACCGTTTTCAGACGTTTCCAGCACTCTGACGTTAATAAATTTATTTTCAGAGATAAAAAATATTTTTTGTCGTGAAAAATACAGTTTTTGTCCACGAAGTACGAAAATGTCTAAAAACGGTTACATATGTTGAAAGTGATCGTTTTTAGACGTTTTTAGCTCTCTGACGTTAATAAATTTATTTTCAGAGTTAAAAAATATTTTTTGTCGTGAAAAATACAGTTTTTGTCCGTGAAGTACGAAAATGTCTAAAAACGCTTATATTCGTTGAAAGTGATTGTTTTTAGATGTTTTCAGCTCTTTGACGTTAATAAATTTATTTTCAGAGATAAAAATTATTTTTTGTCGTGAAAAATACAGATTTTGTCCGCGAAGTACGAAAATGTCTAAAAACGCTTGTATTCGTTGAAAGTTATCGTTTTTAGACGTTTCCAGCTCTCTGACGTTAATAAATTAATTTTCAGAGATAAAAAATATTTTTTGGCCTGAAAAATACAGTTTTTGTCCGCGAAGTACGAAAATGTCTAAAAACGCTTGTACTCGTTGAAAGTGATCGTTTTTAGATGTTCCCAGCTCTCTGACGTTCATAAATTTATTTTCAGAGATAAAAAAAAAAAAATTGTCGTGAAAAATACAGTTTTTGTCCGCGAAGTACGAAAATGTCTAAAAACGCTTATATTCGTCGAAAGTGATCGTTTTTATACATTTCCAGCACTCTGACGTTAATAAATTTATTTTCAGAGAAAAAAAATTTTTTTTGTCGTGAAAAATACACTTTTTGTCCGCGAAGTACGAAAATGTCTAAAAACGTTTGTATTCGTCGAAAGTGATTGTTATAGACGTTTTCAGCTCTCTGACGTTAATAAATTTATTTTCAGAGATAAAAAATATTTTTTGTCGGGCAAAATACAGATTTTGTCCGCGTAGTACGAAAATGTCTAAAAACGGTTATATTTGTTGAAAGTGATCGTTTTTAGATGTTTTCAGCTCTTTGACGTTAATAAATTTATTTTCAGAGATAAAAATTATTTTTTGTCGTGAAAAATACAGATTTTGTCCGCGTAGTACGAAAATGTCTAAAAACGGTTATATTTGTTGAAAGTGATCGTTTTTAGATGTTTTCAGCTCTTTGACGTTAATAAATTTATTTTCAGAGATAAAAATTATTTTTTGTCGTGAAAAATACAGTTTTTGTCCGCGAAGTACGAAAATGTCTAAAAACGCTTGTATTCGTCGAAAGTGATCGTTTTTAGATGTTTTCAGTTCTTTGACGTTAATAAATTTATTTTCACAGTTAAAAATTATTATTTGTCGTGAAAAATACAGATTTTGTCCGCGTAGTACGAAAATGTCTAAAAACGGTTATATTTGTTGAAAGTGATCGTTTTTAGACGTTTTCAGCTCTCTGACGTTCATAAATTTATTTTCACAATTAAAAATTATTTTTTGTCCTGAAAAATACAGATTTTGTCCGCGTAGTACGAAAATGTCTAAAAACGGTTATATTTGTTGAAAGTGAACGTTATAGACGTTTTCAGCTCTCTGACGTTCATAAATTTATTTTCAGAGATAAAAAAAAAAAATTGTCGTGAAAAATAGAGTTTTTGTCCGCGAAGTACGAAAATGTCTAAAAACGCTTGTATTCGTTGAAAGTGACCGTTTTTAGACGTTTCAAGCACTCTGACGTTAATAAATTAATTTTCAGAGATAAAAAATATTTTTTGTCGTGAAAAATCCAGTTTTTGTCCGCGAAGTACGAAAATGTCTAAAAACGGTTATATTTATTGAAAGTGATCGTTTTTAGACGTTTTCAGCTCTCTGACGTTAATAAATTTATTTTCACAGTTAAAAATTATTTTTTGTCGTGAAAAATACAGATTTGTCCGCGTAGTACGAAAATGTCTAAAAACGGTTATATTTGTTGAACGTGATCGTTATAGACGTTTTCAGCTCTCTGACGTTCATAAATTTATTTTCAGAGATTAAAAAATAAAAATTGTCGTGAAAAATACAGTTTTTGTCCGCGAATTACGAAAATGTCTAAAAACGCTTGTATTCGTCGAAAGTGATCGTTTTTATACGTTTCCAGCACGCTGACGTTAATAAATTTATTTTCACAGATAAAAAATATTTTTTGTCGTGAAAAATACACTTTTTGTCCGCGAAGTACGAAAATGTCTAAAAACGTTTGTATTCGTCGAAAGTGATCGTTATAGACGTTTTCAGCTCTCTGACGTTAATAAATTTATTTTCAGTGATAAAAAATATTTTTTGTCGTGAAAAATACAGTTTTTGTCCGCGAAGTACGAAAATGTCTAAAAACGCTTGTATTCGTCGAAAGTGATCGTTTTTAGATGTTTTCAGTTCTTTGACGTTAATAAATTTATTTACAGAGAAAAAATATATTTGTTGTTGTGAAAAATACAGTTTTTGTCCGCGAAGTACCAAATTGTCTAAAAACGCTTGTATTCGTTGAAAGTGATCGTTTTAGACGTTCCCAGCTGTCTGACGTTAATAAATTAATTTTCAGACATAAAAAATACTTTTTGTCGTGAAAAATGCAGTTTTTGTCCGCGAAGTACGAAAATGTCTAAAAACGCTTGTATTCGTCGAAAGTGATCGTTTTTAGATGTTTTCAGTTCTTTGACGTTAATAAATTTATTTTCAGAGTTTAAAAATATTTTTTGTCGTGAAAAATACAGATTTTGTCCGCGTAGTACGAAATTGTCTAAAAACGGTTATATTTGTTGAAAGTGGTCGTTTTTAGACGTTTTCAGCTCTTTGACGTTAATAAATTTATTTTCAGAGATAAAAAATATTTTTTGTCGTGAAAAATACAGTTTTTGTCCGCGAAGTACGACAATGTCTAAAAACGGTTATATTTGTTGAAAGTGATCGTTTTTAGACGTTTTCAGCTCTCTGACGTTAATAAATTTATTTTCAGAGTTTAAAAATATTTTTTGTCGTGAAAAATACAGTTTTTGTCCGTGAAGTACGAAAATGTCTAAAAACGCTTATATTCGTTGAAAGTGATCGTTTTTAGATGTTTTCAACTCTTTGACGTTAATAAATTTATTTTCAGAGATAAAAATTATTTTTTATCGTGAAAAATACAGATTTGTCCGCGTGGTACGAAAATGTCTAAAAACGGTTATATTTGTTGAAAGTGATCGTTTTTAGACGTTTTCAGCTCTTTGACGTTAATAAATTTATTTTCACAGTTAAAAATTATTTTTTGTCGTGAAAAATACAGATTTTGTCCGCGTAGTACGAAAATGTCTAAAAACGGTTATATTTGTTGAAAGTGATCGTTTTTAGACGTTGTCAGCTCTCTGACGTTAATAAATTTATTTTCAGAGTTAAAAAATATTTTTTGTCGTGAAAAATACAGCTTTTGTCCGCGAAGTACGAAAATGTCAAAAAACGGTTATATTTGTTGAAAGTGATCGTTTCTAGACGTTTTCAGCTCTTTGACGTTAATAAATTTATTTTCAGAGATAAAAATTATTTTTTGTCGTGAAAAATACAGATTTTGTCCGCGTAGTACGAAATTGTCTAAAAACGGTTATATTTGTTGAAAGTGATCGTTATAGACGTTTTCAGCTCTCTGACGTTCATAAATTTATTTTCAGTGATAAAAAATATTTTTTGTCGTGAAAAATACAGTTTTTGTCCGCGAAGTACGAAAATGTCTAAAAACGCTTGTATTCGTCGAAAGTGATCGTTTTTAGATGTTTTCAGTTCTTTGACGTTAATAAATTTATTTACAGAGATAAAAAATATTTGTTGTTGTGAAAAATACAGTTTTTGTCCGCGAAGTACCAAATTGTCTAAAAACGCTTGTATTCGTTGAAAGTGATCGTTTTAGACGTTCCCAGCTGTCTGACGTTAATAAATTAATTTTCAGACATAAAAAAATACTTTTTGTCATGAAAAATGCAGTTTTTGTCCGCGAAGTACGAAAATGTCTAAAAACGCTTATATTCGTCGAAAGTGATCGTTTTTAGATGTTTTCAGTTCTTTGACGTTAATAAATTTATTTTCACAGTTAAAAATCATTTTTTGTCGTGAAAAATACAGATTTTGTCCGCGTAGTACGAAAATGTCTAAAAACGGTTATATTTGTTGAAAGTGATCGTTTTTAGACGTTTTCAGCTCTCTGACGTTAATAAATTTATTTTCAGAGATAAAAAATATTTTTTGGCCTGAAAAATACAGTTTTTGTCCGCGAAGTACGAAAATGTCTAAAGACGCTTATATTCGTTGAAAGTGATCGTTTTTAGATGTTTTCAGCTCTTTGACGTTAATAAATTTATTTTCAGAGATAAAAATTATTTTTTGTCGTGGAAAATACTGTTTTTCTCCGCGAAGTACGAAAATGGTTTAAAACGTTTGTATTCGTCGAAAGTGATCGTTTTTAGACGTTTTCAGCTCTTTGACTTTAATAAATTTATTTTCAGAGATAAAAAATATTTTTTGTCGTGAAAAATACAGTTTTTGTCCGCGAAGTATGAAAATGTCTAAAAACGGTTGTATTTGTTGAAAGTGATCGTTTTTAGCCGTTTCCAGCACTCTAACGTTAATAAATTTATTTTCGGAGATAAAAAATATTTTTTGTCGTGAAAAATACAGTGTTTGTCCGCAAAGTACGAAAATGTCTAAAAACGCTTGTATTCGTTGAAAGTGGTCGTTTTTAGACATTTCCAGCTCTCTGACGTTAATAAATTTATTTTCAGAGATAAAAAAAATTTTTTGCCCTGAAAATATAGTTTTTGTCCGCGAAGTACAAAAATGTCTAAAAATGCTTATATTCGTTGAAAGTGATCGTTTTTAGATATTTTCAGCTCTCTGACGTTAATAAATTTATTTTCAGAAATAAAAAATATTTTTTGTCGTGAAAAATACACATTTTGTCCGCGTAGTACGAAAATGTCTAAAAACGCTTATATTCGTTGAAAGTGATCGTTTTTAGACGTTTCCAGCTCTCTGACGTTAATAAATTTATTTTCACGAATCGTGATTGATATATATATTTGGTATTCTATATTATAATATAAGTGCTACTTTAATAATTATTGTATTTTCTTTTAATAGCGGGAATGGATTCTTAGCGTGGGTGGTAGTGGAGCCAAAGAATTGGCCCATCGCGTTTTAAAGAGATGCATTGCAGATGCATTTGCGGTGCAGTGGTCGTGGTTGGGACAAAGAGGCAATATAAGATTTAGCGACTATCCCTTCACAACAAATTTATTAGGTATCCAAAAATGTATCCAAAATTATTTTATATCTTTAAACTTCAAGATCTATTAAATATTAGTACTGTAGGAAATAATACTCGTTCACCTTTAATATGTACTCCCCTCGATGTCGGAGTTGGTAAAAATGACAGAAACCGTATGGGTTTATTTTAATGATATGTAAAATGGCCAGAATAATTTATAATCATATATGTAAATTGGCCAGAAAATCCCTACTGCGATAATCCTCGCACACCATTTCGCTAATGGCCTCTATGGGCCATCTACTGTACTACTATACATTTCACCAAATACAAACTAATAGAATATTCGGCATATATAAATATTAATTTTTATAAAAATATTTCTATGTACATAGGTCAAGTCAGGTAAGGTTATAATAAAGTGTGAGGGTGTCTTTTATTTGATCGTATTTGTTAATGCAACCTAACATAATGCATTAACATTACCTACAAAGTAGAAATATTTTTATAGAAACTAATATTTATGTATGCCGAATATTCTATTAGTTTGTATTTGGCGAATTGTATATTAGTACTAGTAAATGCCCAATATGGGCCATTAGCGAAATGGTTTCGAAGGATTATCGCAGTAGGAATTTTCTGGCCAATTTACATATAGGATTATAAATTCTTCTGGACATTTACATATCATTAAAATGGACCCCTGTGGTTTCTGTAATTTTTACATACCAGCCTCAAAATAACAGTAGGAATAAAAAAGTCCCAAATTCTAAATCAACAAAAATATTTATTCGTTGATTATTAATTATCAAGATTAAAGCGTCAGTAAGTTTACTACTTATTTAAGATGTTGGTGCATTCAATGGCAAAGATTGGCTGAAAAAAAGACCGACATGGTGTTCTATCTTGCGCCAGCTCCTTCAATTCCCTGTACTTACTATCCTGCCTACATCCTGCATAGCACCCCCGTGACTCAAAATTAGTATTCGCATATATGTAGACTGTTTTCTTCTGTTGTTATGAATTTACAACATCAAATCACGCCTTCATAATGTTTTAACTATTTGCTACTAAAAATACCGTATACATGGTGTGGCAAAGTATGGAATAAAATTACAATTAAAAAATTATAATTAAATTCTATAATTGTATATAAAAAATATAAAAATGTAACTATAATTAAAAAAGTTATAATAAACATTCTGTATATTATATCATTTTAAAGGGTATTTTAACTATCTCTCGAAATCCGTAAAAACAAGGTGTCACATTTAAAATAACAAAGTTTTTGTCCCTTCCGAAAAGAGAGGGAGTGATGCTGAGTTGTCTTATAGGCAAAAAGATGTCTTTTTAAAAACAAAATCGACGGGTCCGAAGGTCTTTTGAAAAAAAGTTTAGATTTTAATAATTTCAATCCATACTTTCGCCGCACTAATATCTTCTACACAATTTTTGAAAATTATGTTTATATATGTTTATATTTGTCTTTTCGAAATGGGTCTATTTTAACATTTCTTTCTTATAAATATTAAATATCACTACAAATATTAAAAACTATTCGTTTTATTGTTTTAGCATTTCTTGGTGTACAGTTCTCCTTAAGTGAGAAGGAAGGAGAATTAATTATCAGCGTTTGGTTGCGAAATGCTGGACTTCGTTTGTCGAGAGCCACAAAAGCAGACAGCAATTTATAATTTTCTCCGTTTTATTTTATAATTATAAATATTATATTATTAGGATAGTTAAAAATTTTTTTTTTTATTAGTATGTTATGTATGATGTAAACCTAACTAGTTTTAACGAATTAAAAACTGTTAACTTTAAGGAAATGTATACATATGTAAACTCATTATCATATAGCGATAATTCACATGATTGTATAAGTAGAAAATTACTAAAATTAATATTTCCGACATTGGGTCATTTATTGTTACACTCGATTAATACTTTTTAAAGTTATGGTGTGATTCCTACTGAATTGAAATCGTCTACAGTTTTTCCAATTCCAAAGATTTAGAACACATGTATTGCAAATGAATTTAGACCAATTAATACCTTGCCGCCAATCGAAAAAGTAATTGAAATTGTGTTTATACTCAATTATCTGCGTTTTTACTGAACCACAACTTGTTGACTGAAAGGCAGTCTGGATTTAGAAGAAATCACACTTGTGAATCTGCTATTCAATTCATTATTAATGATTGGAAGATGGCTATTGATAAAAAAAAATATGTTGTTGCTGTATTTCTTGACTTCCAGTGAGCATTCGATACTATTAATCGGGCAATTTTATTGGATAAACTAAGCACTTTTAGAATTGGTGGCGAAGTATTCAATTGGCTATCAAATTATGTTAGTGATAGAACTCAATCTGTAAAAATTAAGGAACATGTTTCTGAAAAAATTGTAAATGATAATGGTGTCCCTCAAGGCAGTGTCCTTGGTCCGCTAATATTCCTTCTTTATATTAACGATTTAATTGATGTGCTTAGTGATATGCCTGAAATTGATATTAGATTATTTGCGGATGATACTTTATTGTTTGTAAAATGTTATAATTTAAAGGATTGCGAAAATAATATAAATGAGGCATTAAAGAAAATTGATATATACTTGAAAATCAATAAAATAAAACTAAATATAAAAAAGACTAAAGCTATGATTATAATAAAAAAGACTAAAGCTCTCGGAAATAAATATAGAAATAGATAACTCTGCTATTGAGCTTGTTAGCGAGTTAAAATACTTGGGTATTATAATTGATGATCAACTAAGTTTTAAACAACATTATCTTTATATACATAAAAATCGATCAAGGAAAATGTTCTTTTTCAGCCGAATTTCAAAGTATTTGTCAATTATTACAAGAATAGAAGTGTATAAATGTATCTGCCAACCACATTTTGACCATTGCCCATCGTTCCTGTACCTATTAAACAAAAGTTGTATGGCGAGCTTACAAAGATTACAAAATTGGGGTACGCGTATCATACTTCACTCTAGTCGTTATACATCTAAACGTATTATGCTTAGTACCCTTGAGTGGCTATCTGTGTCAGATAGAATTAAGGTTTTAAGTATGATATTCACTTTCAAAATTATAAATGGTCTCTTGCCTGCTTATCTAAATAATACTATTAAGTTCAATTATAACATATATAATGTAAACACTAGAAATAAAAGTAAGATCCACATTGATAGGGTGAATACTTCAACGGCGATGATTTCGCTATTTTTAAATGTTTTGTTAAATATAATTCACTTCCTCAATTTGTTATTAATTCTACAAACATTATCGAATTTAATAATAGTTTAAATACATTATACATGCATTGAAATAATTATATTGTTTATTGAGTTATAACAGGGTCATGTATATACGTAATTATTTACATAGTTTATATTGTCTACTATGCTTATTAAAAAATCCTGTAAGCCATAATTATATACATAGTTTGTATTTGTTTACTTAGTTATATTGTATATTGTTTACTATGTGTTTTTTTGCTTATATTAAAACTATATATTAGGTGCAACCTATTTCTGAATAAATACTTACTTAATTACTTACTATACCCTAAGTACTGCAATAAAAAAAAATTAATCAAACGAGGATTGCATTTTTAATTACACTTCAATATTAAACTAAATATCTAGAAATATTTCATCTAAACATTACAGTAACGTGAAGGTGAATCATTTCAGTGCCATTGCAAGTAACCTTGCAGACACGCATCTTGGTATTACTCACGATTCATACAGCTATATCAAAATTGGTCAATCCTTTTCGTATCAACTTGGATGGCTTTTCTGCGATGTTGTCCACCGCTTTTCTATTACACGCTGCATTTACTTGTTCTCTTTGTAATTTATTACTGTCGTCGGGATGGTCGTGGATTCAGATACACTGACCTGACCTGACCTGACCTGTGAGGATTTTGTTCTCATCGGACGAAACGTCTACAATGTCTACAATGTGTGTGAAGAATGTTCGGGATATTGGAGTTTAGCAAAATGTATATTATGTCCACTTGTTCTCAATAGCGTAATGGGTTTTGAGGATTATCTCAGCAAAAATATTTGGTGAAATTACATGCAGGCTTAAGAAAAAATTTTGGTAAGTTTACAAGCAATTAAAATGACCCCCTACGGCATTTGGCGGGATTACATACCACCGTATGATCGGTCATATATCGAACATTAAGCCCTCGTAGAACGGTGCTAGTGTTCTCTCTGACACTATACTAGGGCTCAGTGTAGTATATCAGATTCTTTGTTGAGATAAATTTGGTTTGCTGCGTATATTTAGTTTTCAGAATATTCGAATTTTCTTATATATTTAAGTGTATATAATGTTTGTGTGCGTAGTGGTCGTAAACATGAGAGTAAAACAGAAAAAAAAAATTATTATAGAAATTCGAGGTGCAAGGATAAGAATCCCATTTGCGCCTCAACGGACTGCTAATGGATTTTAGTATAATATATATTTTATTTAAAATAATTAATGTAATATAATTGGTCTGTCATAAGATAAAATATCTTATTACAGATGTGATTTAATTTATAAAAATGAGGATTTCAGTTGTGATTGTGAAATAGATGTCTTAAAACTTTGTGATTTTGAGGTTGTGAAATTTGGTGAGAATATTTTATTATTATGTTTTTTTTTTAATATCTGCTTAAGTATAAATCTTGATATATCACAATATGTGATTTAATATATTTTTTAAATTGTTTTGTATTGAGTTGTCTTTTATCTAAAGGTATTTCGTTGGCGGTAATTGTGTGGCGTAATAATGCAATGAACATTGACTTATTTTTTTCCTGAATCCTGGAATACTTGTGTTCTGATTCGCTTTGTTACGAGTATAGTAATCATGAGGGTGTATATTATCTTTGATTTCGATAGTGGCATATGCATAATTTAGAGCTTCCAACATATAAAGTCCTCTTATATGTAACAAATTTCTGGGTGTATAAAGTCTCACCCTTGTATACAATCGTTTTTTCTTAAATATAATACGTCAAATATTATTTTGTAATGTTTGAAGCGGTTTTAGGTGACTTTTGTATAAACAATCCCAAGAAGCTTTTCCATATAATAAGACTGATTCTACCAAGCAGGTGTATATAATATTTAACGTTTTCCTATTCATAAGATTTCTTAAAAAGTAAAACCTTCCACTCAGTATTCTGCATTTCTTTATTAAATACTCGATGTGAAAGTTCCACTTCATATGCTGATCATAGAAAATACCTAAGTATACGATCAGTTCTTTTTATAATATTGTTATTTCCTATACTTAGCTTCTGAATTTCATGAAGTAGGTTAGAGGACGTTGCAGAGAAGGTAATAAAATAGCTTTTTTTGGCATTTAATGTCAATAAACTTGTATTTAGCCAGTTTTTAATGGTTTTTAAAGAGGATGTTGCATGCTGTACAGTGGTGTCCCAATTATTTTTGTTATAAGCACAGTGTTATCTGCATAAGTTATTACCTGAGTTTTGCCTGAAAGATTTTGTTGCAACATATTATTTATATAAATTAAAAATAGAATAGGTCCACGTATAGTCCCCTGCGGTACACCGTGGTTCATAACTTCATATTTACTATTTGTAGAATTTATTTTGACACATTGCATTCGATTTTGAAGGAAGTTTTCAAAGAGTTCTAGTTCATTATTTCGAATTGCTTCATTTTCAAGACGACTGAGCAGTATTTTATCTGACACGGTATCAAAAGCCTTGCTCAGATCTAAAAATATAGCAAGTACCTTTTTATTTTTATCAATAGCATTAATTATTATTTGAGTTAATTTATTTGTAGCTTGTTCTGTTGACAAGTGTTCTCTAAATCCGTATTGATATTTTTAGAATAGAGTCTGTTTTTTAAAGCTCTCTCAAATAATTTTGCTATATTGCAAATCACACTAATAGGTCTATAATTTGTACATTCCGCTTTTGCCCCATTCTTATATATGGGACTTATTACCGATTTTTTTAAATATAGTGGTATGATTCCAGTGTCAAATATTAGATTAAAAATAGAGGGTATAGGTTTTTTTATATATAAATGATAAGTTTTTCATAAATCTACTGCGAAGTCATCAATTCCTAACGCTTTTCCGGATTTCAGGTTATTAATAAGAAGTACTACCTCATTTTCTGTAATTGCATATATATGAAAACTATTTGGATTTATATTTATTCCATCTGTATTCATTGTACCATGTAAGTTATTTGATTCCTTTACTGTGTCAGCTGATTTTTTTGGGATACTAATAAAAAAAGTATGGAAACAATCTGCTATATTTAGATTTTTTGTAAGCTCTATATTCTTTCCCTTGATCGTATTTATGATTAATTGCTTTGGTGTTCTATTTTTAGCAATATTTATAACTTGCCAAATTTTTTTCATAACTTTATCTGCATTATGAATTTTCTGTTGATAGAATCTGTATTTTAGTTAATTTTATAATTTGTTTCAATTTATTTCTGTATAACAAATATTTTGCTCTTAAATACAAATCATATTTATGTTTAAAAATGCTTTTTTGAGTTTATCACGTTTTTTTATAGATTTTATAAAACCGGAAATAATCCATGGACACATATCAGACTGAGTGTTACGAACTTCTTTTTTTATCTGTTTAGTGCTGTTTGAGATATGACCTTGGATGACATTTACGAAATTATTCATGGCAGCTTCTACATCTTTACAATCAAGTACACTCGTCCAGGTTTCAACTTCTAGTTTTGATTTGAACACAGAATGTTTAATAATGTTTTTCTTTAGTTCTATTGTTTCTGGGTCCTTATGATTTTTTGTAATTGGTTGGATTACAGTCCCTATCATATAATGATCTGTTATATATGTATCTATGATGCAAAATTTTGTAAAATTCAGTGGATAAAAATTTCTACTATTTTTTATTCTACAAAAAATATGATCCAGACACATCATATTTTGAGCTGATGGGCGGATTCTTTCATTTATAAATGACTGAAAACCGTAATTATCTAATATTTCCCTGTATCTAATTGTATTCTTATCAAAATTAATATTTATGTCGCCAATAAAATAATCTATACTGTCTTAAAATATATTCTATCTTATTTTAAAAATAATTTACATTTGATGTAGGACTGCGATAAGCGCAAGTTACGCCAATTGATATGTTAGAAATACGAAAAGTAATATTAACAAAAGTTGTATCAGATAATTTTGTAGAATCTATTTTGGTTTGTAATATTTCCCTTGTATAGATTACTATGCCATCGTTTTGGTTAAAGTTACCTTCATTATAGTAGATATTTAAACCTTTTAAATTATATTGTGAAATATCCGTAACCTTCCAAGTTTCAGTAAATATTATTATAGAAATGAATTTAGTCAATTTCCAAACATTTTAAAATCCCCTCTTTAATTTATCAAAATTTTGTCGCAAACTTCTTATATTAATGTGAATTATTCCTAGTTTACAATCGTCTAGATAATTTGTTTTGAATTCTTTTAGTTTCACCTTCTCAACTGAGTTTTCCTTGTCTTCGTAATCCAAGTCATTGGAAATATTAGGTTTATTTTGCATAAAAAATATGATGTGGTGATATTTTAATGATCTAGCCACAAAATAGGGTATAACATTAGTTTAAGAGTCCGCAATCCTAAAGATTGGTTGGAAACAACACGCCATGCCGATCTATCCTGAGCTAATCCCTTCATCTCCCTATAGCTATTCATCTCAACGTCTTCAACTATCTGACTCACATACTCCAATTTAGGCCTACCTACCCCTCTCTTTCCCTCCACTCTACCTTCTATGATCAATTGCATAATCCCCCCATGCCTAAGGATATGCCCTACTAATCTGTCTCTCCTACGCTGTAACACTCTCCAAATACTTCTCTTCTCCCCTACTAACTCTAGTACAGCTTCATTTGTTACTTTATCTTCCCAACCAATCCTCATCATCCTCCTATAACACCACATTTCAAGTGCTTCTAATCTACGCTTCTCTTCCTTTCCTATAGTCCACGTCTCACACCCGTACAGTGCTACACTCCAAACATATACCTTCAGTAATCTTTTTCTAATACCCAAGTCAATATTTGATCTTAAAATCTGTTCTTTTTCTACGAATGCCTTCCTACCCTGTGCTATCCTACACTTTATATCTACCTTGCTTCGATTATCTTTTCTGATTCTACTGCCTAAATAACAAAAATCTGACACTTCTTCGATTCTATTATCTCCTATTGTGATCCTCATTTTTCTACTGCATTCCTTTTTGTCACACCTCATCACTTTAGTTTTACCTATATTTATTTTCATGTTAAAATCCCTAGTCAATACTGCCTGCATACCATTCAATACCCTTTCTAAATTCTTTTCGCTTTCTTCCAATATAGCTATATCGTGTTTATATAAATTAAAAATTATTCTCCTATCCTTATAATCTATACCCGTTTCTTTTAAAATTCTAAACATTATGTCCCAATCTACATTATCAAATGCCTTTTCTAAATCTACAAAAGCTATGCAAGTTACCTTTCCTACCCTCTTTCTTTTTTCTACTACCGTTCTTAGTGCTAGAATCGCCTCTCTCGTCCCTCTGTTTTTCCTAAAACCAAACTGATCTTCTCCTAGCCTTTCCTCTACTTTATTTTCTAATCTCCTATAAATAATCTTTAACAATATCTTCGATGCATGTGATAGTAGGCTAATGGTCCTATAGTTCTCACACAAATTAGCTCCTATTTTCTTCGGCATTGTTACTATTCTACTACGCTGAAAATCCTGTGGTACTTCTCCCTTCTCATATATTTTACAAACTAACCTGTATAATCGCTCCTGCATTTTTTCCCCTGCATTTAAAGATAAAAAAATATTTTTGTTGTAGAAGCACGAATACGTCTAAAAACGACTGGTTTCTATGGAAACGTGCGAATCTGGAGTTTGCAACCATCTAGAATTGTTACCTGAGTTGACTGTTAACCTGATTTATCAGAATTTAAAATATTTTGTCTCGTCAATATTTCAATTTTTTATTATGAAAACATCTAAAAGGGACTGTTTTCAATGCATATGAGACATTAGGGACGCTTCCAGTTTTCTAGCGTTATCCCTGGGATTAATGATAAGCCAACTAGGATTATAAATTGTACAACCGTATCCAAAGGAAATGATAGTGAACAAACATATTAGAGAACTCTTATTAAACATAAGTTCAGGCTACGCAAGCTGCGCCGAACTCTTTTATTTGGCTGTACTCTCATTGCCTCCGAATACACACCAAATACTTATCTTGTTAATAAATTTTGTTTATTAAAGAGACATTTTCTGTATTCCATTTAACACACACTGTTAAGTTAATTTCTTTAATTTTACAATATTTTCCTAGACGTAAAAAGGACTTAAATTCATCTAAAAGGATCTTTTCATAGAACGTATTAAAGAAAGTGTTATCTATTTATTATTCAGGGTAAACTAAATTCTATTATTTGTGATACATTACATAGTATAATCAATTTCTTCTATAGTATAAATTGTAAAAGATTATAAGTAAAGGAGGATGAAGATACATGCATCTTTAATGGACAATGTAAATATAATTGTAGTTGAATTATAAACGGCACATTGAGCCCTGTTTTTAAGACTGATTTGCACATATACTGCGATAATGTATACTCAAAGATGATAATGATGAGTCGATAAAGGAGCAATTTGTGCTCTCGTCACACCACAACTACCATTGCCATACACAACACGGTACTTCTATATTAAGCATTGCTATTGTCTTTGAGTGTACATAGTATTCTAAAATTATGGCTGTAAAATTGATCAAATACTTAATATAATGTAGAAAATATATAAATTTTATGCCAAAATAACACATGCTTGTAGCTGTATCATATGTTATGTTAATTGACTAAGCAGCTATAGTAATTTTAAAAAATATCACTACGGTGTTGAATTATAATATAGAATATCACCCAAATACCGTAACAAGCATTAAGTAGCTAGATGTACATTTCAAGCGCTATGCGCCCATCTTCAGTAGCACAAGTAAAACTAAATAAAATACCTGTGTCACGAATTGTGATTGACTTACTATTAAATAAATAAGTCAACATGACAGAAGTATTTCAAAAATGGCATATAATATGACCTATAAATCTTTTAAAAAAACAATACAAATTAAAAATTATAAATTATAAATTAACGAAAATAACAAGTAACAGCAAAAAATATTGGTTTGTGAAATCTAAAATAACCAAAAATAAATAAATAAATAAATAAATAAATAAAATAATATAATAATAAAATATAAATAAATAAATAAATAAATAAATAAATATAAATAAATAATAAAATAATATGTACATTGAAATGTACATCTAGCTACTTAATGCTTGTTGCGGTATTTGGGTGATATTCTATATTATATAATAAACTTATTCATTTTATGTATATTTGATTGTTACATAATAGTTCAAACGTTTCGATTTCCTAAATAAATATTTATGAGATAGCCAGAAGCGTGTACTTATTGGCATAAGGAGTGTACTACGTATGTATAAGTACTTCACCAATTGTCACGTCACGTCAAAGTGATCGCGGTTTCAAATCTTCACTACAGCAAGTTTACTTTTTAGAGACAGAAAAGCATTTCGAACCATGAATGTTATCAATTTTATAAAATCTTGAAAATTAAAACAAATTGGTTGATGGTATTGGTCGTAATCTATCCTATATACAATACAATTAACAATAAAAAACAAAATTCTTCATGAATTGCAAAATACTCCACACAATAACACAACATGGTATAAATAAATAAATAAACATGGTTGGTCAACACATCAACAAGTCTGTAGATTGTAACATTCCGAAAATTACTATGCAATTGGTATAAAGTCTTCACATAAATTTTACGAGGAAAATATGATGCATAATATAGAATTATTCATTTGCAAAAATACTGTTGATTATGGTATGCGCGAGAATCTGCACATCGTAATCTAGCCAATCATTTTATGCTTCTTGCATCCTCTCCTATATATATATATAAATTAACTGACAATTTTTTATTTCATATTTTTATTCGAAAAATTGCTGTGAATACTGTTATATAATAAAGGTATCTTTTTAATAGAAGCAAATGTATCAAAGATTGTTGTTTTTGTCAACATCAATCAACCTTTATCAAAAATATTGTTCCCATATGAGAAACGTTAACGATCGTCTATTTATCTAAAAAGTCTTATTACCAGAAAGTAGAACACAATTGCTTCCCGCAATGGGGAAAATTTACAAGCAAAATACAATACAAAAACAATTTTTCTTAAATAATGATAAGTGTATTAAATTTCATTCTGCAAATAAATAAAATCCTGACAACAGTTTAAGAAAGGAAACAGCACGTTGTAACGTGAACAAAATGTGTCGCTGTTTTATTTATTTATAGGTTCACCGTATATATTAATTGCTATTGACAAATGCAGACCACTCTGTACTATCTGTTTGTGTTCAAAATTTTATATTCCTCTCCATTTTAATTTGAGAAGAAATACATCGCCTAGCTATAATTTGTGCACAAAACCCCTACAATTATATTTTTGCAATTTTTATAATGACACGTAATAATTCACTGGTCAGTAACCGGACTATATATAATAAAGAGAAAGAGATTTAATTCATAACGTCCATTGTATATACAAGGTTGACTTATTTCTCAAACCATGCACATTGAATTGCCATAAAATAGCTATAAATAAATCAATAAACTTTTAAAACATTACAATTTAATTTTATACAAAACTAATCCAAATGGAATTAAATTACCATTATGTTTCTAGCGATTTGAAAGCATTGCATTTTGGCATTTTCAAAAACTGCGCATGTGCAATAGACGTTTGATTTCAATAACTCTCTAGAATATTCGCATCAAATGATTATTTATATTGTCTAAGCACAAACCAAATATTTTCAATTGCTATGTAATTACAATAATACAATACGACAATAGAATGAATGCAATGTATTCGTTATGAAATATATAATTAGATAAAGTAGCGTTGCTCATTAATGTGCATAAGGTAGTAGTTTTAATTTCATAACCATAATCTTAATTCTGAATCTAAATATCATAGACTCTGAATCATGAATTTGGATAGTTTACTATTACATTAATATAAACTACTTTTACATGAAAAATATTCGAAAATGGTAATTTTTTTATAAACCATAATAATTTGACAGAGCCTATCATATTCCAGATTATGTAGAAACTCTGATAGATAAGTCACAACATATCAGTGACATTTTTGTATCGAGTATGAGTTTTTCTTTCGATTTAATTTAAATTTTAAAGCAAACCTGATACTAATCGATCGTACGACATACGAGTATATTTTACGACAATTATTTCTAAAGGTTTTCGGGCATGGAATTACGATGCAGAAATAGTAATACAATAATTGTGAATATTTTTATTAATACTAAAATTAAAATTTCCTGGAAGGTAGTACGAATAATTATTAAAAGTTTAGAAAAACTTAATTGAATACAGAAAATTACGTGCTGCTTTAATTATCGACAATGAATATGATTAATCTGTAAATTAGATATGAATGGTACTTAGATTTGAATCGAATATACTCATGCGGGTGCGGTCGTTGAGAGTGCAGGCTTTGGGAGTACATGGCTATGAGAGTGCAAACTATGACTGATGTGGCTACCACAGTGCAGGGCGTTTCGTATGCATGTCTATTGGAATATATAGTTCTCACAGTGCAATGCGTTTTGTAGCGCTGCTACTAGAAGATACGGCATCGCTGTCTTGGCTGGCATACTTGTTATATATGATGCACGAATCTCTAAAAGTTATGGTCACATACAACGTTGCCAAGGCATGCATTTAATGTATAATTTTAACCGCTGCACTCTGAGAACTATGCACTCCAATAACCATGCAGTGCATTACCATGGTAACCTGCACTCTCGTAGCCACCTCGGTCATAAGCTTACACTCTCATAGCTATGTATTCTCGTAGCCTGCGCTCTCATCACCTGCATCCACTGCAGTTTGCTTTTGTAAGATGAGTATGTTAATGTCAAACCACGATACAAAGAACGCGAACGCTATATGTATGTAACTCTCTGTTTTTAAATCTTCAATTTTTGTACAAGATATTTCGCTATTATATTTCTCACATAATAAAATATTAATACATAGAACAAAGTACAAACGTAACAAACGATGTATTTTTGTGAGTGAAATTCAATATTTTAGTAATTAGCAATAGACTAAGATTAACAATAATTCTATACACTAGTATGCATTGTAATGACTATTTATATTTTGTATTTTTCATCATCTCTTACAGTGTCTTGTATTTAGCTTGGTATGCATTTTCACAGTTCACTCGCCGTGTTTCTGAAATCTCTAATAAAGTAATTTGTTTAAAAAGTACAAAACTGCAAAACCAACAAACCGACAAGGTACTTAACTTATTCATCTGTCGCTAATAGTTGTTGCTTAATGCGATTTTTTTTTCAATTAAATTAAATCATTGATATGTTTTATTGTATTGATATTATTTAATTCCGTTGCAGGATAATATTTTGTTATAAAATTGATATAAAAATTGCTTTTTTAATATTTAGAATACTGCAAATATATAAATAAATATCGGGTATTCTAAAATAAATGTTGGGAAATACATCTTGATATCTAATAATTACAGCTGAATATTTTTATTACTTAATTTTATCATGTGAATATATTGAATTCATTGTAGTAAATGTTTGATATTAATGTGTGATGATCTTTTACCATTCTTACGCCGTACAGAACATAAAGTCGTAAGATCATTACAAAAATGTTGATAAAAATATTCAGTAGATAAGATAGCCGTGTTTCCGAATTGCGCCACAAACCCATTAACGCCTCCTAATTATATCCGAATTCCGCCATGAAGTTCCAGGTAGTTAAATGGCTGCAAAATGTCTTAAAGACTAACACCTAGGCAATATAATTGCAACTTTAACAACTTTGGCCAACTTTAATAAATACTAAATAACTAATATGGGATTATAAATATCCAATTTGTAATTCAAGTCCTATTTGTCGTTTTTGGCACTTTCTATCGAAAGTATCGTGACCTTATATAGTAGTTGACAACTACAAATTTAACAAGGGTCAGGTCAGGTCAGGTCAGGTCAGTCAGGTCAGCTCAAGTCAGGTCAGGCTAGGTCAGGTCAGGTCACACTTCCAAACACAACATATTCAGATGTGGTTGTGTGCAGAAAGCTTGTAAGGTATACACAGTTTTATTGAAAGTGGCGGAAAGTGACAGAAGTTCACGCATCATAAATCAAGATCTGTATAATGGCTTGGCCAATACAGTATAGAGCAGTGCTATTCAAAACAGTATGGCTTCAGTCAAACGGCACATTGAATATAGAGCTTGTGTATTGTCAATAGAAAAACTAGGTGTGGCTGAGTACCTTGTGTATATAAGTATAAGTATGTGTATAAGTGAAGTAGCCCTTATGCGCAGTAGTGTGACGATACTGGTCCACCACTTTCAAAAAAACGATGTATATTTTGCATGTATTTTGCATGTTGCATTCATATTTACAGTGCCTCAGTGTTTGTCTTTGCAGCCCTATTGTAAGCCATTTCTAAGCAATTATGGAGATTAACTACCTTCGTTTCCAACATTTGACTACCTGGGTTCGTGGAGGAATTCGGATACCACCGATAATAGATGGTGAGTACCTCCTGCCACCCATACAATGATTGTAAGTTAAGATTGATTCAAGTATACACGAATGTACAAATTTACTTTTAAAAAGTCTTTTCATGTGATATTAAAAATGCACGTAATGTGATGAACACGTAGCAATTATTTTAACATTACCCTCGGTCTATATCAAACATTGCAGCATTTAATGTGTCCGTGCCTAACTGTCCTAACAAACAATGATACGAAATTGTAAAATTGTTAGTACCATATGTTGGCAACGTTCGATATCAAAGTTAAGTTATAGTTTTTATTTTATTTTATTCAATTTTTATTAATTATCCCCCATTAAACTAACTTTCGCGGATTCCATTCAAGAAATAAATGAATGTATAACTATTGTTTTGACCTCATATTAAACTAACGTAATATCTATCTAGAGATAACAGAAATTAAATCTATACAAAATGTTAAATCCCCTATTCCTAGGTTTATACTAGTCATAGACGTATAGTTTTCGTATACCTACAAAAGAGTACATAGTAAACCTCGCTCTTTAAATAGTAACAAAACGTACCAAACCTTAATTGGGCTACTTAAGAACCATATTGATATTATAACAAGCATATATCAGGAAATTAATCAAAATAAATACCTGCGTGTCGTTTTGTAAATTAATGTACAAATATAATTAATCAGGCCATGAATTGAATATGAATAAGAATGGTAAGTTGAAATTGGATAATGAGGATAACTAAAGTTTTAACTATTGTTAACATTGATTATTATTTAATAACATAATTATGATATCTACAAGAACCTGAAGAGGTGTAGTTCTGTAGGGACTTGTGTTTTGCAATTTTTTTTAAATATATTTTTCCGTGTTGGTATTTTGCGCCTAAAATATACCTGCGCTATAATCTCCCTGGTAAATTGCGCTTAGAACCTTTCAGCGGTCGTTAATCTCCGTAGTAAATTGCGCCTAAATGCACACCTTATGGACCACTCAATATTCTGTATGTTTGAAAATATATTTCGCATTCTTTGTTGATATATAAAATAGAAGTTAACGTTTAAATATTTGGTCATGTGGTGAGTCATAAATCAATCATTTGGTCAGGTCGGGTCGGGTCGGGTCAGGTCAGGTCAGGTCAGGTCAGATCAGCTTTTGTTGCTCGCAACTAACTCAAGACTGATTTTTTAATAAGAACAGTTTCGATCTTCAATTGAAAACTATAATTACTCATTGGTTATTCCCCGAGAACTATATAGTGTCATGAATTATACATTGCGTCTTGTATGTGGTGGCTTGTTAGGCCTGTGTGTGGAGTGTCAAACGTGTGTTTCTTTCTCCGGTGTTGTCTGTTTTTAATAGTGTGGTCTTGGCGTGAATCTGTGTTCTTGACGTTTTAGTTAGTTAGTGGCTTTTTAATATTTGTAATTACATGTCTGTTATGTTAGAGATTGTAGCGTTTGTTTGCTGGTCTTTCGTTTGTGTGATGCGGTTTCTATTGTTAGTCTTTCGAGTGTTGGGTTGTTGATGAGTTTGATGTTTTTGTAGAACTTTAGGTTTGTTTTGTTTAGTTGGTTTTGTACGTATGTCATTGCTGTTTGTTCGTGAAGTGTTTTGATGCTTGTATACATGGGTAGTCTGGTGGCTAGTCTAAGAAATTTGTTTTGTATTAGTTGGAGCATGTCCATATTATGTTTTGATGTGTTAGTCCAGGCTGGTGCGGCATATGATAGGATGGGGAGGATGTATGTTTTATATAGTAGGATAGTATGTTCTTCTATTGTGGAGGGTGTTATTATTATAGGGATGAGTTGGTGCATTTTTTGGATGGCTGGATGTCGTCCATCCAGTTGATCCAGTTCTGGTTTACTTTGTTCTTGTTAGGTTCGTTGTGTTGGTGTTTGCTTTTAAGTGTGAAGTGCATTAATTCTGTTTTCGTTGGGTTTACTGTTAGTCCCCAGTGTTCGTAGTATTCTGTAAGTTGTGTGGTTTCTTTTTGTAGGATTTTAGTTAGTAGTTGAATGTTCTTTGATGTTGTTAGTATGGCTGTGTCGTCTGCGTATTGTGAGTATATGGTCCTGTGGTCTTTCGGGGATGGGATATCCGCTATGTAGAGGTTAAATAGGATTGGACCTGGGGCTGAGCCTTGTGGTACTCCTGCACTTAGGGGAAATGTGTTTGATGTGGAGTTGTTAATTTTGACTCTGAAGGTTCTGTCGTGTAGGTAGGTAGTTTTGTATGAGTTTACATAGTCTTATGTTAAATTTGTGTTTGATAAGTTTGAATGTTAATGCTTTGTATGGGATTTTATCGAAGGCTTTTTCTAAGTCTAGGGATAGTATTGCGGTGTGTTTTTTGTTGTTTTGTGCGATTTGTATGTGGTCTATGATTCTGAGGAGTTGTAGTGTTGTCGAATGTTGTCTCCTGAAGCCAAATTGGTGGTTTGGAAGGATGTTGTGAGTGTGGATGTGTGTGTGGATATGGTCTAATATGATAGAGTCTAGGATTTTGGATAGTGTGTTGAGGAGGCTGATAGGTCTATAGCTACTAGGGATGTGTTTGGGTTTATTTGGTTTTAGTATAGGTATGATTATGGCTTGTTTCCATTGTGTGGGGTAGTATGCGGTTTTAAATATGGCGTTGAATATGTTTGTGATACGTTCTATAGTGTTCTTTGGGAGTGCTTTTAGTAGGAAGTTTGTTATGTTGTCTTGTCCTGGGGCTTTTTTGTTGTTGAGATGTTTTATTTTTGTGGAGACTATGTTATTTTGATTTCAGGAGTGTCTGTGATGTCTATTGTTTTTAACGTGTTGTAGAATGTGTTGCAATTTATGTTCGTATTTCTGTCCGGGAGTGACTTGTACATTATGTAGCCCTACCCCCATATATTCAATAATGCCTTTCAATAATCCCCATACCAGTACTATTAGCGAAACCTACCAGTGGACTCCCCGTGGTTTTGGCAGGTACAGTTTGGTCAGTTTAAGCGCAATTTACCTAGGGGTGTAACATTTTATAATCCTTAGTACACCGACTACCTGACTACTAGGCGCAAAATACCTATGCCCATATTTTTAATGTTGCCCTAGTTGAAGGGACAAATATATCAAATCTGCGGCTTGCAAAATAAAAATATTTCCTTAAGTACAATAGTTGCAGCCCATCTGCAAGATTTATTTATTTTCAAACTATGCTGCGAAAGTCAATTGTTCAATTTAGAAAAGGGGATATACTATATATATGGCGGAAAATTATTTGTTCACACTGATATGTGATGCTGATATGTCATTGACAAAATAATTATTTTGTTTCTGTTTTGTGAATGTTAACTGTAAACGCAATTTTTTCTACTCTTAAAAAACACGCACATTGCTTGCGCAAAGAGATCAGTATCAGATCAAGGATTGCGATTAATAGATACTTTTATTATAGCTGTATAAAATAATATGTTCTGTTGTTACTACTCAGAGCAATATAATATAATGTATTATGCAAGGTATTACTTCTAGTAGTTTGGTGGCCTGGAAGAATATAAATTCGATATTTTTAACTCGAATATTTTTTGTAAGGTATAAGATACATCTTCCATCTCTCGTTTACAATTTACGAATCAAATTGATCTGTATATACTATATCCTACAATTTACAAGCATTTTGAAATTTATTCAAAATTTATACACATTTACTAGAATGGGAAGTTAAACACATATTACACATGTTACACATATTATTTGCACGGGTTCAAAACATATTTCAAACTCTAATCGTGCTGCCTCATGAACTAGTATTGCGTATAAATATTGTCGGTTTATACACAAAATTCTTCAATATATCTTGATGTGAGTAATTAAACTATTACATAAATAAGAACAATGATAACAAAGTATCTACTACTACTAAATATTTGTTTATTTGCAATGTAGAAAGACTCTTATCGAGGACATATCAACTATTGAAAATTAGACGACTGTACTTTAATTTTATGCAATATTACTATGCATTAATTACAACAATAGTAAGCACAGTTAGAATTTTATTATTTTTAATGAATGTAGTATTCATTTCTTTCTTATGTTCGCTTAGTTTTTTATCAATATTCGAACAATTCGCCTTTGAAATCGTTTTGATACAATTGTAGTATAAGGTTATTTTGTGGCATTGTGGCATTTGAACAGGTCCAATTACCAGAGTGTTGTTTAGTTCACACATAACTTTTAATTTTCTACCACCAATGTAAGAGTTGAAGAGTACGGTGTAAACCAATTATTGATAATATATACTGAACATTATACTCTTTTATGATTTCATATGTAAAAGCGAATGAAATATGGATATACTTGGCTAAAAGCATACTTATAGAATGATACTTGTTAAAAATATATTGATTTTGGGTATTATAATTGTTTAATATAAAATATACTACAAAATGGGATGTTTTTCTGATTAAACAGGGTGCAATCGTTGCGAGTGTAGGCTACGAAAATATATGGCTATGAGAGTGCAAACTTATAACCGAGAGTGCAGGCTACCACAGTGCATGGCGTTTGGTATGCATGGCTATTGGAGTGCATCATCTTCAGAGTGCATTGCGTTGTGTTGCGCTGGTACTAGAAGGCACAGCATCGATGTTTTGCCCTGCATACTTGTTATATCTGATAACTGAGTACCTACACGAATCTGTAAAAGTATAGGCCACATACAACGTTGCCAATGCAACGAGTAGTTTTAAGCGCTGCATTCTAAGAACCATATACTCCAATAACCATGCAGAACAATATCCATGTACTGTGGTACCCTGCACTCTCGAACGTAAGCTTGCACTCTAATAGCTATGCACTCTCGGGGTGACGCTTCGTTCTTGAAAGGAACATTAAATAATTCCAATTGCGAAATAACATGTAACTCGTATAGTAATTATGAATTATGCTATGTAAAAATTAATGTTCATAAAGTAAGATGTGGCCGACAATTACCCCACGATTCATATACTCACCGATTGGCCGTTATGTGAACAATCAGTTCACAAATTATGTGAATAATGGCGAATCTGTAGTGAACCGTTCAGGTAGCTGATTGATGACCGAACAGTCATGAATCGTTCATTCAAATGAATATTGAACGATGGAGTAATTTAAATTTAAACGTTAAGTTGCATAACTATTATATAGAAGCCATATCAACTAAGCAACACTGTGGTCAATCGGATTGTTTCTCAAAGCGTATCCGATCTCAGAACCAATCGACAAACTAGCCCTTATAATACAAAGCGCTGACAATACAGAATTTCTTAGTATACGAATTTCTGTGTCCATAGATTAATTATTTTTTAGTTAATAATTGTATTTTATTGTTATATCCATTTTTTTCCCATTTATAGACAATCAGCATTATTTCTCAATAATTTATTTCCATAATTATACACATATTGTAAGCATTCATAATTTAAAAAGGAGCTAGTGTACTATTTCTAACATAACAAATAAAAATTATACACTGAAAGCGAAGCTTTTATTTTATTTGATATAAGAATGATTTTTTCAGTCCAACAATGATCTAGTGATAAAAATACTTGCAGGTTTATAATGCTGATATGTATAACGATACCTTAGAGGTATAATTAATGATATAAAGTTAATATATTGTTAACTATCTTGAACCAATCGATAAACTTAAGTTATACAGTATTGTCCCATTAGATTGAATATAAGTACTGTACGAAATAACATAAAATGATCCCATATATTTGATAGTACCATATAAGGGATTTCAATATATCAGCAAATGATGAGAATAAATCTTTTGCATTCGTAATTTATCTAAATCTTTAATCTATTGCTATTCTTACTATTTGTATCTTACCAAGATCTAAACTGTTTCAAACTAAACTACTATCATTTCGAAAATAATATAGATAATTATTTGAATCATTGATAAAATAAATATGGATAAAGATAATAAAGATACACTACAATTTCCATGAGGTGTTTTGTGATTTTTTTCACGTATTGTATTTTATATTGCGTCATATTAATATATTTTTGGTTTATATACGAATTTGTCTAATTTTTACATATATAGTGAAAATGAACAGACAAAGAATACTTCCATTCTAATAAGGTGCTTTTCCTAGAGCAGCGTTCATCCACTAAATTTTTAAATAGATATAATAATTCAATTTAATATTTGATAGTAATGAAATGATTTGATTGCCCTGTTAACAATCAATAACAAATATTATATGAATGGTAATTTATATAAAAAGTAGCATTTCGACATATTCAAAAATCTTCATTTTATCCAAAAAAAGCTACTTTTCTTTAAGATTTCTTAACGTTAACAATATTTTTTTTTAATTTGAAAACGGTATATCAAATATCGCATATTGGGTATGAGAATGACTTCAAATTACATTACTGCTGTATATAAATAAACTACAAAATTATAAATAACATGAATTGTCATATGAGCACTACAATCCCATTGGTACCATCTAATTTTAAACGAAACTCTAGTCTTTGCTTCCATTATATTAATTAATTTGTCGACGCTTCATTAGATTCCATTTCTAATTTATTACCATAATAATACCATCATACAGAACCAGTTTTAAATATGTATATTTATTATACCTATAATTATCGCACTATTGTGTACGTATATTTCCTAAATGCCGATAATTGAATTATTTATCTTCACAAATATAATATACATTTTTTACGTAATATCTAAATAAAACTGGGAATTTCTTTTATAATTTTAGCTAAGAACAATAACAAACGTGAATATATTGCTACTTGATTATTCTGAAAATTAATTAAATAAATAAAATATAATGATTTCTATTGACAGTTTAGCCCAATTCAGTATGAAACTCAGAGGCAAACATAAGAACCGGACCACCAGTTGCTAGAAGCGTTACCACGATATAGAATTCTGATATTCTAACTGAATGCTTCTTTTCCAATATAATTACCTCGTGGAATGAATATGATATTATCTTAATATAGCTATAATCACAGAACACAAAACTAAACCATTCCAAATAAATCATAAAATTTTAAACAAGATTCTTCTTCGGACAGAATGTATTAAGCTATTTAATCGCAAATAATCGGACCCATTGACAACGGTTACGTTTTCCCAATATAGTATTATATTTTCAAGGCGAAGTCTATTAAAATAATGTGCCCATGTGGCATCTATTAATTCAAATTTGTCATATATATCATTTGTAACAATCGAAAGTTAATTTAACTATAACGAAATAATAAGGACAATCAACAAAAAAACCAAAGTTTTATGAAACACTTTTTATAAATCATACAAATTACTATAAGAGAAACTAAAATGTCAATGTAGTAAGCGATGCGCATTCACAATTACATGTTACACATAAAATGTTAAGGTTGAAGAACCTTATTGTTGATAACGGCAAAAAGAATAGGATTAAATCTCAAAACTGAACCTATCATGTTAATTCTAATTGAAAAATCAACTAGAATCAATACAAGTTGAAAAGTTAATGATGAAACAAAGATACAACGAGGATGACTTCAAGCACAAAGTTCGTTCAAATACTTACAAGTGCATTCTAAGATTGATACAGTTGTAGTAAGAAATGAATCAATATTACGTAAATAGGATATGTTTACAATTACAAAAAACGTGCTAATTTCTTTCGATTTAATAAGAGTGCTCTAAAAAAGGTAATATATTCTTATGAATAGCATTGATATACAAATGTATGAAAGAGTATTAGAAACTTATCTAAGAATATGTAACCATCTTTATGTTAATTAATAATGCTCTGCATGACGATATCGTTAATATTATATATTAACTTAACGCTTATTACATCTACTTATTATATATTTTACAAAAATTATTTCAATAAGTCAATCGTAGTTCTTAATCAATGTTATAATTGAAACATAATTTTCATAGTATTCGTCAAACCTTTTAGTTTGACAGGAAGATGGTATAAAAATTACAAATCAATCCAATTGTAAGTCCCCAATCACAATATAAAATATTATTATCAATTTACGCGGCTGAGACTATACGCTATGTGTCTATATTGTAGACAGTTGAACCTATTTGCTACGTACTTAGTACAAAAAGTCGTTGAAGTATATGTCTATTATTATTATTATTTATTTTAAGTGCTATCTTCAAACAAAACACCAAACTAACCATTATAACTTTCCCCATTCATGTGTAATATTTTATTGTATTGGTTCATAATATATTTACTAAATATCTATACATATGTATTGTATATACCTATAGTTTATATATATTACCATATTAAGTCTTGTAGATAGCGTTTACTTGGATAGGTCCTATTTGCGCGATTGTGCTAGCGCAGGTGCCATCTCAAGTGACACGGACAGCAATTAAGTTGGCGGCCCTATATTCCCTTGAGAAGATCTGGCCCAAAATTTGCATAATATATTGATGGTCGAATGTTGGGTCGGACATTCGACGGAACCCTGCGGAAATGCCGGTACCCAGTCCGGCTGCTGCTACTTCTGCAACAATATTCAATAAGTGACCAATACTTGGTGCATTAATGAAGAACTGGAGTCTCGCAAGTATTCAGCGATCAGAATTTTGGATAATTTTATTACCCTTCACAGCTCTTTGTAAGCTGGACATAGCAAATAAAGTCAGCTACTGATTATATATGGGTGAAAGGGAGATGCAAATTATGAATCCAAGAACATGTCCTTATTGGTGGAATAAAGTACAATTCATATTTTGCTAAATAAATAAGTAAAGTGCAGTTATACGCTTTCGTATACATTGATATATACGCTAAGTCGACCGCTATTATAACCTAACTACCCGATGTTAGATGCATTTATATAAACCCCTTACAAATAAGATACTTTCGGTCAATTTGATGGTATGGGACAAGTGGCCCACGGCAGAGTGACCTCCGTCGACTCGCAATGATCGACAGGTCGCCGAGCCAACTGGTCAAGTGACCGCGAGCCGGTGGGTGACCAGGTAGCTCAGTGCCTATTGGAACATTGGCCAGTTGGCTTGGTGACGAGTCGGCGGTGATCACTAAACCGTGCCCACATGTCCTAGACCCGGATATTCAGAAAGGAATAAGTAATATTAGAGTGTCAATGTATATCATATTAAACATTTTACAACTTCTAATTATATATATATATATTACTAATTTAAATTTGCCTATTATATATACAAAATGATTTACGGAATAACAAAGCAGCGGGGATTGATATGATACCAGCCGAATTAATAAAACACGCAGGGGAAAAAATGCAGGAGCGATTATACAGGTTAGTTTGCAAAATATATGAGAAGGGAGAAGTACCACAGGATTTTCAGCGTAGTAGAATAGTAACAATGCCGAAGAAAATAGGAGCTAATTTGTGTGAGAACTATAGGACCATTAGCCTACTATCACATGCATCGAAGATATTGTTAAAGATTATTTATAGGAGATTAGAAAATAAAGTAGAGGAAAGGCTAGGAGAAGATCAGTTTGGTTTTAGGAAAAACAGAGGGACGAGAGAGGCGATTCTAGCACTAAGAACGGTAGTAGAAAAAAGAAATAGGGTAGGAAAGGTAACTTGCATAGCTTTTGTAGACTTAGAAAAGGCATTTGATAATGTAGATTGGGACATAATGTTTAGAATTTTAAAAGAAACGGGTATAGATTATAAGGATAGGAGAATAATTTTTAATTTATATAAACACCAAACTGCCTTAATTAGAATTGAGGGGGAAGAAGAGGTAGCAAAAATAGGGAAGGGAGTTCGGCAGGGATGTACACTTTCACCGTTATTATTTAATCTATATATAGAAGATGCAATAAACAAAGTAAAAGAAGAGTATAGTGTAGGTGTGAATGTACAGGGAGAGAAAATATATATGTTGAGATTCGCCGACGATATAGCTATATTGGAAGAAAGCGAAAAGAATTTAGAAAGGGTATTGAATGGTATGCAGGCAGTATTGACTAGGGATTTTAACATGAAAATAAATATAGGTAAAACTAAAGTGATGAGGTGTGACAAAAAGGAATGCAGTAGAAAAATGAGGATCACAATAGGAGATAATAGAATCGAAGAAGTGTCAGATTTTTGTTATTTAGGCAGTAGAATCACAAAAGATAATCGAAGCAAGGTAGATATAAAGTGTAGGATAGCATAGGGTAGGAAGGCATTCGTAGAAAAGGAACAGATTTTAAGATCAAATATTGACTTGGGTATTAGAAAAAGATTACTGAAGGTATATGTTTGGAGTGTAGCACTGTACGGGTGTGAGGCGTGGACTATAGGAAAGGGAGAGAAGCGTAGATTACAAGCATTCGAAATGTGGTGTTATAGGAGGATGATGAGGATTGGTTGGGAAGATAAAGTAACAAATGAAGATGTACTAGAGTTAGTAGGGGAGAAGAGAAGTATTTGGAGAGTGTTACAGCGTAGGAGAGACAGATTAGTAGGGCATATCCTTAGGCATGGGGGGATTATGCAATTGATCATAGAAGGTAGAGTGGAGGGAAAGAGAGGGGTAGGTAGGCCTAGATTGGAGTATGTGAGTCAGATAGTTGAAGACGTTGAGATGAATAGCTATAGGGAGATGAAGGGATTAGCTCAGGATAGATCGGCATGGCGTGCTGTTTCCAACCAATCTCTAGGATTGCGGACTCTTTAACTAAACTAGGAGAAATTATACATCCATTTGTAGATCGGTGAACCTTACAAAATTTATATTTAATATAAATCAAAATATTGCGAGAGAAACACCTCGTGTATTTATATACCTATCTACACATATCTATTTACAAAACAGGTAGGTTTCCATTATTCCGGATTTCTATAGTATTACTTCGTATCCAATAATATTTCATTGGGGTGGAACTATCTTAATAGTACAAATATTCTCCGCCGGTGTCACTACTTTCCTATACTAAATATTGCTATTTATTATACCATGCCATAGCTTAATTAAGCTATATAGAGATCTTATTTTTTGTATGATACTTTATAAGACTATTGCGCGATCAAACACATGGACCAAATTTAAATAGGACATCACGAAGTTACTGCAAAATGGTGTTATATTCAAAGTCAATTATCTTTTAATTACATGAAGATAATAGGATTTTTTCTATTTATTTCTATGTGGAAAGAATCAATTTGATTTCTTTTAAAATTTAATTTTTTTGGTGCAAATAGTTTGACTTTGGCATGGGATAATATTAACATGGCCAACATATACGCTTAAAATGAGTATTGGTTGCTTTTAAGAAAGGATATTAAATCTCCGTGAATAACGAAATTTTTTAAAAAGCTTACATCGCATCTCCTGTTAGAGAAACATTAATATAGTATTGAGATAATACCTCTCATTCGAACAAGGAAATGCAATATTACTGTAGAATATAATTTGATTGAAAAGAGGAAGCAGATTTTAGAATA
Organism: Leptodirus hochenwartii; assembly: GCA_947310635.1. Taxonomy (NCBI): domain Eukaryota; kingdom Metazoa; phylum Arthropoda; class Insecta; order Coleoptera; family Leiodidae; genus Leptodirus; species Leptodirus hochenwartii. Next base: position 28,994,979 of record OX371184.1, read on the forward strand.
TGTATTAAACGATTTGCAAAAATTAATGAACAGGAAATACATTATAACTGAAATAAGTGTCATAAGGCGTGACATAGAAAAAGCAGGGTTAAGAACAAACTACCCAATTCTTATTCCTATATAGTACCATACCTCTAACTGCTAGACGAACCATTCATCTTTTTGCGTTTGCGAAGAATTCTGGTTCAAATGATGATGGTGTAGTAAATGATCATAGTCCCCTTGACCGGTACTATTCGTACCACCATTCGCGGGGGCTATGATTAATTTGCCTGAAAATATAATACAGTTAGTAAAGGATATATATTTGCAGCACTTATTGCAAAATTAATCAATCCAGCAGTAAATGATGTTATACTATACCACAGAAATACCTTGCCTTAAAATATTATTCAAATGGACATTTCTCAAAATATGACGCATCTTTGATAGTACAGCCATAAGACAAATAGTGCACATGTGTGACTCATCGGGAGTGCTACACAATTAATAGTAATCATGGGCGGATAATCTTACGAGGAACCAAGACAATGCTAGGTAGAACGACTTGACAAGGTGTTAAATGTACCTCGTGTACTAGTACCTTATTCCTATTATGTAAATGTAGTGACTCACGTAGATTTAATTCGTAATATTAATTTTAATGTAGCATTAAAGGTTTTTAATTAATACGAGTACAAGATTTATTGATCGGGCAGCAAAAGATAATCGTCGACTAAACTTTATAATACAAAATGTTTGTTAAAGGCCTTCGAATTAGTTACATACTGAAACTCATCGGTGGGATATGTTTTATAAATAAAATATATATTTTTCTTTTCCTTGCTTCCCAATAATTTTTTTTATCTTTTTTATATCATTATTAAATAGCCTTGCAACCGATGATGTTAAAATGTCAGATATTCGTTTGTAAGCTACGAATATTATAAATTCGCTATTGTATCTTATTTACCATAACTTAGTAAGTTAGTTATTAGTACTAATATTTTTTTTTAGTCAGTTATGCGATCACACGCGACTCCCCAACAAAAATAAGAGTAATTTTAAAATTTGTCCTCAAAGTTTGATTTCTTGAAGCATCTCATGCCGGAATTCTTAAATTAATAATAGAAGCCATTATTGTATATTATAATAATCATTAGGATCAACAATTTTAACGGTGACATAAGCATAGGTAATGAAATACCAAACCAAACAAGAGTTATTCTATATGTTTAATGCTATGTTGTTTAATACTGAAAAAATCTAAATACATTTTCACCAGCATACTTTAAAATACTTGCTTGTTATAATAATTATTATTTATTAATTATAAAATTATAATTATTAATAGTTAGAGAGTCCGCAATCCTAAAGATTGGTTGAAAACAGCACGCCATGCCGATCTATCCTGAGCTAATCCCTTCATCTCCCTATAGCTATTCATCTCAACGTCTTCAACTATCTGACTCACATACTCCAATTTAGGCCTACCTACCCCTCTCTTTCCCTCCACTCTACATTCTATGATCAATTTCATAATCCCCCCATGCCTAAGGATATGCCCTACTAATCTGTCTCTCCTACGCTGTAACACTCTCCAAATACTTCTCTTCTCCCCTACTAACTCTAGTACAGCTTCATTTGTTACTTTATCTTCCCAACCAATCCTCATCATCCTCCTATAACACCACATTTCGAATGCTTGTAATCTACGCTTCTCTTCCTTTCCTATAGTCCACGCCTCACACCAGTACAGTGCTACACTCCAAACATATACCTTCAGTAATCTTTTTCTAATACCCAAGTCAATATTTGATCTTAAAATCTGTTCCTTTTCTACAAATGCCTTCCTACCCTGTGCTATCCTACACTTTATATCTACCTTGCTTCGATTATCTTTTGTGATTCTACTGCCTAAATAACAAAAATCTGACACTTCTTCGATTCTATTATCTCCTATTGTGATCCTCATTTTTCTACTGCATTCCTTTTTGTCACACCTCATCACTTTAGTTTTACCTATATTTATTTTCATGTTAAAATCCCTAGTCAATACTGGCTGCATACCATTCAATACCCTTTCTAAATTCTTTTCGCTTTCTTCCAATATAGCTATATCATCGGTGAATCTCAACATATATATTTTCTCTCCCTGTACATTCACACCTACACTATACTCTTCTTTTACTTTGTTTATTGCATCTTCTATATATAGATTAAATAATAACGGTGAAAGTGTACATCCCTGCCGAACTCCCTTCCCTATTTTTACTACCTCTTCTTCCCCCTCAATTCTAACTAAGGCAGTTTGGTGTTTATATAAATTAAAAATTATTCTCCTATCCTTATAATCTATACCCGTTTCTTTAAAAATTCTAAACATTATGTCCCAATCTACATTATCAAATGCCTTTTCTAAATCTACAAAAGCTATGCAACTTACCTTTCCTACCCTCATTCTTTTTTCTACTACTGTTCTTAGTGCTAAAATCGCCTCCCTCGTCCCTCTGTTTTTCCTAAAACCAAACTGATCTTCTCCTAGCCTTTCCTCTACTTTATTTTCTAATCTCCTATAAATAATCTTTAGCAATATCTTCGATGCATGTGATAGTAGACTAATGGTCCTATAGTTCTCACACAAATTAGCTCCTATTTTCTTCGGCATTGTTACTATTCTACAACGCTGAAAATAATTATTAATATTAATTAATAATTATAAAAAAATTCCGGTGATTGGATAATAAGCTATAAAGAAGCATTTTATTTATTTTTAGCCCACATTTGTTTAATATTTTTCTCTAATAAATTTATATATTTCATCTACATCAAAAACCAATAAGCTATTTTTAAAAACATAAGATAAATCATTGTTTATATGTATAATGCATAAAATTATTTTATATTGATAGATAATTGCGCATAGAAAAAATAGATAAGCGACTTAACTTCCTTAACTTTAGAAATTCCAATCGATAATGTTAAATTATGACATAATGTTCAATGTTCAATGTATAAGGCAGAGAAGTACACTTTCACAATAATTATTTAATCTATATATAGAAGATAGATTATATTTGCAGTATAATCCATCTTCTATATATAGATAAAGGACAATAAAGAGTATAGTATAGGTGTGAAAATTCAGGGAGAGGAAATATATATGTTGAGTTTCGCCGATGTTATAGCTACCCTAGAAGAAAATGAGCAGAATTGAGAACCGATATTAAATAATACGCAGGAAGTAGTGATTAGGGATTATAACATGAAAATAAATATAAGCAAAACCAAAGTGATAAAGTGTGACAAGGAGGAATGGAGGAGAAAGATGAAGGTTGAAATAGGAGATGCTAATAAGATGTATCAGATTTCTGCCAGTTAAGAATTATAGATACAAATTATAATGAAGAAGGAAAGAAAGGGATAGACGCTAGAACAGATAGTTTATGATGTTAAGGAAAATGAAAGAGATAGCTTATAGAGCTAGGTATTGCTTAAGCGAAGTCCGGGTAGATGAAGAATCTCCTGCTGAAAACCTACACCAATAGTTCGGTCTTTCATTCAATGCTCTCTTTAGGGTAGCTGTCAATAAAATGATGTGATGCATAACATGAAAAAGATCTTAATCATCTTAAGTTTAAGCGCGGGCAGAATCATTGGATAACGTCCAAAATGTTCTACCAATTCCGCTGAATATGAGCCTTGTGAATGAGTTATACTATAGATCTATAGATCACTCGTATTCTTCCACTCTAATGAGCTGGAACATATTCAAATCTGCAAAAGCAAAATTTGTTGTTCGCATTGAATATCATTAATCAAGAATCTTATGTAAAGCATTAATAAACTAAACGCGCATTTCGAGGGATACTCTACCTCTTCAGTGGGGGTAGGTTTATTGAACAGAGATTAAGTCCAGTAGGTAATTTAGTCAAGTATATTGTGGGGTTTGTCGATTTTTAGGAATTTCCTGGTGATTCTAGACAATTTAGTTTTGGACCTTTTGTAGAATTGTGTAAAATTTCCATGCATTGTAAGAAAGGTATAGTTTCATTCTATATTATAGAATCAAACCATAGAATCTATAATATCATTTGCAAAATTTGAATAATTTTTCTTATTTCTATAGCAACTCAAATTTAACTTTAAAACTGCGGTCTGTTTGGATAATATAAATAGCACTGTAATTACAACAAATTAACTTAAATTAACTATCTTTATTGTTAGAAAGTATACTGGAAAGTATATGTGGGGATTAAATAAAGAATTTAAAAAAATATATTTTCTTTTGATATAGTGAATTATTTATTAGATAAGGATTCTATCTTTAAGAAAATTATATATTCAATTGCTTCCGTGTTCCTTGCTTAATAACACTCAGTTTATTTTGATCAATTTGTAATTGTCTAGTTAGTTGAAAATTGTGTAGCATCATAATTATTTTTGAAAATACTTGAAGAGAACGTAAATATAAATGCATTTGAAAATTATTCCATGTTGTTATATATACTGTAGACTCGATAGATGAATATTAATTCGGGCACGTTAGATTTCTACCTGACAGTATAGTAGAAGCGGGCGGCAGCGGCGGCCCAGGACCACCGACACTCGTTTGTTGATGTGAAGGAACCCGTATAGTTCCGCAGGGTGCGACCAGTTTCCCTGGCTCTGTCCTAAGGTAGTCATAGAACCGTGATTTATCGGCGGTTGTTTTACCGCTCCGTTCGAACCGTACATTTGTTGAACTAGAATTTAAATAGAAGACAAATGGAAGAATTATCAGTACAATGCGCGGATCAGTACTTGCATGAACCAAGTATATATAACAATTTGTATTGCTTATATAAATAGTATACTAGCAATCAGTGGCGGCTCGTGACATTTCAATCAAGGGGGCGCATTTCTTAAAAAATAATATAATAGTGAGAAATCTTACCTAAAAATGGATGCAAAATGATTAAATTCAATCATTTCTTGAAAGTGAATTCCACTCTTCTATCTTTCATTGATATAAACTTTTGCAAAACTTTTTCGTTAAAATTGTAAATATCTCACACCACATTTTTATTAATACACATCATCGCCAACGCGTTTAAAGGATCATTACCCATAGCATTTCGCAAAAAGTCTTGATTCTTTTAATTGTTGAAAAACAACGCTCTGATTCAGCAGTGGTCATCGGGGTTGTTAAAATAATTTTAAGTATTTTTATAGTTTCCGGGAAAGTTTCACTGAGATTATTTTGAAGCAATAATGAAAGAAAATGTATGGCTCCAATTATTTGATAAAAATCCGGACGCGAGTAAATGACTTCTAATTCTGTTTTTAATTTGGTTTTATTCAAAAATGGATATGCATGACACACGATTTCCAAATGGTCCCCTGGAAATTGTTTAAAAAATGTTGGCATCGATTTCGTGTTAAATAACTCAGCGGCTTGTAGATGGCCACGATATGAGAATCTGTCCTTCATCTGAGTTAAAAAAAAATTGTAAAATTCTCTTATAAAACGCCGCGTAAATGTCCGGTTTTGAGCACCCTTGCACAAGTTTGCGATAAATTTAAATCAGGCAATGGCCTACCGAATTCTTTAATTTTTACTTTGTCCACAAGAGAAAATCTACAAAACTCTATTTTCAATAAAGAACTAACACTATTCATTTTTATTAAATTATTTCTATTAAATATATTCTTGGAGAAACACGTGGCAAAATCGTACATACGTGTATATTGTACATACACAGAACAAATGATACTGTCTAATCTGGCTATTCTATATCAATTTATATACATATATATATATATATATACTCTGTATATATATATATATACTACTCTCTCTTCTCTCTGAACTTCTCTAATTCGTTAAAGAAGCGCGACATCCAATAGATCGGTCGCCTGCACTCTATGATACACTCATCTCATTACATATGTACTGTATATATGTATTTAACTTGTACTGGGAATCTGTCACATATATTAGACAATGAAGCAAGGATCGAACCGAAGAAATAGAAGATATACTGCATACGGTTGCTCTCACCGATTGCTTGCAATAGAGTGAGATGCGTGTATATGCATTTAACCTGTACTGGATGGCGCTGAACACGTAGCGGCACCAAATTAGCGATATATCTATACCATGCGAACGATAGATACAGATAGATATCGCAGCGGTCTCTGCACGACTCGCAATGGATACCACAACGAATGCCACACCGAACGAACGCCACACCGAACGTTGTGTTGATTGTTATCGCGGTGCAAGCTTTATCTTTTAGGAAAAATAATGCCGAGATAAAATATCGCAATACAATTATATATCTACTATTGTAGATGTTGCGCTCAATGTTCAGGAGGGGCGCGCAGCCCTGCGGCCTGCATAAGGAACCGCCACTGCTAGCAATACTCACTTATACTAGCAATTTATTTTCTTAGGTCCGAATGGCAATAAATTTAAATGTACAATTAAGAATTGTAGTATACAAAATCACGTAAATACCATCTAGCTATTTACTGCTTTGAGTTACGGTATTTGGGTGATATTCTATACTATTATTTAACACCGTAGTGATAATTTTTAAAAATAAGAATTGATTAATGCCCTGGCCAGGATTATATAATTAGTTACTATACAGACCACATATATTAGTTATTAGATAATATTCAACATTATTATTATACGCTTAAATTAATAGTAGAATGGTGCAACTATGCTAGGGTGAATAAGCTTCTAAATCAATCATAAAATTTCAAGCATTACTATATAAGTCTTTACTTAATTTTATCTATATGATCAAATATCTTACGAGAATAGTTTTGCTGTTGTCCGGTGTTTCCTGTTCGAATGGTAATGCGCTTACACAGACAAATGGAAACAGCTACTATGCAAACCAACAACATAAGAAGAGTAGTGACTACTATAACCACAAACCAAGTCCTCTCCATACCAAATATCATACCAGCATCACTATCTGTGAAGATACAAAAACAACTTATAATTATCAAATATCTTATAACTAATACACATCAATCACAAAATAAGTGAAAAACGATCTTAAGATTGAAATAGCATTTGCAACTCTTCATGGTGTCCAACCAGTGTTATAAAGATATAAATACGGAGACTCTTTCAAGTCGCAAAAATGTATTAATTACAATTAATTAATACATATTAATTTGAATAAAAGTTACAAATCATTGTAAATAATTGCATTATTAGACATAGGTTAATGTCGTTCCTCTTCATGAACAATTTCGTCATTAATTATTCACGTGAATGAACGCTTCACGACCAATCGGTATCACCTTCGTCAACGGTTCGAAACCGATCAATCATTCGTTATTCAATTATGATAATATAATATATCAATCACTTGGCATTCAGAATTTCCAATTATTTTACTTTAGCTTCGCGAACGAAGCATCTTCGGTTTCATTGATTTGATAAGTGCAAGAGTGTTACAGCAATGTAATTGAACTTTAAATAATATTAGGAGTATTATTAATAATATGTTTTGATTTTTAATATTTTTCAAACAAAATTACTTTCCTCAAATCATAGCAAATATTTACATATAAATAATGTACATACACTTGATATTTTCATTCATCAAATGCTAAATGTTTCTTACTTCTTACAATTATGAACCCACATACATCAAAAAGTTAGAGATATCATATATTAATTCATACGTGTCTGGTGAATGATAATGATGTTATACGCAGAACATTAGTTAGATAGTCCTCAATCCTAAGGATCGGTTGGCAACAGCACGCAATCTGTCGATCTATCCTGGGCTAATTCCTTCATCTCTCTATAGCTATTCATCCCACACGTCTTCCACTATCTGACCCACATATTCCAATCTAGGCCTACCTACGCCGTTCTTTCCATCTACATTACCTTCTATGACTAATTGCTTAATAACCCCATATGTAACAATATAACATACTAGTCTATCTCTCCTACGCTGTAATACTCCCCAAATACTCTTCTCCCCTACTAATTCTAGCACAGCTCCATTTGTTACTTTCTCGTCCCAACCAATTCTCCTCATTCTCCTATAGCACTACATTTCAAATACTTCTATTCTACGTATCTTTTCTTTCTTAATGTCCACGCATCACAACCGTATAATGCTACACTCCATACATATGCCTTCAGTAATCTTTTTCTAAAACCCAAGTCAATATTTGATCTTAAAATCTGCTCCTCTTCTAGGAATGCCTTTTTACCTCGTGCTATCTTACATTATATATCTACCTTACTTCGGTTATTCTACTTCCTAGAAAGAAAAGTGTGACACTTATTCTATTTTATCATCTCCTATTCTATTCCTCATTTTTCGCTGGCATTTCTTTTTGTCACACCTCGGTCACTTTGGTCTATATTTATTTTTAATAATCCCTAATCATCACTTCCTGCACACCATTTAACACCTGTTCTAAATTCTGCTCACTTTCTTTCAAGATAGCTATATCGTCGGCGAACCTCAACATATACATTTCCTCTCCCTGAATTTTCACACCTACACTATACTCTTCTTTTACCTTGTTTATTGCATCTTCTATATACAGATTAAATATTAACGGCAAAAATCTACATCCCTTCCTGATTCCTTTTCCTATTCTTGTTACCTCTTCTTCCCCTTAATTCTACCTAAAGCTGAAATAGATTGAAAGCAATTCTCTTATCCTTATAATCTACTACCGTTTCTTTCAAGATTCTAATCATTACATCCCAATCTACTAATTATCGAGTACCTTTTCAAAATCTACGAAAACTAGGTAAGTTGCCTTTTCTACTAACATTCTTTTTTTAATACCGTTCTTAGTGCTAAAATAGCCACCCTCTCCCTCTGTTCTTCCTAAACCCAAATTGATTCTCTCCTAGCCTTTCCTCCACTTTCTTTTCTAATCTTCTATAAATAATCTTTAACAATATCTTCAATGTATGCAATATTAGACTAATGGTCCTATAGATTTCACATAAATTATCTTCTACCTTCCTCGGCATTGTCAATATTCTACTGCACTGAAAATTCTTTGGTACTTTGGTACTCTACCTCATCATACATTTCACAAAGTAGCCTGTATAATCGATCCTGCTTCTTTTCCCCTACCTGCTTTATTAATTCAGCTGGTATCATATCTACTCCTGCTGCTTTTTTATTCCTTAAATCATATAATGCTCTATCAAACTCTGACCAAAGAATGCTATGACCTAACTCATCATGATCTTACTGTTCTACACTTTCTAGCTCATCAATTTCCTGCCTACCTCTACGTAATTCTTCGAGATACTCCTCCATCTTCTAGCTTTATCCACATTTTCTGTGAGCTCCTTACCTTGCTTATTATATATAACGTTCCACTTTAACTTTACTTTATAAATACACAATACTAACATCAACCCACCAACCCAAAACCTACTTAACAAGCCAATAGCTATGACTCACGCCAAACCCCATACAAATAACTAATCCAGGAGAAAGAAGCGCAAGCTTGAAACTCCATTTTACAGGTCCTACCAGGTCCCCCATCACAACACGCCTTACTTTATAAAAATTTCCTGTAGCCCAAATCTACCTTACCTCTTTTCATATGTTTCTCAATATTCTCACATTTTACTTTTATCCATTCATCTTTTGCTAATTAACATTTTCTATTAATTAAATTCCGTAGTTCCCTATAAAATCACTGTCCTGTTTCTGTGTTAATAATTTTAACTTTTCTTGTTTCCTCTATCATATTATCTATATCTTCAATTATCCATTCCTTTCTACCTGCGCTTTTCTTCGTCCCTAATACTTTATTTGCTGCTGTACTAAAGCTATACCTAATTTCATTCCATTAGCTAACTACGTCACACCTAGATATCCCATCAGCTACGATTTCTACTTTCTCTTTATATCTTTCACTTATATTGGCTAATTTTAACCTATCAACATCTACTCTAACCTGTTTCGGCTTCTTTACAAGTATGTTTTCTGAGTGCAGAACTACTAAGTTGTGGTCTACATCTGCTCAACAATTCTTAATCTCTTCATCTCTATTCTTACAATTCTTAATTTGATTTCTAAACCTTCTGATACCTTCTTCTATATTTCCTCCAATTTTCCAATTATATATTCTGCGTTTGTGATTCCTAAAGTGTGTGATTGCTACCACTAGCTTATTTCTTATATAGAACTCTGTTAATCTACTCTCTCTATCATTCGTGCTGCTATTCCATCTTCTCCTACCGTTGATCCTTCCTTTCCCATACCTACTACAGCATTAAAATCGTCTATTGTAATTAAATTTTCCTGCCCTTTTATATTTGCTATCCTAGATTTACTCTCATCATAAACTGGTTCTACATCATCACCGTCGTGACCTGTGGATGGCATATATATCTGCACTATTACTGTGTCTGTGGGCTTCATGTCTAACCTAATAGTTATAATTCTGTCACTAACTTGACATAGGGAAACATAATGAACGAACGACATCGTTCCTCTCATCGTTCATTAATCACATATATATTCACAAGCAATTGAATACTGAATGAAAATATCATAGCGAACGAAAGGCCAATCGACAAATGCAGTATGTGCAATAGTGAATGTAGGTCGTTCATTTTATGAACGATATAGACAAAATTATTCGTTCATTACATACGCAAACTCAAGTATTATAAAATTAGAGATACATATAAAATAAATAGTCTTTGGAGATATTGACTTACTTTTACACAGTGTACTGGATGCTTCATCAGACCCATCAGCACAATGGTTGATGCCATCACAAACCAAGTCCGTCGCTATACAAAACTCCCGAAGGTTACAGCGAAATTCTGTACAAGCATGTTCTGTAAGCAAAACATTTATTTTTCATTAAAATGATACCTATTTCATACCTTCATGTACTAACAACAATATCTGTATAGAATATCACTCAAACTCGGTAACTCACAGCATTTAATAGCAAGATGCGTATTTCGAAAGTAAAGCCCTCATCTGCGGTAGCACAAGGTGAAAATGAATTTGATTACACCTGTCACTAACCATGATTCCTATCCAATAATAAAACTAACAATATCGTCATTAATAATTGAAATGCCAATTTTTTATTAAAAATAAATAAATTTCGTGATGTATCAACTTCTAAAAAATATAAAATAATCTTTGAATCATATACCTATTCCTGACAATGCATGTTGCAGACAATATTCCGTCATATATTGACCTACAAGTGACATAAAGCGGATTAAAAAAGTTGTGTCTCTGCTGTTCTAAGTACGGAACTAGAAGCTATGGGTAACTATAAAGAAAGCACCAGTTAGTTTCCAGCCTTGTTATGAGGTTGCACGATAAGGACCAACTCCGTTGATTGAAAACTTTATCCTGTTAGTCATGAATTTTTTAAAGGCGTGTGATCAATAAGCCAGACCACGGTTCATTATTATTTTGTGGACACAAATATTTCAAGATATAAATTAAACTTCTTGTGGCCAAACAACAATTGCTTGTTGGAGTAGTACTTTAACTTCGCGGTATTCTTGATAGTGCTAGTGAAAAAAACGAATCCACCTTGACCCAACAATCAACTGGTAAAACGTTGGACCCAACCTGAAAGACTATGTTTGCAGAAACTTTTGGTTGTTAACTTTCTAGATACAATTGGAGAAACGCCTATTTGCAAATATTCTACCATTGCAATCGTACAATTTTACAAGTTTGTGATCGTCCTTGAAAATATGTTTTTGTAATAAGGGTACTAATAGAGAATGCTTTTGTAAACTTTTCTCACATGCAAAGTATTTGATTAGTAGTTCCGCTGATAATATCACTTCTATGCCAAATGTTAAACAAATAATATAAGGTTCAACACTAAAACTTAGCTTCAACTTGAGAGTGAATGTAAATGGAAAGAGGAAATTGCTAGCGTGGGACTCATTTTAACTACATATACAAAATATATCAAGTCTAAGAAGAAAATTCCTTTTCACACAGCCAAATAATCAAGCAAGAAACTCACACGACATTTAATTTATTTTAATATTGAAGGAAACCTAAAGGTTGTACATATCAATTATTCTGAAAAGGTTTATTAAAAAAAAAAAATGTCAATTTTTAATGCCAGTGAAATTAGCAAAATAATAATTTACAAAATTAATCACTACTAATTCTAAAATTTTTGGTATTATTCTGTACTATTTTAACCAAATTATTTTTGTTTAAATAAAAATTATAAAAATTACGACGATTTTTCTTATTCATTCATTGCTTCTGTGGAATTTGGTAAAATCTTTTATAGAATTACAAAAAAATTATTAATTTTAGTACATCTTCTTCTTCCTCTACTACTTCTTATAAATAAATTCTTCAATATTTAAATAACTCAAGGAGTTATAAACAATTTTCATTTTCTCCTTTTGAAACTTCACCAAACCCCAATGAATATTGGCAAATTCTGTTCCATTTAAAGAATTTTTGTTCAAATTTTAAATTCACTGTAATTCTTACTTGGGTCCTTGACAGCAGTGATGACAAGTTTGAAACCATTACTGTCTGTTCCCCAGCCATCCGTCACGTACTTCAGCGTCACGTAGTTGGTGCGTGTAAACATAGCGCCCAATGTCTGCTTTGTGTTTCGACACGACAAATCAAACTAGGAGAAAATATTCAATTGGAAGACTATAACTAGTGCACTTCAATTTCAATAATTTCCTCAAAGTATAATTATATGTGTTTTATTAATTATAATTTTTTATATTGTAGAGGATTTTGCGTAATACAACTGAAATTTTCTCAATGTGTAGATAAAACGGGATAAAAACACATTACACCCGGTAAAAGAAGAAGTATACATTCAAGCAATTGCAGTAAATCAAGCGAAAAATTCAGTGGGCTTTGTGAGGGTACTATACATAAAAATTACTGAATTTTTTGGGCATTAACCCTAATAAAAGCCCTGTGTGGTAAGTAATAAAAGAGTTGTAAAGCGCAAAAAGTATTGAGGAACATTTCTCTAAAGTTAGATAACATGTATCAAATATATTTCGTTTTCATTTTTAATGACTTATTATTTACTATTGTGTTTTCCTTGTGAAAATAATTGTTTAAAACTGCTGGTTTTATGTTGTATTAATTTTGCTATACAAAGTACAGTCAAAGCTAGATTTAAAATATGGAATAATTCAAGGTAAAAAGCATTCGTTCAAAATCAGCAAATCTTAAGGTCGCCCAGTGATCTTTAAATTAAGGAAAGGTTATTGTTTATTACAATAAAGAATAAGTGTGAAGGAAGTGTAATATGTACGGCCATAAGGCATGGATAATAAAAAAAGATAAACTTTAGATAGAAGAATTTATATAAAGTGCTGTTCCCAACCAATGCTGAAGGTTTATTTTTGAAGAATTCGAATATATGCCCACATTGTTTCCATGTACACTTTTCTATATTCTCTCGACTTAATCTAAAAAATCACTGGCATTTATTTAAAATTTTTAAAAATTAAGAACATATTCTGCGTATTTCTACCCCAGCTTTAATTTGAAACTTTTTATTTGGACATTTATTTCATAATCACATAATATTATAACACTAAGGTCGCGTTGCTACATTATTTGCATACATATTGAAATATCGTGTAAAATTACGGGACACATTGTCATAAGTTGAAGAGAAGCTGGGTTGACGCATAAGTCATGAGTTTATATACAAGACAATATACATGTGCAACGAACAAGCACGATTATATAATCCGCGCGGATTAAGTTTTTTTAATAGATTTTAGTTTGGGTTGTACTCTTCTTGCAAACCAATAAATTAAAAATTCCGTTGTACTTGGTATTGGTATTATAGTGGTATTATTGCACTGGTCGAAATTTTTAATGTTACTCAAATTAAATACGAATCCATACGCAGCACGACCGATGCTTACACAATGTGAATACCATATCTACTTTTCCGAGGACTGAAGTCCCAATTTTACATTTATAAATTTAGATTTTTAGATTTAGATTTCGATTTATAAAATTTCTGTCGTGGCGGGACTTGAACCCGTAACCTATGAATAGCGGGTATTAAACTACTATGCCAATCAATATACGACGTCTACAATAAAGAAACACGTAGAAGAGATATAATCAAATTTAGTGATATGAGGAGGCGATTATGACTAGGTAGATACCTACTCGTATAACTAACAAAGCGTTACAAGTAATTGAGAAAATGAGAAACATTTAGAAAGTATATTGCCGCAGAAGAGATAGACTATTGCTGGTATTGTGAAATTAGGAATAAAAAATAGTGATCAAGAAAACATCTACTTGTAATCCTAGATTCGAGTATGTTAGTAATATAATGCTGGAATATATTATGACGAGCTGGTAGTGAAATGACGGAACTGACTCAAGATAGATTGTCTATCGCAACGTATGCAATTGACGTACGCAATCGCACACAATATGCAAGAAGGTGTCTACCTTATATGTGCCAACAGCATGTGCACCATCGTATATGTACAAATGATCGTTGCAATCTAGCTGAAGGAAATCGAAACGTAACATAAACCTCTGTAAGATGCTATGTGTCTGAAATGTGATGACGCAGTCGAGGTTGCGTTCGTTCTGTGACCAGAGGACCGCTCCGTCGATCTTCCGATATAGTTGCTGAAGGAAATGATTTTTGCACAGCGTCTGCATTGAATCTATATAAAAAAAAATTCCTGTTAATTAGTGCTTGCAAAGATCTTTTTTAATTAATAACATTTCCCATTATTAATTTAGGATTTCCTGAAAATGCGTTACATCTATTAGTTAAAGAGTCCGCAATCCTAAAGATTGGTTGGAAACAGCACGCCATGCCGATCTAGTTTAGTTAAAGAGTCCGCAATCCTAAAGATTGGTTGGAAACAGCACGCCATGCCGATCTATCCTGAGCTAATCCCTTCATCTCCCTATAGCTATTCATCTCAACGTCTTCAACTATCTGACTCACATACTCCAATCTAGGCCTACCTACCCCTCTCTTTCCCTCCACTCTACCTTCTATGATCAATTGCATAATCCCCCCATGCCTAAGAATATGCCCTACTAATCTGTCTCTCCTACGTTGTAACACTCTCCAAATACTTCTCTTCTCCCCTACTAACTCTAGTACAGCTTCATTTGTTACTTTATCTTCCCAACCAATCCTCATCATCCTCCTATAACACCACATTTCAAGTGCTTCTAATCTACGCTTCTCTTCCTTTCCTATAGTCCACGCCTCACACCCGTACAGTGCTACACTCCAAACATATACCTTCAGTAATCTTTTTCTAATACCCAAGTCAATATTTGATCTTAAAATCTGTTCTTTTTCTACGAATGCCTTCCTACCCTGTGCTATCCTACACTTTATATCTACCTTGCTTCGATTATCTTTTGTGATTCTACTGCCTAAATAACAAAAATCTGACACTTCTTCGATTCTATTATCTCCTATTGTGATCCTCATTTTTCTACTGCATTCCTTTTTGTCACACCTCATCACTTTAGTTTTACCTATATTTATTTTCATGTTAAAATCCCTAGTCAATACTGCCTGCATACCATTCAATACCCTTTCTAATTTCTTTTCGCTTTCTTCCAATATAGCTATATCGTCGGCGAATCTCAGCATATATATTTTCTCTCCCTGTACATTCACACCTACACTATACTCTTCTTTTACTTTGTTTATTGCATCTTCTATATATAGATTAAATAATAACGGTGAGAGTGTACATCCCTGCCGAACTCCCTTCCCTATTTTTGCTACCTCTTCTTCCCCCTCAATTCTAACTAAGGCAGTTTGGTGTTTATATCAGTTAAAAATTATTCTCCTATCCTTATAATCTATACCCGTTTCTTTTAAAATTCTAAACATTATGTCCCAATCTACATTGTCAAATGCCTTTTCTAAGTCTACAAAAGCTATGCAAGTTACCTTTCCTACCCTATTTCTTTTTTCTACTACCGTTCTTAGTGCTAGAATCGCCTCCCTCGTCCCTCTGTTTTTCCTAAAACCAAACTGATCTTCTCCTAGCCTTTCCTCTACTTTATTTTCTAATCTCCTATAAATAATCTTTAACAATATCTTCGATGCATGTGATAGTAGGCTAATGGTCCTATAGTTCTCACACAAATTAGCTCCTATTTTCTTCGGCATTGTTACTATTCTACTACGCTGAAAATCCTGTGGTACTTCTCCCTTCTCATATATTTTACAAACTAACCTGTATAATCGCTCCTGCATTTTTTCCCCTGCGTGTTTTATTAATTCGGCTGGTATCATATCAATCCCCGCTGCTTTGTTATTCCGTAAATCATTTAATGCTCTATGAAACTCTGACCTAAGTATGCTAGGACCTAAGTCATCCTCATCTATCTGTTCCACATTTTCTAGCTCCTCCATGACCTGCCTACCTTTATATAAATCTTCAAGATACTCCTTCCATCTTCTAGCTTTTTCCTTATTTTCTGTGAGTTCCTTACCCTGCTTATCACATATAATGTTACCCTTTGGTTTTACTTTAGAAAAATGTGACTTAATTTTCCTGTAGCCCAAATCTACTTTACCTCTTCTCATATCCTCCTCAATATCCTCACAATTTCCTTTTATCCATTCTTCTTTCGCTAGCTTGCATTTCCTATTAATTAAGTTCCTTAGTTCCTTATATTTTTTCTGTCCTGCTTCTGTGTTTCCAATTTTAATTTTCCTTCTTGCTTCTATCATTTTAACTATTTCTTCCGTGATCCATTCCCTCCTACCTGCCCTTTTCTTTGTGCCTAATACTTCATTTGCTGCTGTAGTTAACCCATTTCTGATTTCCCTCCATTCGCAATCTATGTCGTTCCTAGATGTTCCATTAGCCATGATTTCTACTTTCTGCTTGTACTTTTCACATACATCAGCTAATTTTAACCTATCGACATCTACTCTGACCTGTTTAGACTTCTGTAATTTCTTGAATTTGACCTCTGAGTCCAGGACTACTAAATTATGGTCACTATCAATATCTGCTCCAGGGTAACTCTTACAATTCTTAATCTGGTTCCTAAACCTCTCTTTAACCAGTATGTAATCTATCTGATACCTCCCTATATCTCCTGGCATTTTCCACGTATATATCCTGCGCTTGTGATTCTGAAAAAGCGTGTTTGCTACCACTAGCTTATTCCTAATACAAAACTCTACCAATCTATCCCCTCTATCATTACGTGTTCCTATTCCATATTCTCCTACTATTGAAACTTCCTTTCCCTTACCTACTACGGCATTCCAATCTCCGGTTACAATTAGATTATCCTGTCCTTTAACGTTTGCTAACCTAGATTCAATCTCCTCATAAATGGATTCTACCTCCTCATCATCGTGACTTGAAGTTGGCATATATACTTGCACTATAACTGTGTCCGTTGGCTTCGTGTCTAATCTAATAGTTATAATTCTATCACTAACTTGGCAATAACTCTTTATTCTACATCCCAACTTTCTATTCATTATAAAACCTACACCGGTATGCCCATTATCTGATGCTGTGGTTATTAATCTGTATTCTCCTGACCACGTATCTACTTGATCTTTCCTCCTAACTTCACTAATCCCTACAATATCCAGTCTAAGTCTCTCCATTTCTAATTTCAAATTCTCTAACTTTCCTATCCTATTCAAACTGCGTATATTCCACGCTCCGACTCGTAGAATACTCGATGAAATCGATCTCTTGCCCGCCCCAGAATCCGAGGGCTTGCCTGCTACCGAAGTAGCAGGATGAGATTCTGAGCCATTGGCTCTACTCATCTGGGGTATTATATTTGAGATAATCGACATTTTCATACTGTAATCTGGAGAAGGGTACAGTGCTGGTTTCTCCTTGCCTTGCACCGACCAATGAGTGCATATTTTAGCCGTCGCCCCACCGATTCAGCCTAATCCCCCTAATACCGTGGGTTAGCCTGAATCTTTCCTATAGACCGGGATCCCTGTATAGGGACCGCTCTATAGGCCAGAGCGTCGTTGCCCATGTCTTGCCCCTAGGAGGCATATGCAGTGCATTGGCACACTATTGACATTGCCGTGCCGATCAATTTGCCGTGCCATTGCCGACAATGACATGCCGATCTATCCTGAGCTAATCCCTTCATCTCCCTATAGCTATTCATCTCAACGTCTTCAACTATCTGACTCACATACTCCAATCTAGGCCTACCTACCCCTCTCTTTCCCTCCACTCTACCTTCTATGATCAATTGCATAATCCCCCCATGCCTAAGAATATGCCCTACTTGTGTCTCCTACGCTGTAACACTCTCCAGATACTTCTCTTCTCCCCTACTAACTCTAGTACAGCTTCATTTGTTACTTTATCTTCCCAACCAATCCTCATCATCCTCCTATAACACCACATTTCAAGTGCTTCTAATCTACGCTTCTCTTCCTTTCCTATAGTCCACGCCTCACACCCGTACAGTGCTATATATATATATATACATCTATACCAAACAATAATTCTAATTTTAAAAATTATTACTACGGTGTTAAATTATTAAGTTTTAAGTAAAATTATTAAAGCATAAAGTTAAATTATTAAAGCATTAAGTAGCTAGATGCGCATTTCGACGGGTGTGCCCCCATCATCACTAGCACAAGATAAAAGCTAAATAAAATACCTTTGTCACGAATGGTGATTGATATACTATTAAATAAATAAGTCAACATGACAGAAATACTTCAAAAATGCCATATAATATGACCTATAAATCTTTTAAAACAATATAAATTAATAATTAACGAAACTAACAAATAATAATAGTAAACATTGGTTTGTCAAACCTAAAATAACCAAAAATGAATAAAATAAATTTAAAAATAGTTCTTATTAATAAATAGACAAGATGAAATTGGGCCTGAATCTAAATTCATTAAATTTTATTTAGATTTATGCATATATTTATATACTTTCATAAGCATTTAATTCGGAATAATTTAAAACATTTTTAAGTAATTTAAGTGAACTAATTTGAATAGGATGACCTGATTCAAATATATGCTCGGCTACAGCACTTCTATCTCTTCTATTTAATCTGAAATAAGCTAAATGCTCCTTAAATCTAGTTTCAATTGGTCTACGTGTTTGTCCTATATATACTTTAGGAAATATATATACTTTTTTAGTGTGGCAATTGAAGTGTACATAATATTTGTCAACGTTTGTATTTGCAAACGGTATATTTAACGTTAAGCAATTCCAATGAATGACAAGTCTAACCACTGCCGTGTAATTAAAGGAAGGTTTTGGAGTATAAACACTACCCCTCTCAAGACACAAATTGCATTATTTTGAAGGAAATATTACGTTCGGAGCAGTGTTTGAATATGTAATTAATCTTGGTGTAAATTTTAAGAATGTCACACACAATACTTGGATTGTTTTTGATGCATTTTAGATAGCTAAGTTTATGTAAGACTAAAATTTGAAGTACTATCAAAATATTTTTGACATAAACAACCTTACCAATATCTTGGATATGGTAATTCGTGTAATATTAGTTGTTCACTTAAAAATGGAACTTTTGCAATGCACATTTATATTTAAAAAATTGTTTGTGTTACGATTTTTGAAATATAAGCTTTAATTATTGATACGTTAATTAATTCGCTGGTTCATAACACAATTTTATTTTAATTTTAATCATTTTTCGATTCAAAAGATATAAAAACTTGCTTTGCACCGTTGAAAGCATTTCTTAAAAGATTTGTAATAATGTATTACAAATAAATATTACGATTTAAGAATTTCTTTATGGGGTGTTAGGGGCTAGCTGGGGTTCTTATTTTTGAAATAGTTTCAAACAAAATTTGATATCTTCCTAGATTCTGGTAAGAACCATTCACCTGAAGGGTTAACATCTATGTTTTTATGGATAGTTTTTAATTTAATACACATGTTTAAATTATAATTTCCAAATCATATAAAATTCTATGACTCAAAATCAAAAATACACACTATTTTGTTTATACCATTAGCCATATTAAATATACGACAGCTTGTTACTTTTTTGAAATTTAGACCACACATTTCATATAATTTGATTTTGTTATTAAATTATATGACATGTAGTTAGCCAGTAACCAGTCATAAGCATTCGTAAGAACTAGCACGCCAAATCAATCTCTCCTGAGCTAACTCCATCATTTTCCTGTAGCTTATTCATCTTAATTTTCTCATATACATATATTATAACCTTATCCTTACACGAAGAATTTATGAGGGTACGTGCAAAATAATCCGCAGGGTTAACAAAAGAAATTATTATTCTATGTAGATTATATATATTCCTAAGACATTTATAGATCTTTCAGTAATTTGCGAAATTATATTTCCTGGCTTCTTCTATAGTAAATGGCAGTACAGATAACGCTATGTAAAATCTAAGATTATATTACATGTATATTCAAGAAAATCGTTATTTTCTGAAAATTTTAACTATAAGAAACTGGTATTATCAAAACCGAATAATTGTAAATCTTATAAAATTTCTAGTGCATAAGGTTATCATAAACGCTTACAAAGAGCTACATATTTATTTCAATTTTGTTTCCTAATGAGGAAACTAATTTCGTTTCCTCATTTCTGCTGATGAACTGGAATAAATATTTGTTAATCAGCTTCGCTGAATTAAAATATATGTTACCTAACTACAGGAATTTTAGGCTACTTTAAATTGGCAAAAATGCGCTATTGTTCGACTTGTCATAAGAATATCCTGTACAATATACTAAAGAATGAAAATTTATTAATATATTTACGTGTTAGTTAAAGAGTCCGCAATCCTAAAGATTGGTTGGAAACAGCACGCCATGCCGATCTATCCTGAGCTAATCCCTTCATCTCCCTATAGCTATTCATCTCAACGTCTTCAACTATCTGACTCACATACTCCAATCTAGGCCTACCTACCCCTCTCTTTCCCTCCACTCTACCTTCTATGATCAATTGCATAATCCCCCCATGCCTAAGGATATGCCCTACTAATCTGTCTCTCCTACGCTGTAACACTCTCCAGATACTTCTCTTCTCCCCTACTAACTCTAGTACAGTTTCATTTGTTACTTTATCTTCCCAACCAATCCTCATCATCCTCCTATAACACCACATTTCGAATGCTTGTAATCTACGCTTCTCTTCCTTTCCTATAGTCCACGCCTCACACCCGTACAGTGCTACACTCCAAACATATACCTTCAGTAATCTTTTTCTAATACCCAAGTCAATATTTGATCTTAAAATCTGTTCTTTTTCTACGAATGCCTTCCTACCCTGTGCTATCCTACACTTTATATCTACCTTGCTTCGATTATCTTTTGTGATTCTACTGCCTAAATAACAAAAATCTGACACTTCTTCGATTCTATTATCTCCTATTGTGATCCTCATTTTTCTACTGCATTCCTTTTTGTCACACCTCATCACTTTAGTTTTACCTATATTTATTTTCATGTTAAAATCCCTAGTCAATACTGCCTGCATACCATTCAATACCCTTTCTAAATTCTTTTCGCTTTCTTCCAATATAGCTATATCGTCGGCGAATCTCAGCATATATATTTTCTCTCCCTGTACATTCACGCCTACACTATACTCTTCTTTTACTTTGTTTATTGCATCTTCTATATATAGATTAAATAATAACGGTGAGAGTGTACATCCCTGCCGAACTCCCTTCCCTATTTTTGCTACCTCTTCTTCCCCCTCAATTCTAACTAAGGCAGTTTGGTGTTTATATAAATTAAAAATTATTCTCCTATCCTTATAATCTATACCCGTTTCTTTTAAAATTCTAAACATTATGTCCCAATCTACATTATCAAATGCCTTTTCTAAATCTACAAAAGCTATGCAAGTTACCTTTCCTACCCTCTTTCTTTTTTCTACTACCGTTCTTAGTGCTAGAATCGCCTCTCTCGTCCCTCTGTTTTTCCTAAAACCAAACTGATCTTCTCCTAGCCTTTCCTCTACTTTATTTTCTAATCTCCTATAAATAATCTTTAACAATATCTTCGATGCATGTGATAGTAGGCTAATGGTCCTATAGTTCTCACACAAATTAGCTCCTATTTTCTTCGGCATTGTTACTATTCTACTACGCTGAAAATCCTGTGGTACTTCTCCCTTCTCATATATTTTACAAACTAACCTGTATAATCGCTCCTGCATTTTTTCCCCTGCGTGTTTTATTAATTCGGCTGGTATCATATCAATCCCCACTGCTTTGTTATTCCGTAAATCATTTAATGCTCTATGAAACTCTGACCTAAGTATGCTAGGACCTAAGTCATCCTCATCTATCTGTTCCACACTTTCTAGCTCCTCCATGTCCTGCCTACCTTTATATAAATCTTCAAGATACTCCTTCCATCTTCTAGCTTTTTCCTTATTTTCTGTTAGTTCCTTACCCTGCTTATCACATATAATGTTACCCTTTGGTTTTACTTTAGAAAAATGTGACTTAATTTTCCTGTAGCCCAAATCTACTTTACCTCTTCTCATATCCTCCTCAATATCCTCACAGTTTCCTTTTATCCACTCTTCTTTCGCTAGCTTGCATTTCCTATTAATTAAGTTCCTTAGTTCCTTATATTTTTTCTGTCCTGCTTCTGTGTTTCCAATTTTAATTTTCCTTCTTGCTTCTATCATTTTAACTATTTCTTCCGTGATCCATTCCCTCCTACCTGCCCTTTTCTTTGTGCCTAATACTTCATTTGCTGCTGTAGTTAACCCATTTCTGATTTCCCTCCATTCGCAATCTATGTCGCTCCTAGATGTTCCATTAGCCATGATTTCTACTTTCTGCTTGTACTTTTCACATACATCAGCTAATTTTAACCTATCGACATCTACTCTGACCTGTTTAGACTTCTGTAATTTCTTGAATTTGACCTCTGAGTCCAGGACTACTAAATTATGGTCACTATCAATATCTGCTCCAGGGTAACTCTTACAATTCTTAATCTTAATTTACGTGTATGTATCAAATATTTCTGTCCCTCGTACTATGACTTATTTTGTTTGTTGTTTTCAATTCAATCTATCATTATGTCAACTTGTAACTTAAAGTAAGAAGTACTTCAGGAGTACTCAAATGAATCATTTCTTCAAAAAGGATACACGAATTTAAAAAGGTTGCGACACATATGGATTATTTTCATTTAATATCCAATCTGAATCCAGACTTGGCATATAGCCAGAACAATCTATTACTTTATACGTACTTACTATTTTTATAAAAAAAAATAATATGACGTAGTAAAAACTAAATGATCACATACTTATATATGATTTGTTATTCAATGAATATTTACTTGTTAATAATGTTATGAATATTTACAAAGTCAGTGTTAGTATTTTGCGCGTAAATATACCTTCGCTATAATCCGCCTGGTAAATTGCGCTCAGAACCTTTCCGCGGTCGTTAATCTCCGTAGTAAATTACGCCTAAATGCACACCTTATGGACCACTCAATATTCTGTATGTTTGAAAACATATTTCGCATTCTTTGTTGATATATAAAATAGAAGTTAACGTGTAAATATTTGGTCAGTTGGTCAGTCATAAATCAATCATTTGATCAGGTCGCGTCAGGTCAGGTCAGGTCAGGTCTGGTCGGGTCAGGTCAGGTCAGGTCAGGTCAGGTCAGATCATGTCAGGTCAGCTTTTGTTGCTCGCAACTAACTCAAGACTGATTTTTGAATGAGAACAGTTTTGATCTTCAATTGAAAACTGACAATTACTCATTGGTTATTCCCCGAGAACTATATAGTATCATGAATTGTACATTATATAGCCGTACCTCCCATATATTCAATAATGCCCTTCAATAATCCCCATGCCACTACTATTAGCGAAACCTACCAGTGGAATCCCCGTGGTTTTGGCAGGTACAGTTTGGACAGTTTAAGCGCAATTTACCTCGGGGTGTAACATTTTATAATCCTTAGTACACCGACTACCTGACTACTAGGCGCAAAATACCTATGTCCTACAAAGTAATTGGATGGCTGAGTCTTTGAGACCGTATCGTGAGTTCATTTACATCTGCCGAAACCTCACGTTCACCTTCATCACTTAAAAGTTAGGTATGCTCGTAACGACCCGAAGAGGGCATGTGCAAACTTATACAACACTTTTCTATCGCTTATTCGCATGATTAAAAGTTAATAATATTATTTTCTATTGAAATGATGCAATCTTATTCACAATTTTATCCAGCCAAAAAGGAAAATTTGATATTATTGTTGTTTTAATATCACTACTATTATTATTTTTATTTTTATTATTACTACTACTATTATTACTCTCGTATGTAGTATAAGAATAAGCTATAGAAGCTTTTACAGTGTAGTATTATAGGAAGATGATGAACATTGGGTGGATAGATAATGACAAATACAGATATACAGTTAGTCGAGTTTTTTTTCTTTAAAGGATGGTCTCTGAAGGCTGTCCCATACTACGTTTCCGTATTTTCGGCCACCAATTATTTAATTCTTGAGTTGTTACCAATGCACACTCAAGTACCTGAGTGGTGACATTTAGGGACGAAGACTTAGCATTAGACATACACAGTTAGCATATCCATTGTCTGGAAGAGATTTTATTTCCAGAAAAAGTCCAGAAATACCCCGACCGGAGCGGAATTCGAACCCACAACATCCGTGCTATCAGTCTGACGACTATACCACGGCACCAGATTAGAATTAATTCAGGAAAAAGTATTTGAAGTGTTACATCGTACGAACGATAAACTAATGTCTTAGAATCGGGCGTATTAAAGAATATAAAGTAGAAAGGAACCAGTTGGGAGCTTAGGAGAAAGGGGAATTAACTTAGGAGAAATTGTCTTGACGTGCTGTTTCTAACGAATGGGATTAGTGATTAGAAAAAGCTAGAAGTAACTAGCAAGATTACGTAATTATTCTGTTGCATTTTAATCAAATTCAATAAACATAATTTACCTAAATGCATCGTATATATCTTAAATAAATATAGTTTATATGTAGTTTATTTTCCTATATATATTCTTGAAATGAAGGTATATTTCTATATATAATATATTTTTATATTTCTTTAAATTCGTACGAGAAACTTACGAAATATGAATCAATTGAGTGAGTTTATACACAGCAAGAAAAAATCAAGTATCTTTCTAGATAAGTGTCGAGTATTGGAAGCAAAAAAACATAATGCATATTTTGCATATGAACCAAAAATTTTGTGACATTATAATGTATAGTAATCGCAATTTAAAAAGAAACTTACAAGCTTTACTCTTTTCCGCTGAAACCGTACATCGTTGGTGATCGTTCAAGAACCCAAGCATTAATAGCATTATGAGCAAGACGGTGCCCGTGCCGCTGCCGCTACCGCCGCCGCCGCTGCCTCGAGTTCGGCGGCGGGTCACCGCACTGCTACATACCCATGTTGTGAACTGGTGTCGGGGGGCTACCGCAGCAAACAACCCCTCGACGTGCCTCCACGACATTTATACGCTCTGTAATGTCCACTTACAAATCCATCTTCTTGAAAAAGGCATCACAAAAATGACACGCTCACACACAACTACTGATATGGGGTCGCACAGGAAGTCTCGGCGTTCTGTCACAAGGGCATGTTCTATACGGCATTATATCTAGACATAACACCCAATATTGAATAGATAAAAAAGCGTTTGTGCTGCGTATTGATATATGCACAATATATTAGAGCCGCGACCTTATGAGTTTTCTATATATTGCCTCTAATTCGTTTAAGTATTATGGTAGTTTGTGGCAGTTGCGCCATGGGCGCCTGGAGTGGATTGCGTCAACGTCGCGGCGTCGGTGGTTTCTATGCGAGGATAGAAATCGATGAGGGTAAATTCAGACACAGTTACCGCAGACACACTTATACCGGACGAGCTACAAGAGATGCTCACCAGTTGGATATTATATGCAACAAATCTACGGTACCTCAAGTTTGTCCAGTTAAAATAGTTAACAATTGTCAGAGAAAAGAACTGTTCATTTCATATACTGTGCTAATCTGTAACAGTGAAAATTTACCAATAATTGATTGATTAATTGATTGAATCAAGTGTTACCTTGTGGTAGTTCATAGTAAATGGTTTTAAGGAAAATAACTCTTAAAAAAATAGATTTTAGTACAGATAAAATATTTTACTTTATAAAATTTGCAGATAAACATTACCGGACATATTATCGCTAAAGAATAGCGACAATTTATTACCGGTATGCTATATGTACAAATGTATAAATATATTCAAATAAAATGAGATTCTACGCCAATACTATATAATTCTATTTATATAAAACAAAAATTAACGAGAATGTTTCCATGATTTGCGCAATATAAATTTTAAATTATCAAATCAATTATATTTAGATGAAATATTTTTAAATGATTTTCGATTGAAATTGTCACGGCGGTGTTAAATACCACCCAAATACCATAACTGAAAGCATTTGGTATAGTTGGTATACAAGAGAGGTATTTCATTTAGTTTTCATCTTATGCTACTGAAGATGGGGGAATAGCCTTCGAAATGCTATTCTGTACTATTATGGATACTCGTGTTAAGATTTCATAATAAAATCAATCATATAAACATAAAAATGTTTATAATATCTTGCAATCAATCAACAAACTTTTATCGTCAATTCCAGATCCAATAATTAGAATTATATGATTATTACAAAAAAAACGTGACTCAAAATTATTTACTGTAATTTGAATTAGAGTACTTATGTAATATTCTGCTAAATATAAAGTCAAAAAGTTCTTTATCATCATCATCAATTAACTTATTTATTTATAGATGAGATAATTTGAATCCTAATCTTGGTGGAGAGTGGCAA
This sequence comes from Leptodirus hochenwartii, assembly GCA_947310635.1. Lineage (NCBI taxonomy): Eukaryota > Metazoa > Arthropoda > Insecta > Coleoptera > Leiodidae > Leptodirus > Leptodirus hochenwartii. The sequence goes on from OX371184.1 coordinate 29,021,893, forward strand.
TGGGTGATAGGTCCTTTTCAAATTCCTGGTATTATTTAATCTATCGGAATTCTATTCGTATTATGCAGGTGCAGTGTCTTGGTGGTGGAATCTCATGTCAAACGAATTCTAATAGAAATCTGAAACTTTGAAACATTGTAGAAAGTTATGAGATGCATATTCCAAAAATTGTTGCAGATACTGGGTGTATCCATTTTTCATAAGACCAAAGTCTCTTTAACTGATCCAAAGTAATTATATATATACAAAAAAAAATTAAAAAAAAAATTTTAAATAGTTATTTATTATAATATATACTAATACATCAATTTATACTAATATATCAATCACGATTCGTGACGGGGGTATTTTATTTAGTTTTATCTTGTACTACTGAAGATGGGGGCATAGCCCTTGAAATGTACATCTAGCTACTTAATGCTTGTTACGGTATTTGGGTGATATTCTATATTAATCAACTATTATAATAGAAGCCAATGTATGAATGTCTAATTTTCGGAAAATAGGTCGACAATCTGCTTTAAAATGAACTCTATCAAGAATGCGTACTGCTCGCTTTTGAATTTTAAAAATATTTTGGAAGTTAGAGCTGCTAGAATTTCCCCAGAAATAAATTCCATAAAGCAACCTTGAATCAAATAGTGCATAATACAAGTTTTAAGGCAGTAGTTAGATTGGTATCCCTTATAATAGTTTTTAAAGCAAAACAAGCTGACGATGGTTTCTTTGATAAGCTATTAATATGTTGCACAAACTTTAATTCACTATCTATATGTAATTCCAAGAACTTAACATTATTTGCTGGTAGAATTTCTAAATTATTAATTTTTATAGATAATTTATTTTTGTATTTAAAAAAATCATATAATATATTTTGGATGAATTAAAAAACAATTTATTTTTTTGTGAACCATTCATCAAGTAAATTTAGATCGTAAGTAATGAAAGTTGAGAGCAAATCTATCTTATTACAAGGAACAGTACACAAAAGAGTTGTGTCGTCTGCAAATAAAGTTAAGTGTCCTTTGATTGGCAAACTAGCGATGCGTTAATACATAAAATAAACAAAATCGGTCTCGTATGTATCCTTGGGGGACGCCACGCAATGTATTCAGTTTTTCTGCTTTAACTGATTTCCCATTATGTTTAACACTAACAGCCTGACTACGTCCATTTAGGTACGAGTGAAACCACTGCAGGGCAACTTTTCTAAAACCACAATATTCTAACTTGTTCTATAAAATACGGTGATTAACAGAGGCGAACGCCTTGGATAGATCACAAAATAGGGCAGTCGATATCATGTCTTCATTAGAGGTTTCATACATTTTATTGAAGAAATAATTTACTGCATGGGTAGTACTTTTACTAGACTGAAACCCATATTGATACTTAGCAAATATGTTGTATTTGTCAATGAAAGACAAAATCCTGTTTTTGATCAATTTTTCAATCACTTTCAAAAAAGAAGATAAAAGTGAGATGGGCCTGTATTTTCAATTATTTCTTCGCCCCCTTTATGTATTACAATAGCCATGTTTCAATGACGTAGAAAAAATGCCTTCCTCAAATGTTATAATTATTAGAGTGGCTATTAAATCGCGCAAATTGTCCGGGGAAAACTGAAATAATTTCGATGGTATTTTATCACTTCCGCTGAAGAAATTATTTTTTAGACTTGAAATAATAATTGTAAGGTCATGTATATATGTAGGGTTTAGAAAGAAAGTGGGAAAGTTTGTGAATCCGGAGTTTTTATGCATAAAATTAATTGCTTCTTCTGATTTACATGAATTATTTTCTAACAGCGTATTTGTAACATTAATAAAGTACGAATTCAGTTTATTTGAAACTTGCAAGGTATCCGATAGATACTTACCTTCGGGTAATTTAACGTTAATATCATTCCTCTTTTGTGATCTGCCCAGTTTATCATTGATTATTCTCCAAGTATCCTTCATTATATTTGTTGATCTCAAAATCTGTTTTTCATAACGTAGATTTTGCACGTATTAACAGTTTCTTATAAAATAATGGATGGAGAATATTCAATTCCAGATGATTGGAAAAATTACAAAGTTATCCCCATTTACAAACATGGAAAGACGCCTATGAAAGCCGATTCATACAGACCTATATCCTTGTCAACATGTGTGGCTAAAACATTTGAAAGAATAATTAAAATAAGATTAGAATGGTGGCTGGAAAACAATAAATTAATGTCAAAACACCAATTTGGGTTTGGAAAGGACTTTCCTATATATGATAATCTATCTTGTCTAATTTGTGATGTAAATTGAAGTTTTTCTTGTACGGAACCACTGATTGCTATTTCTACGACATAAAAAGAGCTTACGATAACGTTGATATAAGTATCTTAAGAGAGAAAAATTGTAGATTCGGTATTTCTTCAAAATGGACAAATACGATCCTGAAATTATTGATAGATTGAAATATTTACCTTCATTGTAATGGCGAAGTTTTTGGACCAAGGAGGACAACTCGAGGAATTCCACAAGGAAGTATATCAGCCCGTTATTATATCTTATTTTTACGAATGATCGAGAGAATATATTTTCTGGTGAGGCGAATATATTATAGTTTGCCGAGGATGTTTGTATATATGTACCTTCAATGAATGTAACTGTGGGAATAAACAAATTAAGCAGAGCATACACAAAATTTTAAATGTGGTGCAAGGACAACGGTTTAGAAATTAATATCGCCAAAATGAATGCTACCATCTTTACTCGGAAGAGAATCAACTTTCCTGATGAAATAGTACTGGATGGTGATAGTACAAAAGCGGTGAAATTTTTTGTTATAAGGCTGGACACGAAATTATTTTATAAGGATCATATAAATTACATACAGGATAAGGCAGAAAGATCTTTAAACAATATGCGTTATTCAGTAGGATCAAAATGGGGAGCGTGCCCAGAAACCATGATGGTGTTTCATAATGCGCACATTCAATCGATGTTAGATTATGGGTCTATCTTTTTCGCGGATACCTCACCGCAAATTCTAAAAGTTCTGGACAATGTATGGTTTAAGAGTCTGAGGCTCTATCTGTATTGGTTTATTAAAATCTACGCCACTTGATAATGTAATGATTGAACCAGGGTGCTATCAGGGAGAATCTTGAAACAAGAAGAAGAATCCTTTGCAAAAGATTCGTGATAAATTCTATTGGTAAGACAAGTCCATTAGACGATATATTGTTTAGTTAAAGAGTCCGCAATCCTAAAGATTGGTTGGAAACAGCACGCCATGCCGATCTATCCTGAGCTAATCCCTTCATCTCCCTATAGCTATTCATCTCAACGTCTTCAACTATCTGACTCACATACTCCAATCTAGGCCTACCTACCCCTCATGCCTAAGGATATGCCCTACTAATCTGTCTCTCCTACGCTGTAACACTCTCCAAATACTTCTCTTCTCCCCTACTAACTCTAGTACAGCTTCATTTGTTACTTTATCTTCCCAACCAATCCTCATCATCCTCCTATAACACCACATTTCGAATGCTTGTAATCTACGCTTCTCTTCCTTTCCTATAGTCCACGCCTCACACCCGTACAGTGCTACACTCCAAACATATACCTTCAGTAATCTTTTTCTAATACCCAAGTCAATATTTGATCTTAAAATCTGTTCCTTTTCTACGAATGCCTTCCTACCCTGTGCTATCCTACACTTTATATCTACCTTGCTTCGATTATCTTTTGTGATTCTACTGCCTAAATAATAAAAATCTGACATTTCTTCGATTCTATTATCTCCTATTGTGATCCTCATTTTTCTACTGCATTCCTTTTTGTTACACCTCATCACTTTAGTTTTACCTATATTTATTTTCATGTTAAAATCCCTAGTCAATACTGCCTGCATACCATTCAATACCCTTTCTAAATTCTTTTCGCTTTCTTCCAATATAGCTATATCGTCGGCGAATCTCAACATATATATTTTCTCTCCCTGTACATTCACACCTACACTATACTCTTCTTTTACTTTGTTTATTGCATCTTCTATATATAGATTAAATAATAACGGTGCGAGTGTACATCCCTGCCGAACTCCCTTCCCTATTTTTGCTACCTCTTCTTCCCCCTCAATTCTAACTAAGGCAGTTTGTTGTTTATATAAATTAAAAATTATTCTCCTATCCTTATAATCTATACCCGTTTCTTTTAAAATTCTAAACATTATGTCCCAATCTACATTATCAAATGCCTTTTCTAAGTCTACAAAAGCTATGCAAGTTACCTTTCCTACCCTATTTCTTTTTTCTACTACCGTTCTTAGTGCTAGAATCGCCTCTAGGACATACAATCTATAAACAAACAGATCGTTTTTCTTTGGGTAAAGGGACATGCTGGTATATATAGAAATGTAAAAGCTGACTGTCTTGCAAGAAAAGCCATTGAATTAGAGGAAGGAAATGAATATAAGATTACTAAAACAGATAGCTCAGCCTGGCTCTCCAAGAATTTAAAGTCAAATTGGAAACAGGATTTTAAATGGCAAATGAATAAAGGGTGTGATTTTATTATACACATAACAAACTCTAGTTCTCATAAAAGAAATTGGAATGATATTTTGTTAAAACAATATTAAGAGTGCGAACTAATCATGCATTATGCCCGCATTATCTACATAAAATTAACATAAGACAGGATCTACTTTGTGAATGTTGGGAAAGAGGAACAACGGAGCACAACCTATTGGAATGTAGGAATTTTAACAATGAAAGTAGGAAAAACATATTCAAAGTAGCCAGAAAAGATAGAGTAAACCCATTGAATTTGTCAAGTTTATTAGCGTCAAATAAAATTACTTTGTATAAAGAAGTAATTAACTTTTGTATTACTAACTATGTTAATTTTTGAATGCATTTGATTGGGGAATTGGATGAATGTATATTTGTTGTATTTATGTGGGAATAGAGAGGTCTTATAAGGAAGGTTAAATATGGTAATAATGTTAGTTTTAAGAGGATGTATGTGGAAGGATGAAGGAATATTTTGTAGTGTGCTTGAGTTATCCTTTGTTGTTTTTCCTAATGTTTTTTGCCCATTCATTATCCAATGTGTCTAATTCCAGTGTGTTACGTGTTACGGAGTCTAGACGGACCTCTAGACAAATTAGAAAAGTGTCCATGTCTATTTCCTTCAGAGATATGAATGAAAGAGAAAATTTGTTGAAGAAAAAAATAAAAAATAACAATAACAATAATAATATAGAATACCACCCAAATACCGTAACAAGCATTAAGTAGCTAGATGTACATTTCAAGCGCTATGCGCCCATCTTCTGTAGCACAAGCTAAAACTAAATAAAATACCTCTGTCATGAATCGTGATTGATATACTATTAAACAAATAAGTCAACATGACAGAAGTACTTCAAAATTGGCACGTAATATGACCTATAAATCTTTAAAAAAATAAACATAAAAATTAAAAATTACAAATTACAAATTATAAATTAACGATAATAACAAGTAACAGCAACAAATAACAAATAACAGCAACAAATATTGGTTTGTGAAATCTAAAATAACCAAAAATAAATAAATAAATAAATAAATAAATAAAATAATAATAATAATAAATTTAAAAATAGTTCTTATTAAATAAATTAAATAGACAAGAAAAAAATAAGAAAAATTCTATATACATGCATAAATCTAAATCAAATTTAATGAATTTAGATTCGGGCCCAATTTCATCTCGTCTATTTAATTTATTTAATAAGAACTATTTTTAAATTTATTATTATTATTATTATTTTAGTTATTTATTTATTTTTGGTTATTTTAGATTTCACAAACCAATATTTGTTGCTGTTATTTGTTATTTGTTTTTGCTGTTACTTGTTATTTTCGTTAATTTATAATTTGTAATTTTTAATTTTTAATTTGTATTGTTTTTAACAGATTTATAGGTCATATTATATGCCATTTTTGAAGTACTTCTGTCATGTTGACTTATTTATTTAATTGTATATCAATCACGATTCGTGACAGAGGTATTTTATTTAGTTTTATCTTATGCTACTGAAGATGGGGGCATAGCGCTTGAAATGTACATCTAGCTACTTAATGCTTGTTACGGTATTTAATAATAATAATAATAATAATAATAATAATAATCTTTATTTGTTTATAACCACATACAAAAAAATACAAGAACAATTAGAGAAATTTATTTGTTACAAACAAAAAGGCGAAGTTCAGCTCTTAATTTATCAAAAAAATCAAATGAAATACTTAACTTAGGCTGTTCTACCACCTAACCCTTTATAAAAAATGTTAACAAAAATCAACTGAAGATAATTTTAAAACTATATACATGAAAGCAACATAAAGAAAACACACAGGCACACACATATTCAAATATTAGTATAATCTAATTTATTTTATTTTTATTTAATGGCACATTATATTACATAGTGGACCATTATTATATCTCTAACAATATGCTTACAGATTGACATTTATTTTGAGTATTCATTATGTTAAGATTTTGGCTTGTTTATATTGACTTTAAGATGTATTGTCGTAACATTTTTAATAAGAATTATACATTCTTTGGAAGATTATTTACGAATTTACAGATATTGTACGAAAACGATGTTTTGAACATTTCGGTTTTATGATATGGTATCGTTATCATATTCCTTTGTTCCTTAAATTTAAATGATGGACGTCCGTTCGGTAGGAAATTTTGTCATAGAGGTAGGGTGGACATTTATTTAAAATAATTTTATGTGCGAATATGCAGAAATGCAAATCCTTGACATATCCAGCCAATTCGCCATTTTTATAGTATGCGAGATTGGGTTTCTCCATCTAATACCAAATATAAGACGCAAACAACTATTCTGCATCATATGATTTTTTTTCGCAACTTTAGTTGTTATGCAAGAATGATAGACGACATCGCAGTAATTATACTTTGATAAGACTAGTGAATCGCACAATAACAGTTTGAGTTCTTGACTTAAGTGGTGACGATGGTTATAAAGATTTTTCAAAGATAGGAAAGCATGTTTATTTACAATATTTAAGTGTTTGCTGAATCTAATATCCTCATCCATATGTGAACCTAAATTTTTCGCACAGTTCGATAGAGACAAAACTTGGTCATCAATTTGTAATTTAATATAGTCAGTTGCTTCCAAACGCTGCTTTTGTTTCCCGAATACAACTACTGATGTTTTTGAGGCATTTATTTTGAGACCATGTGCTGCAGAGTAATCATTAATTGATTGAAGATCCTGATTTATATTCTCAGTTGCAATTTTTATTTCTGAGAAATTAAAAGTTGTGTGTCATCAGTACATATATGATACTGGCAGAACTTAATTTTTTTAGCTATCCTAGATATATAAAGAGAATATAAAAGAGGCCCAAGAATTGAACCTTGTGGTACACCACAAGGTAAACTTAAGAACGATGAGATGTTATTATCTATATTTACGCGCTCTGATGGTTAGATAGGTATTTTTTCATTAGCTGTATGGCCGCGACACTGAATCCAAGATGCTTTAAAATTGATAGTAATACATTATGTTGTAACAAATCGAAGGCCTTTGAATAATCAAGTAAAATGAGAATAGTTATTTTGTCATTGTCAATGGCTCGAATGATATCATCAGTAACGTTTGCCAATGCCGTAGCACAACTGCAATCAGGTCTAAATCTCGACTGATGGACAGAAAGTATATTTGCAGCATTTATAAAAGTTCTAATTTGAGTCTCCATAATTCTTTCTAAAAGATTTGACATGAATGGAAGAATACTGATTGACCTTAAGTCAGAAAAGCTATTAGGAGAACCACTCTTTGCAATTGGTCGCACAACACCTTTCTTCCAACATGCTGGCATGACATTAAATTTTAAGCAGTTGTTAACTATCTGCGTTACGTACGGTATTATATATGGACAACACAATTTAATCATATCACCATTGATTCCATCAACTCCGTAAGAAGTGGTTTTGAATTTTAATAACAATTGAAATATTTATAGTTCAGTTGTATTGTGAAAAGAAAATCCATCGTTATTTAACACTCCTAGATCCTCATACTGTATAAGAGTATCACCATCAGAGAATCCCATATTTAGATTTATAAGATTTTGTATAAAAAAATTATTCAAGTCATTTGGGATCTTCAACGAGTTAGCTTGCACAGATGTAAAAATCTGGTTTTAGTGTATAATTGGAATGACTACATGAATGCTCGTTATTGATTTGTTTATTATAAATGTTGAATGTTGGATGTTGCAGTTGAATATTGAATATGTGATGTTGAAACGAATGTTGAATATTGATTTGTAATCGTTCGTTGTAGGATATCGTTGTAGAATTTGATATGAAATTTGATGTAAAATTTGATGTAGAATTTGTTGTAGAATTTGATGTAGAATTGTTGAATGTCGTTGTCGAATTGACTTGATTATCCTAGGTCCCTATATTTATAATATTAGCTAAATTATAGGTTGGGAGGGAGGTTTTCGAAGGGAGACCAATGAGGGAAGATGTTTAGTTGAGTTTATGAGGGTTCAAGGATTTGGCAAAATAATAAGAAAGGACGCGGCAAATGGATATTTCTTAATGGGAATTTAGTGCGGATGTAAGATAATAAAAGTATAAAAGTTATTGGTTTATGGGATAGGTAAAACTTAAAGCGTCGAAGATATAGATGAATAAATATGACTTCGAGGAATCTCTAGGTTAAAATCAGAGTGCCTTTACAGCTAAATAAAAGGCAACAGGTACAAGGGTATTTAATGTGAATTGTTATGGAATTTACGATAGAAGGTACAAAGAGATGGATGGAAAAGAATTTAAGATGTACTGGAGATTGTAAAACATGACATTGAAATAGATATTAAAAAGGAACTGTATAATTCTAAATAAGGGGCTGCTAAATGTTACGCTTACTTTAAGAATATAGGTATAGGAAAATATATACAGGATCATTACACAGAATGCACATTCGTAATTTTTAGAGCTTTCCATATACCTTTCTTGTCTGCCGATTTCAGTTTTTGTGATTAAAAAAAAAAACTTTTTTTTCCAGTCTGATCAATGTAGTGGTGTAATTGCGCAGACTTTTGTAATAATAAAAATTATTACTGGTTTTATGTTTTTTATATTTTCTTGAAGCACAATCTCTTAGTTTTATAATTACTTTAACGTTGTCTGTGATCCATGGTGTGTAGGGTCGCTTGAAAATTCTAGCTTGAGAGGAGCAAACATATCAAACAAAAATAATATATTACTGTTTAAAAATTTTAATTTATTGTCTGTCTTGTATATCGTATATAATATCCCAACCTAGTGCTTCCAATGCAGTATTAAATAATTCTGTATCAATATTTTTAAAATTTCTACAATTTACTGGTCGGGCAATTACTAGGGTTTGACGGTTTTTCAAAGCCGGTTTTAAAAAACCGGTTTTTAAAATAAATTTGTCACATTTGAAAACCGGTTTTTAAATTAAGAAAACCGGTTTAAAAGAATTCAAATTATTATGTAAAAATGAATTTTTAACTTATTTGATTTGCTATTCATTCTAAGCAACGGGCAGGGCAGTAGACACATTTTTTCAACGTTGCGAGTTGTGATGGCCAGTGCTTGTGCATTGTGCACTGCGCAATGCGCACGTGGAAAAGACGTGCCTAACTGACTTATTTTATGTTAGTACATATGTGCAGTCCGTCACGAGTCACGCAGGTTCGCTTAATCTTGTAAAGTGAAAACTGGAAACAAAAATATAAAGTTGTTATAGTTGGTAAAAATAACGTAAGTATTAAGTATGTTTCTAATTTCTATGTTTGTATTTTCTATTTTACATTTTAAAACTTTAATTTTATTATATAAATTTCTTCTCTTAAAAATTAATGTAAAATAAAAAGTTCTGGCCTCTGTCTAATGGGATTTTAAATGAAACACAGGGTGTTAAAATAATCCATATTTTCTTTCGCAACGTTTCGACATAAATTTTGTCTTTATCAAGCTTCGAAATTAGATTAAGAAGATGCGTGTTTTTTCAAAATTCCTAAAAAATGTGTAGATTTCTTTAAATTACATTAATATTAATAGTTAAAATAATAAAATTGTAAAATAAACTTCAAAAATATTTATTTAATAACTTTAATTTCATTTTTGAAGTTTTGGATAGTTTCAAAAAGTTAGGGATAGACAAGGCAATCTGCAATCATTGTAATAAAATATTGAGCTGCAAAGGATCATCTACGAGCAATCTACATAATCATTTGAAAGCAGTTCATAAAATAATTATCGGAAAGAAATCAGAAACGATCGGCGAAGAATAAACGCCTGGATCTTCCTCTTCTTCAAAAAAACAAACGAATATTTTGAATTTTATGAAAGTGAAAAGGAGTAGTTTGGAAGAAATCATATCAAAACTTGCAGCAATGGATGGATTTTCTATTAATAGCATTACAAATAGTTCATTCATACGAGAGTCTCTTCAACAACAAGGATATTCATTACCAAGAAACAACTCTAGAGTAATGGATCTCATTCATGCGTTTTATGACAATGCCAAACGTGAAACTATTATTGAATTAGATTCAATAAAAAAGAATAGGAAAAAATTCTCTATAACTTTAGAAGAGTGGACTAGCAAAAGATATCATAGATAGTTAAACATTAATATACACCACTTGACAGAAGATTTCAATTTGGGATTAGTGCCAATAGCTGGTTCCTGTGATGCTCAGAGAACATTAGAATTGGTATGTGAAAAGCTACAAAATTTCAACTTCAATCTATAAACTGACATAGTTGCAGCAACAAATGATGGTGCTGCTGTTATGAAAAAATTTGGTAAATTATCATCTATAATTAATCAACTATGCTATTCACACGCCATCCACTTAGCAGTTACTGATGTGTTATATAAACATAGAGAAATGGCTGAAGCTGAAGCCGAATTAAATGTTTCAAGTGAGGAATCGGAAGATGAAGATGAAGACGAATATAACGATTATGAAGATTCTCTTTATTATATTTGTAACCGAGAACATCCTATTTTGTCTGACAATTACAAACAATCAGTTTCAGAAATTAGAAAAATTTGTAAGTTCTTTAGAAAATCTCCAGTAAGAAACACCATTCTTCAAAATTATATCAAACAAGAAAAAGAAAAGGAATTTAATTTAATTCTTGACTGCAAAATAAGGTGGAATAGTATAGAGGACATGATTGGAAGATTTCTGACAGTAAAAGAATGTGTTGTTTTAGAATTGAATGATATTGGTTCTTCTTATATGTGGAATGAAGCTCAATATCCTAAACTTTTGGAACTTCATAAAGTCTTGGGACCGATTCGTGTAGCAGCTGAAGGCTTAGGGCGACGAGATGCCAATTTATTAACAAGTGAAGGTATATTTGAATTTCTGTTAAATGAACTAAAAAATTTAAACACTGAAATAAGTTTGAAATTATTATATGCTTTAGAAGAACGAATTCAAGAAAGAAGACCAGTAGAATTAGCAACTCTTTTGCTGTATTTGCAAAATCCACAATACATTTCCAGTTCAGCAAATAAATCTAGTGTACTTTCCTTAGCTTCAAAAACCGAAATTATTAAGTTATCTGGAAAGATATTGTCTAGAATATTTCCAAATTCTTATGTGGAAACCGATTCTGATGAAGAGCAAATGGAAGAAACTACGCATCAGAGTAATGCTTTTTTAAAGGAAACCATGGAAAAATAAATTCATAAGTTTCTTGAAGACCCTGAAGAAAAACTTACAAATCCACTGACACTGACAGCTGAATTTTCATTATTTGAAGCAACGAATAAAAGAACCAAAAACTTAGATTTGGTATTTGATGCCCTGAAAACTGTAAAACCAAGCTCAGTAGCTAGTGAACGAGTATTTTCAATTTCAGGCAATATTGTGTCCAAAATAAGAACAAGACTTATAAATAGACAATATAAATATTATAGGAAATTTGAAATTTTTGTTTTAGTTTTCGTTATTTTGTGTACGTATATATAAGTACTTTGATATTGATTTTGTTTTTTGTTATTTTATATAAATTGAATTAAATATATTTCCCTATTCTATTTTTTTTGACAAAAATTCGAAAACCGGCTAAAACCGGTTTTTTGGAAATCTGGAATTCGAAAACCGGTTTTTCAAAAAGTAGGTTTTTGTATAAACCCTAGCAATTACATTATGTACATGTTTTCTATACTGCAGTGTATTAGAAAATGATCAAAGAAGTTTACTATTTCTTTAGTATTGGCACAAGTAATATTCGAGTTGGTTATAATTAAATCTAAAATTGATTCGGTTGTATCTCTAACTCTGGTAGGGGTAGTTATAATTTGTTTTTAATTTAATTTATCTATTTGGGTGATATTCTATATTATAATTTAACATCGTAGTGATATAATTTTTAAAATAACAATAATAATCATTAAAATAATAATAATAATAATAATAATAAAATAATATAAAAAATATATAATAATATTATTTAAGAAAAATATAATTGAAGATATCTTACGAGCCATCATGGTTTTTTAAAGAATTTATTTTTGATTTTATTCTTCAAGTATATATTTACCTAAGGATAAAACCAGGTGCCATTATCATGTCAAAAAAAAACAGTTTCTTAAATGTATATTTATATCTCGTGTAATAATTTATCAACCAAACAGATTTGAAGTGTTTACATAACAAATATAAGTTTTTTTTATTTCTAGCTGATTATTTTAGGCCTTTACTCATCCAAATATTCCTAACCATTTTTTTACATTTTTCAAAGAAAAGCAATTGAAGTATTTTTCTTGTATTGATCCAATTAATAGCGCAAAGGTTCTATCTATGTTTCCCTTATTTAAATCTATGTTTATATTGCACGAATCGATCTACATTTCTCATATCATATACCTGTACAATGTTAGGTTTTAGTAATACTGTAATGATCCTGTATATATCTTTTATACCTATAGCTCTCTCAACAATAATTGTATAATTCCCTTTTCGATATCGTCATCGTTTACAATCTTCAACACCTTTTCAATTCTTTTCAATCTATCTCTTGTACGTGTTCATCAAAACCTTATCTAGATAATCTTAACAGCTTTCCTATTTTATAACCGCACTATCTTCCCTTTAGAATTCATTTGCCGTGTCCTTTCTTGCTATTTCTCATTTCTTCGAACCCTCTATTATTCACCTGTACCTGCACCCCATAACACTATGCAAACCCCTTTTTCGCATTTAGCTAATGTTATAAAAGATAGGGACTTAGGTAAGATTCAACATTCAATATCAAGACTCAACGATCAACACACTCGATATTCAACGCTCAACGATATATTCAACATAATTAGACATTGCACTTTCAATTTCCTTAATAAATACTACAAAAATCGAATTCCATTTAATTCCTTACAATACATTGTTAGTTAGTTAGAGAGTCCGCAATCCTAAAGATTGATTGGAAACAGCACGCCATGCCGATCTATCCTGAGCTAATCCCTTCATCTCCCTATAGCTATTCATCTCAACGTCTTCAACTATCTGACTCACATACTCCAATCTAGGCCTACCTACCCCTCTCTTTCCCTCCACTCTACCTTCTATGATCAATTGCATAATCCCCCCATGCCTAAGAATATGCCCTACTAATCTGTCTCTCCTACGCTGTAACACTCTCCAGATACTTCTCTTCTCCCCTACTAACTCTAGTACAGCTTCATTTGTTACTTTATCTTCCCAACCAATCCTCATCATCCTCCTGTAACACCACATTTCAAGTGCTTCTAATCTACGCTTCTCTTCCTTTCCTATAGTCCACGTCTCACACCCGTACAGTGCTACACTCCAAACATATACCTTCAGTAATCTTTTTCTAATACCCAAGTCAATATTTGATCTTAAAATCTGTTCTTTTTCTACGAATGCCTTCCTACCCTGTGCTATCCTACACTTTATATCTACCTTGCTTCGATTATCTTTTGTGATTCTACCGCCTAAATAACAAAAATCTGACACTTCTTCGATTCTATTATCTCCTATTGTGATCCTCATTTTTCTACTGCATTCCTTTTTGTCACACCTCATCACTTTAGTTTTACCTATATTTATTTTCATGTTAAAATCCCTAGTCAATACTGCCTGCATACCATTCAATACCCTTTCTAAATTTTTTTCGCTTTCTTCCAATATAGCTATATCGTCGGCGAATCTTAGCATATATATTTTCTCTCCCTGTACATTCACACCTACACTATACTCTTCTTTTACTTTGTTTATTGCATCTTCTATATATAGATTAAATAATAACGGTGAGAGTGTACATCCCTGCCGAACTCCCTTCCCTATTTTTGCTACCTCTTCTTCCCCCTCAATTCTAACTAAGGCAGTTTGGTGTTTATATAAATTAAAAATTATTCTCCTATCCTTATAATCTATACCCGTTTCTTTTAAAATTCTAAACATTATGTCCCAATCTACATTATCAAATGCCTTTTCTAAATCTACAAAAGCTATGCAAGTTACCTTTCCTACCCTATTTCTTTTTTCTACTACCGTTCTTAGTGCTAGAATCGCCTCTCTCGTCCCTCTGTTTTTCCTAAAACCAAACTGATCTTCTCCTAGCCTTTCCTCTACTTTATTTAAATTTAAATCATAGTAAAGTCATAGATTCGTAGTGCATATGATGTTTTAAATTGCGACCATAGCTATCACTTAATAATAAGATCTTTGGATTGTCATTTGAATAATTTACAATATTGCTCGGATGTCTACGATTGGATTTTGAAGGTTGTTGCAATTCATTTAAAAATGCTTCGTAAAAATAAACTTTTGTAATTCCTAGGGCCTTATTTATGGCGGTTTGTAGATCTTTAGTTAAAGCGGCAATATTAAAGTTTAGCACATTATTTATATCTTCTAAATTCTTGATTCTCTCTATATCTTTTTAAAAACTCATGGTTTTGGGAGTGCAATATGAGATTTTGTAGATTTTGTGCATAATTCAACTGCAGTTTCCGTGCATTTGTTTGCAACAATTTTAGATTTAATAGATACACTAATCAATTTATTTTCCAAATTATCTTTTGGTTATTTTAGATTTCACAAACCAATATTTTTGCTGTTACTTGTTAGTTTCCTCAATTGTTAATTCCTATTGTTTTAAAAGATTTATAGGTCATATTATATGCCATTTTTGAAATAATTCTGTCATATTGACTTATTTATTTAATAGTATATCAATCATGATTCGTGACGGAGGTATTTATTTATTTATTTTTATCTTGTACTACTGAAGATGGGGGCATAACCCTTGAAATGTACATCTAGCTACTTAATGCTTGTTACGGTATTTGGGTGATATTCTATATTATAATATTGTTAATATTAGTTATGGTATATTACACATATTAGACCGGTCCTGATATTTGTTAAATATCTATTGTTTTTTACCGAATTAAAGCGTGAATTTTGGTGTATGTGACTGTCGTGCATCCTTACATACATACTATTCGGGCCCGTGGAACCCAAGATAACGTTAGTTATTGCAGTTTTACATTTGATCACATTATTGTATTGTTTGCAAACGTGATATTGGGCTGATTGTTCCCTCCAGTGGCGTACTATATGAATAGCTGTAACACCATGAGTGGAATTTGTCGTAAGTGTACCTCCAATATTACTTCTAAATCACCAGGATTATGCTGTGCAACATGCAACGATACGTTCCATGCAAAATGTGTTTCCATAAGTTCTACCAATTTGGGCGTTTTGCAAGCAGCAGGGGCGTACTGGGTCTGCTTTGGCTGCCGGAAGAAGAAGAAGGCTTCATCTACATCTAACGATCCTGATGTCGACGACGAAGAGGCTTCTACTGATCAGTGCAGCCATCACTCCGCGGACATGAAGGTCATCATGCAATTTATGATTGACATTAAGGCCGAGGTGAAGGAAATAAACGCTAACTATGGGGAGCTTTTGCGATCCGTTACTTTCTGCTCAGATAAAGTAACTGAGTTTGATAAAAAGATAGCGCAACTGGAAAAAGGAGCTAAAGCTTACGATTCTCTCAAGGTTACCAACATTGAGCTGGAAAACCAAGTGAAGGTACTCACTGTACAAGCTAATCGATCTGAGCAATATTCTCGATTACAGAATCTTGAAATTCAGGGAGTTCCGGTTAAATGTAATGAAAATTATGTTGAAGTAGTGAAGAAAATTGGGGATGAGGTGGGTTATGCTATCTCGGATTCTGACATAGATGTCGTACACAGAGTTACTGCTTTTAAGGATGGATCTAATCGATGCCCAAATATAATTATCAAATTTACAAATCGTCGATCCCGTAATGCATTGTTGGCGGCTGTAAAAAATAAAAAGAGGATAACATCCGGCAATGGTGGATTCAGAGGGTTAAGCGTTCCTGGAATTGGTGATAATATATATGTCAACGAGCATCTCACTGTATCTAACAAGTTATTGTTGAAGAATACCAAAGATGCGGCAAGACTACATAATTATAAGTATGTGTGGGTGAAAGACTGCTCAATCCTTGTTCGGAAATCAGATATTACGCGTATAATCGTTATATCATCAATGGATGACTTGATTAAAATCACTAACTAATTACACATAAATAAATAATGCTTTATCGTATACCACCCTATAATGCGTATATATTTTCAAAACGTTCGCGGTCTTCGTACTAAAACACATTCTTTTTACAGATCCATTTTAAATTGTGATTTTGATATTATTTGTCTTTGCGAAACCTTCCTTAATGCAAATGTGAACGATAGCGAACTATTCTCTAACGATTATATTGTGTACCGTCGAGATCGTGCCTCAACGGATTCATTGAAAATGGATGGAGGAGGCGTTCTCATTGCTGTACATCGCAAAATCATATCTAGAGAGCATCGCGAATTAGCATCAGTCAGTGAAGATTTGTGTGTCTCAGGTTAGTGGTGCTAATGATGAAAAATTGTACTTAGTGTGTGTCTACCTGCCACCGCTTTTGAGTACGCCTATAACCAATTTCTCTCTAAGTATTAATAATATTATGGATAGATTTTCTAATGATAATGTATTGGTTATTGGAGACTTTAACCTTCCAGGCGTAGATTGGCGATTATCTGGTGACTCTATGGTTATCGCTAATTATACCAACAATAGTAGAAACAATAATTTTATAGAAACCATGTCCTATTGTAATTTGTTCCAATTTAATCACATTGTCAATAATTTTAATAAAATTCTCGACTTAATTTTATGTAATAAGTTCATAATTAAAACTGTTGAAATAAGTGATGCACCATTAGTTCCATTAGATCAGTTTCACCCACCGATTGAATTAGAAATTTTATTTATTCTTAAAAAGAAACATAAGTATTATTCTAATACTGTAAATTATCGCTCTACTAATTTTGATTCATTGAATGAAAATTTCCGTCGCATTGCTTGGCAGGATGAATTTAATAATATTAACTTGGAGACAGCTTTAGAGAAATTCTACTATTTAATTAATAACGTCATATCAGAAAATGTCGGTAAAAAACGTTGTAAAGTAAAGAAGTTTCCTTTCTGGTTCTCGTTTCCTACAATAAGATCTATTAAAGAAAAACTGAAATGGCACAAAAAGTGGAAAAAATATAAAAATCCTCTTGACGACCTAACATTTAATCTACTTAGAAACAGGTCCAAATATTTAATATCTAAAGATTATAAACAATATATATCATCAGTAGAGAATGATATAAACAGTGACCCTAAAAAGTTTTGGTCGTACTTTAATAATAAGAAAGAGAGTGTTGGCTTACCTTCTAGCATTACTTATGAAAACGAAACTTACACCGACTTCAAAGTCATTAGTAATAAGTTTTCTGACTACTTTTACACAGTATTTCAAGTATCATCTCAGCCTGCACCCTTGGATAACTTAACATCGACTAATAATATATCTTTGTCTACAGTTACTATCAATGAAAATTATGTGCGGTCTAGATTATTAAATTTGAATATAAATAGAGGGCCAGGTTCTGATGATATTCCCGCTTTATTACTAAAAAAATGTGCGGCTACTTTAGCCTACCCTATACATTTATTGTTTCGTAAATCTATGATAGAAGGTCATTTCCCTAGTACTTGGAAAAAGGCGATAATAAAACCAATACATAAATCTGGAAATAAGGCAATGATTGTCAATTACAGACCTGTCTCCATTTTATGTTCAATTTCAAAAGTATTGGAGAAAATAATATATGATAGTGTAATGTTTACTTACAAAAATGTAATTATTCAACAACAACATGGATTTTTCAACGGCCGCAGTGTCGAAACTAATATGATAGAATATACGCATAACTTATATTCAGCTTTGGACAATCAAGTGCAGGTTGACGCCATCTATACAGATTTCAGTAAATGTTTTGACAAAATCGATCATGGCATCTTATTAGGTAAGCTATACAAGTTGGGAATACATGGAAGTCTGTATAGATGGTTTAAATCATACTTGTCTATGCGGTCGCAGGCACTATCCGTACAGGGATATCTGTCAAGATTCTTGAATTGTACTTCTGGCGTTCCACAAGGGAGCCACTTAGGACCATTATTATTCTTATTGTTTATTAACGATATATCTCTTTGCTTCACTAACTCTGATTTTTCCTTATATGCCGATGACTTAAAATTCTATAGACCTATTAGAAATACTAACGACTGCTTAAAATTGCAATATGACGTAACACTGCTAGCTAAATATTGTAATAATAATCGTCTGGTTCTCAACTCTGATAAATGTGCTTCTATTTCTTTCACAAGAAATAGGAATAAAATTATTTTTCATTACACCTTGAATAGTAATATGTTAAAGCTGGTTAATTCCATTAAAGATTTAGGTATAATACTAGACGATAAATTACTATTTGGCAGGCACATTGATTATATAGTTTCAAAAGCATATAAGATGCTAGGGTTCCTGAAGCGCTCTTGCAAAGAATTTACCTGCTTGCAGATGTTCAAAACCTTATATTATGCATTTATATTCAGCCACGTCAATTGTGCCACGTCAATATTCAATCCACAATATTTATTTTACATACATAATATTGAAAAAATCCAAAAAAAATTCATTACATTTGTATGCTTCAAGTTAAAATCAAATAACACCGATTACGTATCTTCTTGTAACCAACTTTCAATGTTAACTTTGGCAAACAGGAGAATACTTAACGACTTGTGTATGATATACAAAATACTAAATGGACAAGTTGATTCCTCGTCCATTTTAAATTCTATCCAATTTATATGCCATTATTATCCTTTAAGACACCCATCTCTATTTCGCATACCGCAATGTGACACAAACGCTACACAAAATTCATGTTTGTTTAGATTTATGAACACCTATAATGATGTAAATAGAACGGTTAACTTAGATATGTTTGACAAACCATTAATTAGATTTAAGAATATTATAATCAATCATTTACGGAATTCTCAAACATCATTATAAGTACATATAAATAATATGTTTTACTTCACAATACCATATCTGCTATTGGGATAGCAGATATGGTTCTCTTATACTATTATGTATATATTATATTGTATTATACATGTATGTACATTAAGTACTGGACACTTCACTGGGCTAAGCCTGTTTGTAGTCCGATATCGAAAAATAAATAAATAAATAAATAATCAATTTATTGATTACACCGTCCTTTTCTTTTATTAGTTTATCTTTCACGGAACAGTTCATTGGATAACAATTTTGTGGTCGCCTCCTGCAATTCTAATACATTAGAGTTTGCTGTGGCTAGCTTATATTTGAGATCAAGCAAGAGGTCTTTAATTTCGCATTTGTTGTCTGCTTCTCTTTCGTAAACAATATCAATTATACTAGTGTTAGAGTTTGTTCTTTTAGCTTTCGCGGTTTTGGCTCTAGTGACTGTTGCTCTAGTTTCTTTTTGATAGGTAACCGAACATTTTCTTAGTATTTTCTCAACTCTCAAATTTCCCAGTACAGCCCAGTATTTTATTATTTTATCGTACTATATCACAGCCTTTATTTATTTAATGTATTTAATAATTAAAGTGAGAATTTGAAATATAATAGAATTCAATTGCAGTTTCCACGCATTATTTATCAACGGATTTAACCAACTTAACACTAAATTGTTCAGGACACAAAACTGCACACAACACTATAAGTTTCAATATTTAATAGGATGTAACTTCAGCAATAAATAGGACAAATACAGGACAAATTAAAATTCATGTTGTTCACTAATTTTGTCTATATGTAGTGTAGATATTCTTGTCTATATGTAGAACAGTAGTTAACATATGCCAAAGGAATGCAGGCCTGCTACTTTATACCGTATAAATCTTTGAGAAGTAGAAATGAAATGATATGTTTGATGCCATAAAATATGTATAGTTTATTTTGCCACTTTGTGAATTATGTGAATCTTTAAAACCTATTATACTGGTGAAATACGTTTCATTTCTATTTCATGAAGCATATACGGTATATAGGAACAGGTCTGACTTCTTCAGCATATGCTAACTATTATTCTACGTATAGACAAGTACTTCATCTATTTCAAAACTCTGCGCAAAATTTCACAGTGCAGTGGAGTAAATGTTAAATGTCTACAGACTATAATCCTGGCAGTTGTTTACAATGCAGGGCAGTGTAATAAGGCCATTACCATTTTTATAGCTAAAATTGCTTCTCTCATAGAATCCGAAATTATCTTTCGCCTGCTTTTTTCCACTTTATTTTCTAAACTTCTATAAATAATCCTTAACAATATCTTCGATGCATGCAATAGCAGGACTAATGATCACATACAGCTCATTTTTTTTTAATTTGCGGAGAATTTTGGTAGTCGTCTGCGCATAGGGTTGTGCTTATCAGGGTTATACAGTACCAGTGGTGCCACATAACAAAAAATACTCTAGGTCTAAGAATTTAAATTTGTCACTATTTTATAGCTATCGTACAAATTAATTAGGACATAACTATAATAAGTATTTATCAACATTTCTTATATTCTAGTATAACTTTTCTGCATTTTGTATTAATTTCAAAGAATTCATTCTAATTGCATAAAATAGTTATATGCGTGGTAATTTGTCAACATTGCATTTCTTAGGACGCACACCTTCTGTACTAGACACACCTACTTATTCTTTGGAGAAGACAGAAGCGTAGCGTGTTTTGGTAGAATTATATTTATTGAAATAAAAGTTATATTTTTGTTCAAATCGAAATAATATTCTATGCCCAGCTCAAAGTCAACCCAAAGCTAATAGGTAAGAGTTTATTAGTAATTATAAATTGCGTGCACATATTTTATATTTTATATTAAGTAACAATATAATTACCTATCTGTTTGTATTTTAATAAAAGTACCTGTTTCAAAATGGCTGCACGAAAGCACTTACGAAGCCTTACGAAGCACTTACGAAGCTGAAGTTTAAGTGAATTTATTTAGAATTTATTTTCAAATTTTATTAAGTGATAAATAGGTGCCATATTTGAATTCATATAATTTTTAAATAATATTAGTGATACTTTTCATGAATATGCAAAAAAAATGTACTGCACTGGAATATTCAATGTGCTACACGACTGACGCCATACTATTTCGAATAGCACTGCTCTGTACTGTATTGGTCAAGCCAGTATGCCGGTGTTGATTTATGATGCGTATACTTCTGTCATTCTCCGCCAATTAAAAAAAAAACGAGCTGTACCTTCAAATAATTGTGTTTCAAAAATGATATTTTCTCTTGCGGCGTATTTTTATAATTAATAATAAATTTTTACAAAATATTATTTGTCAACCTGCCTTTACATAAGGGAGATTGACAAATACTTAGAAGATTCGCCAGAATAATGCTAATAGCGAAACAGTGTTTCTTGTACTTAGGTGTAATAATATATAAGTCATTCGAAATTGTTTTGAGATTGTGTAGAGTTGAAGTGTTTTTTTTTATAAAAATCTCTCAACCAGAATATAACATAAACACTTCTTTATAGCAGGCAATCATATGTCAATAATATCTTAATTGAATCAATATTGAATATTTTTGTTATGTCCGGAGATTATCGATTATTAAGGCCATATTTGATCTTTTGGAACAATTTGCATATTTATATGGTGCTAGATCGTTTCTCTCATTATAAAAATGCATGACGTATTTTCTAAATTTTCTAATATTTTCTAAAGATTTTCTAATTTATCGCAACCAACTTTTTCCACAAAACATGTTAGATCTAATTTTATTGATGAAGAACTTTCAATTTTAATTTATCAAACAAAATTCACAATAAAATTATCATTTAAAGTTACGATCTAAAAGTTCTGTATCGTTTACATTTTTCGTTTATAAAAGTCATGTACCATCATATAAAATTTCTAATCGCATCTAATTTTCACATATTTTATAATATATTATTCATTTATTCAATTATAATAATTTCTATTAGAATGCTTTAAGCATGTGATTATAGGAGTTTAGTATTACATCAATAGAATGATCAAAACAGTATATAAATAATAAATACTGGCATAAAGTATATTATCCGCATGCCGGAATAGAATATTAAATGTTCATATCACACTAAAATTATATTAGGAACGAACTTTGGCTATCTTTATCTAGTAAGATTTTATTAACTGATATAATACTCAGTGGATAGTACTAACTCCCTCTGTTCAATATTATATAAAAGTCAGATAACTACAAAATGATATGACCAAATTTTCAAAGTGTTGGCATTTTTTTATTAAATTAGAAATCTTTGAAAATTAGAAATCTAGATAAGTACAGTTACCTACAAGTCAATAAATATTATTAATTAGATTTATCGATAACGCGACGATATAGCAATAGATAATTATCGTTTTTGGTTGATAAGATTTACGATTTATGGTCTCATTGCCAAGTTGCTATGGTTTAATATACTAATTATTCCTTCTGGTATTCGAGACCATATATCGCACCATTTTTTATCTTCGTTATCAAATTTTTTAAATGCATTTTAATTGGTTTTTTTGAGATTTGATCGCAGATTTGGCACCGATATGGAATAAAATCATTTTTATCTAATTTTCATAAATTTTAAATTCATTTACTAAATTATTTTTAACTATCTATTATATAGATATCTATATATACCTTCAATTGATTTCAGAATTTTGTTCTATTTGATAAACATCTTTTTTGTCCAAAAGAAAGTGGTCATTTTATTTTTTCCTAATTTACGTGTTGTGTAAATATTTTAAAAATAATTGACATAAATAAAAAAACATTACGAATGACAATATACATACTTTATTCAAGATGACATTATATAAATTGTAATAGTTAGTTAGTTAAAGAGTCCGCAATCCTAAAGATTGGTTGGAAACAGCACGCCATGCCGATCTATCCTGAGCTAATCCCTTCATCTCCCTATAGCTATTCATCTCAACGTCTTCAACTATCTGACTCACATACTCCAATCTAGGCCTACCTACCCCTCTCTTTCCCTCCACTCTACCTTCTATGATCAATTGCATAATCCCCCCATGCCTAAGAATATGCCCTACTAATCTGTCTCTCCTACGCTGTAACACTCTCCAAATACTTCTCTTCTCCCCTACTAACTCTAGTACAGCTTCATTTGTTACTTTATCTTCGCAACCAATCCTCATCATCCTCTTATAACACCACATTTCGAATGCTTGTAATCTACGCTTATCTTCCTTTCCTATAGTCCACGCCTCACACCCGTACAGTGCTACACTCCAAACATATACCTTCAGTAATCTTTTTCTAATACCCAAGTCAATATTTGATCTTAAAATCTGTTCCTTTTCTACGAATGCCTTCCTACCCTGTGCTATCCTACACTTTATATCTACCTTGCTTCGATTATCTTTTGTGATTCTACTGCCTAAATAACAAAAATCTGACACTTCTTCGATTCTATTATCTCCTATTGTGATCCTCATTTTTCTACTGCATTCCTTTTTGTTACACCTCATCACTTTAGTTTTAGCTATATTTATTTTCATGTTAAAATCCCTAGTCAATACTGCCTGCATACCATTCAATACCCTTTCTAAATTCTTTTCGCTTTCTTCCAATATAGCTATATCGTCGGCGAATCTCAACATATATATTTTCTCTCCCTGTACATTCACACCTACACTATACTCTTCTTTTACTTTGTTTATTACATCTTCTATATATAGATTAAATAATAACGGTGAAAGTGTACATCCCTGCCGAACTCCCTTCCCTATTTTTGCTACCTCTTCTTCCCCCTCAATTCTAACTAAGGCAGTTTGGTGTTTATATAAATTAAAAATTATTCTCCTATCCTTATAATCTATACCCGTTTCTTTTAAAATTCTAAACATTATGTCCCAATCTACATTATCAAATGCCTTTTCTAAATCTACAAAAGCTATGCAAGTTACCTTTCCTACCCTCTTTCTTTTTTCTACTACCGTTCTTAGTGCTAGAATCGCCTCCCTCGTCCCTCTGTTTTTCCTAAAACCAAACTGATCTTCTCCTAGCCTTTCCTCTACTTTATTTTCTAATCTCCTATAAATAATCTTTAACAATATCTTCGATGCATGTGATAGTAGACTAATGGTCCTATAGTTCTCACACAAATTAGCTCCTATTTTCTTCGGCATTGTTACTATTCTACTATGCTGAAAATCCTGTGGTACTTCTCCCTTCTCATATATTTTACAAACTAACCTGTATAATCGCTCCTGCATTTTTTCCCCTGCGTGTTTTATTAATTCGGCTGGTATCATATCAATCCCCGCTGCTTTGTTATTCCGTAAATCATTTAATGCTCTATGAAACTCTGACCTAAGTATGCTAGGACCTAAGTCATCCTCATCTATCTGTTCCACACTTTCTAGCTCCTCCATGTCCTGCCTACCTTTATATAAATCTTCAAGATACTCCTTCCATCTTCTAGCTTTTTCCTTATTTTCTGTGAGTTCCTTACCCTGCTTATCACATATAATGTTACCCTTTCGTTTTACTTTAGAAAAATGTGACTTAATTTTCCTGTAGCCCAAATCTACTTTACCTCTTCTCATATCCTCAATATCCTCACAATTTCCTTTTATCCACTCTTCTTTCGCTAGCTTGCATTTCCTATTAATTAAGTTCCTTAGTTCCTTATATTTTTTCTGTCCTGCTTCTGTGTTTCCAATTTTAATTTTCCTTCTTGCTTCTATCATTTCAACTATTTCTTCCGTGATCCATTCCCTCCTACCTGCCCTTTTCTTTGTGCCTAATACTTCATTTGCTGCTGTAGTTAACCCATTTCTGATTTCCCTCCATTCGCAATCTATGTCGTTCCTAGATGTTCCATTAGCCATGATTTCTACTTTCTGCTTGTACTTTTCACATACATCAGCTAATTTTAAACTATCGACATCTACTCTGACCTATTTGGACTTCTGTAATTTCTTGAATTTGACCTCTGAGTCCAGGACTACTAAATTATGGTCACTATCAATATCTGCTCCAAGTTAACTCTTACAATTCTTAATCTGGTTCCTAAACCTCTCTTTAACCAGTATGTAATCTATCTGATACCTCCCTATATCTCCTGGCATTTTCCACGTATATATCCTGCGCTTGTGATTCTGAAAAAGCGTGTTTGCTACCACTAGCTTATTCCTAATACAAAACTCTACCAATCTATCCCCTCTATCATTACGTGTTCCTTTTCCATATTCTCCTACTATTGAAACTTCCTTTCCCTTACCTACTACGGCATTCCAATCTCCGATTACAATTAGATTATCCTGTCCTTTAACGTTTGCTAACCTAGATTCAATCTCCTCATAAATGGATTCTACCTCCTCATCATCGTGACTTGAAGTTGGCATATATACTTGCACTATAACTGTGTCCGTTGGCTTCGTGTCTAATCTAATAGTTATAATTCAATCACTAACTTGGCAATAACTCTTTACTCTACATCCCAACTTTCTATTCATTATAAAACCTACACCGGTATGCCCATTATCTGATGCTGTGGTTATTAATCTATATTCTCCTGACCATGTATCTACTTGATCTTTCCCCCTAACTTCACTAATCCCTACAATATCCAGTTTAAGTCTCTCCATTTCTAATTTCAAATTCTCTAACTTTCCTATCCTATTCATACTGCGTACATTCCATAAATCTCAAATGAGAACACGAATTACTGATGAGCATTTGGAAAACTGTTTGCGTGTAGCAACAACATCAATCGTTATCAACATTGATGCACTGAGTTCTGACAAACAAAATCAGACGTCTCACTAAATTTATTATATTTTGTTTATTTTTTATTATTTTTTTTTGAATTGTCTAACTCTAATCTAATAAATATGTTTAATTCTCATTTTTGTTATATCTTCTTAAAAAACACTATATTTCTTGTTTGCTTTGAATAATAAAAGAAATTTTGTTGTACGGCCCGGTAGAAATCTCATTTCTAAAATCTGGCCCGGCTACTGAAAAGGTTGGCCACCCATGCTCTAGACGATTCATATTGTGTTCAAGCTATATGTAAGCCAAATGGTAAACTATGCAATGTAATTGAATGTGTTACTAATCTTACTATCCATTTCACTCGTGACGACTTCGTAATTGTAATCGGAGGTACAAACGATGACCTTTTTAATTTTAATTTTAAAACAATCGACAATCTGGCAGATACATGCCTGAATAATACTAAGCCTATATTTTCATTAATTCCTTATAGATACGACAATACAAGTTTATCGCAATGCAGTTTCAATATAAATACGAATATTCACAATAAGCTATCATTTAATAAACATAAATACGTCTATGTATTGAATATCAATAATGTTTGTAGCAGGAAAGATTATACCACTCGTGGATTGCATTATAACAAGTTCGGTAAATTTAAGATTTCTAAACAAATTGTAAATATGTAATATGATCACAAAGAACAACCGAATAAGAACTTAATTTATATTGAATTAACTGATCGTGTAATAGTAGATACTACAGAAAATATTATTAAAAAAGATGTCAAAGCGGATTTTGTTGAATCAGTCATAAATAACCAAAATGTAAACATTTGCAATAATTTAGAAATTCCGAAATGACGATTATCTACTAATTGTAATGTAAATGCAACTTACAAAGATATCAAAGTCTCTCCAAGTACTAAAATACTACACTTAAATATACAAGGCATAAAATCTAAAATCTCTAATATTGAATTATATTTAACAGAACACCAAATAGATATATGTACTCTAAATGAACACTGGTTACATGAATCTAACAGCTTATTAACGATTGCTATACCTAACTATTCACTGGTTACCTTGTAACCTGGTTACTGCTATCTTAGTAAAAAATTATGTAATTGCGGATGAAATTTGTTGTAGTAATTTTACGACAGAAAAACAATTTGAATGTAGTGGTATATTCATCAAACAGGGTAATTATTACATATTTTCAATTTATCGTACACCTGAATCTAATATAGATGTATTTTGTCAGCGGCTTGATGCATTGCTTAACACATATTCGCATTGTAAAAATCTAATAATCTGTTGTCATTTCAATATCGATCTTTTGCGCAATTCTAAACAAAAACGACTATTTTTGAATACATTAAGACAATATGGTCTAAAACGAACCAATAAAAAACCGTCTAGGTTAACTGCTTCTTCAAAAACAAGCATCGATAATATATCCACTAATTTGTCGCTTAAGGATATAACTTTATGTAATGAAAGCATTGATTTTTCAGATCACAATGCTCTCGTCTTAAGCATAATGGATAAAACTAATAAAAACCCTGTATCAGTTAAACGTAGAATATTTTCGAAGCGTATGAACAGAAATTTTATAACATCAATTGGTAGTTCAAATTGGGACCGTATATTTGCAGTATCAGACGTTGATAAAAAAGTTGACATTTCTATGAAATATTATATCAATCATTTCACAAGTTTTTTCCTAAAAATAAATGAGTCATTAAAGCCAAATCCTGGATTACCATAGGTATAAAAAAATCGTCAAAAACAAAACGTGAACTAAAGAAAATTGTACAAATATATCCCAGTCCAGTATTAATAAATTATTATAATAAATATAGTCTTTAAAAATGCAGCCAAACTGGCAAAACAATTATTTAATAATAATAGGATCTTGACTTCAACAAACATTACAAAAACAGCTTGGGGTATTATTAAATCACATGTCACAAATACAAAGTCATTAGAACATTTTCAGTTAGAAATTGATGAAAAATTAATATCACAACCCACTGAGGTAGCAAACTTCTTTAACGATTATTTCAGTAGTATAGCAGGCAAAATCACCCCATTCATACAACATAACGACTCGTACCCAGATAAGTTGCGACGATTAGAAATAGACAATCGACATTAATGTTTCTTTTCACCTGTAACTGCGGCTGATGTGTTTCAAATTGTGAACAACCTGAAAAATACAACAGCAGTGGGAATAAATGAGATACCAATTAAAGTTATAAAGTCGATCAAGCAGTATATAGCAGAGCCACTTGCGCATATTATTAATCATTCTTTTCTTGAAGGACAATTCCCTAGTATTTTTAAGCATGCGAAAGTAATACCTACAAACAAACAAAATTCCAAAACCCACGTAGAAAACTATCGTCCAATATCTATCTTACCTGCACTTTCGAAAGTTTTTGAGACACTAATTAAAAATAAATTGTATTCTTTTTTTGAATCTAGTAACTTTTTTATTAAATCGCAATTTGGCTTCAGACCTGGAAAATCAACAAGTAACGCTATAGAGCACATTCTCACCTATATATTGAACAATCTCAACCAGGATAATGTAATTAGTTAAAGAGTCCACAATCCTAAAGATTGGTTGGAAACAGCACGCCATGCCGATCTATCCTGAGCTAATCCCTTCATCTCCCTATAGCTATTCATCTCAACGTCTTCAACTATCTGACTCACATACTCCAATTTAGGCCTACCTACCCCTCTCTTTCCCTCCACTCTACCTTCTATGATCAATTGCATAATTCCCCCCATGCCTAAGGATATGCCCTACTAATCTGTCTCTCCTACGCTGTAACACTCTCCAAATACTTCTCTTCTCCCCTACTAATTCTAGTACAGCTTCATTTGTTACTTTATCTTCCCAACCAATCCTCATCATCCTCCTATAACATGTAATATGTAGTATAAATTGCGATTTATCAAAGGCCTTTGACCTTGTATCGCATGACATAGTTTTTGATAAATTGCAGTACTATGGTGTGCGGGGAAATGCACTTCAATTGCTAAATTCATATCTTCAGGATAGATCACATTGTGTAGAAATTACTCATATAGATGAAAATAACGAACAAAAACAATATTCATCAAGCAGTACAAATATTTCGTGTGGAGTTCCACAAGGATCCATACTAGCGCCTTTACTTTTTATAATTTTCATAAACGATCTACTAAGCTCAATTAACTTTCCAGTCACTCTATATGCAGATTACACTAATATATGCGTCCACGCTCCTGATGTCACAACACTACCAATACCCGAATCAAGCAACACACAATAACACTTCCTCCACGCATAATCGCACAAATCAAACACAGAACCAAACTCAGGCAACACTTCCAAAACACAAGATATCCACCAACAAAAACACTAATAAATAAACTATCAAAACAAATCAAAACAGACATATCAGAATTCCACACAGAACAATGGTATACATTTGTAGAAAATACCATACAAAACCCATACAAACTCCCGAAAATCCTATCCAAAAAACGCTCCCTAGTCCCCCCTCTCAAAGAAAACAACACCACCGCATACACAGACATATACAAACAAAAAATGCTAGGCAACTCCCTAGTAAAACAAATCACCCCCAACCCACTAACTGACACAAATATAATCACAAATTGCAACGTCTTCCACAACACACTGAAAAACCTGGACATCACAAACACCGAACCGATCACAATAACACAAGAAACAGTTGTACACAAAATCAAACACCTCCCGAACCACAAAGCCTCAGCACTGATAACATCCCCAACTATATCATAAGAGCACTCCCAACCAACGCCATAGACCTAATTACCAACATATACAACAACATACTACAAACTGCGTACTATCCCGCATGCTGGAAACAGGCAATAATAATTCCTATCCTGAAACCCAACAAACCAAAACACACCCCCACCAGCTACAGACCCATCAGCCTACTAACCACCCTATCCAAAGTTCTAGACTCCATCATCCTCGACCACATCACAGCACACACACACCAACACAACATACTCCCGAACCACCAATATGGCTTCAGACCACAACACTCATGCACACACCAACTACTCAGAATAGTTGACCACATACAAGCAGGATACAACAAAAACCACTACACCGCAATCCTATCACTGGACCTCGAAAAGGCCTTTGACAAGATATCGCACAAAGCCCTCATCATCAAACTACTAAAACACAACTTCAACAACCGTATAACCAAACTCATCCAAAGCTACCTACACAACAGAACCTTCACAATCAAAGTCAACAATTCCATCTCCCACAAATTCCCCATCCAATCCGGGGTCCCACAAGGATCAGCCCTAGGACCCATCCTTTTCAACCTATACATATCCGATATCCCCAAACCCATAGACAGCAGAAGCATCTACTCCCAATACGCAGATGATACCGCCATACTAACACAGTCAAGAAGTCAATAACCAAAAACGTCCTAACCAAACTCCTACAAAATGAAATAAACCAACTAACCAACTACTTCCACACCTGGGGCATGACTGTAAACCCCAACAAAACAGAACTAGCCATGTTCACACACAAAACAACAAGCATGCAACACAACATATTTAAAGTCCTAAACAAGAAAATAAACTGGTCACACAACATAAAATACCTAGGCCTAACACTATACAAACGACTAACATTCAAAACACACACAACCAACATCTCATTAACAGCACGAAAGAAACTTCACCAACTCATACCAATAATGATAACACCCTCCGCTACAGAAGAACACATCACCCTCCTATACAAAACCTATGTACGCCCTATCCTCACCTACGCTTCCCCAGCGTGGATCACGATCTCACCATCCAACCTAAAAACCCTACAAATCATACAAAACAAATTCCTCCGCTTAGCAACCAGAACACCTAGATACATCTCCATCCAAACCATACACGAACAAACCGACATGCCTAAACTCAAAACTACGCTATCCAAACTAAATACAGACTTCTACAACAAACTAAAACACAACCAAAATCCCACCTTGACCGCACTAACCCAAACCATACCCACTCCAAAACGAAAAGCAGCGCGAGTCATGCTGCAAACACTAGCAAACCAGCACCACCCACACCCAATGTAACCAACAAATACCCAGCACACCCAACCAACACCACACACAAATCGCCAGAGATACACTCAAGCCAACCACAAGAAATAACCCGCCAACATCGAAGAAAGAAGCCAACGGCTTGACACTTCAAAGATAGGAGAAATCCACCCACACACGACTGCGTCACAACACTAAAATCTTCTTCCGAACTTGTAATGAACAGTCTAATGCAATGGTTCAACTACAACAAACTTGCCATTATTGTTGACAAAACAAATGTTATTGTATATCCACATTACAAATTTGATAACAGTTTTGTTATTAAATCCTATAATAATGATCAAATTGTACGTCTACAAGTTTGCAAAGTGTTGGGGGTGCATTTTGATAACAAATTAAATTGGATAACCCATATCGAAGTTACAAAGAAAAAGCTTAACAAGGCCATCTTTGCTCTTCGGATATTAAAATCAAAATGTAACTAAGCTATGCTACTTTCCGTCTATCATGGATATTTTATAAGTAATATGCGTTATTGTATACTGTATTGGGGTGGTAGTCCACCCTATAAAGATATTTTTAAGCTTCAGAAAAGAGCCATCCGAATCATTACTGCCAAATCCAAAAGGAACTCATATCGCCCTTTATTTAAAGATTTGAAGTTACATACATTTGTAGGCATTTACTTATTTGAAATATGTATATACACATTCATAAATAGGCCTAACTTTCAAATAAACTCAGTTGTTCATGACTATATCACTCGAAACAACGCCGCTCTTCGTCCAAATACAAGATATAACTGCATTTTTCCTAAATCACATATGTGTGAATGCATCAAGATTTTTAATAATTTACCACAACATATAATTAACGAAAAAATATTTTAAGTATTTAAGGAAAAACGGACCCAATTCTTGTTAAATAACAGTTTCTACACCATGGATGAATTTATGTCTTTATAATTTTTAAAACTTTTATTTCTAAACTATTGTTAAATAATATTGAGATAATATAACGTATCATATCTAAACTTAATTTTAATTTGTATTAAGTTTTATATATAATGTTATAAATATTGTAGTACCTGACTCTCACTGTGACATTATTTTTAAATTGTTCTCTATGATATTGTTAGTTTAAGTGACTTGTTACTGGACTACAATCCAATCCACAAATAATTGTATTCAATACCAAAAGTATCGAATAAACGTATCTATCTATCTATCTATCTATCTATCTATCTAATACGCAGACGACACAGCCATACTAACAACATCAAAGAACATTCAACTACTAACTAAAATCCTACAAAAAGAAACCACACAACTCACAGAATACTACGAACACTGGGGACTAATAGTATATCCAACGAAAACAGAATTAACGCACTTCACACTTAGAAGCAAACACCAACACAACGAACCCAATAAGATCAAAGTAAATCATAAAACTGGACAGACGACATAAAATACTTGGGACTCACACTTGACAGAAGACTCTCATTTAACAATCACACTAATAACACCGTCAAAAAAGCCATCCAAAAAATGCACCAACTCATCCCTATAATAATAATCCCCTCCACAACACAAGAACATACTATCCTACTATACAAAACATACATCCTCCCCATCCTATCATATGCCGCACCAGCCTGGACTAACACATCAAAACATAATATGGACATGCTCCAACTAATACAAAACAAATTTCTTAGACTAGCCACCAGACTACCCATGTACACAAGCATCAAAACACTTCACGAACAGACAGCAATGACATACCTACAAAAACAACTAAACAAAACAAACCTAAAGTTCTACAAAAACATCAAACACATCAACAACCCAACACTTAAAAGACTAACAATAGAATCCGTATCACACAAACGAATGACCAGCAAACAAACGCTACAATCTCTAACATAACAGACATGTAAGTACAAATATTAAAAACACACTAACTAACTAAAACGTCAAGAACACAGATTCACGCCAAGACCACACTATTAAAAATAAACAAAACACCGGAGAAAGAAACAGACGTTTGACACTCCACACAAGGGCCTAACAAGCCACCACATACAAGACGCATATATTGAAACTAGATTTAAGGAGCATTTAGATCATTTCAGATTAAATAGAAAAGATAAAAGTGCTGTAACCGAGCATATATTTGAATCAGGTTCGTTCAAATTCAAATTAGTTCACTTAAATTACTTAAAAGTGTTTCGAATTATTTCGAGTTAAATGCTTATGAAAGTATATACATGCATAAATCTAAATTTAATAAATTTAGATTCAGGCTCAATTTCATGTTGTCTATTTAATATATTTAATAAGAACTATCTTTAAATATAATTTTTTTTATTTTTATTTTTTTTGGTTATTTTAGGTTTGACAAACCAATGTTTATTGTTGTTACTTGTTAGTTTCGTTAATTATTAATTTATATTGTTTAAAAACATTTATAGGTCATATTATATTCCAATTTTGAAATAATTCTGTAATGTTGACTTATATATTTAATTGTATATCAATCACAATTCGTGACAGAGGTATTTTATTTAGTTTTATCTTGCACTACTGAAGATGGGGGCATAGCCTTCGAAATACGCATCTAGCTACTTAATGCTTTAATGTACGGTATGTGGGTGATATTCTACACCAGTGTTTCCCAACCAGTGTGTCGCGAAAATTTCATAATTACTAAAATATTTGATACTCTATTATTCTATTTATTGATAGTTTAAAATAAATATTAGAGCATGCCGTTTTTATCATTTTATTGTGGTGTGAAGTGATACGGCCCTGATAAATTTTAATTGGGATGGTTTTTTCTCTATTCCGCGAATAGACTATAAATTTTCTTAAGTCTGTCATTTTTATATTACGCCGCACACTTTCTCTTGTTTGCCACTACTGTGAAATGTTTTGATGGTTATTTTCTAGGAACGAATACATGTATATTTATGCGAAGACGTGACTCACGTGACAGATTATAAATTAGAAAGTTTCTAACTGTGTTCATTTGTTCTTGTTCTTTTATCAGACGCACGCAAATTAAAAATTATAAAATAATACTCCAACAAAATTGTTTATAAAATTATACAATTTATTGCTTTGGTAAGTTTAAAAGTTACCTTTTTTTCTGAAAATTAAATATTCATTTATTTTCGAATTTAAATCTTGAATAAAATGGACAAATTTATAATTAGAAAGCAATCGGGAAGTAAAGACGCTTATGATAATGATAATACTGAACATGCATCTTCTGCGAAAAAAACGAAAGTACGATGATAAATACTTAGCATTGCGATTTTCTTAGATCGGCGAAGAAGATTGCCCTACGCCAATTTGTGTTATTTGCAACGAAAAACTTGCTAATGCTTCTATGGTTCTTAATAAATTACAACGTCATTTATCTATAAAACATCCTAATTTGGTCACAAAATCTTCTGATTATTTTAAAAGAATATTAGATTCAAACCATAAACAATCTCAGTCATTCACAAAATTTATCAAATTTTCCGAAAAAGCCCAAGAATGTAGTTTTTTAATTGCTGAGATAGTAGCAGAGAAAAGAAAATCACATAATATTGCTGAAAGCCTAATTTTACCATATTGTCGCATTATGGTTAAAACTATGTTAAGATATAATGCAGAAAAGGAAATTCTAAAAATTCCTCTTGGGGCACCGTGGTGCCGTGGTATAGCCGTTAGACTCGCACCACGGAGGTTGTGGGTTCTCGAATCCCACTCCGGACAGGGATATTTTCTTGATGGAAGCAGATCACTTAATATTGATAATGCACACAGAAATTCTGTGGCAAATTCGGTGGAAATTCCAAAGGCAAAGCGCTAGCACGATTTTACGAATTACGAGAAGAGTTACTTGTTTATTTCCCAAGGGAACAACATGAATATAGTGATTACTTGAATGACGATTTATGGTATTCAAAGTTGGCATTTGTAAGAGATATGTTTAGCCATTTGAACCAATTAAATTTAAGCATGCAAGGGTGACAGGAATAGATTTTATTATCAACGGATAAATTTAATTCTTTTAATAATAAATTAGGTATGTGGAACAGCAGAGAATTAGAAACGAACTTAGAAATATTTCCTCTAATATCAAAATCTAAGTATGATGATAAAATTTTACAACCAATTACTGAAACTCTGACAACATTAGAAAGAAAATTTAGCACTACTTTCCTTCTTTAAATGTTCAAAATTATGATTGGGTCAGAAATTCTTGCTTGTTTAATGATAATACTGAAATTTTCAGTCTATCTTTAACTTTATCGGAAGAATAGAAATAAAAAATGATAGAAATTTAAAAATTATTTTTGATGAAAATAAAATATCAGAATTTTGGATAAAAACTTCTTTTGAATTTCCAAGCATATTAAAAGTTAGTGTCAATGGTGTGCCAATGCACTGCATATGCCTCCTAGGGGCAAGACATGGGCAACGACGCTCTGGCCTATAGAGCGGTCCCTATACAGGGATCCCGGTCTATAGGAAATATTACAGGCTAACCCACGGTATTAGGGGGATTAGGCTGAATCGGTGGGGCGACGGCTAAAATATGCACTCATTGGTCGGTGCAAGGCAAGGAGAAACCAGCACTGTACCTTTCTCAAGCTTACAGATGAAAATGTCGATTACTATTAATGTATTACCCCAGGTGAGTAGAGCCAATGGCTCAGAGTCTCACCCTGCTACTTCGGTAGCAGGCAAGCCCTCGGATTCTGGGGCGGGCAAGAAATCGATTTCGTCGAGAGTTCTACGAGTTGGAGCGTGGAATGTACGCAGTATGAATAGGATAGGAAAGTTAGAGAATTTGAAATTAGAAATGGAGAGACTTAAACTGGATATTGTAGGGATTAGTGAAGTTAGGGGGAAAGATCAAGTAGATACGTGGTCAGGAGAATATAGATTAATAACCACAGCATCAGATAATGGGCACACCGGTGTAGGTTTTATAATGAATAGAAAGTTGGGATGTAGAGTAAAGAGTTATTGCCAAGTTAGTGATAGAATTATAACTATTAGATTAGACACGAAGCCAACGGACACAGTTATAGTGCAAGTATATATGCCAACTTCAAGTCACGATGATGAGGAGGTAGAATCCATTTATGAGGAGATTGAATCTAGGTTAGCAAATGTTAAAGGACAGGATAATCTAATTGTAATCGGAGATTGGAATGCCGTAGTAGGTAAGGGAAAGGAAGTTTCAATAGTAGGAGAATATGGAATAGGAACACGTAATGATAGAGGGGATAGATTGGTAGAGTTTTGTATTAGGAATAAGCTAGTGGTAGCAAACACGCTTTCTTTCAGAATCACAAGCGCAGGATATATACGTGGAAAATGCCAGGAGATATAAGGAGGTATCAGATAGATTACATACTGGTTAAAGAGAGGTTTAGGAACCAGATTACGAATTGTAAGAGTTACCCTGGAGCAGATATTGATAGTGACCATAATTTAGTAGTCCTGGACTCAGAGGTCAAATTCAAGAAATTACAGAAGTCTAAACAGGTCAGAGTAGATGTCGATAGGTTAAAATTAGCTGATGTATGTGAAAAGTACAAGCAGAAAGTAGAAATCATGGCTAATGGAACATCTAGGAACGACATAGATTGCGAATGGAGGGAAATCAGAAATGGGTTAACTAGAGCAGCAAATGAAGTATTAGGCACAAAGAAAAGGGCAGGTAGGAGGGAATGGATCACGGAAGAAATAGTTGAAATGATAGAAGCAAGAAGGAAAATTAAAATTGGAAACACAGAAGCAGGACAGAAAAAAATATAAGGAACTAAGGAACTTAATTAATAGGAAATGCAAGCTAGCGAAAGAAGAGTGGATAAAAGGAAATTGTGAGGATATTGAGGAGGATATGAGAAGAGGTAAAGTAGATTTGGGCTACAGGAAAATTAAGTCACATTTTTCTAAAGTAAAACCAAAGGGTAACATTATATGTGATAAGCAGGGTAAGGAACTCACAGAAATAAGGAAAAAGCTAGAAGATGGAAGGAGTATCTTGAAGATTTATATAAAGGTAGGCAGGACATGGAGGAGCTAGAAAGTGTGGAACAGATAGATGAGGATGACTTAGGTCCTAGCATACTTAGGTCAGAGTTTCATAGAGCATTAAATGATTTACGGAATAACAAAGCAGCGGGGATTGATATGATACCAGCCGAATTAATAAAACACGCAGGGGAAAAAATGCAGGAGCGATTATACAGGTTAGTTTGTAAAATATATGAGAAGGGAGAAGTACCACAGGATTTTCAGCGTAGTAGAATAGTAACAATGCCGAATAAAATAGGAGCTAATTTGTGTGAGAACTATAGGACCATTAGCCTACTATCACATACATCGAAGATATTGTTAAAGATTATTTATAGGAGACTAGAAAATAAAGTAGAGGAAAGGCTAGGAGAAGATCAGTTTGGTTTTAGGAAAAACAGAGGGACGAGGGAGGCGATTCTAGCACTAAGAACGGTAGTAGAAAAAAGAAAGAGGGTAGGAAAGGTAACTTGCATAGCTTTTGTAGATTTAGAAAAGGCATTTGATAATGTAGATTGGGACATAATGTTTAGAATTTTAAAAGAAACGGGTATATATTATAAGGATAGGAGAATAATTTTTAATTTATATAAACACCAAACTGCCTTAGTTAGAATTGAGGGGGAAGAAGAGGTAGCAAAAATAGGGAAGGGAGTTCGGCACGGATGTACACTTTCACCGTTATTATTTAATCTATATATAGAAGATGCAATAAACAAAGTAAAAGAAGAGTATAGTGTAGGTGTGAATGTACAGGGAGAGAAAATATTAGTTAGTTAGTTAAAGAGTCCGCAATCCTAAAGATTGGTTGGAAACAGCACGCCATGCCGATCTAACCTGAGCTAATCCCTTCATCTCCCTATAGCTATTCATCTCAACGTCTTCAACTATCTGACTCACATACTCCAATCTAGGCCTACCTACCCCTCTCTTTCCCTCCACGCTACCTTCTATGATCAATTGCATAATCCCCCCATGCCTAAGAATATGCCCTACTAATCTGTCTCTCCTACGCTGTAACACTCTCCAAATACTTCTCTTCTCCCCTACTAACTCTAGTACAGCTTCATTTGTTACTTTATCTTCCCAACCAATCCTCATCATCCTCCTATAACACCACATTTCGAATGCTTGTAATCTACGCTTCTCTTCCTTTCCTATAGTCCACGCCTCACACCCGTACAGTGCTACACTCCAAACATATACCTTCAGTAATCTTTTTCTAATACCCAAGTCAATATTTGATCTTAAAATCTGTTCCTTTTCTACGAATGCCTTCCTACCCTGTGCTATCCTACACTTTATATCTACCTTGCTTCGATTATCTTTTGTGATTCTACTGCCTAAATAACAAAAATCTGACACTTCTTCGATTCTATTATCTCCTATTGTGATCCTCATTTTTCTACTGCATTCCTTTTTGTCACACCTCATCACTTTAGTTTTACCTATATTTATTTTCATGTTAAAATCCCTAGTCAATACTGCCTGCATACCATTCAATACCCTTTCTAAATTCTTTTCGCTTTCTTCCAATATAGCTATATCGTCGGCGAATCTCAACATATATATTTTCTCTCCCTGTACATTCACACCTACACTATACTCTTCTTTTACTTTGTTTATTGCATCTTCTATATATAGATTAAATAATAACGGTGAGCGTGTACATCCCTGCCGAACTCCCTTCCCTATTTTTGCTACCTCTTCTTCCCCCTCAATTCTAACTAAGGCAGTTTGGTGTTTATATAAATTAAAAATTATTCTCCTATCCTTATAATCTATATCCGTTTCTTTTAAAATTCTAAACATTATGTCCCAATCTACATTATCAAATGCCTTTTCTAAGTCTACAAAAGCTATGCAAGTTACCTTTCCTACCCTATTTCTTTTTTCTACTACCGTTCTTAGTGCTAGAATCGCCTCTCTCGTCCCTCTGTTTTTCCTAAAACCAAACTGATCTTCTCCTAGCCTTTCCTCTACTTTAGTTTCTAATCTCCTATAAATAATCTTTAACAATATCTTCGATGCATGTGATAGTAGGCTAATGGTCCTATAGTTCTCACACAAATTAGCTCCTATTTTCTTCGGCATTGTTACTATTCTACTACGCTGAAAATCCTGTGATACTTCTCCCTTCTCATATATTTTACAAACTAACCTGTATAATCGCTCCTGCATTTTTTCCCCTGCGTGTTTTATTAATTCGGCTGGTATCATATCAATCCCCGCTGCTTTGTTATTCCGTAAATCATTTAATGCTCTATGAAACTCTGACCTAAGTATGCTAGGACCTAAGTCATCCTCATCTATCTGTTCCACACTTTCTAGCTCCTCCATGTCCTGCCTACCTTTATATAAATCTTCAAGATACTCCTTCCATCTTCTAGCTTTTTCCTTATTTTCTGTGAGTTCCTTACCCTGCTTATCACATATAATGTTACCCTTTAGTTTTACTTTAGAAAAATGTGACTTAATTTTTCTGTAGCCCAAATCTACTTTAACTCTTCTCATATCCTCCTCAATATCCTCACAATTTCCTTTTATCCACTCTTCTTTCGCTAGCTTGCATTTCCTATTAATTAAGTTCCTTAGTTCCTTATATTTTTTCTGTCCTGCTTCTGTGTTTCCAATTTTAATTTTCCTTCTTGCTTCTATCATTTTAACTATTTCTTCCGTGATCCATTCCCTCCTACCTGCCCTTTTCTTTGTGCCTAATACTTCATTTGCTGCTGTAGTTAACCCATTTCTGATTTCCCTCCATTTTATTTAATAAGAACTATTTTTAAATTAATTTTTATTTCATTTATTTTGGGTTCTTTTAGGTTTGACAAACCATTGTTTATTATTGTTACGTGTTAGTTTCGCTAATTATTAATTCATATTTTTTTTAAAAGATTTATAGGACATATATGCCATTTGTGAAATACTTCTGTCATGTTGACTTATTTATTTAATAGTATATCAATCACGATTCGTGACACAGGTATTTAATTTAGTTTTTATCTTGTGCTACTGAAGATGGAGGCATAGCCTTCGAAATGGCAACGTGATGTCACGCTGCTTCTACAGCTAAAAATATATCGTTGTTTTAAGCTATTTCTGGCGGCAATTCTTTATTGTCCCAACAGAGAAGCCTAGTCTAGTATACAGGAAAATTGATATAGAATAGCGAGATAAGACAGTTACATTGTTCTGTGTAGGTACGTATGTATGATGTTGCCACGTATTTCTCCAAGAATATATTTAATAGAAATAATTTAATAAAAATAAATATTTCTTTATTGAAAATAAATTATTGTTCTTTATTGAAAATAGAGTTTTGTAGACTTTCTCCTGAGGACAAAGTAAAAATTAAAGAATTAGGTAAGCCATTGCCTGATTTAAATTAATCATAAACCTATGCAAGGAGTGTTTATACCAATGAAAGATAGAAGAGAGGAATACCACTTTCAAGAAATGATTGAATTTAATCATTTTGCATCCATTTTAGGTAAGATTTCTCACTATTATGTTATTTTTTAAGGAATACGCCCTCCTCGATTGAAATGTCCAGAGCCGCCACTGATATGAGTACACATACAGGAGAGAAACCATATGAGTGTAATATCTGCCATAAATGACTTGGTAATAGTAGTAACCTTAGAATTAAAATATGTACCTATATTTTCCAAAAAATGTGTATCTAGATGATATAGCTTTAAAAGATTATTCTATATAGAAAATTTTATATAATTTCATATATGTTTTATATTTTATATATTTTTATATATAATATTTTACATATATTTATATATATAAATAAATTTTATATATTTTAACAAATTTCTATATAAAGCGATATCTGAGAATTTATAATATATTATTGTAAGATGTAGTGAATATATGTTGTATATAAGTGTACGAATTAAACTTTAAATCAATGAAATAAAAACAGCATTTTTGTATGTAGTTTGTATAGAACATTTAATAAACTATACCAGACTATATAGACCTGAAAGATATAATAAATGTTATTTACGATGAACATTTCATTCTCTTCATGTAGAAATCTATTTTACAATTACTGTAGTTTACCAGTATAAATATACAAGTATAAATAAATTCTCATGATGGACTATACAGTTAAGATTTTTTTTAGAGATTCGAGGGAAATCGACATGACATGTATTTCAACCGATCCCTGGGATTAATAGTTAATTAAACGATGTATTAATAAATGCTTTTTTTAAACATTTTTTTTTTATAATTATATAATAAAATAATTACAGTCAAATAACTTTGTAGATTCTAAATAAACTGCTTAACACATAGTAGTAAGATTAAAAAGATGTATATAATACAATGTATGTAATGGTCCAAATTTTAACATATTTTATAGCTTGAAGAAGAAATTACAATATTTTTCGAAACATCGCTTTAAAAGAAGGTGGTTTCATTTTGAATTGTCCGAAAATACCCGATAACTACAACATATTATTATTATTATTTTATTTATTTTTGGTTATTTTAGATTTCACAAACCAATATTTTTTGCTCTTACTTGTTAATTTATAATTTGTAATTTTTAATTTTTAATTTGTATTGTTTTTAAAACATTTATAGGTCATATTAAACGCTTCATTCAGTCAAGTTTTTAATGTCCACTTCTCAATGCAAGCTGGGAAATTACTGCGAAATAGAATAACTGAACGCATAAGATGTTCTTCTGGCAATTAAAACCCCTTTAAATAACATTTTCTTACATCCTTTAACGAACCTGGAAGTCGACCATATAGTAAGATTAATGAGGTATAAAACATCCACCGGTATATACGATCAAATCTGAAGAATAGAAAACATTTGGTGTTAAGCAGAGTAGGTCCAATTAAAGCCGTAGGTATCACCAGTAGATCAATGAATCATCAATATCAGCTTACTCAACATTGTTTGCAGACGATACAACTAGCAGAAAAAAGAAGACTTGCGTGATCAACTCGCTCAACGCAATTGGGAGATCCCAGACCAATTTGCAAAGAACGAAGTGCTACTAAGCATGAACAATAGCCATAGTTGACTACGAAATTAAAAGAAGTAGTATAGCGGGAGTAGATCAAAAATATGTTCACTAACCGATCCCAACAAAGTGCGGGCCATTCCTAGAGCACCCGCCATGTATCCAATGAGATAAGTACAATAGATGCCCAGACAATTGGAAGGCAATAGATTGAATACTTATCCTAAGTGCATTCAAAACAGACCTATAACACTGATGGGTCTGACTTAAAAGTCGGGTGATATAAATTATACTCTTTTATAAGTAATTAACTTGTATGACTTTCTACAGCACATTACATAAATAAATTCAATGTCTGTGTTTAAATGTAAGATGGGATGCAAGTTCAAATTCTTCAGCAGATTTTATTTTTAAAGTAAAATAAACTAAATTTATATTTGTGTATGAATCATTTATTTATTTGTTTTGTAGAAACTAACTCAGCAGGATATAATATGCCAATTACAGAGTGTAGTAATAGAGTGATTTTAGGAACATATGGGAAGGGTGGGAAGCCTGTTACTATAGCGGTTCGCTATTCCGCTAAAGCTTAGTTAATTGTTTCCCAACTAAGAATGGTACCAAGTATAGAGGATAGGTGGCGCTGAGCTACGATCACCCATCCAAGCACTGACACCTAGTGAGACGTTGCTTAACTTTGGTTATCGATGCTCAATGCATTACCCGCATAGGCCACCCGGTGTGTTTCAATTGGGGTTTATACAAAAACCTACTTTTTTAAAAACCGGTTTTCGAATTCCAGATTTCCAAAAAACCGGTTTTAGCCGGTTTTCGAATTTTTGTCAAAAAAAAATAGAATAGGGAAATATATTTTATTTAATTTATATTAGTTAAAGAGTCCGCAATCCTAAAGATTGGTTGGAAACAGCACGCCATGCCGATCTATCCTGAGCTAATCCCTTCATCTCCCTATAGCTATTCATCTCAACGTCTTCAACTATCTGACTCACATACTCCAATCTAGGCCTGCCTACCCCTCTCTTTCCCTCCACTCTACCTTCTATGATCAATTGCATAATCCCCCCATGCCTAAGAATATGCCCTACTAATCTGTCTCTCCTACGCTGTAACACTCTCCAAATACTTCTCTTCTCCCCTACTAACTCTAGTACAGCTTCATTTGTTACTTTATCTTCCCAACCAATCCTCATCATCCTCCTATAACACCACATTTCAAGTGCTTCTAATCTACGCTTCTCTTCCTTTCCTATAGTCCACGCCTCACACCCGTACAGTGCTACACTCCAAACATATACCTTCAGTAATCTTTTTCTAATACCCAAGTCAATATTTGATCTTAAAATCTGTTCTTTTTCTACGAATGCCTTCCTACCCTGTGCTATCCTACACTTTATATCTACCTTGCTTCGATTATCTTTTGTGATTCTACTGCCTAAATAACAAAAATCTTACACTTCTTCGATTCTATTATCTCCTATTGTGATCCTCATTTTTCTACTGCATTCCTTTTTGTCACACCTCATCACTTTAGTTTTACCTATATTTATTTTCATGTTAAAATCCCTAGTCAATACTGCCTGCATACCATTTAATACCCTTTCTAAATTCTTTTCGCTTTCTTCCAATATAGCTATATCGTCGGCGAATCTCAGCATATATATTTTCTCTCCCTGTACATTCACACCTACACTATACTCTTCTTTTACTTTGTTTATTGCATCTTCTATATATAGATTATATATTAATATTATATTAATTTATATAAAATAACAAAATACGAAATCAATAT
Organism: Leptodirus hochenwartii; assembly: GCA_947310635.1. Taxonomy (NCBI): domain Eukaryota; kingdom Metazoa; phylum Arthropoda; class Insecta; order Coleoptera; family Leiodidae; genus Leptodirus; species Leptodirus hochenwartii. Next base: position 29,066,275 of record OX371184.1, read on the forward strand.
CAAAGTACTTATACTTACACAAAATAACGAAAACTAAAACAAAAATTTCAAATTTCAAATAATATTTATATTTATTTCACTAATTTTAATTTCTCCTAAGGAAATATGATTTTAAAAAACATAAAATATCCACTGAACGGTGGCTAAGTCTTGTTCTTATTTTGGACACCTTATACTATTCCACCTTATTTTGCAGTCAAGAATTAAATTAAATTCCTTTCCTTTTTCTTGTTTGATATAATTTTGAAGAATGGTGTTTCTTACTATAGATTTTCTAAAGAACTCACAGATTTTTCTAATTTGTGAAACTGATTGTTTGTAATTGTCAGACAAAATAGGATGTTCTCGGTTACAAACATAATAAAGAGAATCTTCATAATCATTATATTCGTCTTCATGTTCATCTTCCGATTCCTCACTTGAAACATTTACTTCGGCTTCAGCTTCAGCCATTTCTCTATGTTTATATAACACATCAGTAACTGCTAAGTGGATGGCGTGTGAATAACATACTTGATTAATTACAGATGATAATTTGCCAAATTTTTTCATAACAGCAGCACCATCATTTGTTGCTGCAACTATGTCAGTTTCTAGATTCAAGTTGAAATTTTGTAGCCTTTCAGATACCAATTCTAATGTTCTCTGAGCATCACAGGAACCAGCTATTGGCACTAATCCCAAATTGAAATCTTCTGCCAAGTGGTGTACATTAATGTTTAACTATCTATGATTTCTTTTGCTAGTCCACTCTTCTAAAGTTATAGAGAATTCTTTCCTATTCTTTTTTATTGAATCTAATTCAATAATAGTTTCACGTTTGGCATTGTCATAAAACGCATGAATGAGATCCATTACTCTAGAGTTGTTTCTTGGTAATGAATATCCTTGTTGTTGAAGAGACTCTCGTATGAATGAACCATTTGTAATGCTATTAATAGAAAATCCATCCATTGCTGCAAGTTTTGATATGATTTCTTCCAAACTACTCCTTTTCACTTTCATAAAATTCAAAATATTCGTTTGTTTTTTTGAAGAAGAGGAAGATCCAGGCGTTTAATCTTCGCCGATCGTTTCTGATTTCTTTCCGATAATTATTTTATGAACTGCTTTCAAATGATTATGTAGATTGCTCGTAGATGATCCTTTGCAGCTCAATATTTTATTACAATGAATGCAGATTGCCTTGTCTATCCCTAACTTTTTGAAACTATCCCAAACTTCCGACTTATTCATTTTTATCTAAAAATGAAATTAAAGTTATTAAATGAATATTTTTGAAGTTTATTTTACAATTTTATTATTTTAACTATTAATATTAATGTAATTTAAAGAAATCTACACATTTTTTAGAAATTTTGAAAAAACACGCATCTTCTTAATCTAATTCCGAAGCTTGATAAAGACATAATTTATGTCGAAACGTTGCGAAAGAAAATATGGATTATTTTAACACCCTGTGTTTCATTTAAAATCCCATTAGACAGAAGACAGAACTTTTTATTTTACATTAATTTTTAAGAGAAGAAATTTATATAATAAAATTAAAGTTTTAAAATGTAAAATAGAAAATACAAACATAGAAATTCGAAACATACTTAATACTTACGTTATTTTTACCAACTATAACAACTTTATATTTTTGTTTCCAGTTTTCACTTTACAAGATTAAGCGAACCTGCGTGACTCGTGACGGACTGCACATATGTACTAACATAAAATAAGTCAGTTAGGCACGTCTTTTCCACGTGCGCACTGCGCAGTGCACAATGCACAAGCACTGGCCATCACAACTCGCAACGTTGAAAAAATGTGTCTACTGCCTGTTGCTTAGAATGAATAGCAAATCAAATAAATTAAAAATTAATTTTTACATAATAATTTGAATTCTTTTAAACCGGTTTTCTTAATTTAAAAACCGGTTTTCAAATGTGACAAATTTATTTTAAAAACCGGTTTTTTAAAACCGGGTTTGAAAAACCGTCAAACCCTAGTTTCAATACTGATCAACATTGTTTAAGAAAATTTAAAGAAAATTGCATTGAATTCAAAATTGAATCAAAATGATAGAAGATACGGTACGTAATAAAAAATACTTACAGTTTTTTTTATTCGATTTGAAGTATATGTTGACTATTGATTGATCTTGATATACTTTAGTTATTATTTGTTTTTTCCATCAGTTTCGTAAATTCGTTTACCTTTTTCTATAATGCTATATAGACAAAAACAAATACTAATAAATCCTCACAGTTATTTATGATAAAATCAATATTCATCGCTTAATTTAAATAAAATTCTAAAGAATTTAGAGGAATTTTTAAATTAGGAAATATAGCTGTGCCTTAGAAAATTATCGACATATTCGATTACAATCTAACACCATTTACACATATAAATATTGCAAACAGATAATCGAGTGCTAGTTTCGTATTTTATTGTATCAATATTCACGAAAAATGAATGCCTAAGTCATGCCTAAGTTTGTCACGGGCTTACGGGCAATTCTATATATATATATAGAGAGATTGTTTTATGCTGTTTGTTACTGCACAGAATATCGTACACGTATCGGGCAACTCGGAACCATTCGGCTCTCGGTTTACTACTTCGTGTTTTCAGCTGTTTTGGCATACTGTTGGTTGGTTGAATACGACTTTGAACCTTCCAGTTGCTAGAGTTACAAATTACTTAAAATCTATTTTATTATTATTTTTAATTGTGCATTGAGATACCCTTACCTATTTACCTATTTCTTATGCCAAATAAATGCTTTGCTGAATTGGTTATTTGAATGAAGCATTTTACTGACAACTTAGTGTAAAAAAATGAGTTCATAGAATAATAGGGTCCTAGGTTCCATTCAATTCATTCAATTCGTTTCTTGCAATATATATCATTTTTCAGAAAGCTATATATTTCCTCTCAAAATTATGGATATTATGGATATTTTAAAAATTGTTAAATGGTGTTAAATACCGTAACAAGCATTAGCTAGATGTACATTTCAAGATTCAGTAGCACAAGTAGCACTATCGTGTTTTAACGCCGATTTTACAATTTTAACGACGATTTTACAATAAACTAACATGTTGTTTATGGCGGATACGACAAGTTGTCAAAATTACGTTCCTTGTATAGTCTTCCCAAGTACTGACGAGGAAAATCATGAAAGAAATCATGAAAATCATCCTAATTCGTTTTCGTAATTGGACTTGCAACGGTATAAAAACTAGATAATTATAATAATATATTATAATAATTATAATAATATATAAAAGAAAAGGGCAGGTAGAAGGGAATGGATCACGGAAGAAATAGTTAAAATGATAGAAGCAAGAAGGAAAATTAAAATTGGAAACACAGAAGCAGGACAGAAAAAATATAAGGAACTAAGGAACTTAATTAATAGGAAATGCAAGCTAGCGAAAGAAGAGTGGATAAAAGGAAATTGTGAGGATATTGAGGAGGATATGAGAAGAGGTAAAGTAGATTTGGGCTACAGGAAAATTAAGTCACATTTTTCTAAAGTAAAACCAAAGGGTAACATTATATATGATAAGCAGGGTAAGGAACTCACAGAAAATAAGGAAAAAGCTAGAAGATGGAAGGAGTATCTTGAAGATTTATATAAAGGTAGGCAGGACATGGAGGAGCTAGAAAATGTGGAACAGATAGATGAGGATGACTTAGGTCCTAGCATACTTAGGTCAGAATTTCATAGAGCATTAAATGATTTACGGAATAACAAAGCAGCGGGGATTGATATGATACCAGCCGAATTAATAAAACACGCAGGGGAAAAAATGCAGGAGCGGTTATACAGGTTAGTTTGTAAAATATATGAGAAGGGAGAAGTACCACAGGATTTTCAGCGTAGTAGAATAGTAACAATGCCGAAGAAAATAGGAGCTAATTTGTGTGAGAACTATAGGACCATTAGCCTACTATCACATGCATCGAAGATATTGTTAAAGATTATTTATAGGAGATTAGAAAATAAAGTAGAGGAAAGGCTAGGAGAAGATCAGTTTGGTTTTAGGAAAAACAGAGGGACGAGAGAGGCGATTCTAGCACTAAGAACGGTAGTAGAAAAAAGAAAGAGGGTAGGAAAGGTAACTTGCATAGCTTTTGTAGACTTAGAAAAGGCATTTGACAATGTAGATTGGGACATAATGTTTAGAATTTTAAAAGAAACGGGTATAGATTATAAGGATAGGAGAATAATTTTTAATTTATATAAACACCAAACTGCCTTAGTTAGAATTGAGGGGGAAGAAGAGGTAGCAAAAATAGGGAAGGGCAGGGATGTACACTTTCACCGTTATTATTTAATCTATATATAGAAGATGCAATAAACAAAGTAAAAGAAGAGTATAGTGTAGGTGTGAATGTACAGGGAGAGAAAATATATATGCTGAGATTCGCCGACGATATAGCTATATTGGAAGAAAGCGAAAAGAATTTAGAAAGGGTATTGAATGGTATGCAGGCAGTATTGACTAGGGATTTTAACATGAAAATAAATATAGGTAAAACTAAGGTGATGAGGTGTGACAAAAAGGAATGCAGTAGAAAAATGAGGATCACAATAGGAGATAATAGAATCGAAGAAGTGTCAGATTTTTGTTATTTAGGCAGTAGAATCACAAAAGATAATCGAAGCAAGGTAGATATAAAGTGTAGGATAGCACAGGGTAGGAAGGCATTCGTAGAAAAGGAACAGATTTTAAGATCAAATATTGACTTGGGTATTAGAAAAAGATTACTGAAGGTATATGTTTGGAGTGTAGCACTGTACGGGTGTGAGGCGTGGACTATAGGAAAGGAAGAGAAGCGTAGATTACAAGCATTCGAAATGTGGTGTTATAGGAGGATGATGAGGATTGGTTGGGAAGATAAAGTAACAAATGAAGCTGTACTAGAGTTAGTAGGGGAGAAGAGAAGTATTTGGAGAGTGTTACAGCGTAGGAGAGACAGATTAGTAGGGCATATTCTTAGGCATGGGGGGATTATGCAATTGATCATAGAAGGTAGAGTGGAGGGAAAGAGAGGGGTAGGTAGGCCTAGATTGGAGTATATGAGTCAGATAATTGAAGACGTTGAGATGAATAGCTATAGGGAGATGAAGGGATTAGCTCAGGATAGATCGGCATGGCGTGCTGTTTCCAACCAATCTTTAGGATTGCGGACTCTTTAACTAATATCGTTGAGCGTTGAATATCGAGTGTCGAATATCGAGGGTGTTGATCGTTGAGTCTTGATATTGAATGTTGAATCTTACCTAAGTCCCTATCTTTTATAACATTAGCTAAATGCGAAAAAGGGGTTTGCATAGTGTTATGGGGTGCAGGTACAGGTGAATAATAGAAGGTTCGAAGAAATGAGAAATAGCAAGAAAGGACACGGCAAATGAATTCTAAAGGGAAGATAGTGCGGTTATAAAATAGGAAAGCTGTTAAGATTACCTAGATAAGGTTTTGATGAACACGTACAAGAGATAGATTGAAAAGAATTGAAAAGGTGTTGAAGATTGTAAACGATGACGATATTGAAAAAGGAATTATACAGTTATTGTTGAGAGAGCTATAGGTATAGAAGATATATACAGGATCATTACAATATAGAAAGGTTTAGAAAGTTTTCGCATTTAGTGCTATATGTAGTGCAAGACATCAATAATACTCCAAAATCTTCGACATATTGTAACCTCACGTACTTTGAATATTTATTATATGGATACTATATCTATATTCTACTGTATAATCATATTCTGTCTGAAGTATTACATTCTGTAACAAATCTAGGTATAGTAGTGTTTTTCGTTAGTGGATAGCCGCGGGTAGGTCTTATCGCGTAATTAGGATAACAAAATGTAGGCATCATGTTTATTGTACCCTGTCTCATAAGCTCGTCACCTTTCACCATAGGTATCCAATAAACTTCAATTACCTTTAAGATTATCCTTATCGTAGACTACCTGCGGCTGTCCACTATCGAAAAACATTACTATATACTCGCACTTGAAAATGAGTATTGCTCAAAACTAGTCGCGTCAATAAAAAAAAATTTTCATGGCATGAAAACAAAAGACATCAATAGTGCCCTTAGCGTACCTTTAACGAGGCCAGTCAACGCCATAGCTGCTTAAGTTTTACTTTTGTCAATCTATTTATTGATTTATTTATTTAGTTACCAAGTAGATTCTAATTAAATTTTTAAGTTAATAGTTTCATTTCTAGTTTTACATTTAATTATTTAGAAAAGTGTTTTTACAATAAGATTAAAAAAAAAAAAAAAATGTTCTCTTGGTTTTGATTTTCTACAATTTAAATTTAACATTTTTTACATATATATGAATATCTTTTATAATCCATAAAGTTATTATATTCATATGGCCCAATTGTTTCTAAATGATTTCCATTTGTTTTATTTTATTGGATCTAATGCGAAACATAGATAACAGATTTGTTGAATTTTCGTTCAATAAAATAGGCAATACAAACAACTACTTTGTTTTCATGCCATGAAAAAATATTTTTATTGACGCGACTAATTTTGAGCAATACTCATTTTCAAGTGCGAGTATATAGTAATGTTTTTCGTTAGCGGACAGCCGCAGGTAGTCTACTATAAGGATAATCTTAAAGGTAATTGAAGTTTATTGGATACCAATTGTGAGAGGTGACGAGCTTATGAGACAGGGTACAATATACATGATGCCTATATTTTGTTATCCTAAGTATGGGATAAGACCTACCCGCGGCTGTCCACTAACTAAAAACACTACTATACCTAGTTTTGTTACAGAATGTAATTCTTCAGACAGAATATGATTATACAGTAGAATATAGATATAGTATCATATAATAAACATTCGAAGTACGTGGGATTACAATATGTCGAAGAGTTTAGAGTATTCTTGCACTCAGTGTTGCCACGTGTCCGGGTGACCCAAAATTTCCTTATATATATTTATATGTACCTTCATAAAAATTAATAAAAAAATAACGTTATATACAAAAGTGTTTTTTTTTACTCGCTAAAATTTGTCCGGGTGAACAATTTTGGCAAGGTGGCAACACTGTTTGCACTACATATAGCACTAAATGCGAAAATCACCAAATCCTTTCTATATTCCTGTTTGCAGTTTGGTAAAATATAAGAAGTAAAAACTGAGAATATTGTTTCAGTGTATTTCACAAATATAGTTAACTTGCTAAGAAATGAATGGAAGATGGGCTGGAAGATGTTGAGAATTGGATATAATAAGTTTGTTATACATATTTGGCACCTAACTACAATAAATAAATTAGAATAATTCATCATTCACAATTATATTTATTTTGCAAACAACCATTCAACAAAAAAGATAGAATACTATCATAAACCAAAGAACCATTCTTCCATATCCATCTGCTTAGAATTTGTTTCAGATAAGAGGTTCTTCAGTAGAGCAATAGAGAGTTGTATACAGGGTGGCTAAACAGACAGCTATGTTTGAAATAATACATTAATAAAACCTTGAAATTAATTTCTTTCGTTTATAGAATCTTTCTAAAAATAAACGAATAAGCTAAAATGATTTCTTTATATTTTGTTCTAAATGGTTGTAAAGGTCCGGTTTTAGTGTATTATTGGAATGACTGCATGAATGCTCGTTATTGATTTGTTTATTATAAATGTTGAATATTGGATGTTGAAGTTGAATATTGAATATGTGATGTTGAATTTGAATGTAAAATGTTGATTGGGAAACGTTCTATGTAGAATATCGTTGTAGAATTTTATGTAGAATTTGTCGTAGAATTTGTTGTAGAATTTGATGTAGAATTGTTGAATGTCGTTGTCGAATTGACTTGATTATCCTAGGTCCCTATATTTATAATATTAGCTAAATTATAGGTTGGGAGGGAGGTTTTTGAAGGGAGACCAATGAGAGAAGATGTTTAGTTGGGTTTATGAAGGTTCGAGGATTTGGCAAAAGAATAAGAAAGAACACGGCAAATGGATATTTCTTAAGGGGCATTTAGTGCGGATGTAAGATAATAAAAGTATAAAAGTTATTGGTTTATGGGATAGGTAAAACTTAAAGCGTCGAAGATATAGATAAATAAATATGACTTCGAGGAATCTCTAGGTTAAAATCAGAGTGCCTTTACAGATAAATAAAAGGCAACAGGTACAAGGGTATCTAATGTGAATTGTTATGGAATTTACGATAGAAGGCACAAAGAGATGGATGGAAAAGAATTTAAGATGTACTGGAGATTGTAAAACATGACATTGAAATTGATATTAAAAAGGAACTGTATAATTCTAAATAAGGGGATGCTAAATGTTACTCTTACTTTAAGAATATAGGTATAGGAAAATATATACAGGATCATTACATGGTTGGGGGGGCAAGTTTAATTTTTAGTACATTTTTTCTAAGTTTTTTATTCAATATAATACTGCAATATCACCGATTATGTGTGCATTTATTTATTTTTGTAGTGACAAAAGGCGCTTATAATAAAATTTGCTTTATTGTGCTAGTTTACAACCTGCATATGATGCTCATAAACACATTTGCACTGTGTGTAAGATGATACTCCAGCCATTCCAGCGATAACAATTGCATTCCTAGCTATATAGGTAATATTGTTGGTGTGTGTGTGTATGTGTGTATATATATATATATATAGAGGTACGTTTTCACCGAGTAGTTAGCAACGCCATACTAAGACCAATGAAAACGAATATTATAAAAACAATCGACTACAATAAATACGCACAAATTATAAAAACCGATATTGAACATGCCAAAGACACTCTGAATTTTGAAAAACTGACATCAATGATGCAAATTGCAAAACAAATGGTAACAAAGTCAATAAGAATAAGATCAAGAAATAACACTTGGATAACACAAGAATTAATACGTCTAATCACACAAAGAAACAAGTCGTACAAAAAAATGAAGACATACAACTCGATAACAAATATTAACCAATATAAAAAACTAAAAAACCTTGCCAACAAAAACATACGAAAAGCAAAGAACGAATACTTGAAAAATGAAATAGAATCCAATATTAGTAATCCTAGGAAACTATGGAAAACAATAAATAAAATCATAAAAAACAACTCTGGAGATAAACCAAAGCCAACAATATCAAAACTAATTGTGGGAGACAATACCATAAAGGACCATAGGCATATCGCAGAAGAACTCAATAACTACTTTATAAATATTGGCTCAAACCTAGAAAAAGAACAAAAACACAATAAAGATGATATATACGAGCACTTTGAAGAACAAACAAACAACAACTCAATCAACATAACACAAACAACACCTAACGAAATAACAAAACTCATTAATGAATTGAAAAACAATACAGCGAATGGCGAAGACAGAATCAGTACACAAGATTTGAAATCTGTTGCAAATATTATAAGTGAACCCATATCAAAGATAATCAACATAAACCTTGCCAAAGGCGAATTCCCCGACATTCTCAAAATAGGTACCATTACTCCGATCCACAAATCGGGGTCGGAACATATCGTCTAACATATCAAACTATCGTCCCATAACAGTGATATCTAATCTCGCAAAGATCTATGAACGCATCATAAAAAGAAGAAGAATGGAATTTATAAAGAGTACAATCAACTTTGACAAACATCAGTACGGTTTCCTAAATAACAGCAATACGGAATCAGCAGTAATCGAAGTCATGGACTATATAAACTCTGGACTTGACGAAGGTCACTACATAGCCGCTATCTATAGAGACCTTAAGAAAGCATTTGATACGGTCGACCACGAAATACTATTAAATAAACTGCATCACCTCGGAATTAAAGGGACTGCCGAAACCCTTATTAGAAACTACCTATGCAAAAGACCAGTCAAAACAAACGTGGGGACTGTAACCAGTAGCCAGAACTTTATAAAAAAAGGTGTACCGCAGGGCTCTATCCTGGGACCCCTACTATATCTACTCTACATCCACAACATGACAAAAATAAATCTATCGGGCAACTACACAATCTTTGCTGACGACACCATAATTTTATATAAAAACAAAGACGCCTCAAAACTAGAAAACACAATAAATAAAGATCTGAAGATATATACGAAGTGGCTATATGCGAACATTCTATCAATTAACGAAAACAAGACCGAGTTTATGATCTATAAACAAAAAAATAAAAACGAAGTGCAATTAAAAATAAAAATTGGTGATACCAGTATTAAACAGGTAAATAGTGCTAAGTACTTAGGTTTAACCTTGGATAAAGACCTCAATTTTAACCAACACACCTCAAGTATTAGAATGAAAATAGTGAAAATGATTGGTGCTTTAAACAGATGTGGCAATCTCCCAGATCACATTCTCAAACTCATCTATCATAGTTGCGTAAAATCGCATATAACGTACCTAATCCAAATATGGACTCAAGGAAATAAATCAAATCGTGACACGATGCAAGCACTAATGAACACAGTTATAAAAATCCTATTTAAATTCCCCAGACTAACAAACACCTGTGAACTATATAACAAAACCAACCTAATGAATCTAGAAAATTTAGTGCTGATAGAAAATTCAAAACTAATCTACAAAATAAAAAACAATAACATAAAACATAACTTAAACTTAATGGAAAATCAAGACATCCACAACCAAAATACTAGAAGTAAGGGAGATATCCACATTTCGTCCATCAGAACAAACAGAGGAAGAAGAAATATAACATTTATGGCAATCAAACAGTTCAACGAACTCCCACGAGAAATCCAAAGGGCCGAAAACCTCGCTCTTTTCACAAAAAAACTTAAAAAACATGTTACCAATACTACAACACCTCAACGAACAACGACATAGCTGACCTACCTATATAATTTATATTACTGATATTAAATACATTCTATATCACCTCTCCTTCCGAAAATACTGAAACCTCTATACACATGACACACATTGTAAAATACGATTATTTTAGTAACTCTAATACGTAGTCAACTGTAAGATCTACAAAAATATAATTGCAACCTTATACCTACTCATAATAGACTGGTTGCTATATATTTTTGTTACACTTAATATTCTAAATTTACTATAAATTACTGTATTTAGTTATAAACTTAATAAAAAAAAAAAAACACAGTCAAGAAGTCACACTCTCCTAACCAAACTCCTACAAAATGAAATAAACCAACTAACCAACTACTTCCACACCTGGGGCATGACTGTAAACCCCAACAAAACAGAACTAGCCATGTTCACACACAAAACAACAAGCATGCAACACAACATAATTAAAGTCCTAAACAAGAAAATAAACTGGTCACACAACATAAAATACCTAGGCCTAACACTAGACAAACGACTAACATTCAAAACACACACAACCAACATCTCATTAACAGCACGAAAGAAACTACACCAACTCATACCAATAATGATATCACCTTCCGCCACAGAAGAACACATCACCCTCCTATACAAAACCTATGTACGCCCTATCCTCACCTACGCTTCCCCAGCGTGGATTACCATCTCACCATCCAACCTAAAAACCCTACAAATCATACAAAACAAATTCATCCGCTTAGCAACCAGAACACCTAGATAAATCTCCATCCAAACCATACACGAACAAACCGACATGCCTAAACTCAAAACTATGCTATCAAAACGAAATACAGACTTCTACAACAAACTAAAACACAACCAGAATCCCACCTTGACCGCACTAACCCAAACCATACCCACTCCAAAACGAATAGCAGCACGAGTCATGCTGCAAACACTATCAAACCAACACCACCCACACCCAATGTAACCAACAAATACTCAGCACACCCAGCCAACACCACACACAAATCGCCAGAGATACACTCAAGCCAACCACAAGACATAACCAGCCAACATCGAAGAAAGAAGCCAACGGCTTGACACTTCAAACACAGGAGAAATCCACCCACACACGACTGCGTAGTTAGCACATTCGTGTCCTGCAACCATATATAGTTAGCACTTCGTCGAATAGTTAGCACATTGGTGCTAACTATTTGTTGGATATTTAATGAAGTTAAATTCATAAATAATACTCCCGTGAATTTAGTGAAATATTGAGAATTTTTTTATTATTTTAAAAGTGACTAAAAATTAAAAAAAAATATTTTATAATTTAATATTATAAAAATATTATAAAAAAATATTTTATAATTTTTAATCAGTTAAAAATTTAAAAATATATTATAATTTTTAATCAGTTAGTCTATAAATTCCTGATATCAATTCGAGAGTTACTGGAAGGTTAATATCGCTTTTGGTATTAGCAAAATGAATTTGCAAAATTTTAGCATCGACAATAAATTTTTTTTCTGTTATATAATTTAGAAGATTTTCATTAAAAATTAGTTCATTTTAAGACAGGAACAAAAATGGTATTACATTAATGCAATGTTTTAAAAATCGTATAACGCACAAGGGAAGCGATACTTGCGATTTATTAAAATTGAAATGTGATATTTGTTAATGCATGATCTTTTTTTCAAATCAGTCATTTTACACAAACAAGTAACCCGATATATAATCAGAGCCGTCTTTCACGACAGATTTAATATTTTGGTTTCATATATTCAATACAAATGCTAAGATGAACAATTATAATTGTTACAAGTACGTTAAGGTAATAATTATTTATCGACATCCCGGCAATATTTTATAAATCACTTTTTACCCATTTGTTAATAAAATCTGAAGTATTAAAAATATCAACAATAGGAGATTTAAGGAAAACAAGATTAGAATTAAATTATAAATGCGGAAATTAGGGAATTTGAAGCCGGTATTTGCATCAGTAATGAAATAGCCTTTGCAGGCTATTGGAGTGTAAATATCTTTCAAAATCTAGAAATGTCGATGGTGTGCCAATGTACCGCATATGCCTCTTAGGGGCAAGACGCGGGCAACGACGCCTTAGCCTATAGAACGGTTCCTATAAAGGGATCCCGGTCTATAGGAAAGATTTCAAACTATGCCACAGTGTTGAGGGGATTAGTTTAAATCAGAGGGGCGAGTTAAGTTTCACCAACGATATATCTATCTTGGAAGAAAGGAAGGAGAATTTCGAACATGTATTAAATGGTATGCATGAAGTGAAATAAATATAGGCAACACCAAAGTGATGAGGTTTGACAAGAAGGAATGCAGGCAAAAAATGAGGATTAGAATAGGAGATGATAGAATAGAATAGAATAGAATGGAATGGAATAGAATGGAATAGAATAGAATAGAATAGAATGGAGAATAGAATAGAATGGAGAATAGATTAGAATAGAATGGAGAATAGAATAGAATAGAATAGAATGGAGAATAGAATAGAATAGAATGGAGAATAGAATAGAATAGCGTGGAGAATAGAATAGAATAGAGTGGAGAATAGAATAGAATAGAATGGAATGGAATGGAATGGAATGGAATGGAATGGAATGGAATGGAATGGAATGGAATGGAATGGAATGGAATGGAATGGAATGGAATGGAATGGAATGGAATGGAATGGAATGGAATGGAATGGAATGGAATGGAATGGAATGGAATGGAATGGAATGGAATGGAATGGAATGGAATGGAATGGAATGGAATGGAATGGAATGGAATGGAATGGAATGGAATGGAATGGAATGGAATGGAATGGAATGGAATGGAATAGAATAGAATAGAATAGAATAGAATACGTGTCAGACTTTTCTTATTTAGAAAGTAGGATCACAAAGGATAACCGAAGTAAGGTAGATATAAAATGTAGGATAGCACAGGATAGGAAGGCATTCGTAGAAAAGGAGCAGATTTTAAGATCAAATATTGACTTGGGTATTAGAAAATGGTTACTGAAGGCATATGTGTGGAGTGTAGCATTGTACGGGTGTGAGGCGTGGACTATAGGTACAGGAAGAGAAACGTAATTTGAAATGTGATGTTATGGGAGGATGATGAGGACTAGTGGACCATACGTCTTCTATATGAAGGTATTATGCAATTAGTTATAGAAGATAAAGTAGAAAGAAAAGAAGGGATGGGTAGGCCTAGATTGTAGTATGTGGATCAGATAGTGGAGAACGTGCAAGATGAAGGCGATGAAGGAATTAACTGAGGAAATCTGCAGATGGCGTGCTGTTTCCAACCAATCGCTAGAATATAGGACTATTTAACTAACTAATCTAGAAAAATATTCATATTAATTCAGTCGTTAGTTGGAGTAGGAGGCTAGATTGACCAGAATAAATCAAAATAGACAGTTTCTATTATCTTTTAAAGACTTTCGACACAATACATATAATCTCAATAAAACCTAGCTTTTTATTTTAACGATAACATTATTTTATTTTATTGTATTTTACAAATCTTAATCAAATAAAAGTTTTTCTGTAAAAAAATGCCAACATATGTTCTAATCTGCAGAATGAGTTATCTTCTCTTTTGATTATTAACCCATGCTTTAATCATCTTACTAGATCGTCCTTTTAAAATATCGCTATTGTTCAACTTTATTTTTTCGCATTCCTGGAAGGAAGGCAAGTCTTCTCCCAACATATATTTATGGAATGCTTTCCTTAAACAGAGTTTTTCTGGTGTCGTCCACGTGCGTTTAGAACCAGATTTAGTTTTATCACCAGCACCTAAATCATATAAACTTGCAATAAATAAATTTTTACTAAGATCGAATTTTATAAATGGATAAGAAAAGTCCATTTTTGAGACCATAACATAAAAATTTAGTTGCAGATACATTAAAGACAAATTTAAAATAGAAAATATAGAGTAACTATTTCTCCCAAGTTTAGATATGATTTAATCGAATTTATTATAAGTATCAAATGTAATTTTGTTATTTACATGGCTTATCTATTTATTTACATATATTTGTTTACATATCAGGGAGAGGAAATGTTTATGTATATGTTCGCCGATGATATAGCTTGGAAGAAAGGGGGTAGAATTTAGAACACGTATTAAATGGATATAATGACTAGGGATTATAATATGAAAATTAATATAAATTAAACCAAAGTAATAAAGTGTGACAAAAAGCAAAGTAATTGGAAGATGAGGATTAGAATGGGAGATGATAGAATAGAAGAAGTGTCAGCCTTTGCTTATTTAGGAAGCAGAATTAGATAACTGTAAGGTAAATATAAAAAGTAAAATAGCATAGGGTAAGAAGATATTCGTAGAAAATGACGAAATTTTAAGAACCAATATTGTTTTGGGTATTAGAAAAAGATTACTAAAGGCATATAAGTCAAGTGTAGCTTTATACGGCTGTGAGGTGTGGACAATAGAAATGGAAAAGATTCAATTATACGAGCTATTTGTCAATAATTTTTAACAACGCAAATGGTAAGGATTAAGATGCAGCAGCATTCCTTTCATTATAAACCCATGCTTTAATTTGTGGAATGCTGCGATATTGCAATATGGGCTCTAATTTTAATATTTGCCGACATTGCTTAAATCCTGGTAATTTTTGTTCATAAAAATAATGCGAAAAGTGCTTCCGCATAGCTTTCTTTTCTAGAGTTGACTAGGATTTTTTTCTTTTCTTATCTGAAAAAAAAAAGTTTTATGCCTATGTTAAATAATAGTAATATTATTGAACAATATAAATGCCTTCATCTGGTGCATCCACATCATCAAACTGTTTTCATCACTACCTTCGCTCGAACTTAATTGATTAGATGTTCCTAAAAGCAACGTAAAAAATATTTGATATATCCGAAAGTACCAAACGTGATCAAATAATTTTGATTTTAAAATGGATAGAGAAGAATTTATTTAATTATAAAAGTTTACCGACTCTCTCGCTATATAAGGGTTTACTTTCAATCTTCTTATTTGATTTCGTTGGTGTGAAGTATATTGCTAAAAAATTGTCTGCGTAAATATAAATTATATAACATAAATTTAAATTATTTTTTATATAGTTCGAAGTTCTTAAAATTATGGATTTCATTAAAAAAAATTGGTAAATCAAACTTGTTTGATGTACCAAACATTTTTGATATGTCGTGGACAATAAGTAAGTTATATTATACACAGCTTTTGAAATATGGTGATGTAGGATTCATGTGGGTGGTTTTTGATATTGTGCGAATATTATAATTACGTACATTCATTCGTTAGAGTAGTATTCCATGATGAACTATCAAAGGGGCCAATTTGTTTTGTGGGAGTTACATTAACTGTAAATATCAATAAAATGTTTATCAAATATATACTGCTACGAAAGAGTACTAATTAATTAATTAATTAATTAATATCACAAAAAATACAATTTTTATCTATATAATACATAAATTCACAAGCTTCCTTATTCCATTCAGGATTAGAATTTTGATCACTCTCTTCTTCTTCTTCTTCTTTCGAATAACCCTTTTGGAGGGTACGATAAATCAACTTTGGCTATACTTCTTTGTTTTCAATTTTCTGTGCTCCCAGACTTCCTTCATCCTTCGAGAATGTCGTTCCTTTTCTTCCTTGGTCCACTTTCTTCCATTCGTTGATTTCTTTCTTTCCTGAAATCCTGCCTTTTTAGTTACTTCTCTAAAATGTTTTCTGTTATTTATTGTGTCTCTTTTAATTCCAGCACTTTTCATATCTTTATCAATTTCAATGAACCATGTGGGTTTGGATTTGTAACTGTTTAGTAAGTTGAAGATCTGCTTGGTTAGTCTGTTATTATCCATTCGGTATATGTGTCCGTAAAACTGCAGTCTTTTTTTCCTCATTACATCAGTTAGTTTTTCAACTTTCAAATATAGCTCTCTGTTTGATCTTAATTTGTATTCTGCATTACTATTACTTTTAGGTCCCAATATTTTTCTCAAAATTCTTCTTTCTACCTTTTCTAGGATCACTCTCTTCTGATATTAAATTTTCTAAAATTATTTATTAATTAGTATTGAAGATCAATGAATATCTAAACAATGTATATTTTCAAATGGCATATCAAAGTTCTAAAATTGTTATTCTTATTATTTCAATTAAATTGGAATAAGTTTAGTTAATCAACTGAAGTTGTTGAAATGCGTTCGAAATTATAGTAGTCGGAAAATTAAAGAAATCATTCCATTTAATAATATATGAATAATATATTCATATATTATTAAGTGGAAGCATGAATAGAAGAATAGAAAGTGGAAGGATGAAGTAAACTAAGAATACAAAAAGAAAAATACAAACGTAAGTAAGTTGGCTAATGGATTTTTAAGCCACAGCTAGTTGTCCTCGAATTGAAAAAATATATATACATAATGAAGACAATTAGTTCCAAATTTACTTTTCACAACAGCTATTTGTAACAGCTATTTATTACAAATTATACCACAGTTCTCACCTGCTTCTTTTTCATCGAGTTCTAAAACCATTTCTTCAATAGTTTTTCATTTAAAAGTTTCTATTTTCACCCTTATCCAATGCAACAAGTACTTTCGATATTTTGGTAAGTTGTACAATATCACTTGGCTGTCTATAATATGCTAAATGAATATTTAAATGATGTCCCATGAAAGAAGATAATTGCTCCATATCATACGAACTTAAAGATAATAATTGGGACATTGTGGCCATTTGTTTCCGCAACAGTGTGCCTCTCAATAAATCTGGTTTCTCAGCACCACAAGAAATGCTAAATTCGCGTAATGCAGGACTACATTGAAAAGTACTGCTACCTCTAACAAAAACATATGGATTGTCCGGATTTACTTTTGCATTAGGCCGTAATTGAATAAGCAAATTAATAATATCTACTTGAGTGTTGTTAATTAAGATAGGTACACCACGATGTAATTTTCCTCGAAATTCCACTCTCCAGAATTTATCCGCTAATGATTTTACTAATGTTGATTAATTGTTGTAAAATGTGGAGTCCTTTGTGATTTTGTTCTTCGTACTATAATGTTTTATTTCTAACCTTTCTATTTCCCCTACACCTTTACGATTAAAAATCATTATTACCTTGGATAAAAGTGACCATTTTGATGCGATAAATAAATTTTGTAATTAATGATATAGATCAATTTCTAAAGCGTTTAAATATTTATTTATTTTTTGTATATCTGAGGTTAAAGGCAAGTTTGTGGTCCTGTTCCATTTTTTCTCTGATAGCGATCTATTTGACCGTTTTAAAATAATTTTCATTTTCAATTTAAATAGTAATAATAAATTGTCTAGTGCTTGACATAAGAAAGTATCATTGTTTTGAATCGCATCTGCTTAATGGTCATAATTAGTGCAGTATTTAAAGCACCGGGCAATGATGGAATTTGGTAATTATTATCTTGTAATTTTGCCATAGTATTAATACTATCTATCCATATACATATCGTTCTTTCACTTTCTGCGGAGACTTCTCATATAAAATTAAACAAGTACTCTTAAAATATAATATAAAATGTGCATTTAGAACTAATTCCACTATTAATAAATCACTTTCAAACTACAAAGAAAAAACTGATCCTTTAGAAAACAGCGGCGTATATATGTTAACTTGCGATACCTATAACGCCAAATACATCGGAGAAACAGGTAGATCCATTTCTATAAGAGTTAAAGAACACATTAACAACAAGAACAATACATCAAATTTCGGTAGACACTTAAAAATCCACAATCATACATGCTCCAACAACATAAAAATCCTCCACACCTGCAAAAAAAGTACAAAACTCTCCCTATTAGAAAATTATGAAATAGACAAAATTAACATAGACACTAACATAAACTGCCTAAACGACAAAATTAACTACAACAAAACACCCCTATTCAAATTCCTTAAATAACATTTATAAACAATAAAATAAAAAACAAACATTATTAATAATTACACCAACAATAATATATAATAATATATTATACATTTGATTAGTCTATTAGACCACATCCTCCTTTTGATCAGTTGCCTATATTTCCCAAAACACTATAATTGTATGCGCATCCACCAATATACCATCTCCTTACTTCATTACAAGAAAAACATGGCCACTTGTATATCAGTTTTTAATATTATACAAAAGAACTTTTTAAACATTATGACAAAAATAATTTTATGTAAACATTTACAACATTTTATAACTTTTATGAAAAATACTTCTACTTTTATATATTGATTATATCCATGACTATATTCTTGAGTTTATACATATGACAAGTATGTATTGTATTATATAACCTAACTTTTATAAAAAAAAAACACGTTTTTGTAAAGATTTGAAATACTCTATAACTTACTTATATTGCATTATATAAAAAAATATTCTCTTGTAGTTTTGGTCTGAAGATGAGATATACCTCTCGAAACCGGTAACCAATATAAATCAAAAAATCTTATAAGGACTTACTTCTTTCTACCCTATTGTTATATAGTACTGGTTTGTTTCTATATTTATGTATTAATTGTGTTTTACATGCTTTCCTATTACAGGTTATATATTGTCTTATTCTAGGTTATGTCCAATCTAACTATATATATCATGTCCCCTTTTACATTTCATAGTCTTCTAAGTATTTGGGTTTCTTTGTTTCCCTTTGTCCTTTCCTTTGGTTTTCTTGTTCTTCTGTTGATTTTGACTTATTGGGTTTAATGGGTTTAATGAACCTTCTATTCCGTTTATATATGTGTCCCTCGTCAGTCTTTATTTCATAGGACTCTGAACTTGTGCTTTCTTTTGCTGCGACTTCTCCGTCTGTCCAATCTTTCTTGTTGGGATCAATTTTAACTATTACTTTGTCTCCTACCATTAGCGTTGGCAGCCTCCCCGTTCTCTTGTCGCTTTCTGTCATTCTCATTTGATTTCTATGTAGCCCTTCGATGTTTCCTTCGTTGTCGAAGTTTGGTCGCAGTTGTTCCTTTGTGGTTGGTAATCTCGTGTTCAACATTCTGCCCATCAGCATTTCACAAGGCGCCTGTAGGTTGTATTTGGGTGTTGCATTGTACTCTAGAATTGATAGTTGGTAGTCCTGTTTGGCCACCCCTGCTTTCCTTATTAGGTTCTTTGCTGTTGCCACTGTCCGCTCGACCGCTCCATTCGATTGTGGGTATCTTGGGCTAGATGTTACGTGTTTTATTTACAGTTCTTTTAAGTATGATTCGAAGTATTCGCTACGAAATGGAGGGCCGTTGTCTGTCATAATGATGGATGGAATTCCATGGTTTATAACGAGTGTCCGTAGGACCTTTTTTGTCGCCGCGGCCGTTTTGTTTTTTATCTTTGTAGCCGATACGAACTTTGAGTGGTAGTCGACTGTGACCAAATAGTCTTCTCCTAGCAGGTGCATAAAGTTCATTCCTATTTTGTACCATGGGAGTTCCTCAATTTCATGTGGATGTAGCTGTTGTTTGTGATTTGTGCTAGAATTCCTTATGCAAATCGCGCATCTCTCCACCTTTGATTGGATGTCGTTGTACATACCCGGCTTTTTGCTTTTAGTGTACATGCATTGATACCCTGGTGGGCTGAATGTATAATATTCATCAATGTTTCCCTTTCGCTGCTCGGAACTACGAACCGATTTCCTTTGTAGATGAGGCCGTTTTCTTCTATTAGCTCATGCTGTAGATTCCAGTATACCTTTGCTAATCTATGGCAATTGCTGAGTTCTTTTGGCCATCCGTTCGTTATGTATTGCTTTACTATGTGTAAGGTTTCGTCCTTTTCCGTGGCTTCTTGCAGCTGTCTTGTTTTTTCCTGTGATGCGTTCATTAGTGCGTATAACTTGACATTCTCGTGATTTAAATATTCTGTTTTTTTTCTAGACTTTGTGGATCTCGAGACAGTGCATCAGCTACGTATTGGTGTTTTCCTGGCACGTATGTCATCTTAGGATTATATCTCATTAGCTTTAAAGCTAATCGCTGCAACCTTGGCGTTAAGACCTCCAGGGGTTTTTGTAATAGTCCCAGCAATGGCTTGTTATCTGTTTCTATAGTAAAGTTCCGATAGCTAATATAGTATTTAAATTGATCGCAACCATTTAGTACCGCCAGGAGCTCTCTTTCGATTTGGGCGTATCTTTGTTGTGTGTCATTTAGTCTTGCGGAGCTATATGCTACTGGGCGGCCATTCTGTATCATGGCTGCTCCTAGTCCATAGCTGCTAGCGTCCACTGATACGGTTATCTCTTTCTCTGGGTCAAAGATTGCTAGTGTCGGTGCCGTGCTGATAATTTCCTTTATTTCTTCGAAACATTTTTTTTCATTTGGTCCCCATATAAATTTGTTTTTCTTTTTAAGC
The DNA here is from genome assembly GCA_947310635.1 of Leptodirus hochenwartii. NCBI lineage: Eukaryota > Metazoa > Arthropoda > Insecta > Coleoptera > Leiodidae > Leptodirus > Leptodirus hochenwartii. The sequence goes on from OX371184.1 coordinate 29,087,576, forward strand.
AGTTGGCGAAGGGGGTATGTTTTTTCCGATGCGTTTTGAATAAACTTTCCTAGGTAGTTCACTACCCCTAAGAACCGTTGTAGTTCAGCTACGTTTCCTGGGGCTGTCATTTTACTAATGGCTTGATGTTTGGCACTTCTGATGCTTATGCCTTCTGGACCTATGGTTTGGCCTAAGAATTGTATACTAGGCTTAGATAGCTGCAATTTTTCTTTATTGAATTTGATGTTGTTTTGTCGCGCTCTGCTGAGTACATTCCGTAAATTCTTATCGTGTTCCGCTTGATTTTTTCCCGTTATCAGTTAGTTAGTTAAAGAGTCCGCAATCCTAAAGATTGGTTGGAAACAGCACGCCATGCCGATCTATCCTGAGCTAATCCCTTCATCTCCCTATAGCTATTCATCTCAACGTCTTCAACTATCTGACTCACATACTCCAATCTAGGCCTACCTACCCCTCTCTTTCCCTCCACTCTAACTTCTATGATCAATTGCATAATTCCCCCATGCCTAAGAATATTCCCTACTAATCTGTCTCTCCTACGCTGTAACACTCTCCAGATACTTCTCTTCTCCCCTACTAACTCTAGTACAGCTTCATTTGTTACTTTATCTTCCCAACCAATCCTCATCATCCTCCTATAACACCACATTTCGAATGCTTGTAATCTACGCTTCTCTTCCTTTCCTATAGTCCACGCCTCACACCCGTACAGTGCTACACTCCAAACATATACCTTCAGTATCTTTTTCTAATACCCAAGTCAATATTTGATCTTAAAATCTGTTCTTTTTCTACGAATGCCTTCCTACCCTGTGCTATCCTACACTTTATATCTACCTTGCTTCAATTATCTTTTGTGATTCTACTGCCTAAATAACAAAAATCTGACACTTCTTCGATTCTATTATCTCCTATTGTGATCCTCATTTTTCTACTGCATTCCTTTTTGTCACACCTCATCACTTTAGTTTTACCTATATTTATTTTCATGTTAAAATCCCTAGTCAATACTGCCTGCATACCATTCAATACCCTTTCTAAATTCTTTTCGCTTTCTTCCAATATAGCTATATCGTCGGCGAATCTCAACATATATATTTTCTCTCCCTGTACATTCACACCTACACTATACTCTTCTTTTACTTTGTTTATTGCATCTTCTATATATAGATTAAATAATAACGGTGAGCGTGTACATCCCTGCCGAACTCCCTTCCCTATTTTTGCTACCTCTTCTTCCCCCTCAATTCTAACTAAGGCAGTTTGGTGTTTATATAAATTAAAAATTATTCTCCTATCCTTATTACCGTTTCTTTTAAAATTCTAAACATTATGTCCCAATCTACATTATCAAATGCCTTTTCTAAGTCTACAAAAGCTATGCAAGTTACCTTTCCTACCCTATTTCTTTTTTCTACTACCGTTCTTAGTGCTAGAATCGCCTCTCTCGTCCCTCTGTTTTTCCTAAATCCAAACTGATCTTCTCCTCCTCTACTTTATTTTCTAATCTCCTATAAATAATCTTTAATAATATCTTCGATGCATGTGATAGTAGGCTAATGGTTCTCACACAAATTAGCTCCTATTTTCTTCGGCATTGTACTACGCTGAAAATTCTGTGGTAAAATTCCTTTCTCAAACTAACCTGCATTTTTTCCCCTGCGTGTTTTATTAATTCGTGTTTTTTTTTATTTAATCCGTAAATCTCTATGAAACTCTGAACTAACTCAAATGAGCTAACTAGCTCATTTTCTAGCTCCTCCATGTCCTGGCTCCTCCATGTCCTGCCTACATTTCACTGGTTTTCTATAAGCAAAAAAGCTGAAACATTACAAACTGCTATGTTTTATCTAATAAGACACTCTCGCACTCTCGCACTCTCGCACTCTCGCACTCTCGCACTCTCGCACTCTCGCACTCTCGCACTCTCGCACTCTCGCACTCTCGCACTCTCGCACTCTCGCACTCTCGCACTGTCGCACTCTCGCACTCTCGCACTCTCGCACTCTCGCACTCTCGCACTCTCGCACTCTCGCACTCTCGCACTCTCGCACTCTCGCACTCTCGCACTCTCGCACTCTCGCACTCTCGCACTCTCGCACTCTCGCACTCTCGCACTCTCGCACTCTCGCACTCTCGCACTCTCGCACTCTCGCACTCTCGCACTCTCGCACTCTCGCACTCTCGCACTCTCGCACTCTCGCACTCTCGCACTCTCGCACTCTCGCACTCTCGCACTCTCGCACTCTCGCACTCTCGCACTCTCGCACTCTCGCACTCTCGCACACTCGCACACTCGCACTCTCGCACTCTCGCACTCTCGCACTCTCGCACTCTCGCACTCTCGCACTCTCGCACTCTCGCACTCTCGCACGAAGAACATAGAATACCATGCCATACCAGGCATAGAAGTAATATAATTTATGTAACTGTGTTAACGCGTTCGCCATCTATCCGGCAATAGATGAACAAGTATACCACTATACCATACACTACCAGATGAGGTAACAATAACTATAATAATAGCGACTATTATGTGTTCGGCTATTATGGTATAGAGGGCGCAATAGATGATCATGAATTTAAATTAAAAGTATTAACCATTAAATTCATATCGCGCGAAATATCATTAAAAGGTTTAATTATCGTGAAGTTTTCGTTAGGCAAACTGCGGAGTGCTCTTACGTACGTATGGGTGGTTGTATCGTAACCAGGGCTTTTGCTTCTGTATTAGGTGGTCGGTCTGGAAGTGTCTTCTCTCTGTCAGAATATTCCACAAGGGCCTCCATTCACCGAGTCGAACGCCTTTCTGTAGTCAACAAAGCATAGAAACGTCACAACGTTGGAATCGCGTGCCTTACGTGCAAAATATGTTCCCTGGCACAAACTAGGCTGTGTTCCTCAACGATTTGTGGCAACAGGTTGCATGAGGGATGAGCTCCTCAGTCGGTAGGTGCTTTGTTCTTGTAAATGGGTTTAAACATTTATTACAACGCCAACATGTCCTTAAACATTGGCAGTAGACGCAAAACCCAAGGACTGTTGTGTGCACACCAACCACAACGGAACATGGAATCGAATGGGATGATACTCAGACTTACCATTTGAACACTTCTGTAAATGAAGATTATTATGAAACATCGAATCACTGCAGTGTTTACATAAATGCATAAATATTTATTTTTATGTTTGATATTACTAGATTTTTTAAACTATCTTCTATACCTGTCACTTGCTGTTATATTGCTAATTACACTACGTGTAAGCCAAGGTGATATTTTGTTGATCTAGAAGACTTCGGAACACAAATATCAAGAAGATTATTTAAAATGCTGTAGAATTTGCCCAAAGCTATATCGCTGGTCGTACACAAGTATACATCGATCCAATCTGCATGTGATATTAAACTATCAAGCAGATCAAAGTTAGCTTTTTTAAAGTTAAAAGAATATTCCATAGAGTGGGTACAATTTTGAACTGCTTCATGTAGTTGAACGTGCATATTAAGAAAAGGATTAATCATATTAATCGTATTAATCATCTTTAACCAAGTACTGTCTGTTCGCGTTTAATTTGCCTGGCCATGAGATGCGCACTTGTCCAAAAATAGTGGGGGCGCAATTGCTATTGCTTAAGACGCGCCTACAATCATTCAGTCCTTGGCACTACCATTCAGTGTGTGTACTATCAGTGGCGTAACAACTTACTACCAAAATGAGTTTGCTTTTAAATTATAAAGTAATCCATAGCCAATCAAGGGAATTGATTTTCAATGTGTATAAATACTTTAAATCTGATGGCAATTTGTCATCGAAGGAAGTAAAGGAAAGAGTCTGCAGCAACCAAAGTGTCCATAAGAACGGTAGCTACAATTATAAAGGAAGCTGAAGCTCCAGGTAACGAAAGTGAACCGAAATTTTCTACACCAGGAAAGAAGCGTATTTGAAAGGCGACTATACGACATGTAGAAGATTTTGAAAAGTGTGACTTTCGAAATATAATATATAATTTTCACAAAACCGAAAATACGCTATGCCCCCATCTTCAGTAGCACAAGATAAAAACTAAATAAAATACGAATCGTGATTGATATACTATTAAATAAATAAGTCAACATGACAGAGGCATTTCAAAAATGGCATATAATTTGACCTATAAATCTTTTAAAACAATATAAATTAATAATTAACGAAATTGACAAGTAACAACAATAAACATTGGTTTGTCAAACCTAAAATAAATAAAATATAAATAAATTTAAAAATAGTTCTTATTAAATAAATTAAATAGACAAGATGAAATTGGGCCTGAATCTAAATTCATTAAATTTGCTTTAGATTTATGCATGTATATACTTTCATAAGCATTTAACTCGGAATAATTCAAAACACTTTTAAGTAATTTAAGTGAACTAATGTGAATAGGATGACCTGAGTTAGTCAAAAATATGCTCGGCTACAGCATTTTTATCTCTTCTATTTAATCTGAAATGAGTTAAATGGACGAACACGTAGATCAGAAACGTAAACACGTAGACGAAAAACCAGAATATTGTATTCATGGAAGTCTATAAGATGGATATTGAAGAAGAACAACTGAAGAGCACTATTACTATGGTTCTGAAGAAAGTACATGAAGGCATTGAAGAAAGTAAATAAAATTATGGATACTAAATTATAATAAACTATGTATTAGAGATAAGATACTAGAACTGAAAAAACTGTAACCTTAAATAATGAAGGTAATAGGGATTCTAAGATATACATAAATGAGGACTTGCCCAAAGTATTACAAAATATATTTAAAAAGGCTAGGGAATTTAAAAAAAAACAACTACAAATTTATATGTTGTAAGCATGGGAATATATTTGTAAAAATAATGAACATCTAGTACATTAAGGATCAGGACTGTTGAGGACTACAATTGAAGGGTGATAATGTTTAGTGCAACTTGTGTTTGTAATCAAACACAAATAGCCATTACTTTAAGCTACAATAAACTTACTTTATGTTACAAAACATACAAAATTTATATCTTAACATAAGTTGTATTAAGAACTAATTTGACGAATTTATTTGTTTCAGCAGCATCAATTAATACTTACGGTACAAATTAAATATAAAAGATACTATGCTCTCTGATCACAAGTCTGTACAACTACAGCTGACTTTCGATAAACTGATTAAAAGAAAACAAGAGAGTAAATATATAAATAGACTAGATATAGAGATATAAAGGAAAAAATTTCGCACTTTTGTAACATACCACAAAATAATTTTAATGAATTGAAAATATAATAAAAGCAAAAGAAACCTGCACACGAAAAATCAAAATTAATGCTAGTACTGTAGCGATGTGTAGTTCACTCGTGAATCGTTGACCCTGAACGGTTCAATCAAATGACGGGCGTACTGTGGCGATGTTTTGCAACGACCTATAGGTCACTAGGACCTAGTTCGTGAACTATGAACTAGATGGTGCACGGTGACTTGTACTAGGTCCTGAACCCGTCTTGTACTAAACCGTTCATGAATCACAGCGGCTCGTAAACGATGCAGTATAGTATATTTATTTATTTATTTATTTATTTACAATTTTTGGTTGCTATGGGACATGCCCATTATAGCACCCACATATTACAAAAAGTATAGATACAACAGTTTATTTAACAAGTACAGAGTGTTGTGATATAATATACCATGAGATAATATGAGGAATAATTAACATTTTTGTTCACCAAATGGTCAATAATAATAATAATAACATTCAAAAGATAACCTTTAAAAATTTGAAGGTAATAAACTAACAACATTGACCAATAAAATAAAACAAAATAAATCAGAGGAATACAATGATAACAGCATAATACCCTAGACCAGGCGTCGGCAATCTTTTTTGGCTGCGGGTCAAAATCAACCAAAATGCCACTATTACTAAGACATTTCGGGTCAGTGGGTATTTTCATTTTAAAACAGTCTTTTAATGAATAATACTATAAATTTTATTGAGAAAATAATAACAATATGCTTTTAAACTTTAAACAGAAAAAAACAAAATTATAATTCTAATTATTATAAAAACAAATATAATTGTCAAGTTTTAGTTCATTAATTTATGAACTTTATTTATAAACGTTCTCTTCGTTATCAGTGGGCAGATGCTGAATTTGTGACGTCTATTTAGTCAAGTCTGGTTATATACTTAGTCACCTTAAGACGAATACAAGCGTCTGAATTTTCGGTAGTTAAGCTGCTCCTGTTCTTACTTAAAATAAATTTCATGTGTGAAAATATTTGCTCAAATTTATAAGAAGAGCCGAATGCGGACAAAATGGCAAAGCCAATTTTTTTCAAAGATGAAATCTTCGTAGGAAGTGATGCCCAACACGTTGATATCACGAGAAGATGATTATCTTCCGTTTTTTCTAAATCTTTCCGCAATGTCTTAAATTTATCCGTCCACAATGTTGAACTTTTAAAATCAATCATTTCTAAACTTGAATTGTCAATTTTAAGATATTCAAATTACTGCAAATCTAAAATATTTTCTTCTATTTCGTCGGGCTTTATTATAAACGTAAATATTTCGTCGTGCTTCTTAAAACTTTGAAATCTACTTTCAAATTCACTTTTAATGTTCAAAATACAACTTTCGAACATATTTAGATTGCTTTCATCGATATTTTCTTTATCATGTTGGCTTTTTAATAAGGAAAAGAAATGAAATATTTTAGTTATTATGTCAGTTTCAAGTAATATTAATTTTGAATAAAAAGTCTTTCACTCCTCGTACATTTTCAAAATTGTGTGGTTATTTCCTTGGAGTCGTACGTTGCAATCATTATAATGGTTCATTATGTCTGTTGAGAACGAAAGTCTTAGAAACCATTGTTTATCATTGAGTTCGAGATCATTTTCACCGATTTCGTAAAGAAATATGTGTATATCATCAAAGCACTCTACAAATCTATTAAGAACTTTGCCTCTACTTAACCATCGTATTTCAGCATGTAACAGCAAATCTCCATATTTCGATTCAATTTCTTCCAAAAAAGCTTTGAAGTGCCTGTGTGTTAATTTACGATCTTAACAACCTTTTCCATTATCTCTTTAAGTTGTTGCGTAGATGCCTTTGCAAATAAAGTTTCTTCATGTATGATACAATGGAACGATAAAATTGGGCGGCCAAGTTCATTCTCCATTAGTTTCACAAATTAACATTTTTTCCTGTCATAGCTCGAGCACCATCAGTTGCTATGGAAAACAATTTACTTTTTAAATCCAATATTTTCCCATTTTTGAAATTTGTAAACTCTTGCACTTGACGGAAAATATCAGTGCCTTTGGTCGTGTCATTCATTGAAGCAAGCACGCATAGTTCTTCATTGACGTTCGAACTATTTATTGACGCAAATCTAATAATAATTGCCAGCCTAGCAATTGATTTTCAGAGATAAAAAATATTTTTTGTCGTGAAAAATACAGTTTTATTCCGAGAAGTACGAAAATGCACGACAAAAAATATTTTTTATCTCTGAAAATCAATTTATTAACGTCAGAAAGCTGGAAACGCCTAAAAACGATCACTTTTAATGAATACAAGCGTTTTTAGACATTTTCGTGCTTCGCGGACTAAAACTGTATTTTTCACGACAAAAAATATTTTATATCTCTGAAAATAAATTTATTAACGTCAGAAAGCTGGAAACATCTAAAAACGATCACTTTCGACGAATACAAGCGTTTTTAGACATTTTCTTACTTGTATTTTTCATGACAAAAAAATATTTTTTATGTCTGAAAATCAATTTATTAACGTCAGAGAGCTGGAAATACTAAAACTGTATTTTTTATGACAAAAAATATTTTATATCTCTGAAAATAAATTTATTAACGTCAGAGAGCTGGAAACGTCTAAAAACGATCACTTTCAACGAATACAAGCGTTTTTAGACATTTTCGTGCTTCGCGGACTAAAACTGTATTTTTCACGACAAAAAATATTTATATCTCTGAAAATCAATTTATTAACGTCAGAGAGCTGGAAACGTCTAAAAACGATCACTTTCAACGAATACAAGCGTTTTTAGACATTTTCGTACTTCTCGTACTAAAACTGTATTTTTCACGACAAAAAATATTTTATATCTCTGAAAATCAATTTATTAACGTCAGAAAGCTTGCGTAAAATTAATTTATTTAATTATATTTGAATTCTTTTGCATCATAATAAAAAAAAATCATTTTTTCGAAGAATAACTTCAAATGCCTAAAAAAAAATATTTCAATTGTTTCAAATATGATGCCCTTATTTTTATGAAAAAAATCTAAAATCGTTTAAAATTTCTTCTTTGATAATAGGTCAAATGACCTACAGAAATATTCTAGTTGAGATATTTTTCAAACGGTAAAAAATGATTTACAACGTAAAAAAATTAGTTTCTATCGGACACTTATTTTGGTGACTGACCAAGAAAAAGATTAATATTCATCTTCAAAATTGTCCGAAATTCCATTTATATAACCTAATATTGATTTCATTGAAGTAAAATATTTTTTATCTCTGAAAATCAATTTATTAACGTCAGAAAGCTGGAAACATCTAAAAACGATCACTTACTATTTACTTCGGTACTTTCATCGAGTGCAATGCTAATTACATCACTAAATAACAAATAATTTTTGACTTGTGTGTCAATATTTTTGGCTGTTCTGGCTGATAATGGCATTTCTTTAATTGTCTCAATTAATTGTTTATTATTTGCGAAGTCATTAAATAAGTGTCCGGAACAATTTATTAATGCGTTTTTCAAAAATTCACCGTCTGTAAACGGTTTTCCGTTGGTACCAATGCTAAGAGTTGCAACAAAGCTGACAAATGTAGCGTAATTGTGGCTGGTAACAAAACTCTTTAAAAATTTATTTTGTTTTTCAAAATTTAATACACGTTTAGCAATGTTTCAGATTTTTCATCATTTGGCATTTCACTCATATCTTTATGTTTTGAAGAAAAGTGTCGCGCAATATTGTAAGTCCTGGTGGTATTATATCTGTACATAAAGTGGATATCAATTTGTCACCATTTTCGATACATCTATACTTTTCAGTCCACTCATCTTGAAATAATCACTTTTTTCCTTTTTGTTTGTCAATTGTTTGTAATAAAAATGTATTTTCGTATTGGTCTTACAGATTTACCAGGTTTATGTATTTTTTGTAATACATTCATCCTTGGTATTATAGGATTTGGAATTGAAAGTTTTTGCTTAAGAATAGGCTTAATAAGGTTATGTCTGTATAATTTGATACTAATTTATTAAGCGGATCTTTTTTAATTTCATGATAAGGTCCATTAGAAATGAGAATATCACATCTATTTAAATAACCACGTTTGTCTAAAATAACTAATTTATTTCCCTTATCAGCCTTTAAGTAAAAACATTATTTTTGTTTGAGTCCTTTAATAATGTTATATTCCGGTTTCTTTACAACCTTATTAATTAATTTTAAATTTGATTCAATTTGGCGTAAGCAGTCATTTCTAACACAAATTTTAATTGTATCATCAGTTAATTGTAACGCACTTTCAATGCCAGCTAAATATTGTTCCAAAGGAGGTTTTATATAACTCAAATTATGCTTTAAACCTTTATTCAAAATAGCTAGTTCATCATTATTAAAGGATACAGACGATTCATTAACTACAATATTCTTAATTGGCTTATTATGTTGTTCTAGTTGAAGATTACGTTGGTTTTTGCACAAACGCTCAAATTTTAATTGTAAACTTGCTGTTTTCTTAGCGTATTTATTTTCATTAACATCAATAATCTTCTGCTGAAATTCACTCCATTCTAAAAATTGAGAATCATCCAAACTATATGAAAGAGCAGTATATAGATTGTATGCTTCCAATTCTAAAGAACTTCGCTTTGCATAAAAACGCTCAATTTCAGAATCTAACCAAGCTATTTTAGCAATATAAATAAATTTATTTACTTGTTTTTCATTCAATTTTGAAGTAAAAATTTTACTAAAGGATGGAAAAAACAAATTCGTTCTACCTTAATTTTGCGATTCGTGACAGAGGTATTATATACAGTTTTATCTTGTGCTACTGAAGATGGGCGCATAGCGCTTGAAATGTACATCTAGCTACTTAATGCTTGTTGCGGTATTTGGGTGATATTCTATATTATAATCTATTATATAAATTAAATAAAAAATTTGATTATAAATTTATTTCATGGTTTTATATGGTGACGCATTTATGTGTGTTCAAAATAGAGAGTTCGCGAAAAGATGATTCTATTAATTAGAATTTTTTTTCAGATTCGCCAGTTTCCCCATGCAATTGCCTGACATTGTCCTCGCATATAAAACGTTTATCATTATAAGGTGATAGAGCAAGTTTCTTTTGTTCAACGCTTACTATAGTATGTTTTATAAAAAAGGATCTGAACAAATTTTGTCTTTTATAAATAACATCGTTATTAAATAGGCAATGCTTATAATCTTCTCCCTCGGTATCATTTTCAACAATACTGCGCCAACAACTCGTTTTGATCGTTTCTTCCAAGACAAATCACCAGACAAATAAATGCGTACATCTTTGCACGTAACCCTGTAAATTCCAACATTATCCTACCACCATATTCATCCTTCATAAGTCCGTGGGTAGCTTTGTTTTGGAGAATAATGTCATATGGATTGTTTTATGGGAAATTGCTAGTATCAAATAGGTTTGCATGAGTCTTCATGTCTAAATACAAGTCGTTTGTTTTAATCTGTAAGATGACACTGTCCGTATCCGATTAGCAAAGTGTTGCTCTATAACCATATAATTAAATGATTTACGGAATAACAAAGCAGCGGGGATTGATATGATACCAGCCGAATTAATAAAACACGCAGGGGAAAAAATGCAGCAGCGATTATACAGGTTAGTTTGTAAAATATATGAGAAGGGAGAAGTACCACAGGATTTTCAGCGTAGTAGAATAGTAACAATGCCGAAGAAAATAGGAGCTAATTTGTGTGAGGACTATAGGACCATAAGCCTACTATCACATGCATCGAAGATATTGTTAAAGATTATTTATAGGAGATTAGAAAATAAAGTAGAGGAAAGGCTAGGAGAAGATCAGTTTGGTTTTAGGAAAAACAGAGGGACGAGAGAGGCGATTCTAGCACTAAGAACGGTAGTAGAAAAAAGAAATAGGGTAGGAAAGGTAACTTGCATAGCTTTTGTAGACTTAGAAAAGGCATTTGATAATGTAGATTGGGACATAATGTTTAGAATTTTAAAAGAAACGGGTATAGATTATAAGGATAGGAGAATAATTTTTAATTTATATAAACACCAAACTGCCTTAGTTAGAATTGAGGGGGAAGAAGAGGTAGCAAAAATAGGGAAGGGAGTTCGGCAGGGATGTACACTCTCACCGTTATTATTTAATCTATATATAGAAGATGCAATAAACAAAGTAAAAGAAGAGTATAGTGTAGGTGTGAATGTACAGGGAGAGAAAATATATATGTTGAGATTCGCCGACGATATAGCTATATTAGAAGAAAACGAAAAGAATTTAGAAAGGGTATTGAATGGTATGCAGGCAGTATTGACTAGGGATTTTAACATGAAAATAAATATAGGTAAAACTAAAGTGATGAGGTGTGACAAAAAGGAATGCAGTAGAAAAATGAGGATCTCAATAGTAAATAATAGAATCGAAGAAGTGTCAGATTTTTGTTATTTAGGCAGTAGAATCACAAAAGATAATCGAAGCAAGGTAGATATAAAGTGTAGGATAGCACAGGGTAGGAAGGCATTCGTAGAAAAGGAACAGATTTTAAGATCAAATATTGACTTGGGTATTAGAAAAAGATTACTGAAGGTATATGTTTGGAGTGTAGCACTGTACGGGTGTGAGGCGTGGACTATAGGAAAGGAAGATAAGCGTAGATTACAAGCATTCGAAATGTGGTGTTATAGGAGGATGATGAGGATTGGTTGGGAAGATAAAGTAACAAATGAAGCTGTACTAGAGTTAGTAGGGGAGAAGAGAAGTATTTGGAGAGTGTTACAGCGTAGGAGAGACAGATTAGTAGGGCATATCCTTAGGCATGGGGGGATTATGCAATTGATCATAGAAGGTAGAGTGGAGGGAAAGAGAGGGGTAGGTAGGCCTAAATTGGAGTATGTGAGTCAGATAGTTGAAGACGTTGAGATGAATAGCTATAGGGAGATGAAGGGATTAGCTCAGGATAGATCGGCATGGCGTGCTGTTTCCAACCAATCTTTAGGATTGCGGACTCTTTAACTTAATTAAAACAATAAATTATTTCAAGAAATGAGTTATTATTTGAATGGTGTACAAATATTCGCTGTCCCGGCATAGGTACAACTATGAAGGCGCATGTTTCATATAATGCCGAAGCGAGTAAGGCATTAGATATGGCAGGCTGGCATGTAGAATCCGATCCTACACATACAATTTTTTTCTACAATGCCGATGGCAGTGGGAAATTCGTTGTATGCCTCCCCCTAAAATTCCTCTCTGGTTTTGCCGGAGATTACAATAAAGGAATCTACAATAAATAAAGTAATCACAAGGAGTCTATTGAATTTTTAATCACATCTTCCTTTTAATCACATCTTAAAGAATTAATCTTCCTCTTCCTCTCCTCCTCCCCCCCTCTCCCTCGTCAGGTCAGGTCAGATCTTATATATTGTTATTTTGTTATCTTTATATATTATTTTGTTATATATTGTTATCTTATAGATTTTTAAATTCTAGACGGCGGACTGAATTTTCTACAAATTTTATTAAACCGTAGTTAATTCGTTAAGTATTGAATACGAAACTACTAAATTAATGAATTTACCGTGATATTTACGTACAATAAACAATAAATATTTGTCAAGCCTTGCTCGACTACGCAAGTACAACAAAATATCGAAAACGTCGATTTATGTTCATGAAGTTATAAACAACATTACTATAGATACGCAAAATATTCCATATGGCCATTTATTGACAGCGCCGACGCGTCGGTAAGGAAAGGGATAGACAGAGATCTTCTCACTCGCACGTTCAAACGATCGACAAACATACACTAGACGGTCACTCGGCAGTCATACCGTCTGAATAATGGAGTCTGGCCATTTGGCATCCAATTAACGCAAGGAAACTAGATAGACGTCATCTTGGCTTGCAGTATAGCGTGATTTACAAGAAATATACCCTGAATAGAAAATTATGACTTTTACTGTGAAATGAAATACGGCCTCATCATGAGAATTCGATAAAAATCACCCAGCAAGCCAAAATAAACCCTGAAGATAGGAATGAAAAGAGAACGTTAATTTACTTAATTTACGGATTACGAAAAATAATCAAAGAAATCCTAAAAACCGCTAATCTGCAAAACTACTTAAAGAACATCTCCAGATAAGATAGAAAATACATGATGTTGGCTATCTAGCTTCGTGCTCTAAATTTAACCAATTTGGTTAAATAATCAAAATTAAATTTAGATAGATTTCGTAAAATCAATGCAAGAAACCAGAATTTTAGGACTCACCTATTAGTCAGACCTCAATCCGTAACAGCTACCCTTCTTTTTCATGGTCCTCAAACGCACATGGCAAGGAAACCACTCGTCGACTCTTCCGGAGCTAGCTTCCTGCCTCTCAGACGTTCACACCAAGACGAGCTCCTGGTTTTTCAACGTTCACACCAAGAAGAGAAAAAAAAACTGTCCCATCGTACAAGATTCCTATCGCATCCCAAAAATAGATAACATCCAAATAGATAACATCAGTGTAAATAGTAGAAATCAACAATCTAGTTCTAATTACATAGTTCATTTATTAGTTTATAAAATCTAGTAAGTTCTTATACTCCAAAATTAAAAATATAAATACCTATAACTCATTGCAATTAATCAATTAGAATATTAAATCATTAGGAGTGAAAATAGGTTTATTGGACTACTGTGTATTTAAATTGTCAGGGTCACGAAGAGGGGGTCAGAACTCAAGAAATTGTTTATTGAAATGTAGGGGAGATGAAGAGGGGGTCAGAATTGAAGCAAATGTTTATTAGAATTCAAGTTCAGATTCTTTTTTCTTCAACGCCCTCTGGCTCCAAAATCTCTCGCCAGCAATGAACACAGTAACGCGATGCAAACTATTGTGTCCAGCCCGCATGCGCTTACATCAATCACATATTATAAACGTTCATAAATTGTCGCGTCCAATAAATATCAAATCACTAAAACAGTTTGTGTATTAGTAGAAACATCTGTAATGTCATCTGCCATAATTGCAACAAAGTCAGATCTTTTAATTTCGTTCAAAATTTGAACTCTACGAACTTCCAACATACAATCCAACAACTCGTTTTGAATACTTTTAGAAGTTCCTTTGAAAACTTTGGAATCTGCTAAATGACTACGCAGAATTTCGTCAATACTCTTACTATAGTTAACTAATTCCAAAAATACTCCTTTTTTTTCAGCTGTATCATTTTCCCGGTGTCCACGTAATGGGAGATTATACTTACCACACAGTTTTAAAATGTCCATTATTTTACTTAGCATCCTGCGATTCTTTAGAGCAGTTTCATTATAATTACGAATTGCTTGCACATATGCACTATTTAGAGAAGAAGCAATGTTTGTTCTACCCAGGAGTTGGAAACTCATACAAAAATTTTTATGCGACGCCGATTGTTCGTGAGTTTTTATTTTAGTTTGAAAATGTTTTAAGTCCGTAACACCTTCGTTCGTCCAATTATTGTAATTTGCAGCACCAAACAATATACACACGAAACAAAAAAATGCGTTAGTTTCGTCACAGCCACATAGCCACAATGTTTTAGTGTAAACACTTCTGTCAAATTTTCGCTGTTATGAGGATCTTCCCTTACACTCTTTGATTGTTTGTATTATATTTAAATCGGGAGTCGGAGGTCCATTTTCTTTAATATAAATTTTCTCAGTTAGGCTCATTGAGTTGAAAACTTCTTTAAGTCGCAGACTTTCATTGTGAAAATAATAAGATTTCTCGATTACTTTTCAACAAGCATTATACAATCACCTCATACTATGATGTCCAATGGCTAGATTTTGTTTTAATGCAAAGTAACTAAAGAAACATGTGAACTCTAAGATTTGAATTCAAACTTTTAAAATGTGGTATAAATTCTAATATCATAATGTAGTCCTTGTAATGTATATAATAAGACTGATATTAATGCATACAATATAAATCTCGAATTCATATTGTCAACCAGAAACTTCTTATACAGGGATATTTAAATTTTAACAATTATCAAGACCAGACGTAAGCAATACGTGCGCTACGCTATGATTATTGTTCATCTACTATGTCTATATATGTCATATATGAATATATGCTGCGGTAGAACAGTTGAAACGCGGAATAGGTAGATATAATTATAGTTATGTACTTATAGTTTTCGCAAACAAAGCCAATATAATATAACACAAAAGAGTGACAAAGGTGGTAGATTGTAGATTTCTTGGTTCAACTATTGAACGTCCTTTAGGCCAAGTGCACTATTATCTACACATAGATATACACAAAATACAGCGATATCCATCTGTTATGATTTAACCGCGAAAAAGTTTTAGTTTTTTATATAGTTTTTAGTAAAAATTTATATAAACTAATTAAAGAATGATGTTTTCTGAGACTATATGCGTTTTCTTCTTTATCTACATTACTGGGTGGGGCGTCACCCCAACGCCCTCCCCTACGAGCCGCCAGTGATTATCTCTGTGTCTATTGTTAGTATTGTACCATTTTTGTCGTTTATGTACTGTAGCGGCATTTCATTTTCTTTCCTTAGGCATTTTATGGTTTTGTAGAAGAGCTTTCTATTTCCTTCGTAGGTACTTCTCATTTTATCTTCGAATTTCTTCCAATCTTCCTCTTTTGCTTCTTTAATCTTAACTCTAGGAATTCTTCTCTTTATAACATATTCTTCGTACTTTTCTCTTGTGCGAGTCACTAGATATTCTTCCCACGCCCTTTTGTATTCCTTTACCTTTATTCTGACTTCCTCCACTGGCGTCTACCAGGCGGTTCTTTTGGGTTTTAAGTCAATTACTGTGGTGCCACAGCTTTCTTGTGCAGTCTCTAAAACTTTCTATTTCTATTTCCTTCGTAGTTATTTTATACGCAAAATCGTACATACGTAACTACACAGAACAAGGCCACTGTCTTATCTGGTTATTCTATATCAATTTTCCTATATAGTAGACTAGGCTTCTCTGTTGGGACGCTAAAGAATTGCGGCCCGAAATAGCTTAAATCAACGATAAATTCTTAGCTGTAGAAGCAGCGTGACGTCATGTTGCCATAGCAACCCGGGCCGCTAGTTTGTTTGCGGCTCGTACAATACGCAAACCAAAGAAACAGATGATATACTGCATACGGTCGCTCTCACTCTACCGCTTGCAACGGATACCACACGGAACGCCACACCGTGTTGTGTTGAGTGCTATCGCAACGCAAGCTTTATATTTTAGGAAAAACAATACCGACATAAAATATCACATTACAATTATATATCTACGGTGATGCGCTCGATGTTGGGGGGGGGGGCGTCGGTGCGGCCTCGAAAGAAACCGCCACTGGTAATGACATCAAAAACACATCATATTAATATCAATATCAGTATTACTATCAGTTTCGTCATAATCAAGGCAATTCCATGTACATTGCGATAGTATATTATGGAACATATTGTGGCCTTTTTTAGTTGTCGGGCATTCAAGTTTATTTTCTAATACATTTAATTTAGAGGCATTTTTATACATACTTCTATTATGTGTCCTTTATGGTGCTTTATAGGTTACTAGATACAACAGAAGCATTTAAATAAGAAATTTGTGAAGAAATAAATGTATTATCTAGGTAATTGTTGTTCCTGGTAGAAGCATGGATTGTTTGTTTAAAACCGTACGACTCAAACAGTTGGTTAAGCGCATTATTATGAGGCTGATTAAAATGTACGTTAAATTCACCAACTACAATGATTTTTCATATTATTTTACATTCAATAACGTTTGCCAATGTCAATAAACACATTAAAATCGCCTAAAGGAGGCCTGTGTATAAA
The DNA here is from genome assembly GCA_947310635.1 of Leptodirus hochenwartii. Taxonomy (NCBI): domain Eukaryota; kingdom Metazoa; phylum Arthropoda; class Insecta; order Coleoptera; family Leiodidae; genus Leptodirus; species Leptodirus hochenwartii. The sequence goes on from OX371184.1 coordinate 29,104,735, forward strand.
AATAATTACAAAACACACAATTTTAGAATTTATGGCAGACATTTCACAGTGAATTTCAGTTGATAAGATGTCGATTTTTGGCAGTATTTTATAGTTTATACCATTGCGTTTCTCGAGGCAACCGTATAATTTTTAAGTGGGCCATTTTAAATGAATCCTCATGGTTTCTGCGATTTTTTTTGTAGATATCATTGTCGTCAAAGTGGAAATAATATGAGACATTAGGAACAAGAAAGTCCAACAAAAGTTACTACGTCTCTTTGAAATTGATTTCTGCTTAGTTCTAGTACGATTGTGATTCTTTTACCTTCGAATAATGTTATTAATTTATGTTTCATCGACTCATAATGTACGAGTGTTATGATTAGTTGATTTTTATACTTATTGATAACTTGATCAAAAATAGGTATTTCAATAGGGTCTTCAGAATTAGAATTGATCGTAGAAACATTTACTTTATAATCGTCTCAAATTTCTTTGTTGTTGGTCTTCGTTTGTGTGTACTGATGATGTACTAATGATTCGTTATCTAGAATATCGTCTATGTTATTGAGTTAATTTCTACTCGAGTTAAAGCGTCTGCGTTAGTATTAATTTTAGTCTTCTAGCTTTAGTCATACTCTTCTAGCTTTCTTCTCTATATAAATGATTTATTCTATTTAATTATTGAATGATCTAGTTTTAACTTGATAACATTATAAGAATTTATATTCTTTAATTGAAAATAATTTTCTGTATCTATAAAAAGTTCTCTTCAATTTCCTTTTCAAATTTTACATTAATGTTATCTGCAGTATTATAAAATAAAGTTACTAGTACAGTGTGATTTTTAGCAATTGTTATATATTCTGGAATTTCGAAATTTTGAGACTCGATATTAACTTGAAGCAATGATTTATTTAATGAATCTTCATAATATAGAGCAATTTTTGTATATGAAGTAACAATTTCACTATTAACTAAAATTATTCTTTTTTTTTCCTTTTTTTCCTTGTTTCAGATTTATGCAAATTAAATTAAGTGCTCCTTTTACCCACCCTATCAACGACGCTTATGACTATATCCATATATTTACAACAAATATCATAGATTCTTTTATTAAGTCCACAAAATAAATAACAAATAGCAAATAACAAATGAGTCGATTATCAATAAAAAGAACTATATCTTTATAAATTGTTAAAATGTATAAACATATTATTTATTTGTAGCTTATAATCTTTTTTTTTCAACCATAAGGAAGATTTTAATTTTAATACCATTCGATGTTTGAATCAAGATTGAAGACACAGCAGGAAATATTTATGCTATGTCTGTACTTTGCCTGTACTTTCTATCAGCTTATTAAATCTATATTATCTCGGAAAGGACATGCCAGCGGTACCTATACTACCATGACTAACTTAACTTGTCCATAATATTTATCATGCTATTTATATAGCGTTTCCTATAGTCTGTCAATGTTTTCTATATTCGTGAAATAGGAAAATACTGTTTGGAAAGAAGAAATGTACAAATATTAAGAATATATTTACAGAACATTATATTAAGCATTTAAAATAGGTAAACATTACACACGTGAAAATACAGATGTCTCTCTCACTCTCAGCAATAAGTTTAGGAATATAAAATAAACATTCTTTAATTACAGATGTCAGAAATAGATTGAAATGCAAAAATGTATATTATAGTATAAATTACCTAACTAACTTTCGACATTTTATACAAAATGTTATGATACCATTAGAATTGTTAAATGCACAGGCAGGATCAATTATAAAGGCTGGTTTAAAGAATATATGACGAGGGAGCAAGGCACTTCCAACCTAGTATAATAGGGACAATGCCGAAAATAGGCTAGTGGAAGATCAATTCGGTTAGGAACATGTTAAGACGTATCCTTACTAGTTATTGATTATTTCATCAATGCAATACAGACCATAAAATGCTATTGAGGTCTTTTTTAAGAAAATGTATAGTTTGAATTATATTCTGTTCTTTTTCCACTGTATTAATTTAGTTTCTCTAAGAAGTATGAGAGGCGCTGCAATAGTTATGATAATAGGATCCTCCGATTATTATTCAATAATATTACCGATTATTTTGATATAAATTATTAAATTATTTAATTAATTATACTTCAAAGTTTTTCGTTTTCCAAATAATCCACTTGTATATTTTTGTCGGTTAAAACAACAAGAATTATATAATCGTTAATATAATTCGGTACTTTATTAAAAAGTTCAAGCAATTTACTTACATCAAACTAAATAAGATTTATTATAACAATCTACAATTATCATTTAAATATCTAGAATTATGACAAAAATAATATAAACAAATGTAAGTCTTGAACGGTATTAGCTAGTCTGGAGGTGGTAGCATATCATCGTCAACGACAACAGACTGCAACTCATCTGCTACCAAATCAATAGTGTTGGTAGCTTTATCCACATCTATGACTTCATTGTCCGCATCAACTGCATTTTTCTTCTCTGTTATCACTCTGTTATCCTATGTTATCTCTGTGTTATCCTCTTTTATCTCTCTGTTATCCTTTGTTATCTCTTCCTCCGCCATACCCGCTTGGCCTTCTTCTTCATTTTCTAAGTAAAAACTTTCTAAGAGAAATATTTAGTTTTTTTATAATAACATTATTTATTTCGTAACGTCCTAAATCGTATTTTCTATTCACACAAAGACCAGTAAATGCTATGTCGTTAAAAATATTTTTTTTGGACGCTCAAGGTTTTCCTTCAAATTATATTAAAATATAAGAGTTATAGAAATTTATATAAATATAAAAATGTAACCTATTAATTCATATTTAATCAATTTAAATAGCAGCCTCACTTCTGTAGATAATGGTTATGAGAATTTCTATTATTTCAGTGTTATATTAAAGCTATTGTAGTATATGTTAGAGAGTTATGTAACAAATCACTGTCTTCGTATTTGATGGTACAGTGGAACATATTCGGCATCAACTTAATTAGCACCTGTGAATTGTAGATCTGAGTGAAAATATATTAATATTTGATATAGCTTCAATGTACCAGTGAGAAGGCGTGTAATTAATGGATTATTACAGAATTCGTATCGTTAATTATAGTCAATGACCATGTATATATAGACGTTGCAAGTCCGCTTACGAAAACGAATCAACTTTAAGCGGTTGATTTGCATGTGTCAATATCTTACTCGCTAGAACTTTTGGAAGATAACTGCACTAGTATATTGATCAAATGCACTAATTAAAATATAATCGATGGTGATACTGTACTTCTGTTCTGGGCAATAATTAAAAATAATATTAGAAGCGCTTTGTGCAATACGAGTCCATGCAGATGGATATCAGGTTTAATGGTGTTGTGTATTTGCATAAACATACAGCTAGAAACGATCATATCCATGTTAAGGAATTGTTTTCTACAAATGAAAGGACGTAAGAGTCAATCAAATAGAAAGATTATTTTCCGAATACTGAATTACTTGATTTTTACAGCTTTGACTTGGTGCGAACCGTTTTCTCAAGCCCATTATTTAGAAACTTGGCAAATACCTTAGTAAAAAATTGATGTGTTTAAGGCTTACTTGGTGATATTCCATTGTAAATTAAATACGGGAGGAATTAAAACTATGTTTTTATATCAGAATAAGAAATATAAATTTATTTATAAAATTTATATATTACAACGACATGTTTCGGACTATCGTCCAGTATCAAGTGAACATTATAAGAAGAAACTACAAGAACAATGACAATGTATACATAGAAGTTGCAAGTCCATATACGAAAAGGAATCAACTTTAAGCGGTTGATTTTCATGTGGCGACATCTGCCGATATCTTCCCCACGAGAACTTGGTGAAGATAACTGAAGACTATGCTAGTATTTTGACCAAATACACGGGAGCGAAATTTTGACATTTTGCCACTTAGTGTGGCGCCATTGTCTCCCCATAAGCAATATGTTAATTGAATTCAATAGGCGCGTTGCTTCCCAAATCGACTTAAACCAAGCATTGTATGCTTGGTTTAAGTCGATGGTTTTATGCAAGGCTTGCAAAGTATGCACCAGTAAGGTAACGAATGTGGAAATATTTATTTGCGAAATACCTAATACAATATAAAAACAAAATAAATATATGTATAAAATATACAAGCCGATGTTTAGAATTTTAAAAGAAACGGGTATAGATTATAAGGATAGGAGAATAATTTTTAATTTATATAAACACCAAACTGCCTTAGTTAGAATTGAGGGGGAAGAAGAGGTAGCAAAAATAGGGAAGGGAGTTCGGCAGGGATGTACACTCTCACCGTTATTATTTAATCTATATATAGAAGATGCAATAAACAAAGTAAAAGAAGAGTATAGTGTAGGTGTGAATGTACAGGGAGAGAAAATATATATGCTGAGATTCGCCGACGATATAGCTATATTGGAAGAAAGTGAAAAGAATTTAGAAAGGGTATTGAATGGTATGCGGGCAGTATTGACTAGGGATTTTAACATGAAAATAAATATAGGTAAAACTAAAGTGATGAGGTGTGACAAAAAGGAATGCAGTAGAAAAATGAGGATCACAATAGGAGATAATAGAATCGAAGAAGTGTCAGATTTTTGTTATTTAGGCAGTAGAATCACAAAAGATAATCGAAGCAAGGTAGATATAAAGTGTAGGATAGTACAGGGTAGGAAGGCATTCGTAGAAAAAGAACAGATTTTAAGATCAAATATTGACTTGGGTAATAGAAAAAGATTACTGAAGGTATATGTTTGGAGTGTAGCACTGTACGGGTGTGAGGCGTGGACTATAGGAAAGGAAGAGAAGCGTAGATTAGAAGCACTTGAAATGTGGTGTTATAGGAGGATGATGAGGATTGGTTGGGAAGATAAAGTAACAAATGAAGCTGTACTAGACTTAGTAGGGAAGAAGAGAAGTATCTGGAGAGTGTTACAGCGTAGGAGAGACAGATTAGTAGGGCATATTCTTAGGCATGGGGGGATTATGCAATTGATCATAGAAGGTAGAGTGGAGGGAAAGAGAGGGGTAGGTAGGCCTAGATTGGAGTATGTGAGTCAGATAGTTGAAGACGTTGAGATGAATAGCTATAGGGAGATGAAGGGATTAGCTCAGGATAGATCGGCATGGCGTGCTGTTTCCAACCAATCTTTAGGATTGCGGACTCTTTAAAAATAGGTCACCATCTATTCCAATTGACCTATTTGTACAGAAGTTAGATGATTTTTTAAATAAAAGAAATAATGATGTTGAAATAATAATGGGTGATATAAATATAAATATTCTGAACACTGCTGATAACAATGTCATTAATTATCTAAATGTGCTAGGGATATATAACTATTTGTCATATATTAATAAGCCCACTACATTTTGCGTATGTGACCTAATTCTACATACTCCCGCATAAGTTGAGTGTAGGTTACCTTTAATTGATCATTTTTATTAAATTTCCGCTCTAATGCATAAAATCTCTTCATAGCAAATGATCTTGATTCACCTAATGTGTTATAATTGTCTTTGAATGGCATTTTGATGATCAATCTATCGGTGCTGTTTCTTTGAACTGATTTTGGAAAATGATTTTCGCAAAATGTTTCTTCCCTTGTGAAGACCCTTTCTTCTGAGACAGTTTCGTCTTCCCAAAGTTTGGATACCATACAGTCAATATCTCGCTTCTTTCCCGTATGAATTGCGCAGTGGTTACTAAATATTTTGCCCCTTTGCAGGATATCTAAGTACAACCCACAATCCACCCTAAATATGTGTTTTGTAAGATCGGCATATTGTTCCCTAGTAAATGTTTTCCTGAACATATTATTTGATAAAAAAACATCTGCTCCGACCATCATATCGATTTTTTTTCTAGCATTGAAATTAGGATCTGCAAATTTTAAATTTTCTGGAATTGTAAGATGATTTCTTGGAAACGATACTACCGGCAAATCACCTGTGATTGTCAGTAGTGTTAAACATTTGATTATGGTGCTATAATCAGTAACATTAGATTTGATCGTGACCATACTACTATCGGTGATATTAATTAACTCCAATAATTTTCATTTGTAGGAATTCCCTTTTTAATCCTAATTTATTGCATACATCTGCCGTGATAAAATGCGTCTGAGATCCACTGTCAAGCAGTATGCGACAACTGATATGTTCGCCCTATTTATTGATAACCCGAACAACTGCTGTTGACAGTATTATCTCCTGGCAGTGATTTACTACCCCCGTGAAAGACGTACTGCCCTGTGTATGTATGCCTCAGCTGATTGATTATCAGGTACGTGTTTGTCCCTGACCATACTACGAACGTGCAGTAAAATGTTGTGAGTGCGATTACACAGTCTGCAGTTGTTTAATTTGCACATCGCTACAGCATGGTCTGGACGCAGACATTTATAACATAATTTTAATTCGGTAACCCTTCTGTGGCGTTCTGCCGTGGCCATGCCTAAAAATCGTTTGCACGTGTAAATTGAATGATTTCCCGAACAGACTACACATTTATTAGTAAATGCTTTCATATCCGGTTTGGCGTTTGCCATATGATAAACTTTCCTTTGAGCAGGCTCCGATGTAGGGAAGCATAATTTTTTAGTAGTATTCTCTAATGTTTCACACTTTTTACGTAAAAATGCTAAAAACTCGGATAATTTCGGTAATTCATTATTACACGTACCTTCCCATTCCCGACGAGTTAAGTTGTCTATTTTACTTCGTAATGCACAAATTAACAGGTTATCCCATGATTCTGTTGGTTGATCCCAAGTATTTAAACATTTAATATGATGCCCAACCGTTTCTAATAAATTTCTAATTGCGCCCGCGTATTCCTTATTGAATGATTCAATACGGTAAATTGCCTCAATGTGTTTTGTTGTAACTACATACACATACAATAACAACCCCGAGTACCTGTATTATTTGGTATTGGGATTGTATGTTCGACGGTAAAGGTAGTCGAGTTTAGCTCCTCGAAGAGACCAGTCGTAAATTATAATTTAATAAATAAAACTATTCTTAACATGTGTAATTGATAACACAACAATGGTGGCAGCGGTAAACTCCAGTCTCTTAGAAGGCGTAGGATTATGGGGCTATACTTGCACAAATAACTAATTATACTAAAAGTGGACGATCAACTATCAACAAATAAAAATAAAACAAATAAAATACAATAAAAGTGAAAATTACAAACAAACAAAATTTATAATCACGAAGATAACCATCACATAGAACGAGAACATAACGAGAACAGAACGAGAACAGAACGAGAACAGAACGAGAACAGAACGAGAACAGAACGAGAACAGAACGAGAACAGAACGAGAACAGAACGAGAACATAACGAGAGCAGAACAAGAATAGAATACCCGGGGCCCATCGATCAACAGAACTACAACAAGAAACATAAACAAGGATTCATTAATGTAAGTTACAGCTAATTAATTATAAATGTATATGCGTACAAATAATTTGTGATTAGCTAATGTACAACTATAGTTTGAGGTCCAAAACAAAATCAGCTATTAGTAAAACACAATCAAATACAATGAGTACTCCAGCCGGTAGTAGCCAAAATGAAAACCAAAACCCATCTCATTCTTTAAAACCACTATTAGATTATTTAAAACCATTCAGCGGTGACAAATCTGATAATTATATGTGTTTTATTAAAAATTGCGAACGAGTTCTTTCGCTTGCGGAAGGTACGCAGAAAATTGCGACGCTGCATGCAATTATTTTGAAATTAAGCGGAAAAGCAGAAACTAAAATACAACATCGCGATTTCAAAACATTTGATGAATTAAAAACATTTTTAGATAGATTTTACGATGAATCGCTTTCGATTGCAGAGTGTAATATCCAATTTTCATCTTGCAAGCAAAATCACAACGAAAACGTAGATGATTATTTTTGTCGATTAGAAAATTCGTTGTTTAAACTAATTAATATTACTGCGGAAAGAAACGAGTCCGAAGAATATTTAAAAACATACAATAATAATTTATACGCGCAAGCACTAAGCATTTTTATTTTAGGATTACGGTTAGAGCTACAAACTAACGTACGTTTGCAAAACCCGAATTCATTAGATGACGCCTATGCTTTAGCAGTAAAAGAAGAAAATATTATAAAAATACAGGAACTACATCGTAGTATTACGCACTATGTAAATCAATGCATTCATTGTGGTAAAACGAACCACAATTCAAATTCTTGTTTTTTTAGAAATAATTCGAACCCAAACTCATCACAATCCAGCCGAAATGAAAGTTGTTATCATCCAAATAATAACAGTAACTTTTGTACATTCTGTAGAATACCAGGACATAATATTTCAATTTGTAGGCAAATTAAATTAGAAATGTCGCAATATCAAACCTGCTCAAATAATTTTCAAGGACAATCAAATTACGCAAATAATCAATTTAGATATCAGACACCACATAATAACTTTCCGTCAAACTTCAATAATAATAACAATCGAATTATCCAAGATAACAGAAATAACAATGGATATTACGATAATAACAGCAGACAACATAGTTTCCGTCCTAATTTTAACAACAATAACAGATATTTCCATCAAAACAATAATTGTAGCAGTGGATATAATAATACTAACAGGCAAGATTTTAATCGTTTCACTAACAATAATTCATATAGCGGGGTTAGAAATCAACCAAGTACTAGCCAACGAGTTATATATAATAACAATCGTCAAAATTCTATACATCAATTGTCGCAGAATGATGGTAGATTTGTTAACCATTACATGCCAACTCAAATTACCAACACAGATCCGATTTACACCAATGAATATCTAAATCGCACTACCAATACACATTCAAATAGTAATCAGAATCGCAGTACTTCGGGAAACGATGTACAGATTCCACAGAACAGGCCCACTGCGGAATCTCAGATGTAACTAGTAAGAGGGCTACTTCATTAATAAATATTCACTGCAATTCCCAAAACATAGATAGTATTCTTCCTTTCATTAGATTAGATACCAACGTACGAAAAAATAAAAGTGTAACATTTTTAATTGATACTGGCGCGGAATGTTCTATTATAAAATCAAACATCCTAAAATCAGAAGCAAAATTAGATGATGAAAAATTAACCATGACAGGTATTTGTGGCAAATTAGAATCTTTAGGAACATGCATGATAAGCGTGAAATTAACTGATAGTGATTATGTATCCCATAAATTTCATGTACTACCTTACACAATAGATTCCAGATACGATGCAATTTTGGGCATGGACTTTCTTTTAAAATACAATTGCGTAATCAGTACTATAAATATCACTATTAACGGCATAAAAATATTTTTCAAACCAACGACAAATGAAGATGTCCATAATATTGAGCTTTCTTTAAGCACAGACAAAAGTTCTGTAAATAACAATAATTATAGTCCCATTGAAACTAAAAACAGTTCAATTACAAATACTAATGATACGTCGGGAGAAAATAAAATCTGTATACCAGCACGCAGTGAATACATCGCTAACGCTAAATGTTTAAATAGTAACTCGGATACGGAGGGCATTTGTAGGTCACACACAATAAATTCGGATTTGTATATAAGTTCATGCTTTACAAACAATAAAAATGGAAAATGCATTATAAGTATCTTAAACATTTCAGAAAATGACATGATAATTGACATTCCAAAGGTTACAATCGAGCCTATGGATCATAAATCTATAATGACTGTAAATGCATTTCATATCAGCAAATCGGAAGTAAATGGTAACCGTATAGCGAAAGTAATAAATTCGCTTGATTTAAATCACTTAAATTCAGAAGAGAGTGGACGTATTATTGATATTTGTGAAGGATATAGTGATATATTTTTCCTAGAAACGGACAAATTAACTTGAACAGATGCTATTACTCAGAAAATTTATTTACAAACAAACACAGTACCGGTTAACACAAAGCAATATAGATTACCGTATAAGCAATTAGAAATAATCAAAGAACAGACACAACAAATGTTAGAAGACGGAATCATCGAAAATAGTTGCAGTCCTTGGAATTCTCCAATTATTATCGTGCCTAAGCGCCCAGGACCAAACGGTGAATCTAGATATAGAGTTGTAATAGATTATAGAAACGTAAATAGTAAATGCCAGGGAGACTCCTACCCCCTTCCGTGTATTAGCACGATACTTGATCAACTAGGACAGTCAAATTATTTTACAACACTTGACTTGAGTAATGGGTTCTATCAAATTCCTCTTGATGAAAGCAGTCGCGAGATTACCGCTTTTAGCACACCTGACGGGCATTTCCAGTTTAAACGGGCACCCATGGGACTAAAAGGGTCACCAGCCTGTTTTCAGAGGTTGATAAATACAGCGCTTAGCGGACTCGTAGGGTTAAAGTGTTGGGTCTATTTGGACGATATCTGTGTTTATGGCAAAAGTTTACAAGACCATAATAACAAATTAGTATCTGTATTTGAGCGTCTTAGAAAATATAATTTAAAATTACAGCCAGAAAAATGCAATTTCTTGAGGAAAGAAGTAGTGTACCTAGGACACGTTATTACCGATAAAGGCATCAAACCAAATCCAGCAAAAACAGTAGCTGTAGATAGTTTCCCAACCCCGATCAATGCAAAACAATTAAAATCATTCCTTGGGTTAGCTTCCTATTATAGGAGATTTATAAAAGATTTTGCAAAGATCGCCGCCCCAATTAATAGCTTACTAAAAAAGGAAGTAAAGTATCGGTGGACTGATGTGTGCGATAAGGCTTTTAATACATTAAAGGCCACACTCACGTCGTCTCCACTATTACAATACCCTGAACTTGAGAAGCCTTATACATTAACGGTGGACGCAAGTGGAAATGGAATAGGCGCAATTTTAAGTCAAAAGTATACTGGCCAATTACCAATAGCGTATGCGAGTAGAACATTAAATAGCGCAGAGAAATCATATTCCACTACCGAAAGGGAGATGCTTGGGTTGACCTGGGGAATTTCTCATTTTAGACCGTATCTATATGGAAACAAATTTACAGTAATTACAGACCACAAACCATTATTAGGATATAAGAAATTCACAGACGTAAGTTTGAGATTAACTAAAATGCGGTTGAAATTAGAGTGCTATGATTTCGATGTACTGTATAGACCGGGAAATCAAATAGCTAATGCAGATTGTTTATCACGGATCCCTACACTCACCGAACCTTCCATTGTAAACAAGTCAACCAAATTTAGTAGATCACAAAACATAAATACCTTACATATGCATTCTAATGAAGTACTTGAAGAAGCTAACAATAAAATACTAACTAATAGTTTCAACCATATTAATGTAACTGGTGTCACTCGTGTAAATACAATATTCGATAGTTACGATGATTTTAAAAAACATAAATCAAATAATATCATAATAAACAATAGCATAATGGAAACATGTTGTATCCTATGAAGTAGTAATCAGAACTAATGTATAAGCATTCATTTTGAATAGCCCGCCAGGTCAGATCCAGCGGCTATAATGACATGTACAATTCTAACCATAAAAACTAGATAACTAGTGAGTTTGTCAAGACAAAACTAATCCAAGAAGACAGCAGAAAGGCTGTAGAGAAACGAGTTCAAGACTGTGCATTAGCTGCAAAACATAGCAAGTCACACGACAAGGGAACTTCATCCAAGCCGAAGAAGAAAGTGCGCTGTTATAATTGTGGCGAATTAGGTCACATAAGGCCTCAGTGTGATAAACCTCCTAAAGATAAGGACAAAAAACAAGTCAAGAAAGGTGATAATGCCGTGCTGAGTGCAATGATGGTGAACATAGCATCCAATAGTTGGTACGTTGATTCTGGCGCAACTTCGCACATGACGAATTGCAAAGAGTGGTTACAGAATTTCAGCGATACTGAAAGCAAGAAGGTAACCCTAGCCAATAATGCCAAGCTTTATACCCAAGGTCGTGGGGACGTAGTTGTGGAGACAAACACAGGAAATACAAAGATATCAAATGTAGTGCATGTACCAGGTCTGAACGCTAACCTTCTCTCTGTAAGTACAATGGTCAACAATGGGCTGAATGTAAACTTCTCTAAGGAAGGGTGCCATATCTATAGGCCTAAAGTTGGACACAACATTCAGGGGGAGATAATGGCTACCGCTACTAATGTTGGTGGAATGTACAAGCTAGACACAACTGAGAGAGCAAATGCTGCAGCTGTGAGTGTGACCAACACGCATGAATTGTGGCATCAAAGATTAGCTCACTTGAACCGTAGAGATATGGGCTTGCTTGCTCAAGGTTTGGCTACTGGCATGCATGTTACAGGCACCAGTGATAAACAGTGTATACCTTGTATTGAAGGCAAACAGAGCAGAACTCCATTCAAGACTGTCGGAGGCAAGCGCGCTAAAGAGAAACTAGAGCTTGTACACTCCGACGTCTGTGGACCCATGTCGGAACCGTCATGGGGAAATGCTCGATATGTCGTGACGTTCACAGACGACTTAACAAGGAAGACTTTCGGATATATGATGAAATCGAAAGACGAAGTGAAGGCCAAGTTTGAAGAATTTAAAGCGTTCACTGAAAATCAATGCAACAAAAGGATCAAGACTTTGAGAACAGATAATGGTACTGAGTACACCAACAAAAGTTTTCAGGAGTTCCTCAAGAAAAATGGCATAAGACACCAAACGACTGTGCCATATACACCCGAACAAAATGGTGTGGCAGAGAGGTTAAATCGGACATTAGTTGAAAAAGCTAGATGTATGCTTCAGGACTCGGGACTTAAAACAAGGTATTGGGCAGAAGCTATCAATACTGCAATATATCTGAAAAACAGATCGCCTTCGAGAGCAGTCCCAGGTGTGACTCCAGAAGAAGCGTGGACTGATGGGAAGATTGATATCAGTCATTTAAGAGTTTTTGGTTGTCGTGCGTATGCACATATTCCAAAGGAATTGCGCAAGAAATGGGATCCAAAATCTAGGCCGCTGATTTTTGTGGGATATTGTGAAAATTCCAAGGGATATCGTCTGCTAGATCCAGAAAAGCCGTATAAAGTGATCAAGGCCAGAGACGTAATTTTCATTGAAGAAAATACGACACGAGGTTCGGAGAAGATCGCTTTGGGAAACAAACAAGTTTCTGACGTCAAGTCCAAGACTGAAGACAATGTTGTTGACTCGGATAATTCAGAAGATCATGTTGAAGCAGACGATTCATCTTCAAGTTCAAAAAATGAGGATCATGATTCAGCAAATCCTGACGAATGGGAAGTTGCAAGCAATCAAAAGCCTGTAACCAGGTACCCTCGTAGAAACAGAAAACCCAAACAGTATCCTGATATGGTGGCATATGAAGCTATGTGCACCGAAATCAAAGAACCGAATACAATAAAAGAAGCTTTGACATCGAAAGAACAAGAATCGTGGAAGACGGCTATGCAAGAAGAGTTCAATTCGCTGATAGAAAACCAAGTTTGGGATTTGGTCGATCCACCTGCAAATAGAAAAATTGTAGCAAATAAATGGGTCTACAAAGTAAAGAAGGCAGCAAATGGGAAAGTTGCAAGATATAAAGCAAGACTAGTCGCAAAAGGGTTTACCCAGAATCAAGGTGTAGATTACGAAGAGACATTCTCGCCAGTGGTTAGAAGCTCGACCATGAGAATGCTTTTTGCATTAGCTGCTCAACTTGATCTAGACGTTGATCATATCGATGTAACCACAGCATTCCTACACGGCGAATTGGAAGAAGAAATTTTCATGCAGCAGCCTGAAGGATTCGTGAAGAAGGGTGAGGAATCTAAAGTTTGTCGTCTAAAAAGGGCCATTTACGGACTAAAACAGTCGTCCAGAATGTGGAATAAGAAAGCAGATGCAACGTTGATCGAAGCAGGTCTAAGAAAATCCAGTTACGAACCTTGTATATATTACAAGATTCACGGCAAATCTGTTCTAATTATTGCCCTGTATGTCGACGATTTTCTTATTCTGTCTAACTGCGAAGAAGATAAAGCAAAAATAAAAGGAGTACTTGCGAAGGAGTTCAAGATTCAAGATCTAGGTGAAGCTGCTCACTGTCTTGGGATCAGAATCCAACGAGATCGGAAGAACAAGAGAATCTTCATTGACCAGAGGAAATATATTGAAGAAATATTGCAAAAGTTTGGGATGAGCGATTCAAAAGCGACTGCGACACCACTAGACGTGAACCAGAAGTTGTCCAGGAACGACAACAGTGCTGAGAAGAACTCGCCGAACATTCCATACCAGCGTTTGATTGGTTCTTTAATGTATCTGGCAGTGTGGACTAGGCCTGACATAATGCACGCTGTAAGTGTATTGAGCCAATTCAATACAGCATTCACACTTGAGCATTGGAAGGCAGCAAAACGGGTTCTTCGATACCTGAAAGGTACTCTAAACTACTCTCTGGTATATGAGAAAGCGGAAGATCCTACCATTGTTAACGCATATGTAGATGCAGACTGGGGTGGTGCAGAAGACGACCGCAGAAGTTACACGGGCTATGCAGTTTTACTTGGAGGAGCTGCTGTGAGCTGGGAGTCAAAAAAACAGAAGACCGTGGCATTATCCAGCACAGAGTCGGAATATATGGGAATCAATTTTGTTATTGTAGGCACTCCTCATACTTCAACGAACTTTACACCACATGAACTTGTTTTTGGCGTGTCGCCTAATTTACCCTTACCTATAGTAAGTGAGCCAGAAATTACCTATTCATACGATGATTATGTTGCGGACTTAAAATTAAAACTGCAACGAAGTAGACAGTTAGCGAAAAATAATATTATAAAGCATAAAAATACATCCAAGCAACAATATGACAAAAATCTCAATATAGCAATATTTAAAGTAGGTGATAAAGTTTTACTGAATGACGAAACTGTAAGGCGTGGAAGAAGCGCCAAGCTTAGTCCGAAATGGATAGGACCTTATGAAATTATCTCTGAAGACTCTGAAGTAAATTTTACAATTCTAAAAGGCAATAAACATTATAAAACTCACTGCAATCGTCTAAAGCAATTTTATGACTAGATCGACAAGGGTATATACTGCGGCATTCGTCAGAGATTCCTTATATTGCCAAAGTTGGGATAAGAAATTCGTCACGAAATACGTGACAATTCGTTGATTTTAGAGAAGATAAAAATTAGATGTTCGAAGAAAATGAACCGACGGTTATTTGAAACCATAAAGTGACCAAATGTTGTATTTTGGTTAAGCCTCTGCAGTAAGCCTTTCATTAGTAAGGAAATCGAAAAATAGTCGGAATTTAGGAAAGCAAATACAATTAAACAGAAAGATCATTAAAATTCCATTATATTCCCCTATTTATCAATGTTTCGTATTGAGAAAAATTCTTTATATTAGAATCTTACAAAAAAAGGAAAATCTTTATTGATTTTGTTACAAGTACATGTACAATTAGAACTAACTTTAATATTAATATTACAGTGGTTTTTATATTAATTAATTGCTAAGGTTGCAATTTAGGAATTGCTCATTATAGGTTCAATGATTTTAATATTAATATTACAGTGGTTTTTATATTAATTAATTGCTAAGGTTGCAATTTAGGAATTGCTTATTATAGGTTCAATGATATGGAATTATAATTTAACTAGAGCAAACCAATCCTATTACATTTATATGGTGTATTATAACTCCTCCATCCTAAGATTAAATTTTATTCCAAAAAATTTTTTTTCTTTATTACTAAAGTATAATTTAATTTAAAAGATTTAAGTTGAATTTCATATTATTACTGTTTGTTCCAAGTTTTCTGTTTCTTCTTCTTTATGAGTTGGATTTTTTAAATATTTAAAATATGTGGATTTAACTATTAGAAATGTTAAAATTGACAAAAGAATAATGTATAAAATAATGGTCCATATACTTGCTGTCTTGACGCGAATTGGAGTTGATATTTCTTCTAATTGTTTTTTTTGATCTTTGAGCTTTTCTTTGATGTCTTGAGTTTCTTTGAGGTTTACTGCATTGAGGTCTATGGTAGGCGGATTAAATCGGGCTGGTTGATGATCCAGGAATGATAGATTTAATTTTGGAAGTTGAGGGTTGTTGAACGAAAGTGTAGTCGGCTTAAATGTCTGTAATTTGATTGAATTAATTTGTACGATGCAATCGGAGTTGGATTCTAATAGGTATGATCCAAATAGTGGTTGATTTCTTCTAGTATTTCCACAGGATACTGTTGATACGGTGTGGTCGGGTGCTGTGATGAGCCATTTACCGTCTGAAATTCGGTTGGTTTGGGTTTCGTGAAGTTGGATGCCAAAGGACGTGCAGCTAGTAATGTTGGGTTGATAATTGATAAGTTGAACTGCACACGGAGAGTTGTCGTTCTTCTGGATTGTATGGGCTTCTTTGCAAAGATATTCGTTTTTGTTCATATTTACACATTTTTGATCCATATATGCGTACTTTGAATTACTAAGTGCAAGGTATGGTTTGTAGGGAAGATTGATGTAAAATTGATACGGTTCTTTAGGAACGGGTACAGGATACAATTGATAATATTGATATATTTCTGATTCTACTAATGGAAGTTCTAATATGAAAGTTATAATTGATTGTTTCGAATAGCTTTTAATGTTTATTACTTGTTCAATGATTAAAATATTTTCTATATTAATTTCTAACGGTAAAATGTCTATTGTTAGGTAAGATTTAAATTTATTAATTTCTGTTAGTAGATCGAACGGATTAATAATTGAATTATGTAATGTGTTAATTTTTGCAAAAGTGACAGCTACTTCAATCCTAGTTAAAATATCATAAATTGTTTGATACATAACAACTATTTGATTTATTACGATATTAAATTGATAAAACTCGTGAGTTGTTGTTTTTTGCAATGACACCTTTTCAATAATGTTTTCAATGTATAACATTTTTGACTCTAATAATTGGTCGTTGTGTGAAATATTTGCTATTAAATTTTGAAATTTGTTAATCGTGGTTTCTAGAAGAGATACCTGATTTAATATGTTCACTTTTAATTTATTTTCATTTGATTGTAATTGTTTGATTTGACTATCATATCGTTCAGCGTCTTCCACATCTAAGTTTCCTGTAATACATTTAATGATGGATCCCACTGGATTAAGAATACCTCGTTTAACTTTAAAAGAATGATCAAATATTGGATTTAATTGGAAGAATTGGCTTTCAATTCGGTTTTCTAAGATTTCTATTGATTTTATAGAGTTTGTAAATTCTTTACTATATGTGTCTTCTTGATTATTTTTTTCTATTAAAAAGTTAGATTGTTTTTTTTATAGATAAAAATTCTATTATGAGGGGATTTAAGTCGTATATTTGGATGAGTGATAGATGGTTAGATAAAATTTTAACTGTGCCTAACTTATAAGGAAGAAGTCCAGGGTTTTCATTTAAGTCGTGAAATGTCACGTCATTGTCTGCGATGATGGTCCCGGTATACCTGAAATAATAGGTTTCGTTTCGTTTATGTGAATAATGTCTTTCTTCTTTGTTTTTGGATTTTCAATTTCAATTTTGTGGTTATCTAACATTTTTGTAACAGTAAAAGGACCGTTAAATTTAGGGTTTAATTTTCCTTTTCGTGCGTCTGTTTTCTTGTAAACTGTCGCTCCTATATGTAATTTTATTGTCTGTCTGTCATTATTAGTTTTATCTATAGTTTTTTGTTTTTTGTCTAGGGATGATGATTGTACTTGATCGTAAAGGGCTTTAGTATTTGATAAATGATTTTGAACATAGAATGAATAGGCTCTGACGGGGATTAAGGACATTGGATCTCTAGAGTTTGTGTGGCCAAAAACTAGTTCAAAAGGGGTATAATTTGTAGTAGAATGAATGGTACTATTATATGCTATTATTGCGTAAGGCATTAAATCAGTAATTATTGCATTTTTATTTGTTTCTTTTAATAGTCTTAAATGTTCTAGAATTGTCGAGTGGAAACGTTCAATAGGTGAATTTGATTGGTGATGATATGGAGTTGTAAAATGAATGTCAATTTTATGTGCTTTTAACATGATTTTTAAATTATCATTCTTAAATTCTGTCCCGTTGTCAGTGACAATTTGTTGTGGAATACCAAAGTTTGAAAAATAATTAGTTAGTTGCTTACAAGTTGAAATGGAATTGCCATCATACGGTACGGCTTGTGCAAATTTAGAGAATTTATCAATAAGTGTTAAGAATTTTTGGTTAGCTGCAATAAATGTATCCATATGTATTATATCGAAAGGTCTTGAAGGAGTTTCAGTTAATATTAAGGGTTGATTAGGAGGTTTCCTATTGTACTTGGTTCTCTGACATATTTCGCAATCATTTATGTAGTTTGTTATATCAGATTTCAGTGATTTCCAATAGTATTGTTCCTTAAGTGATTTATACGTTTCGTCAATACCTCTATGATTAGTTTTACCTTCATGTTTATATTTAATTAATAATTTACGTTCGTCAGGCTGGACATTATTAATTAATTTAGAGCATTCTATTAATTTAAATTTTTGATAATGGTCTGAAAGGGCTTTCTGAAACAAAGGTCTTAATTCTTTAGAGAGAAAGTAAATATGACTTGTATTTTTAAGAAGATATTGTTTTAAGAAATCTATAATGCATTGTAAGTTCATAGGCAAGGTTGCTTTAATTATTTTATTATTATCAAAAGTTTCACTGAGACATTCACTAAAGTTTTCTGCAGGGGACTTTTTTACAATAATTTGAAAGGGTTTGTTATTAATTATTTCATCAAGTATAGGGATGTCGGTTATATTATCAAATGTGGTTTTACTGTGTATTGTGTCAGATGTGTTAGGGATTTGAAATCGACAGTTTTGTTGAATATTAATTTTTGGAATGGGTTTAGGAATGGTTTCACTGGGGTTTAGGTAGTCTGAAATGTCTTGCAGATCTGTTGAATATTGATCATTTTGTGAATCAGGTTTTTCGGAAATATCGGATATGAAGTTTTCTATTATACTATCAATATCATCGGGATGGTTTATTAGAGATTCTGTCTCAATAGCGTTGTGTTCAATTCGGGATAAAGCGTCTGCATTTTCTAAAGTCGTATAATGTATTATTCCTACACCATTATTTTGTTGTACGGGAATTTTAATTTTTTGAATGCTACGTGGGGGAATTGTAAATATGAATGGTTTATAATTTTTAATTTTTTGTTTTTCAGATTGTTGATTGAAATTTTGAAAATATATTGGTAATATAACATTGGGGGTTTCTAAGTTTGAAGTGTGAAGATTTATTTTAGCACATATTTGTGTTAATAGATTTATACCGATTAATCCTTCGAATTTTGGTGAAAAATCGAAAAGATGGAATTTATGTTGTCCAGAAGTTTTAAAACAATTAAAAAGTGGAATGTTCATAACTTCGTTATGAAAGGAAGTAGCATGAGCGCTTTTAACTGTAAAAGGTTCATGGTAAATAAAAGAGGGATATATATGATATGCTAAACTGGGTCTGATAAAACTGTTACCACTACCTGTGTCTATAAGAAATTTGGCATTTAATTCGGGAATAAAAATATATGGAAGGTCGGAACTATTTTTGTAATTATTTAAATATATTAAGTTTGATTGGAAGGGTTCGGAGTTAACCGAAAATTTTGAGAAGTTTCATCGATGTAATAATTATCTTCTGATTCGTCTTGGGAATAATTTTCTGAATAATTTTGGGAATATTCATTGACGTTTTCATTACCGGTTTCATTATTTGTATTTTCGTATGGGTTGTCTAAATTAATGTCAAACGGAATATTTTCGTTAATTGTACCATAATTGTGAGTAGGTGAATATTCTTCAGTTTGATTGAATGGTTCATCTGATATAAAATTTATAGGTTGTGTATTATGACGATTTGATATTCTGGTATGACCTGAAGAAGTGTCCATTGGTTGAGGATATTGGGTACTATTAGGATTACTGTATTTAGGAATTGCACCAGTTTGATTATTGGTGAAATTATTTTGAGGAAATCTTGGTCTTTGTAAGAAGGGATTAAATTGTGGTGGTCTAAAAGAGAAATTAGGATTTTGTGTTGGTTTTGGATAAAACTGTTGTGTGGGTTGTTGTAAATTGAAAGGTCTTGGTATTATTTGCCTGAAATTTGTATTTGTGTTATTTTGTGGTCTGAATGTATTGAATTGTCTTGGTTGGTTAGATGTTTGTGTTCTCTGTATATTATGCTGAGGTGTCTGATTATAAACGGAAGTTTTATTTAAAAGTACTGAGCGATTTTTGTAATCAACAAAATTCTCTTCTTCATGTGCGTATGACATAGCCTGTTCTAGTGTTGCGGGATTTTTTAATCTAACAACTAACTGCATGTGATAATGTAATCCATTTATATAAGTTTTTAAAGACATATCTTCGTATTGTTGAATCTTTAAAAGTTTTAATGGTTCGTTTTGTTCTACTGAATTTACTTTTGAGACTAATATACTACGGGCATCTTGTAAACGTAAACCAAAAGATTGTGGATTTTCATTACGTTCTGGGCGCATGGACATTATGTCCTGAACAATACAATCAACTGATCGTTGATCGGAAAATGTTGATATAAGAGATTGTTTAATTAGTTGCCAAGAATTTAATTCTATGCGTGAAGCAATTAAATCCGCAGCTCTTCCTTTTAATTTACTTATTACGGTTTCAAATAAACATATATTGATAGGTGCATTGGCATCGTCTACATTTTGATGTGTTAGTAAAAAATTTTCGCATGACTTAATAAATCTATTCAGTTGTCTAGCATTACCGTCAAATGGTGGAATATTATCCGCTTGATACCTGATCATTGGAATATTTATTTGTGCCATTTTTATAGGTGTTTGAGCTTAGCTATCACTTAAGCATAAATTGAAATTAAGGTGAATGATTTTAATAGTATTGTATTTCGCTTACTATTAATATAAAAATTAAATATAGTTATTTTGATTTACTTAATCAAAATTGTTTACTTTAAATTATATATATTTTTTTTTTTAGAAATAATATTTATTCTTCAGAAATATTACTTATCAATTTATCAATAGGAATAAAAATAAGGAATGAGATTAAATAAGGAAGCACTTACAGTAAAATGATTATTGCTGTGGTTTCCATTTAAATCTTGATTCCAACAGGTTTGGCGATGTGGTCCTCCCCTTGGCTTATGTATGGAATTGGAGAAGGTACTCTTCTTCCGCACCAATATTGATGTTCGTTCAATTTGGCCGCGAGCTCTTCTTGTAGTTAGTAACTTGCCGTTGAATCCAATTTTCGAAATTCTTGTGGACTCCTCAATGGATAGCCGCAATGAATTTTGAAGATAGGTTTTTTTGAATTAGACTAAAGAGTTTTACTCAAAAACAAATGTGCGATACAATGTTTCGTCTAATCCTACCGACTGCGCCAGAAAAATTCTTTATATTAGAATCTTACAAAAAAAGGAAAATCTTTATTGATTTTGT
The DNA here is from genome assembly GCA_947310635.1 of Leptodirus hochenwartii. NCBI lineage: Eukaryota > Metazoa > Arthropoda > Insecta > Coleoptera > Leiodidae > Leptodirus > Leptodirus hochenwartii. The sequence goes on from OX371184.1 coordinate 29,126,298, forward strand.
TACAAGTACATGTACAATTAGAACTAACTTTAATATTAATATTACAGTGGTTTTTATATTAATTAATTGCTAAGGTTGCAATTTAGGAATTGCTCATTATAGGTTCAATGATTTTAATGTTAATATTACAGTGGTTTTTATATTAATTAATTGCTAAGGTTGCAATTTAGGAATTGCTTATTATAGGTTCAATGATATGGAATTATAATTTAACTAGAGCAAACCAATCCTATTACATTTATATGGTGTATTATAACTATTGGCATATTTATACTTCATTTCCATGAAAAAATAAAAATAATCAAATCACAAATTATTTGACGTCAGGATTTTATAAACCTCGTTAATGTGAAATATAATATGTATTCTAGATAATAGATTTAATTACATATGTTTAACAATAAGATTTTCCTAGAAGGTATTAAACTAGTTAGTAATAATTTACAAATATAATATAAGATAACATACACATATAAAGTACAAGCAGAAAGTAGAAATCATGGCTAATGGAACATCTAGGAGCGACATAGATTGCGAATGGAGGGAAATCAGAAATGGGTTAACTACAGCAGCAAATGAAGTATTAGGCACAAAGAAAAGGGCAGGTAGGAGGGAATGGATCACGGAAGAAATAGTTGAAATGATAGAAGCAAGAAGGAAAATTAAAATAGGAAACACAGAAGCAGGACAGAAAAAATATAAGGAACTAAGGAACTTAATTAATAGGAAATGCAAGCTAGCGAAAGAAGAGTGGATAAAAGGAAACTGTGAGGATATTGAGGAGGATATGAGAAGAGGTAAAGTAGATTTGGGCTACAGGAAAATTAAGTCACATTTTTCTAAAGTAAAACCAAAGGGTAACATTATATGTGATAAGCAGGGTAAGGAACTCACAGAAAATAAGGAAAAAGCTAGAAGATGGAAGGAGTATCTTGAAGATTTATATAAAGGTAGGCAGGACATGGAGGAGCTAGAAAATGTGGAACAGATAGATGAGGATGACTTAGGTCCTAGCATACTTAGGTCAGAGTTTCATAGAGCATTAAATGATTTACGGAATAACAAAGCAGCGGGGATTGATATGATACCAGCCGAATTAATAAAACACGCAGGGGAAAAAATGCAGGAGCGATTATACAGGCTAGTTTGTAAAATATATGAGAAGGGAGAAGTACCACAGGATTTTCAGCGTAGTAGAATAGTAACAATGCCGAAGAAAATAGGAGCTAATTTGTGTGAGAACTATAGGACCATTAGCCTACTATCACATGCATCGAAGATATTGTTAAAGATTATTTATAGGAGATTAGAAAATAAAGTAGAGGAAAGGCTAGGAGAAGATCAGTTAGAATTGAGGGGGAAGAAGAGGTAGCAAAAATAGGGAAGGGAGTTCGGCAGGGATGTACACTTTCACCGTTATTATTTAATCTATATATAGAAGATGCAATAAACAAAGTAAAAGAAGAGTATAGTGTAGGTGTGAATGTACAGGGAGAGAAAATATATATGCTGAGATTCGCCGACGATATAGCTATATTGGAAGAAAGCGAAAAGAATTTAGAAAGGGTATTGAATGGTATGCAGGCAGTATTGACTAGGGATTTTAACATGAAAATAAATATAGGTAAAACTAAAGTGATGAGGTGTGACAAAAAGGAATGCAGTAGAAAAATGAGGATCACAATAGGAGATAATAGAATCGAAGAAGTGTCAGATTTTTGTTATTTAGGCAGTAGAATCACAAAAGATAATCGAAGCAAGGTAGATATAAAGTGTAGGATAGCACAGGGTAGGAAGGCATTCGTAGAAAAAGAACAGATTTTAAGATCAAATATTGACTTGGGTATTAGAAAAAGATTACTGAAGGTATATGTTTGGAGTGTAGCACTGTACGGGTGTGAGGCGTGGACTATAGGAAAGGAAGAGAAGCGTAGATTAGAAGCACTTGAAATGTGATGTTATAGGAGGATGATGAGGATTGGTTGGGAAGATAAAGTAACAAATGAAGCTGTACTAGAGTTAGTAGGGGAGAAGAGAAGTATTTGGAGAGTGTTACAGCGTAGGAGAGACAGATTAGTAGGGCATAATCTTAGGCATGGGGGGATTATGCAATTTATCATAGAAGGTAGAGTGGAGGGAAAGAGAGGGGTAGGTAGGCCTAGATTGGAGTATGTGAGTCAGATAGTTGAAGACGTTGAGATGAATAGCTATAGGGAGATGAAGGGATTAGCTCAGGATAGATCGGCATGGCGTGCTGTTTCCAACCAATCTTTAGGATTGCGGACTCTTTAACTAACTAACTTACAAATCCAGAAATCTTCTACTAGTAAATAGTAAATACATGTAAAAAAATAATGTAATAATAAATATAATGTTTGAAAAACTTTTTTTTCCTCATATCTATATATGATATTCTATTTATATGTGTATGTATATGACTGATACAAAACCTTTGGGATGTGGCTCTTAACAATTTCTGGTAGGTAACTAGGGCTCTTGCTGCAATAACTCTGGCCACCCCTGGTCTATACTAGCCTATACATTCGGAATTATTTTCTGCTGCTCAGCAATTTAATTAAAAATCTGATTGATGACTAATTAAAGATATTTAATAATTTACATATGATCCTGGAATCATCATTAAATTATTCGCAACCTTTTATGATATAAATAAATTATTTTCAATTCAAAGTTTCACCATCCAGTAGATGATATTTTTGATAAACTAGACACCTTATTTTCGTTAGCATTTATGTATATTATGTTGATGAGAAAAACTAAACCAGACATTATGGATTACATTTAGCATTCTGAACAACAGTCTTTTCATATTAACTCTTGTATGTAAATTCTACGAGTAAACAACGATGTTTTTAAATCCGACGACACAAACTAGCATATTTTGAAATTTTCCCATATATTTACGTTGTATACCTTATGAAAGAAATTATCGAATATTGCCTTCTTTTTTTTTAGAAAAATATCAACTATTTACACTTTGCATTTGTAAATTTATTTTTGATCACAAACTTCCTCGTACAATAGTATGATCGCGAATAAAATGTTTCTCAAGTTCAAGAATAATAAATCGTGATTGAGGGTATGACAAAGTTTGCAACACGCTAAAAATATTGATCTAAAATTCATCACAAGCTGAAAAAAGTAATATGACTATTTGAAAGCTAAACTTATTCTTTTTTAATATGCTGTATAAGTGATTTTTTAAAGAATCCCTTTGAAATAGAAAAAATTACTAATTTTAGCTTGAAGAAACGACACATAGAACAAATCTTTTCCGAATAAAAATTTCAACAGAAAAAGAAAATATAATAATAAATTTCATACACATGTCTATTTTTTCTTATGCAAAAATTTCTAAATATCTTTTAGAATATTGTATCAAAATGTAAGTCTGATATAAACCGAAAATACTCTTGAAATTTTAAAAAAGCCTACCTTAATAAATAATTGTACTGCGATGAATTTTTGAAGACACTATATCAGACACTGTCAGAGCTGTAACTGTGAAGAATTGATATCAAATAAAAATCAAAACTTAATTAATTCCAATATTAAATCAAATCAGATTTGTGTTTTAGATTTTCTTTAATTTTAACTCATATTCAAAACTGACCAAATTTATTTTTTATTCTATTGTTCTATATATTTGGAACTAATCAATTCTTGTAGAAGATAAAAGTTGCTTGTTGAATATTTTCTGTGTAAGTAGGTGATGTTGGGTGATATTCTATACTAAGTAGGTATATCAAATACATTTATATATTTCTATATTATATTTAAGAGAAATAGTTAGAAAAGCTAAATTTTGGTTTTTCGATTTTGTTTTGTATGTATTATCAATGACAATGTATATATATAGACATTGCAAATCCATATAAAAGAGAGAATCAGAGGGGAATCACATTCCACAAATTTCATAGACCAGAAAGTGCTGCACTCTGTTGGTGCACTCTGTTGAAATATTTGATATCTAGGATAAATCCTGCTGGAGTGCATCTATTATATAATCTGGTTTATTCAAAAGCCACAGCGGTACATGCGCTGTTTGCATTTTACTAATTGTTGCATTTTACTATTTTTTACATAATAATTGTATTGAGACTACACGGTTTGTGTTAAAGAGGCATGACTGTTAAATAGTGCCAGAACTGCGGCATCGATTTTTAATACATCGCTACTGACATGACCCAAAATTTTCTTATACTAAGTGCCAATATTATATTTATTGATAAGTTATTAGTTTGCAATTCAGTGTTTATAACCACCAGCATATTCTTTCAAATCATCATTAAACACAAATTACATTAAATTTTACATTCGTAAATGTCGTCTGGGGGATGGCAACCGTGTGCGAAAGTGTTGAGAAGTAATCATATAAAGGTATCTAAATGAGGTATCTAAAAGGTATCAAGCGGCCGTCGATAGTAGAGTCATAACTAGTGCTGGGAATATTTGTCAATCAAACCGGAAACCGGTGCGAGCGATTTTTCACCGGTTCACCGAATAATCGTTTTACCGATTTTCAGTGAAAACCAGTTTCCGGCAAAAACCGGTTTCCGGTAAAAAAACGATTTTCGGTGAAAACTGGTTTCCGGTGAAAAGCCATCTTCAGTGAAAACCGGTTTACGGTGAAAACCGGTTTTCGTTATGCACTGGTACGCACCGCACCGACTACTAATTCATACCAAACCGCGTTGCTTCGAAACAACGCACTAGTTTGAAGTAACATACCTAATCAATTTTCCAACACGTTGATACAACGTCCAATGAACCTGTATATGTAGTATGTGGGACACGGCATGTCAGTGGCGTTGCTTCTGTGCAGTACACTGACTGTGTAAAATAGATGATGAGCTTGGCGCATACACTGAGTCTAGGATTACAAAGTGCTTGCGCCAGTCACTGGATAATATGTAAAATTATATTTAAAATTATATTATTAAACAATATGTCGTTAGGTGTCAAATTTATGGACAAAGCAAATGCTCTACGAGAAGAATTCCTTGGTTTCGTAGACTCGCAGTCTATGGACGCGAAATCAATCGCCCATCCTATAGTGAAATCTCTACATACATGTGGGCCCAATTTAAACACAAAAGCGCTAGGTCTCATCAAAACTAGGAATGTCATCAGCAGTCAGTATGCAAGTTGAGCAATTTTATAAAAGTTGCATCTGGTACAATGGTCAGTGTTTTCGAACAAGTCAATAATGAAGAAAGAGAGCTCAGATCAAAATCGTAATACATTAATGCCTATGGTGAGTGGCGGCTCTTGATATTTCAATCGAGCGGTCGCATTTCTTAAAAAATAACATAATAGAAGAAATCTTACCTAAAATGGATGTAAAATGATTAAATTCAATCATATCTTGAAAGTAGTATTCCGCTCTTCTATCTTTCATTGATATAAACACTCCTTGCACAAGTTTGTTATAAATTTAAATCAGGCAATGGCCTACCTAATTCTTTAACTTTTAATTTGTCCTCAAGAGAAAGTCTACAAAACTCTATTTTCAATAAAGAACTAACACTATTAATTTTTATTAAATTATTTCTATTAAATATATTCTTGGAGAAACACGTGGCAAAATCGAACATACGTAACTACACAGAACAATGCAACTGTCTTATCTGGCTATTCTATATGCATGTATATTAGACTAGGCTTCTCTGTTCGGTCGCTAAACAATCGCGATATATAGCTTAAAACAACGATATATTCTTAGCACAATACAGAATGTACACTGACCGCCCTCAACCGGTACCATTCCGCCGCTACTAAAAACAGCTAGGGTGATAATAAAATCGCTGGAATCTCTCCAGAGGCGGCACACGAATTATTATTCGTAAGTGTTACACAAAGAGAGAAAATCATATTTTTTATATATAATTATTGTACGTTCGAGCAATTATTCCTATATATATAGTTCCTATATATAACTACATATTCATACCATATATAAAATATGCGCTATTTCAAAGAATTTCTTGCATTATAAAAACATTCGTCTTTAATTTATTTTATGATAATATGATTTCGTGAATAAGAATTAAAAGGCAATTTGAAAAATTGAATTGAGTATATGCCTATATGGTTTCATTTTTGGTAACTCTAAATGGTTTTTTATATCAGCAATTGACAAGGGCGTCATTACAGGATTTTTTTAAAAGACAGAAAGCAAAAGCGAAAAATTAAAATTTAATAAAACAAAATATTGTAATATTGTAAAAGACTTGTAAAATTAAAATAAGAATCCAACTTTTTTCAACAAATTATATTAGATTTCAATTGCAGTAGGTACATAGAATTATTGATATAAGTAAAATGAAAATTATAAATTTACTTATATAATAATGGATATTAGCAAGTATATTGCTGTAGTATCTTCAGGTACTTTCCATAAAATATGGACTTGCATATTTAATCCATGAGCTCAAATAATCATTGAGACCGAAAAATTCCAAAATCTCAGCAGTCACCAACAGCTTCAAATTACATTAACCACCTGCTGTGCATTAGAAAAGATTAATTAATAAATCAAACCATTTCATCAAATATTTCAACTTCAAGGATGAGAAAATGTGTAGTATTATTTACTAAAATTTGCAATAGTAAAAAATCCACGCAAAAATAATCTTAATAATTCCAAAGTATATAACAAACTATTTATTCATTTAGGATAATTTGTTATCTTGCTCCTCGAAACCTGCTTTATATACAACAGGTACTGCTATTAGTAAACATTATTTCGTTAGAAATACTAGAAATACAAAATACCAGTAGATATAAAAGCGAACACCGCATGAGCACAGTTCAGTCTTATTTCATTGAAGCATACTTTAATATATTACCGGACAGATTTTTAACACTTAAGAATAGTAAATTGCTGTTTTGCAGTAAAATGCAGTAAAGTTCTTTTTACAAGTGATTCATTGAATATGTTGCATTGTTATTTTAACAATAAAGTGACGACATTTCACTTTGAGGTCAATTAGGATATTACTCTCGCTCCATTACCAAAAAGGACATTACCAAAAACTTGTGCGTTCATAATGAAGATAAAGTGATTGCTAAAAATATAACCGGACGTTTCCATTTAAAAAACAGTTTCCTTTATTTTTCTCTGAAGCAATTGAAATACGATAGGTAGAATTAACTGTGTATAAAAATTGGCACTAAATAAATGTCTCTTAGTTAATAAAAATTCTACATAGCGTGAATTATTCGCAGTTTAAAACAAGAAATTTAAAATATACAGAATTAGGTCACACTATCATTTTCATGAACATTTAAGTATACAAAAATTAAATAATTTTCCTTATATACAAATGATAACTCTATGTTTTTTTTTTTTAATAAATAAAATAAACTAAATGTTTAATTCTCATTGGAATTAGATTATTTTATATGTTCATAAAGAAATTTTTTGGAACATTGGTTCTTGCATAAAATTTTGAACTGTTAAATGAACTTATAAAGAGCAACAAAAAATAATAATGAACCGATACCTTCATAATAAACAAGTAAACAAAATTTAAGTTATTTTCAACGTATTTAAAATATTTACCCATTGCGTAAACACTTAGACTAAGTCTGATTGAATTTTTGAAAAATATCAATAAGGTTACATAGTTTGCAAGAAGTCCGCTTAATATTGCGTATAAATTACAAAATAAAGTAGTGAGTTAATAATTAAAGCACCGGAATAAAATATATATTAATCGAAATCCACGTTTCTTGTTCGAATCAATCAATAATGTTGAAGCAGCTTCAAAACCTGCCCATGCATCATGTGACTGTTGACGTTACCAGCTCTGAGCTACAACTCGATGTTACCAATATTGTTACCGAGTCCTCGGCAAGAAGTAACTTCAGCTTACAATTGAGCAACGTCACCAACTCAACAACCGGTAACGTTTTAGTGCAGGCATCTGCGACATCTGCAACCATTTCTGTGCCTACAGACGTTGAATATGAGCAATTTCTAGCAGATATATGGGTTGGAGTGCTGCTAACGCTTATGGTCTTAAGCTGCATCTGCTGCATGTGCAGCTGCTTGTTATATCATAAGTTCCATCAGTGGAAGCAGGCTGGTAAGTGAGAGCTGTACTATGAAATTTGCGTAAATGTCCTTCACTTTGATGAACTATACCATCGTTGACTATTTGCGGTAATGAATTAACGGGCAGATACATATTCAGCGCGGCAGTTGGCTCTACCGCATGCTGAGCCACTAATCCCGAAAAGGGTCATAGGCCGATTGAGCGCGCTCTATATATAGTTAGTAGATAATGGAGATATAGTTATATATTCTTGGCAAATTCTAGCACATATTAAACTTTATATTGATTCAATAAAATAATTAAACAAAACCCTATTTCAATTCAAACAACTTTAGGACGCATCCCCATTGGAAGCCGTATTCCTGATCTGAGGAACTGAGCCCCACTAGAAGCCGTCATTTCACTGACCAGTATGGACCTGACCTGACCTGACCGCGCGCTCAATCGGCCTATAATTACGATACTACTGCCGCCTAATTTGTACATAGGATTAACGCGACCCTTCATATTTTCTGACCGGGGCGCTGAATCGGCATATACCGGAATTAACTGATCATTCTCTTATATAGTTCGCGGCCGATCGTCCATTATTCAACTATGAATTATAAGAGTTCATCAGTTAATGTACGAATTACATATCATTATCTTCATTAATCTATCTCTTGCAGAATTTATAATTTTATTACCACTGGTACGAACAACTACATTAAAAATATGACAAGATTATAGATAGTATGAAATATTCTATATTTCTACCTTTCTAATAATTCTAATATATTTGATTATTTTCTTATCTATATGTAAAATGCTAATGTCTGATAGTAATTGTCCGCTAATATCAAAATTCTGTATTTTACACAAGGATAAGCAAAGTCAACACTTGAATACAATTACTTAAATTACTTAAAAAATATAGCCATTACAAAAGGTAAACACATTTAACATATTTATACTGACACTAATGTATTGAAGAAAAATATTGGAGATATTGATCAGTATGCCTATACAAAACACATGATACTACCCAGTCAAAATTATTTAATTTGAGACAATTATATAAGTTTAGTGTTGAAAAAATAGTCGTTTTAAAATTATGGGTGCAGGCCATGAGAGTGCAGGCTACGAGAATGCATAGCTATGAGAGTGCATGGTACTCAGAGTGCAGCGCTTAAAACAACACATTAAATGTATGTATTGGCAACGTTGGCTACTTCTACAGATTCTTGTAAGCACTCAGTTGTCAGATATAACAAATTTGCAGGCCAAGACAGCGATGCCATGTCTTCTAGTACCAGCGCAACACAACGCAATGCACTATGAGAACCATGCACGCCAATAGCCATGCATACCAAATGCCATACACTGTTGTAGCTTGCATTCTCGTCGCTATCTCGGTTGTAAATTTGCACTCTCTTAGTCATGCACTCTCATAGCTTGCACTCTCAACGAACGCACCCAAAATTATATTGTGCGAACACTCACAATATTTTGTATTTCTATAATAAAAGAAGGAAGGAGTATCTTGAAGATTTCTATAAAGGTAGGCAAGACATGGAGGAGCTAGAAAATGTGGAACAGATAGATGAGGATGACTTAGGTCCTAGCATACTTAGGTCAGAGTTTCATAGAGTTTCAATGATTTACGGAATAACAAAGCAGCGGGGATTGATATGATACCAGCCGAATTAATAAAACACGCAGGGGAAAAAATGCAGGAGCGATTATACAGGTTAGTTTGTAAAATATATGAGAAGGGAGAAGTACCACAGGATTTTCAGCGTAGTAGAATAGTAACAATGCCGAAGAAAATAGGAGCTAATTTGTGTGAGAACTATAGGACCATTAACCTACTATCACATGCATCGAAGATATTGTTAAAGATTATTTATAGGAGATTAGAAAATAAAGTAGAGGAAAGGCTAGGAGAAGATCAGTTTGGTTTTAGGAAAAACAGAGGGACGAGGGAGGCGATTCTAGCACTAAGAACGGTAGTAGAAAAAAGAATGAGGGTAGGAAAGGTAACTTGCATAGCTTTTGTAGATTTAGAAAAGGCATTTGATAATGTAGATTGGGACATAATGTTTAGAATTTTAAAAGAAACGGTTATAGATTATAAGGATAGGAGAATAATTTTTAATTTATATAAACACCAAACTGCCTTAGTTAGAATTGAGGGGGAAGAAGAGGTAGCAAAAATAGGGAAGGGAGTTCGGCAGGGATGTACACTTTCACCGTTATTATTTAATCTATATATAGAAGATGCAATAAACAAAGTAAAAGAAGAGTATAGTGTAGGTGTGAATGTACAGGGAGAGAAAATATATATGTTGAGATTCGCCGACGATATAGCTATATTGGAAGAAAGCGAAAAGAATTTAGAAAGGGTATTGAATGGTATGCAGGCAGTATTGACTAGGGATTTTAACATGGAAATAAATATAGGTAAAACTAAAGTGATGAGGTGTGACAAAAAGGAATGCAGTAGAAAAATGAGGATCTCAATAGGAAATAATAGAATCGAAGAAGTGTCAGATTTTTGTTATTTAGGCAGTAGAATCACAAAAGATAATCGAAGCAAGGTAGATATAAAATGTAGGATAGCACAGGGTAGGAAGGCATTCGTAGAAAAGGAACAGATTTTAAGATCAAATATTGACTTGGGTATTAGAAAAAGATTACTGAAGGTATATGTTTGGAGTGTAGCACTGTACGGGTGTGAGGCGTGGACTATAGGAAAGGAAGAGAAGCGTAGATTACAAGCATTCGAAATGTGGTGTTATAGGAGGATGATGAGGATTGGTTGGGAAGATAAAGTAACAAATGAAGCTGTACTAGAGTTAGTAGGGGAGAAGAGAAGTATCTGGAGAGTGTTACAGCGTAGGAGAGACAGATTAGTAGGGCATATTCTTAGGCATGGGGGGATTATGCAATTGATCATAGAAGGTAGAGTGGAGGGAAAGAGAGGGGTAGGTAGGCCTAGATTGGAGTATGTGAGTCAGATAGTTGAAGACGTTGAGATGAATAGCTATAAGGAGATGAAGGGATTAGCTCAGGATAGATCGGCATGGCGTGCTGTTTCCAACCAATCTTTAGGATTGCGGACTCTTTAACTAATAGAGGTTTAATAAAATCGTAATAAAAATTGTACATTAATAATTTTGACAATTCTAAAACTGTGAAACCAATATGACTTATTGTAAAATAAAACCTTGACTTATTGTAAAATACCTTTACCCTATTCAAATGTATACCCACTAAATTTTCTTCAAAAAATACTGAGCGCTTAAAATTTGGTCTTGCAATAAGAGATCCAGCACCTTTAATTTTTCCAACATCATCCCAGCGATTTGCCAACTTAATTTCAACGCGTTTATGAATATTTTCCATTGTCTTGCCGAAAACACTATTATTCAATAATTTATAAAAAAAAATTTCAAATTAATTTTTTGCTAATTGACGACAGTTTGTATTCAAACTACGAAGGCGCATGTTTCATATAATGCCGAAGCGAGTAAGGCAATAGATATGGCAGGCTGGCATGTAGAATCCGATCCTACACATACAATTTTTTCTACAATGCCGATGGCAGTGGGAAATTCGTTGTATGCCTCCCCCTAAAATTCCTCTTTGGTTTTGCCGGAGATTACAATAAAGGAATCTACAATAAATAAAGTAATCACAAGGAGTCTATTGAATTTTTAATCACATCTTCCTTTTAATCACATCTTAAAGAATTAATCTTCCTCTCCTCCTCCCCCCCTCTCCCTTGTCAGGTCAGGTCAGATCTTATATATTGTTATTTTGTTATCTTTATATATTATTTTGTTATATATTGTTATCTTATGTATTTGTCAATTCTAGACGGCGGACTGAATTATCTACAAATTTTATTAAACCGTAGTTAATTCGTTAAGTATTGAAATACGAAAGTACTTAATTAATGAATTTACTGTGATATATACGTACAATAAATAATAAATATTTGTCAAGCCTTGCTCGACTACGCAAGTACAACAAAATATCGAAAACGTCGATTTATGTTCATGAAGTTATAAACAACATTACTATAGATACGCAAAATATTCCATATGGCCATTTATTGACAGCGCCGACGCGTCGGTAAGGAAAGGGATAGACAGAGATCTTCTCACTCGCACGTTCAAACGATCGACATACATACACTAGACGGTCACTCGGCAGTCATACCGTCTGAATAATGGAGTCTGGCCATTTGGCATCCAATTAACGCAAGGAAACTAGATAGACGTCATCTTGGCTTGCAGTATAGCGTGATTTACAAGAAATATACCCTGAATAGAAAATTATGACTTTTACTGTGAAAAGAAATACGGCCTCATCATGCGAATTCGATAAAAATCACCCAGCAAGCCAAAATAAACCCTGAAGATAGGAATGAAAAGAGAACGTTAATTTACTTAATTTACGGATTACGAAAAATAATCAAAGAAATCCTAAAAACCGCTAATCTGCAAAACTACTTAAAGAACATCTCCAGATAAGATAGAAAATACATGATGTTGGCTATCTAGCTTCGTGCTCTAAATTTAACCAATTTGGTTAAATAATCAAAATTAAATTTAGATAGATTTCGTAAAATCAATGCAAGAAACCAGAATTTTAGGACTCACCCATTAGTCAGACCTCAGTCCGTAACAGCTATCCTTCTTTTTCATGGTCCTCAAACGCACATGGCAAGGAAACCACTCGTCGACTCTTCCGGAGCTAGCTTCCTGCCTCTCAGACGTTCACACTAAGACGAGCTCCTGGTTTTTCAACGTTCACACCAAGAAGAGAAAAAAGAAACTGTCCCATCGTACAAGATTCCTATCGCATCCCAAAAATAGATAACATCCAAGTAGATAACATCAGTGTAAATAGTAGAAATCAACAATCTAGTTCTAATTACATAGTTAATTTATTAGTTTATAAAATCTAGTAAGTTCTTATACTCCAAAATGAAAAATATAAATACCTATAACTCATTGCAATTAATCAATTAGAATATTAAATCATTAGGAGTGAAAATAGGTTTATTGGACTACTGTGTATTTAAATTGTCAGGGTCACGAAGAGGGGGTCAGAACTCAAGAAATTGTTTATTGAAATGTAGGGGAGATGAAGAGGGGGTCAGAATTGAAGCAAATGTTTATTAGAATTCAAGTTCAGATTCTTTTTTCTTCAACGCCCTCTGGCTCCAAAATCTCTCTCGCCAGCAATGAACACAGTAACGCGATGCAAACTATTGTGTCCAGCCCGCATGCGCTTATATCAATCACATATTATAAACGTTCATAAATTGTCGCGTCCAATAAATATCAAATCACTAAAACAGTTTGTGTATTTGTAGAAACATCTGTAATGTCATCTGCCATAATTGCAACAAAGTCAGATCTTTTAATTTCGTTCAAAATTTGAACTCTACAAACTTCCAACATACAATCCAACAACTCGTTTTGAATACTTTTAGAAGTTCCTTTGAAAACTTTGGAATCTGCTAAATGACTACGCAGAATTTCGTCAATACTCTTACTATAGTTCCAAAAATACTCCTTTTTTTCAGCTGTAACATTTTCCCGGTGTCCGCGTAATGGGAGATTATACTTACCACACAGTTTTAAAATGGCCATTATTTTACTTAGCATCCTGCGATTCTTTAGAGCAGTTTCATTATAATTACGAATTGCTTGCACATATGCACTATTTAGAGAAGAAGCAATGTTTTTTCTACCCAGGAGTTGGAAACTCATACAAAAATTTTTATGCGACGCCGATTGTTCGTGAGTTTTTATTTTAGTTTGAAGATGTTTTAAGTCCGTAACACCTTCGTTCGTCCAATTATTGGAATTTGCAGCACCAAACAATATACACACGAAACAAAAAAATGCGTTAGTTTCGTCACAGCCACATAGCCACAATGTTTTAGTGTAAACACTTCTGTCAAATTTTCGCTGTTATGAGGATCTTCCCTTACATTCTTTGATTGTTTGTATTATATTTAAATCGGGAGTCGGAGGTCCATTTTCTTTAATATAAATTTTCTCAGTTAGGCTCATTGAGTTGAAAACTTCTTTAAGTCGCAGACTTTCATTGTGAAAATAATAAGATTTCTCGATTACTTTTCAACAAGCATTATACAATCACCTCATACTATGATGTCCAATGGCTAGATTTTGTTTTAATGCAAAGTAACTAAAGAAACATGTGAACTCTAAGATTTGAATTCAAACTTTTAAAATGTGGTATAAATTCTAATATCAAAATGTAGTCCTTGTAATGTATATAATAAGACTGATATTAATGCATACAATATAAATCTCGAATTAATATTGTCAATCAGAAACTTCTTATACAGGGATATTTAAATTTTAACAATTATCAAGACCAGACGTAAGCAATACGTGCGCTACGCTATGATTATTGTTCATCTACTATGTCTATATATGTCATATATGAATATATGCTGCGGTAGAACAGTTGAAACGCGGAATAGGTAGATATAATTATAGTTATGTACTTATAGTTTTCGCAAACAAAGCCAATATAATATAACACAAAAGAGTGACAAAGGTGGTAGATTGTAGATTTCTTGGTTCAACTATTGAACGTCCTTTAGGCCAAGTGCACTATTATCTACACATAGATATACAAATAAACGTACACAAAATACAGCGATATCCATCTGTTATGATTTAACCGCGATAAAGTTTTAGGTTTTTATATAGTTTTTAGTAAAAATGTATATAAACTAATTAAAGAATGATGTTTTCTGAGACTATTTGCGTTTTCTACTTTATCTACATTACTGGGTGGGGCGTCACCCCAACACCCTCCCCTACGAGCCGCCAGTGATTATCTCTGTGTCTATTGTTAGTATTGTACCATTTTTGTCGGTTATGTACTGTAGCGGCATTTCATTTTCTTTCCTTAGGCATTTTATGGTTTTGTAGAAGAGCTTTCTATTTCCTTCGTAGGTACTTCTCATTTTATCTTCGAATTTCTTCCAATCTTCCTCTTTTGCTTCTTTAATCTTAACTCTAGGAATTCTTCTCTTTATAACATATTCTTCGTACTTTTCTCTTGTGCGAGTCACTAGATATTCTTCCCACGCCCTTTTGTATTCCTTTACCTTTATTCTGACTTCCTCCACTGGCGTCTACCAGGCGGTTCTTTTGGGTTTTAAGTCAATTACTGTGGTGCCACAGCTTTCTGGTGCAGTCTCTAAAACTTTCTATTTCTACGTAGTCGTGTGTGGGTGGATTTATCCTGTGTTTGAAGTGTCAAGCCGTTAGCTTCTTTCTTCGGCGTTGGCTGGTTATGTCTTGTGGTTGGCTTGAGTGTGTCTCTGGCGATTTATGTGTGGTGTTGGCTGGGTGTGCTGAGTATTTGTTGGTTACATTGGGTGTGGGTGGTGTTGGTTTGCTAGTGTTTGCAGCATGGCTCGCGCTGCTTTTCGTTTTGGAGTGGGTATGGTTTGGGTTAGTGCGGTCAAGGTGGGATTTTGGTTGTGTTTTAGTTTGTTGTAGAAGTCTGTATTTAGTTTGGATAGCGTAGTTTTGAGTTTAGGTATGGCGGTTTGTTCGTGTATGGTTTGGATGGAGATGTATCTAAGTGTTCTGGTTGCTAAACGGAGGAATTTGTTTTGTATGGTTTGTAGGGTTTTTAGGTTAGATGGTGAGATCGTGACCCACGCTGGGGAGGCGTAGGTGAGGATCGGGCGTACATAGGTTTTGTATAGGAGGGTGATGTGTTCTTCTGTAGCGGAGGGTGATATCATTATTGGTATGAGTTGGTGAAGTTTCTTTCGTGCTGTTAATGAGATGTTGGTTGTGTGTGTTTTGAATGTTAGTCGTTTGTCTAGTGTTAGGCCTAGGTATTTTATGTTGTGTGACCAGTTTATTTTCTTGTTTAGGACTTTAATTATGTTGTGTTGCATGCTTGTTGTTTTATATGTGAACATGGCTAGTTCTGTTTTGTTGGGGTTTACAGTCATGCCCCAGGTGTGGAAGTAGTTGGTTAGTTGGTTTATTTCATTTTGTAGGAGTTTGGTTAGGAGAGTGTGACTTCTTGACTGTGTTAGTATGGCGGTGTCATCTGCGTATTGGGAGTAGATGCTTCTGCTGTCTATGGATTTGGGGATATCGGATATGTATAGGTTGAATAGGATTGGTCCTAGGGCTGATCCTTGTGGGACCCCGGATTGAATGGGGAATTTGTGGGAGATGGAATTGTTGACTTTGATTGTGAAGGTTCTGTTGTGTAGGTAGCTTTCGATGAGTTTGGTTATACGGTTGTTGAAGTTGTGTTTTAGTAGTTTGATGATGAAGGCTTTGTGCGATATCTTGTCAAAGGCTTTTTCGAGGTCCAGTGATAGGATTGCGGTGTAGTGGTTTTTGTTGTATCCTGCTTGTATGTGGTCAACTATTCTGAGTAGTTGGTGTGTGCATGAGTGTTGGGGTCTGAAGCCATATTGGTGGTTCGGGAGTATGTTGTGTTGGTGTATGTGTGCTGTGATGTGGTCGAGGATGATGGAGTCTAGAACTTTAGATAGGGTGGTTAGTAGGCTGATGGGTCTGTAGCTGGTGGGGTTCTATTTCTATTTCCTTCGTAGTTATTTTATACGCAAAATCGTACATACGTAACTACACAGAACAATGCAACTGACTTATCTGTCTATTCTATATCAATTTTCCTGTATACTAGACTAGGCTTCTCTATTGGGACGCTAAAGAATTGCGGCGTTAAATAGCTTAAAACAACCATATATTCTTAGCTGTAGAAGCAGCGTGACGTTGTGTTGCCATAGCAACCCGGGCCGCTAGTTTGTTTGCGGCGCATACGGTAAGCGAACCAAAGAAACAGATGATATACTGCATACGGTCGCTCTCACTCTACCGCTTGCAATAGATACCACACGGAACGCCACACCGTGTTGTGTTGAGTGCTATCGCGACGCAAGCTTTATATTTTAGGAAAAATATTGCCGAGATAAAATATCACACTACAATTATATATCTACGGTGATGCGCTAGATGTTGGGGGGGGGGGGGGGGGGCGTAGGTGCGGCCTCGAAAGAAACCGCCACTGGTAATGACATCAAAAACACATCATATTAATATTAATATCAGTATTACTATCAGTTTCGTCATAATCAAGGCAATTCCATGTACATTGCGATAGTATATTATGGAACAAATTGTGGCCTTTTTTAGTTGTCGGGCATTCAAGTTTATTTTCTAATACATTTAATTTAGAGGCATTTTTATACATACTTCTATTATGTGTCCTTTATGGTGCTTTATAGGTTACTAGATACAACAGAAGCATTTAAATAAGAAATTTGTGAAGAAATAAATGTATTATCTAGGTAATTGTTGTTCCTGGTAGAAGCATGGATTGTTTGTTTAAAACCGTACGACTCAAACAGTTGGTTAAGCGCATTATTATGAGGCTGATTAAAATGTACGTTAAATTCACCAACTACAATGATTTTTCATATTATTTTACATTCAATAACGTTTGCCAATGTCAATAAACACATTAAAATCGTCTAAAGGAGGCCTGTACATAAAAATAATTACAAAATACACAATTTTAGAATTTATGGCAGACATTTCACAGTGAATTTCAGTTGATAAGATGTCGATTTTTGGCAGTATTTTATAGTTTATACCATTGCGTTTCTCGAGGCAACCGTATAATTTTTAAGTGGGCCATTTTAAATGAATCCTCATGGTTTCTGCGATTTTTTTTGTAGATATCATTGTCGTCAAAGTGGAAATAATATGAGACATTAGGAACAAGAAAGTCCAACAAAAGTTACTACGTCTCTTTGAAATTGATTTCTGCTTAGTTCTAGTACGATTGTGATTCTTTTACCTTCGAATAATGTTATTAATTTATGTTTCATCGACTCATAATGTACGAGTGTTATGATTAGTTGATTTTTATACTTATTGATAACTTGATCAAAAATAGGTATTTCAATAGGGTCTTCAGAATTAGAATTGATCGTAGAAACATTTACTTTATAATCGTCTCAAATTTCTTTGTTGTTGGTCTTCGTTTGTGTGTACTGATGATGTACTAATGATTCGTTATCTAGAATATCGTCTATGTTATTGAGTTAATTTCTACTCGAGTTAAAGCGTCTGCGTTAGTATTAATTTTAGTCTTCTAGCTTTAGTCATACTCTTCTAGCTTTCTTCTCTATAAAAATGATTTATTCTATTTAATTATTGAATGATCTAGTTTTAACTTGATAACATTATAAGAATTTATATTCTTTAATTGAAAATAATTTTCTGTATCTATAAAAAGTTCTCTTCAATTTCCTTTTCAAATTTTACATTAATGTTATCTGCAGTATTATAAAATAAAGTTACTAGTACATTGTGATTTTTAGCAATTGTTATATATTCTGGAATTTCGAAATTTTGAGACTCGATATTAACTTGAAGCAATGATTTATTTAATGAATCTTCATAATATAGAGCAATTTTTGTATATGAAGTAACAATTTCACTATTAACTAAAATTATTCTTTTTTTTTCTTTTTTTCCTTGTTTCAGATTTATGCAAATTAAATTAAGTGCTCCTTTTACCCACCCTATCAACGACGCTTATGACTATATCCATATATTTACAACAAATATCATAGATTCTTTTATTAAGTCCACAAAATAAATAACAAATAGCAAATAACAAATGAGTCGATTATCAATAAAAAGAACTATATCTTTATAAATTGTTAAAATGTATAAACATATTATTTATTTATAGCTTATAATCTTTTTTTTTCAACCATAAGGAAGATTTTTATTTTAATACCGTTCGATGTTTGAATCAAGATTGAAGACACAGCAGGAAATATTTATGCTATGTCTGTACTTTGCCTGTACTTTCTATCAGCTTATTAAATCTATATTATCTCGGAAAGGACATGCCAGCGGTACCTATACTACCATGACTAACTTAACTTGTCCATACTATTTATCATGCTATTTATATAGCGTTTCCTATAGTCTGTCAATGTTTTCTATATTCGTGAAATAGGAAAATACTGTATGGAAAGAAGAAATGTACAAATATTAAGAATATATTTACAGAACATTATATTAAGCATTTAAAATAGGTAAACATTACACACGTGAAAATACAGATGTCTCTCTCAGTCTCAGCAATAAGTTTACGAATATAAAATAAACATTCTTTAATTACAGATGTCAGAAATAGATTGAAATGCAAAAATGTATATTATAGTATAAATTACCTAACTAACTTTCGACATTCTATACAAAATGTTATAATACCATTATAATTGTTAAATGCACAGGCAGGATCAATTATAAAGGCTGGTTTAAAGAATATATGACGAGGGAGCAAGGCACTTCCAACCTAGTATAATAGGGACAATGCCGAAAATAGGCTAGTGGAAGATCAATTCGGTTAGGAACATGTTAAGACGTATCCTTACTAGTTATTGATTATTTCATCAATGCAATACAGACCATAAAATGCTATTGAGGTCTTTTTTAAGAAAATGTATAGTTTGAATTATATTCTGTTCTTTTTCCACTGTATTAATTTAGTTTCTCTAAGAAGTATGAGAGGCGCTGCAATAGTTATGATAATAGGATCCTCCGATTATTATTCAATAATATTACCGATTATTTTGATATAAATTATTAAATTATTTAATTAATTATACTTCAAAGTTTTTCGTTTTCCAAATAATCCACTTGTATATTTTTGTCGGTTAAAACAACAAGAATTATATAATCGTTAATATAATTCGGTACTTTATTAAAAAGTTCAAGCAATTTACTTACATCAAACTAAATAAGATTTATTATAACAATCTACAATTATCATTTAAATATCTAGAATTATGACAAAAATAATATAAACAAATGTAAGTCTTGAACGGTATTAGCTAGTCTGGAGGTGGTAGCATATCATCGTCAACGACAACAGACTGCAACTCATCTGCTACCAAATCAATAGTGTTGGTAGCTTTATCCACATCTATGACTTCATTGTCCGCATCAACTGCATTTTTCTTCTCTGTTATCACTCTGTTATCCTATGTTATCTCTGTGTTATCCTCTTTTATCTCTCTGTTATCCTTTGTTATCTCTTCCTCCGCCATACCCGCTTGGCCTTCTTCTTCATTTTCTAAGTAAAAACTTTCTAAGAGAAATATTTAGTTTTTTTATAATAACATTATTTATTTCGTAACGTCCTAAATCGTATTTTCTATTCACACAAAGACCAGTAAATGCTATGTCGTTAAAAATATTTTTTTTGGACGCTCAAGGTTTTCCTTCAAATTATATTAAAATATAAGAGTTATAGAAATTTATATAAATATAAAAATGTAACCTATTAATTCATATTTAATCAATTTAAATAGCAGCCTCACTTCTGTAGATAATGGTTATGAGAATTTCTATTATTTCAGTGTTATATTAAAGCTATTGTAGTATATGTTAGAGAGTTATGTAACAAATCACTGTCTTCGTATTTGATGGTACAGTGGAACATATTCGGCATCAACTTAATTAGCACCTGTGAATTGTAGATCTGAGTGAAAATATATTAATATTTGATATAGCTTCAATGTACCAGTGAGAAGGCGTGTAATTAATGGATTATTACAGAATTCGTATCGTTAATTATAGTCAATGACCATGTATATATAGACGTTGCAAGTCCGCTTACGAAAACGAATCAACTTTAAGCGGTTGATTTGCATGTGTCAATATCTTACTCGCTAGAACTTTTGGAAGATAACTGCACTAGTATATTGATCAAATGCACTAATTAAAATATAATCGATGGTGATACTGTACTTCTGTTCTGGGCAATAATTAAAAATAATATTAGAAGCGCTTTGTGCAATACGAGTCCATGCAGATGGATATCAGGTTTAATGGTGTTGTGTATTTGCATAAACATACAGCTAGAAACGATCATATCCATGTTAAGGAATTGTTTTCTACAAATGAAAGGACGTAAGAGTCAATCAAATAGAAAGATTATTTTCCGAATACTGAATTACTTGATTTTTACAGCTTTGACTTGGTGCGAACCGTTTTCTCAAGCCCATTATTTAGAAACTTGGCAAATACCTTAGTAAAAAATTGATGTGTTTAAGGCTTACTTGGTGATATTCCATTGTAAATTAAATACGGGAGGAATTAAAACTATGTTTTTATATCAGAATAAGAAATATAAATTTATTTATAAAATTTATATATTACAACGACATGTTTCGGACTATCGTCCAGTATCAAGTGAACATTATAAGAAGAAACTACAAGAACAATGACAATGTATACATAGAAGTTGCAAGTCCATATACGAAAAGGAATCAACTTTAAGCGGTTGATTTTCATGTGGCGACATCTGCCGATATCTTCCCCACGAGAACTTGGTGAAGATAACTGAAGACTATGCTAGTATTTTGACCAAATACACGGGAGCGAAATTTTGACATTTTGCCACTTAGTGTGGCGCCATTGTCTCCCCATAAGCAATATGTTAATTGAATTCAATAGGCGCGTTGCTTCCCAAATCGACTTAAACCAAGCATTGTATGCTTGGTTTAAGTCGATGGTTTTATGCAAGGCTTGCAAAGTATGCACCAGTAAGGTAACGAATGTGGAAATATTTATTTGCGAAATACCTAATACAATATAAAAACAAAATAAATATATGTATAAAATATACAAGCCGATGTTTAGAATTTTAAAAGAAACGGGTATAGATTATAAGGATAGGAGAATAATTTTTAATTTATATAAACACCAAACTGCCTTAGTTAGAATTGAGGGGGAAGAAGAGGTAGCAAAAATAGGGAAGGGAGTTCGGCAGGGATGTACACTCTCACCGTTATTATTTAATCTATATATAGAAGATGCAATAAACAAAGTAAAAGAAGAGTATAGTGTAGGTGTGAATGTACAGGGAGAGAAAATATATATGCTGAGATTCGCCGACGATATAGCTATATTGGAAGAAAGTGAAAAGAATTTAGAAAGGGTATTGAATGGTATGCGGGCAGTATTGACTAGGGATTTTAACATGAAAATAAATATAGGTAAAACTAAAGTGATGAGGTGTGACAAAAAGGAATGCAGTAGAAAAATGAGGATCACAATAGGAGATAATAGAATCGAAGAAGTGTCAGATTTTTGTTATTTAGGCAGTAGAATCACAAAAGATAATCGAAGCAAGGTAGATATAAAGTGTAGGATAGTACAGGGTAGGAAGGCATTCGTAGAAAAAGAACAGATTTTAAGATCAAATATTGACTTGGGTAATAGAAAAAGATTACTGAAGGTATATGTTTGGAGTGTAGCACTGTACGGGTGTGAGGCGTGGACTATAGGAAAGGAAGAGAAGCGTAGATTAGAAGCACTTGAAATGTGGTGTTATAGGAGGATGATGAGGATTGGTTGGGAAGATAAAGTAACAAATGAAGCTGTACTAGACTTAGTAGGGAAGAAGAGAAGTATCTGGAGAGTGTTACAGCGTAGGAGAGACAGATTAGTAGGGCATATTCTTAGGCATGGGGGGATTATGCAATTGATCATAGAAGGTAGAGTGGAGGGAAAGAGAGGGGTAGGTAGGCCTAGATTGGAGTATGTGAGTCAGATAGTTGAAGACGTTGAGATGAATAGCTATAGGGAGATGAAGGGATTAGCTCAGGATAGATCGGCATGGCGTGCTGTTTCCAACCAATCTTTAGGATTGCGGACTCTTTAAAAATAGGTCACCATCTATTCCAATTGACCTATTTGTACAGAAGTTAGATGATTTTTTAAATAAAAGAAATAATGATGTTGAAATAATAATGGGTGATATAAATATAAATATTCTGAACACTGCTGATAACAATGTCATTAATTATCTAAATGTGCTAGGGATATATAACTATTTGTCATATATTAATAAGCCCACTACATTTTGCGTATGTGACCTAATTCTACATACTCCCGCATAAGTTGAGTGTAGGTTACCTTTAATTGATCATTTTTATTAAATTTCCGCTCTAATGCATAAAATCTCTTCATAGCAAATGATCTTGATTCACCTAATGTGTTATAATTGTCTTTGAATGGCATTTTGATGATCAATCTATCGGTGCTGTTTCTTTGAACTGATTTTGGAAAATGATTTTCGCAAAATGTTTCTTCCCTTGTGAAGACCCTTTCTTCTGAGACAGTTTCGTCTTCCCAAAGTTTGGATACCATACAGTCAATATCTCGCTTCTTTCCCGTATGAATTGCGCAGTGGTTACTAAATATTTTGCCCCTTTGCAGGATATCTAAGTACAACCCACAATCCACCCTAAATATGTGTTTTGTAAGATCGGCATATTGTTCCCTAGTAAATGTTTTCCTGAACATATTATTTGATAAAAAAACATCTGCTCCGACCATCATATCGATTTTTTTTCTAGCATTGAAATTAGGATCTGCAAATTTTAAATTTTCTGGAATTGTAAGATGATTTCTTGGAAACGATACTACCGGCAAATCACCTGTGATTGTCAGTACTGTTAAACATTTGATTATGGTGCTATAATCAGTAACATTAGATTTGATCGTGACCATACTACTATCGGTGATATTAATTAACTCCAATAATTTTCATTTGTAGGAATTCCCTTTTTAATCCTAATTTATTGCATACATCTGCCGTGATAAAATGCGTCTGAGATCCACTGTCAAGCAGTATGCGACAACTGATATGTTCGCCCTATTTATTGATAACCCGAACAACTGCTGTTGACAGTATTATCTCCTGGCAGTGATTTACTACCCCCGTGAAAGACGTACTGCCCTGTGTATGTATGCCTCAGCTGATTGATTATCAGGTACGTGTTTGTCCCTGACCATACTACGAACGTGCAGTAAAATGTTGTGAGTGCGATTACACAGTCTGCAGTTGTTTAATTTGCACATCGCTACAGCATGGTCTGGACGCAGACATTTATAACATAATTTTAATTCGGTAACCCTTCTGTGGCGTTCTGCCGTGGCCATGCCTAAAAATCGTTTGCACGTGTAAATTGAATGATTTCCCGAACAGACTACACATTTATTAGTAAATGCTTTCATATCCGGTTTGGCGTTTGCCATATGATAAACTTTCCTTTGAGCAGGCTCCGATGTAGGGAAGCATAATTTTTTAGTAGTATTCTCTAATGTTTCACACTTTTTACGTAAAAATGCTAAAAACTCGGATAATTTCGGTAATTCATTATTACACGTACCTTCCCATTCCCGACGAGTTAAGTTGTCTATTTTACTTCGTAATGCACAAATTAACAGGTTATCCCATGATTCTGTTGGTTGATCCCAAGTATTTAAACATTTAATATGATGCCCAACCGTTTCTAATAAATTTCTAATTGCGCCCGCGTATTCCTTATTGAATGATTCAATACGGTAAATTGCCTCAATGTGTTTTGTTGTAACTACATACACATACAATAACAACCCCGAGTACCTGTATTATTTGGTATTGGGATTGTATGTTCGACGGTAAAGGTAGTCGAGTTTAGCTCCTCGAAGAGACCAGTCGTAAATTATAATTTAATAAATAAAACTATTCTTAACATGTGTAATTGATAACACAACAATGGTGGCAGCGGTAAACTCCAGTCTCTTAGAAGGCGTAGGATTATGGGGCTATACTTGCACAAATAACTAATTATACTAAAAGTGGACGATCAACTATCAACAAATAAAAATAAAACAAATAAAATACAATAAAAGTGAAAATTACAAACAAACAAAATTTATAATCACGAAGATAACCATCACATAGAACGAGAACATAACGAGAACAGAACGAGAACAGAACGAGAACAGAACGAGAACAGAACGAGAACAGAACGAGAACAGAACGAGAACATAACGAGAGCAGAACAAGAATAGAATACCCGGGGCCCATCGATCAACAGAACTACAACAAGAAACATAAACAAGGATTCATTAATGTAAGTTACAGCTAATTAATTATAAATGTATATGCGTACAAATAATTTGTGATTAGCTAATGTACAACTATAGTTTGAGGTCCAAAACAAAATCAGCTATTAGTAAAACACAATCAAATACAATGAGTACTCCAGCCGGTAGTAGCCAAAATGAAAACCAAAACCCATCTCATTCTTTAAAACCACTATTAGATTATTTAAAACCATTCAGCGGTGACAAATCTGATAATTATATGTGTTTTATTAAAAATTGCGAACGAGTTCTTTCGCTTGCGGAAGGTACGCAGAAAATTGCGACGCTGCATGCAATTATTTTGAAATTAAGCGGAAAAGCAGAAACTAAAATACAACATCGCGATTTCAAAACATTTGATGAATTAAAAACATTTTTAGATAGATTTTACGATGAATCGCTTTCGATTGCAGAGTGTAATATCCAATTTTCATCTTGCAAGCAAAATCACAACGAAAACGTAGATGATTATTTTTGTCGATTAGAAAATTCGTTGTTTAAACTAATTAATATTACTGCGGAAAGAAACGAGTCCGAAGAATATTTAAAAACATACAATAATAATTTATACGCGCAAGCACTAAGCATTTTTATTTTAGGATTACGGTTAGAGCTACAAACTAACGTACGTTTGCAAAACCCGAATTCATTAGATGACGCCTATGCTTTAGCAGTAAAAGAAGAAAATATTATAAAAATACAGGAACTACATCGTAGTATTACGCACTATGTAAATCAATGCATTCATTGTGGTAAAACGAACCACAATTCAAATTCTTGTTTTTTTAGAAATAATTCGAACCCAAACTCATCACAATCCAGCCGAAATGAAAGTTGTTATCATCCAAATAATAACAGTAACTTTTGTACATTCTGTAGAATACCAGGACATAATATTTCAATTTGTAGGCAAATTAAATTAGAAATGTCGCAATATCAAACCTGCTCAAATAATTTTCAAGGACAATCAAATTACGCAAATAATCAATTTAGATATCAGACACCACATAATAACTTTCCGTCAAACTTCAATAATAATAACAATCGAATTATCCAAGATAACAGAAATAAACAATGGATATTACGATAATAACAGCAGACAACATAGTTTCCGTCCTAATTTTAACAACAATAACAGATATTTCCATCAAAACAATAATTGTAGCAGTGGATATAATAATACTAACAGGCAAGATTTTAATCGTTTCACTAACAATAATTCATATAGCGGGGTTAGAAATCAACCAAGTACTAGCCAACGAGTTATATATAATAACAATCGTCAAAATTCTATACATCAATTGTCGCAGAATGATGGTAGATTTGTTAACCATTACATGCCAACTCAAATTACCAACACAGATCCGATTTACACCAATGAATATCTAAATCGCACTACCAATACACATTCAAATAGTAATCAGAATCGCAGTACTTCGGGAAACGATGTACAGATTCCACAGAACAGGCCCACTGCGGAATCTCAGATGTAACTAGTAAGAGGGCTACTTCATTAATAAATATTCACTGCAATTCCCAAAACATAGATAGTATTCTTCCTTTCATTAGATTAGATACCAACGTACGAAAAAATAAAAGTGTAACATTTTTAATTGATACTGGCGCGGAATGTTCTATTATAAAATCAAACATCCTAAAATCAGAAGCAAAATTAGATGATTAAAAATTAACCATGACAGGTATTTGTGGCAAATTAGAATCTTTAGGAACATGCATGATAAGCGTGAAATTAACTGATAGTGATTATGTATCCCATAAATTTCATGTACTACCTTACACAATAGATTCCAGATACGATGCAATTTTGGGCATGGACTTTCTTTTAAAATACAATTGCGTAATCAGTACTATAAATATCACTATTAACGGCATAAAAATATTTTTCAAACCAACGACAAATGAAGATGTCCATAATATTGAGCTTTCTTTAAGCACAGACAAAAGTTCTGTAAATAACAATAATTATAGTCCCATTGAAACTAAAAACAGTTCAATTACAAATACTAATGATACGTCGGGAGAAAATAAAATCTGTATACCAGCACGCAGTGAATACATCGCTAACGCTAAATGTTTAAATAGTAACTCGGATACGGAGGGCATTTGTAGGCCACACACAATAAATTCGGATTTGTATATAAGTTCATGCTTTACAAAGAATAAAAATGGAAAATGCATTATAAGTATCTTAAACATTTCAGAAAATGACATGATAATTGACATTCCAAAGGTTACAATCGAGCCTATGGATCATAAATCTATAATGACTGTAAATGCATTTCATATCAGCAAATCGGAAGTAAATGGTAACCGTATAGCGAAAGTAATAAATTCGCTTGATTTAAATCACTTAAATTCAGAAGAGAGTGGACGTATTATTGATATTTGTGAAGGATATAGTGATATATTTTTCCTAGAAACGGACAAATTAACTTGAACAGATGCTATTACTCAGAAAATTTATTTACAAACAAACACAGTACCGGTTAACACAAAGCAATATAGATTACCGTATAAGCAATTAGAAATAATCAAAGAACAGACACAACAAATGTTAGAAGACGGAATCATCGAAAATAGTTGCAGTCCTTGGAATTCTCCAATTATTATCGTGCCTAAGCGCCCAGGACCAAACGGTGAATCTAGATATAGAGTTGTAATAGATTATAGAAACGTAAATAGTAAATGCCAGGGAGACTCCTACCCCCTTCCGTGTATTAGCACGATACTTGATCAACTAGGACAGTCAAATTATTTTACAACACTTGACTTGAGTAATGGGTTCTATCAAATTCCTCTTGATGAAAGCAGTCGCGAGATTACCGCTTTTAGCACACCTGACGGGCATTTCCAGTTTAAACGGGCACCCATGGGACTAAAAGGGTCACCAGCCTGTTTTCAGAGGTTGATAAATACAGCGCTTAGCGGACTCGTAGGGTTAAAGTGTTGGGTCTATTTGGACGATATCTGTGTTTATGGCAAAAGTTTACAAGACCATAATAACAAATTAGTATCTGTATTTGAGCGTCTTAGAAAATATAATTTAAAATTACAGCCAGAAAAATGCAATTTCTTGAGGAAAGAAGTAGTGTACCTAGGACACGTTATTACCGATAAAGGCATCAAACCAAATCCAGCAAAAACAGTAGCTGTAGATAGTTTCCCAACCCCGATCAATGCAAAACAATTAAAATCATTCCTTGGGTTAGCTTCCTATTATAGGAGATTTATAAAAGATTTTGCAAAGATCGCCGCCCCAATTAATAGCTTACTAAAAAAGGAAGTAAAGTATCGGTGGACTGATGTGTGCGATAAGGCTTTTAATACATTAAAGGCCACACTCACGTCGTCTCCACTATTACAATACCCTGAACTTGAGAAGCCTTATACATTAACGGTGGACGCAAGTGGAAATGGAATAGGCGCAATTTTAAGTCAAAAGTATACTGGCCAATTACCAATAGCGTATGCGAGTAGAACATTAAATAGCGCAGAGAAATCATATTCCACTACCGAAAGGGAGATGCTTGGGTTGACCTGGGGAATTTCTCATTTTAGACCGTATCTATATGGAAACAAATTTACAGTAATTACAGACCACAAACCATTATTAGGATATAAGAAATTCACAGACGTAAGTTTGAGATTAACTAAAATGCGGTTGAAATTAGAGTGCTATGATTTCGATGTACTGTATAGACCGGGAAATCAAATAGCTAATGCAGATTGTTTATCACGGATCCCTACACTCACCGAACCTTCCATTGTAAACAAGTCAACCAAATTTAGTAGATCACAAAACATAAATACCTTACATATGCATTCTAATGAAGTACTTGAAGAAGCTAACAATAAAATACTAACTAATAGTTTCAACCATATTAATGTAACTGGTGTCACTCGTGTAAATACAATATTCGATAGTTACGATGATTTTAAAAAACATAAATCAAATAATATCATAATAAACAATAGCATAATGGAAACATGTTGTATCCTATGAAGTAGTAATCAGAACTAATGTATAAGCATTCATTTTGAATAGCCCGCCAGGTCAGATCCAGCGGCTATAATGACATGTACAATTCTAACCATAAAAACTAGATAACTAGTGAGTTTGTCAAGACAAAACTAATCCAAGAAGACAGCAGAAAGGCTGTAGAGAAACGAGTTCAAGACTGTGCATTAGCTGCAAAACATAGCAAGTCACACGACAAGGGAACTTCATCCAAGCCGAAGAAGAAAGTGCGCTGTTATAATTGTGGCGAATTAGGTCACATAAGGCCTCAGTGTGATAAACCTCCTAAAGATAAGGACAAAAAACAAGTCAAGAAAGGTGATAATGCCGTGCTGAGTGCAATGATGGTGAACATAGCATCCAATAGTTGGTACGTTGATTCTGGCGCAACTTCGCACATGACGAATTGCAAAGAGTGGTTACAGAATTTCAGCGATACTGAAAGCAAGAAGGTAACCCTAGCCAATAATGCCAAGCTTTATACCCAAGGTCGTGGGGACGTAGTTGTGGAGACAAACACAGGAAATACAAAGATATCAAATGTAGTGCATGTACCAGGTCTGAACGCTAACCTTCTCTCTGTAAGTACAATGGTCAACAATGGGCTGAATGTAAACTTCTCTAAGGAAGGGTGCCATATCTATAGGCCTAAAGTTGGACACAACATTCAGGGGGAGATAATGGCTACCGCTACTAATGTTGGTGGAATGTACAAGCTAGACACAACTGAGAGAGCAAATGCTGCAGCTGTGAGTGTGACCAACACGCATGAATTGTGGCATCAAAGATTAGCTCACTTGAACCGTAGAGATATGGGCTTGCTTGCTCAAGGTTTGGCTACTGGCATGCATGTTACAGGCACCAGTGATAAACAGTGTATACCTTGTATTGAAGGCAAACAGAGCAGAACTCCATTCAAGACTGTCGGAGGCAAGCGCGCTAAAGAGAAACTAGAGCTTGTACACTCCGACGTCTGTGGACCCATGTCGGAACCGTCATGGGGAAATGCTCGATATGTCGTGACGTTCACAGACGACTTAACAAGGAAGACTTTCGGATATATGATGAAATCGAAAGACGAAGTGAAGGCCAAGTTTGAAGAATTTAAAGCGTTCACTGAAAATCAATGCAACAAAAGGATCAAGACTTTGAGAACAGATAATGGTACTGAGTACACCAACAAAAGTTTTCAGGAGTTCCTCAAGAAAAATGGCATAAGACACCAAACGACTGTGCCATATACACCCGAACAAAATGGTGTGGCAGAGAGGTTAAATCGGACATTAGTTGAAAAAGCTAGATGTATGCTTCAGGACTCGGGACTTAAAACAAGGTATTGGGCAGAAGCTATCAATACTGCAATATATCTGAAAAACAGATCGCCTTCGAGAGCAGTCCCAGGTGTGACTCCAGAAGAAGCGTGGACTGATGGGAAGATTGATATCAGTCATTTAAGAGTTTTTGGTTGTCGTGCGTATGCACATATTCCAAAGGAATTGCGCAAGAAATGGGATCCAAAATCTAGGCCGCTGATTTTTGTGGGATATTGTGAAAATTCCAAGGGATATCGTCTGCTAGATCCAGAAAAGCCGTATAAAGTGATCAAGGCCAGAGACGTAATTTTCATTGAAGAAAATACGACACGAGGTTCGGAGAAGATCGCTTTGGGAAACAAACAAGTTTCTGACGTCAAGTCCAAGACTGAAGACAATGTTGTTGACTCGGATAATTCAGAAGATCATGTTGAAGCAGACGATTCATCTTCAAGTTCAAAAAATGAGGATCATGATTCAGCAAATCCTGACGAATGGGAAGTTGCAAGCAATCAAAAGCCTGTAACCAGGTACCCTCGTAGAAACAGAAAACCCAAACAGTATCCTGATATGGTGGCATATGAAGCTATGTGCACCGAAATCAAAGAACCGAATACAATAAAAGAAGCTTTGACATCGAAAGAACAAGAATCGTGGAAGACGGCTATGCAAGAAGAGTTCAATTCGCTGATAGAAAACCAAGTTTGGGATTTGGTCGATCCACCTGCAAATAGAAAAATTGTAGCAAATAAATGGGTCTACAAAGTAAAGAAGGCAGCAAATGGGAAAGTTGCAAGATATAAAGCAAGACTAGTCGCAAAAGGGTTTACCCAGAATCAAGGTGTAGATTACGAAGAGACATTCTCGCCAGTGGTTAGAAGCTCGACCATGAGAATGCTTTTTGCATTAGCTGCTCAACTTGATCTAGACGTTGATCATATCGATGTAACCACAGCATTCCTACACGGCGAATTGGAAGAAGAAATTTTCATGCAGCAGCCTGAAGGATTCGTGAAGAAGGGTGAGGAATCTAAAGTTTGTCGTCTAAAAAGGGCCATTTACGGACTAAAACAGTCGTCCAGAATGTGGAATAAGAAAGCAGATGCAACGTTGATCGAAGCAGGTCTAAGAAAATCCAGTTACGAACCTTGTATATATTACAAGATTCACGGCAAATCTGTTCTAATTATTGCCCTGTATGTCGACGATTTTCTTATTCTGTCTAACTGCGAAGAAGATAAAGCAAAAATAAAAGGAGTACTTGCGAAGGAGTTCAAGATTCAAGATCTAGGTGAAGCTGCTCACTGTCTTGGGATCAGAATCCAACGAGATCGGAAGAACAAGAGAATCTTCATTGACCAGAGGAAATATATTGAAGAAATATTGCAAAAGTTTGGGATGAGCGATTCAAAAGCGACTGCGACACCACTAGACGTGAACCAGAAGTTGTCCAGGAACGACAACAGTGCTGAGAAGAACTCGCCGAACATTCCATACCAGCGTTTGATTGGTTCTTTAATGTATCTGGCAGTGTGGACTAGGCCTGACATAATGCACGCTGTAAGTGTATTGAGCCAATTCAATACAGCATTCACACTTGAGCATTGGAAGGCAGCAAAACGGGTTCTTCGATACCTGAAAGGTACTCTAAACTACTCTCTGGTATATGAGAAAGCGGAAGATCCTACCATTGTTAACGCATATGTGGATGCAGACTGGGGTGGTGCAGAAGACGACCGCAGAAGTTACACGGGCTATGCAGTTTTACTTGGAGGAGCTGCTGTGAGCTGGGAGTCAAAAAAACAGAAGACCGTGGCATTATCCAGCACAGAGTCGGAATATATGGGAATCGGCGAAGTCACAAAAGAGGCGATTTACCTGAAGGGATTTCTGAAAGAGTTGTTTCTCCGAGATTTTTCTGTCATTGTGCACAACGATAATCAAGGTGCTCAGAAACTGGTACACAATCCTGTGTTCCATAATCGCACAAAGCACATAGACATTAGACACCACTTCATTAGAGATGCAGTTGAAGAAAAGCAGATTGAGGTGTCGTATACTCCAACTGAAAAAATGATAGCTGATGTACTCACTAAAGGTCTCAGTGGACCCAAACATGTTTTCTGTATGAAAGGACTGGGTTTACAAGCAATGTAAAGTGTAGTTTTAGAACTTAACTTTTTGTTTCATTCTAGAATCATTAGTTATGATTAAGGGGGAGTGTTGTATCCTATGAAGTAGTAATCAGAACTAATGTATAAGCATTCATTTTGAATAGCCCGCCAGGTCAGATCCAGCGGCTATAATGACATGTACAATTCTAACCATAAAAACTATAAGTGTAATCATCTAGACAAAATACAGACATACCTTTTACAGAGCTCTAGTATTTGACTTTATTCACAGCATCCACAGTACCTTTCACGTAACAATAGAAACTAATGAAAATATCGTAGACATATCAACAGAATATACACGTGTAATATTATTCTCAAAGGATTTTAGCATAACTAATAATGTTATCAAATATTTTAATGATGAGCATGACATAATTAAAAGCGTGAAAAATGAAATAAACAACGTAGGAGATATATCTTTCAACAAAAATTGTAATTTTAATTACATTGCTTTGATTACTAGCGAAACTTATTTATCAAAAATTAATTTACCTGATATATATTCTTACATAATTAAAATAAAAAATATTTGTGTAAATAATAATATAGATAAAATTAAAATAAATCGATTCGGCTTAATAAGGAAGAATAAATGGCCAATGGTTAGGTTCATGTTTAGGTATATTTTTAAAGATACTAATATAACAGTAAGGATAGGCTCAAGTTAGTTAAAGAGTCCGCAATCCTAAAGATTGGTTGGAAACAGCACGCCATGCCGATCTATCCTGAGCTAATCCCTTCATCTCCCTATAGCTATTCATCTCAACGTCTTCAACTATCTGACTCACATACTCCAATCTAGGCCTACCTACCCCTCTCTTTCCCTCCACTCTACCTTCTATGATCAATTGCATAATCCCCCCATGCCTAAGGATATGCCCTACTAATCTGTCTCTCCTACGCTGTAACACTCTCCAGATACTTCTCTTCTCCCCTACTAACTCTAGTACAGCTTCATTTGTTACTTTATCTTCCCAACAAATAGATAGGCTCAGCAAAAACTATTCTCACAAAAGATCAAATACAGCGAATAATTACGGAATATCATGCCACAATATTAGGTGCACATCAAGGTGTCGATCGTACTTTTAAACGTATAAGTATGATGTACAAATGGC
Organism: Leptodirus hochenwartii; assembly: GCA_947310635.1. Taxonomy (NCBI): domain Eukaryota; kingdom Metazoa; phylum Arthropoda; class Insecta; order Coleoptera; family Leiodidae; genus Leptodirus; species Leptodirus hochenwartii. The sequence goes on from OX371184.1 coordinate 29,160,074, forward strand.
CAAATATGCATGCAAATATTTCAGATTACATTAAATTATGTACTCAATATCAAATCAATAAATCATGTAGGAAAACCAAAGCTCCTTTACAAATAACACAAACATCTTCAAAGTTTCTGGAAAAATGCTTTTTGGACATTGTAGGTCCATTACCAGAAACAGATAAAAGAAATAAGTATATTTTAACGTTTATGGACGATTTAACAAAATTTATAGAAGCAGTACCCTTACAAAATACGGACGCTGCCACTGTAGCAGATGCCCTAGTTAGCAATATTATTTGCAAATTTGGAATACCAGAGCAAATTGTAACGGACCAGGGTACTAATTTTCTGTCGGAGATTTTTAAGAATGTTTGCAAGTTATTTAAAATAAGGAAACTACAAACAACGGCTTTTCATCCGCAGTCAAACGGAGCACTTGAGAGAAGCCACAAAACTTTAGGTGAATTTTTACGCAATTTCATAAGTAATGATCAAACTAATTGGGATTCTTTAATTCATTTCCATGTTTTTGCCTATAATACCACTCCTCATACTTCAACGAACTTTACACCACATGAACTTGTTTTTGGCGTGTCGCCTAATTTACCCTTACCTATAGTAAGTGAGCCAGAAATTACCTATTCATACGATGATTATGTTGCGGACTTAAAATTAAAACTGCAACGAAGTAGACAGTTAGCGAAAAATAATATTATAAAGCATAAAAATACATCCAAGCAACAATATGACAAAAATCTCAATATAGCAATATTTAAAGTAGGTGATAAAGTTTTACTGAATGACGAAACTGTAAGGCGTGGAAGAAGCGCCAAGCTTAGTCCGAAATGGATAGGACCTTATGAAATTATCTCTGAAGACTCTGAAGTAAATTTTACAATTCTAAAAGGCAATAAACATTATAAAACTCACTGCAATCGTCTAAAACAATTTTATGACTAGATCGACAAGGGTATATACTGCGGCATTCGTCAGAGATTCCTTATATTGCCAAAGTTGGGATAAGAAATTCGTCACGAAATACGTGACAATTCGTTGATTTTAGAGAAGATAAAAATTAGATGTTCGAAGAAAATGAACCGACGGTTATTTGAAACCATAAAGTGACCAAATGTTGTATTTTGGTTAAGCCTCTGCAGTAAGCCTTTCATTAGTAAGGAAATCGAAAAATAGTCGGAATTTAGGAAAGCAAATACAATTAAACAGAAAGATCATTAAAATTCCATTATATTCCCCTATTTATCAATGTTTCGTATTGGCATATTTATACTTCATTTCCATGAAAAAATAAAAATAAACAAATCACAAATTATTTGACGTCAGGATTTTATAAACCTCGTTAATGTGAAATATAATATGTATTCTAGATAATAAATTTAATTACATATGTTTAACAATAAGATTTTCCTAGAAGGTATTAAACTAGTTAGTAATAATTTACAAATATAATATAAGATAACATACACATATAAAGTACAAGCAGAAAGTAGAAATCATGGCTAATGGAACATCTAGGAGCGACATAGATTGCGAATGGAGGGAAATCAGAAATGGGTTAACTACAGCAGCAAATGAAGTATTAGGCACAAAGAAAAGGGCAGGTAGGAGGGAATGGATCACGGAAGAAATAGTTGAAATGATAGAAGCAAGAAGGAAAATTAAAATAGGAAACACAGAAGCAGGACAGAAAAAATATAAGGAACTAAGGAACTTAATTAATAGGAAATGCAAGCTAGCGAAAGAAGAGTGGATAAAAGGAAACTGTGAGGATATTGAGGAGGATATGAGAAGAGGTAAAGTAGATTTGGGCTACAGGAAAATTAAGTCACATTTTTCTAAAGTAAAACCAAAGGGTAACATTATATGTGATAAGCAGGGTAAGGAACTCACAGAAAATAAGGAAAAAGCTAGAAGATGGAAGGAGTATCTTGAAGATTTATATAAAGGTAGGCAGGACATGGAGGAGCTAGAAAATGTGGAACAGATAGATGAGGATGACTTAGGTCCTAGCATACTTAGGTCAGAGTTTCATAGAGCATTAAATGATTTACGGAATAACAAAGCAGCGGGGATTGATATGATACCAGCCGAATTAATAAAACACGCAGGGGAAAAAATGCAGGAGCGATTATACAGGCTAGTTTGTAAAATATATGAGAAGGGAGAAGTACCACAGGATTTTCAGCGTAGTAGAATAGTAACAATGCCGAAGAAAATAGGAGCTAATTTGTGTGAGAACTATAGGACCGTTAGCCTACTATCACATGCATCGAAGATATTGTTAAAGATTATTTATAGGAGATTAGAAAATAAAGTAGAGGAAAGGCTAGGAGAAGATCAGTTAGAATTGAGGGGGAAGAAGAGGTAGCAAAAATAGGGAAGGGAGTTCGGCAGGGATGTACACTTTCACCGTTATTATTTAATCTATATATAGAAGATGCAATAAACAAAGTAAAAGAAGAGTATAGTGTAGGTGTGAATGTACAGGGAGAGAAAATATATATGCTGAGATTCGCCGACGATATAGCTATATTGGAAGAAAGCGAAAAGAAATTAGAAAGGGTATTGAATGGTATGCAGGCAGTATTGACTAGGGATTTTAACATGAAAATAAATATAGGTAAAACTAAAGTGATGAGGTGTGACAAAAAGGAATGCAGTAGAAAAATGAGGATCACAATAGGAGATAATAGAATCGAAGAAGTGTCAGATTTTTGTTATTTAGGCAGTAGAATCACAAAAGATAATCGAAGCAAGGTAGATATAAAGTGTAGGATAGCACAGGGTAGGAAGGCATTCGTAGAAAAAGAACAGATTTTAAGATCAAATATTGACTTGGGTATTAGAAAAAGATTACTGAAGGTATATGTTTGGAGTGTAGCACTGTACGGGTGTGAGGCGTGGACTATAGGAAAGGAAGAGAAGCGTAGATTAGAAGCACTTGAAATGTGGTGTTATAGGAGGATGATGAGGATTGGTTGGGAAGATAAAGTAACAAATGAAGCTGTACTAGAGTTAGTAGGGGAGAAGAGAAGTATTTGGAGAGTGTTACAACGTAGGAGAGACAGATTAGTAGGGCATATTCTTAGGCATGGGGGGATTATGCAATTGATCATAGAAGGTAGAGTGGAGGGAAAGAGAGGGGTAGGTAGGCCTAGATTGGAGTATGTGAGTCAGATAGTTGAAGACGTTGAGATGAATAGCTATAGGGAGATGAAGGGATTAGCTCAGGATAGATCGGCATGGCGTGCTGTTTCCAACCAATCTTTAGGATTGCGGACTCTTTAACTAACTGATAAAGTTTTACTGAATGACGAAACTGTAAGGCGTGGAAGAAGCGCCAAGCTTAGTCCGAAATGGATAGGACCTTATGAAATTATCTCTGAAGACTCTGAAGTAAATTTTACAATTCTAAAAGGCAATAAACATTATAAAACTCACTGCAATCGTCTAAAACAATTTTATGACTAGATCGACAAGGGTATATACTGCGGCATTCGTCAGAGATTCCTTATATTGCCAAAGTTGGGATAAGAAATTCGTCACGAAATACGTGACAATTCGTTAATTTTAGAGAAGATAAAAATTAGATGTTCGAAGAAAATGAACCGACGGTTATTTGAAACCATAAAGTGACCAAATGTTGTATTTTGGTTAAGCCTCTGCGGTAAGCCTCTCATTAGTAAGGAAATCGAAAAATAGTCGGAATTTAGGAAAGCAAATACAATTAAACAGAAAGATCATTAAAATTCCATTATATTCCCCTATTTATCAATGTTTCGTATTGGCATATTTATACTTCATTTCCATGAAAAAATAAAAATAAACAAATCACAAATTATTTGACGTCAGGATTTTATAAACCTCGTTAATGTGAAATATAATATGTATTCTAGATAATAGATTTAATTACATATGTTTAACAATAAGATTTTCCTAGAAGGTATTAAACTAGTTAGTAATAATTTACAAATATAATATAAGATAACATACACATATAAAGTACAAGCAGAAAGTAGAAATCATGGCTAATGGAACATCTAGGAGCGACATAGATTGCGAATGGAGGGAAATCAGAAATGGGTTAACTACAGCAGCAAATGAAGTATTAGGCACAAAGAAAAGGGCAGGTAGGAGGGAATGGATCACGGAAGAAATAGTTGAAATGATAGAAGCAAGAAGGAAAATTAAAATAGGAAACACAGAAGCAGGACAGAAAAAATATAAGGAACTAAGGAACTTAATTAATAGGAAATGCAAGCTAGCGAAAGAAGAGTGGATAAAAGGAAACTGTGAGGATATTGAGGAGGATATGAGAAGAGGTAAAGTAGATTTGGGCTACAGGAAAATTAAGTCACATTTTTCTAAAGTAAAACCAAAGGGTAACATTATATGTGATAAGCAGGGTAAGGAACTCACAGAAAATAAGGAAAAAGCTAGAAGATGGAAGGAGTATCTTGAAGATTTATATAAAGGTAGGCAGGACATGGAGGAGCTAGAAAATGTGGAACAGATAGATGAGGATGACTTAGGTCCTAGCATACTTAGGTCAGAGTTTCATAGAGCATTAAATGATTTACGGAATAACAAAGCAGCGGGGATTGATATGATACCAGCCGAATTAATAAAACACGCAGGGGAAAAAATGCAGGAGCGATTATACAGGCTAGTTTGTAAAATATATGAGAAGGGAGAAGTACCACAGGATTTTCAGCGTAGTAGAATAGTAACAATGCCGAAGAAAATAGGAGCTAATTTGTGTGAGAACTATAGGACCGTTAGCCTACTATCACATGCATCGAAGATATTGTTAAAGATTATTTATAGGAGATTAGAAAATAAAGTAGAGGAAAGGCTAGGAGAAGATCAGTTAGAATTGAGGGGGAAGAAGAGGTAGCAAAAATAGGGAAGGGAGTTCGGCAGGGATGTACACTTTCACCGTTATTATTTAATCTATATATAGAAGATGCAATAAACAAAGTAAAAGAAGAGTATAGTGTAGGTGTGAATGTACAGGGAGAGAAAATATATATGCTGAGATTCGCCGACGATATAGCTATATTGGAAGAAAGCGAAAAGAATTTAGAAAGGGTATTGAATGGTATGCAGGCAGTATTGACTAGGGATTTTAACATGAAATAAATATAGGTAAAACTAAAGTGATGAGGTGTGACAAAAAGGAATGCAGTAGAAAAATGAGGATCACAATAGGAGATAATAGAATCGAAGAAGTGTCAGATTTTTGTTATTTAGGCAGTAGAATCACAAAAGATAATCGAAGCAAGGTAGATATAAAGTGTAGGATAGCACAGGGTAGGAAGGCATTCGTAGAAAAAGAACAGATTTTAAGATCAAATATTGACTTGGGTATTAGAAAAAGATTACTGAAGGTATATGTTTGGAGTGTAGCACTGTACGGGTGTGAGGCGTGGACTATAGGAAAGGAAGAGAAGCGTAGATTAGAAGCACTTGAAATGTGGTGTTATAGGAGGATGATGAGGATTGGTTGGGAAGATAAAGTAACAAATGAAGCTGTACTAGAGTTAGTAGGGGAGAAGAGAAGTATTTGGAGAGTGTTACAGCGTAGGAGAGACAGATTAGTAGGGCATATTCTTAGGCATGGGGGGATTATGCAATTGATCATAGAAGGTAGAGTGGAGGGAAAGAGAGGGGTAGGTAGGCCTAGATTGGAGTATGTGAGTCAGATAGTTGAAGACGTTGAGATGAATAGCTATAGGGAGATGAAGGGATTAGCTCAGGATAGATCGGCATGGCGTGCTGTTTCCAACCAATCTTTAGGATTGCGGACTCTTTAACTAACTAACTTACAAATCCAGAAATCTTCTACTAGTAAATAGTAAATACATGTAAAAAAATAATGTAATAATAAATATAATGTTTGAAAAACTTTTTTTTCCTCATATCTATATATGATATTCTATTTATATGTGTATGTATATGACTGATACAAAACCTTTGGGATGTGGCTCTTAACAATTTCTGGTAGGTAACTAGGGCTCTTGCTGCAATAACTCTGGCCACCCCTGGTCTATACTAGCCTATACATTCGGAATTATTTTCTGCTGCTCAGCAATTTAATTAAAAATCTGATTGATGACTAATTAAAGATATTTAATAATTTACATATGATCCTGGAATCATCATTAAATTATTCGCAACCTTTTATGATATAAATAAATTATTTTCAATTCAAAGTTTCACCATCCAGTAGATGATATTTTTGATAAACTAGACACCTTATTTTCGTTAGCATTTATGTATATTATGTTGATGAGAAAAACTAAACCAGACATTATGGATTACATTTAGCATTCTGAACAACAGTCTTTTCATATTAACTCTTGTATGTAAATTCTACGAGTAAACAACGATGTTTTTAAATCCGACGACACAAACTAGCATATTTTGAAATTTTCCCATATATTTACGTTGTATACCTTATGAAAGAAATTATCGAATATTGCCTTCTTTTTTTTTAGAAAAATATCAACTATTTACACTTTGCATTTGTAAATTTATTTTTGATCACAAACTTCCTCGTACAATAGTATGATCGCGAATAAAATGTTTCTCAAGTTCAAGAATAATAAATCGTGATTGAGGGTATGACAAAGTTTGCAACACGCTAAAAATATTGATCTAAAATTCATCACAAGCTGAAAAAAGTAATATGACTATTTGAAAGCTAAACTTATTCTTTTTTAATATGCTGTATAAGTGATTTTTTAAAGAATCCCTTTGAAATAGAAAAAATTACTAATTTTAGCTTGAAGAAACGACACATAGAACAAATCTTTTCCGAATAAAAATTTCAACAGAAAAAGAAAATATAATAATAAATTTCATACACATGTCTATTTTTTCTTATGCAAAAATTTCTAAATATCTTTTAGAATATTGTATCAAAATGTAAGTCTGATATAAACCGAAAATACTCTTGAAATTTTAAAAAAGCCTACCTTAATAAATAATTGTACTGCGATGAATTTTTGAAGACACTATATCAGACACTGTCAGAGCTGTAACTGTGACGAATTGATATCAAATAAAAATCAAAACTTAATTAATTCCAATATTAAATCAAATCAGATTTGTGTTTTAGATTTTCTTTAATTTTAACTCATATTCAAAACTGACCAAATTTATTTTTTATTCTATTGTTCTATATATTTGGAACTAATCAATTCTTGTAGAAGATAAAAGTTGCTTGTTGAATATTTTCTGTGTAAGTAGGTGATGTTGGGTGATATTCTATACTAAGTAGGTATATCAAATACATTTATATATTTCTATATTATATTTAAGAGAAATAGTTAGAAAAGCTAAATTTTGGTTTTTCGATTTTGTTTTGTATGTATTATCAATGACAATGTATATATATAGACATTGCAAATCCATATAAAAGAGAGAATCAGAGGGGAATCACATTCCACAAATTTCATAGGCCAGAAAGTGCTGCACTCTGTTGGTGCACTCTGTTGAAATATTTGATATCTAGGATAAATCCTGCTGGAATGCATCTATTATATAATCTGGTTTATTCAAAAGCCACAGCGGTACATGCGCTGTTTGCATTTTACTAATTGTTGCATTTTACTATTTTTTATATAATAATTGTATTGAGACTACACGGTTTGTGTTAAAGAGGCACGACTGTTAAATAGTGCCAGAACTGCGGCATCGATTTTTAATACATCGCTACTGACATGACCCAAAATTTTCTTATACTAAGTGCCAATATTATATTTATTGATAAGTTATTAGTTTGCAATTCAGTGTTTATAACCACCAGCATATTCTTTTAAATCATCATTAAACACAAATTACATTAAATTTTACATTCGTAAATGTCGTCTGGGGGATGGCAACCGCGTGCGAAAGTGTTGAGAAGTAATCATATAAAGGTATCTAAATAAGGTATCTAAAAGGTATCAAGCGGCCGTCGATAGTAGAGTCATAACTAGTGCTGGGCATATTTGTCAATCAAACCGGAAACCGGTGCGAGCGATTTTTCACCGGTTCACCGAATAATCGTTTTACCGATTTTCAGTGAAAACCGGTTTCCGGCAAAAACCGGTTTCCGGTAAAAAAAACGATTTTCGGTGAAAACTGGTTTCTGGTGAAAAGCCATCTTCAGTGAAAACCGGTTTCTGGTGAAAACCGGTTTTCGTTATGCACTGGTACGCACCGCACCGACTACTAATTCATACCAAACCGCATTGCTTCGAAACAACGCACTAGTTTGAAGTAACATACCAAATCAATTTTCCAACACGTTGATACAACGTCCAATGAACCTGTATATGTAGTATGTGGGACACGGCATGTCAGTGGCGTTGCTTCTGTGCAGCAAACTGACTGTGTAAAATAAATGATGAGCTTGGCGCATACACTGAGTCTAGGATTACAAAGTGCTTGCGCCAGTCACTGGATAATATGTAAAATTATATTTAAAATTATATTATTAAACAATATGTCGTTAGGTGTCAAATTTATGGACAAAGCAAATGCTCTACAAGAAGAATTCCTTGGTTTCGTAGACTCGCAGTCTATGGACGCGAAATCAATCGCCCATCCTATAGTGAAATCTCTACATACATATGGGCCCAATTTAAACACAAAAGCGCTAGGTCTAATCAAAACTAGGAATGACATCAGCAGTCAGTATGCAAGTTGAGCAATTTTATAAAAGTTGCATCTGGTACAATGGTCAGTGTTTTCGAACAAATCAATAATGAAGTAAGAGAGCTCAAATCAAAATCGTAATACATTAATGCCTATGGTGAGTGGCGGCTCTTGATATTTCAATCGAGCGGTCGCATTTCTTAAAAAATAACATAATAGAAGAAATCTTACCTAAAATGGATGCAAAATGATTAAATTCAATCATATCTTGAAAGTGGTATTCCGCTCTTCTATCTTTCATTGATATAAACACTCCTTGCACAAGTTTGTTATAAATTTAAATCAGGCAATGGCCTACCTAATTCTTTAACTTTTAATTTGTCCTCAAGAGAAAGTCTACAAAACTCTATTTTCAATAAAGAACTAACACTATTAATTTTTATTAAATTATTTCTATTAAATATATTCTTGGAGAAACACGTGGCAAAATCGAACATACGTAACTACACAGAACAATGCAACTGTCTTATCTGGCTATTCTATATGCATGTATATTAGACTAGGCTTCTCTGTTCGGTCGCTAAACAATCGCGATATATAGCTTAAAACAACGATATATTCTTAGCACAATACAGAATGTACACTGACCGCCCTCAACCGGTACCATTCCGCCGCTACTAAAAACAGCTAGGGTGATAATAAAATCGCTGGAATCTCTCCAGAGGCGGCACACGAATTATTATTCGTAAGTGTTACACAAAGAGAGAAAATCATATTTTTTATATATAATTATTGTACGTTCGAGCAATTATTCCTATATATATAGTTCCTATATATAACTACATATTCTTACCATATATAAAATATGCGCTATTTCAAAGAATTTCTTGCATTATAAAAACATTCGTCTTTAATTTATTTTATGATAATATGATTTCGTGAATAAGAATTAAAAGGCAATTTGAAAAATTGAATTGAGTATATGCCTATATGGTTTCATTTTTGGTAACTCTAAATGGTTTTTTATATCAGCAATTGACAAGGGCGTCATTACAGGATTTTTTTAAAAGACAGAAAGCAAAAGCGAAAAATTAAAATTTAATAAAACAAAATATTGTAATAAAAGACTTGTAAAATTAAAATAAGAATCTAACTTTTTTCAACAAATTATATTAGATTTCAATTGCAGTAGGTACATAGAATTATTGATATAAGTGAAATAAAAATTATAAATTTACTTATATAATAATGGATATTAGCAAGTATATTGCTGTAGTATCTTCAGGTACTTTCCATAAAATATGGACTTGCATATTTAATCCATGAGCTCAAATAATCATTGAGACCGAAAAATTCCAAAATCTCAGCAGTCACCAACAGCTTCAAATTACATTAACCACCTGCTGTGCATTAGAAAAGATTAATTAATAAATCAAACCATTTCATCAAATATTTCAACTTCAAGGATGAGAAAATGTGTAGTATTATTTACTAAAATTTGCAATAGTAAAAAATCCACGCAAAAATAATCTTAATAATTCCAAAGTATATAACAAACTATTTATTCATTTAGGAGAATTTGTTATCTTGCTCCTCGAAACCTGCTTTATATACAACAGGTACTGCTATTAGTAAACATTATTTCGTTAGAAATACTAGAAATACAAAATACCAGTAGATATAAAAGCGAACACCGCATGAGCACAGTTCAGTCTTATTTCATTGAAGCATACTTTAATATATTACCGGACAGATTTTTAACACTTAAGAATAGTAAATTGCTGTTTTGCAGTAAAATGCAGTAAAGTTCTTTTTACAAGTGATTCATTGAATATGTTGCATTGTTATTTTAACAATAAAGTGACGACATTTCACTTTGAGGTCAATTAGGATATTACTCTCGCTCCATTACCAAAAAGGACATTACCAAAAACTTGTGCATTCATAATGAAGATAAAGTGATTGCTAAAAATATAACCGGAAGTTTCCATTTAAAAAACAGTTTCCTTTATTTTTCACTGAAGCAATTGAAATACGATAGGTAGAATTAACTGTGTATAAAAATTGGCACTAAATAAATGTCTCTTAGTTAATAAAAATTCTACATAGCGTGAATTATTCGCAGTTTAAAACAAGAAATTTAAAATATACAGAATTAGGTCACACTATCATTTTCATGAACATTAAAGTATACAAAAATTAAATAATTTTCCTTATATACAAATGATAACTCTATGTTTTTTTTTTTTAATAAATAAAATAAACTAAATGTTTAATTCTCATTGGAATTAGATTATTTTATATGTTCATAAAGAAATTTTTTGGAACATTGGTTCTTGCATAAAATTTTGAACTGTTAAATGAACTTATAAAGAGCAACAAAAAATAATAATGAACCGATACCTTCATAATAAACAAGTAAACAAAATTTAAGTTATTTTCAACGTATTTAAAATATTTACCCATTGCGTAAACACTTAGACTAAGTCTGATTGAATTTTTGAAAAATATCAATAAGGTTACATAGTTTGCAAGAAGTCCGCTTAATATTGCGTATAAATTACAAAATAAAGTAGTGAGTTAATAATTAAAGCACCGGAATAAAATATATATTAATCGAAATCCACGTTTCTTGTTCGAATCAATCAATAATGTTGAAGCAGCTTCAAAACCTGCCCATGCATCATGTGACTGTTGACGTCACCAGCTCTGAGCTACAACTCGATGTTACCAATATTGTTACCGAGTCCTCGGCAAGAAGTAACTTCAGCTTACAATTGAGCAACGTCACCAACTCAACAACCGGTAACGTTTTAGTGCAGGCATCTGCGACATCTGCAACCATTTCTGTGCCTACAGACGTTGAATATGAGCAATTTCTAGCAGATATATGGGTTGGAGTGCTGCTAACGCTTATGGTCTTAAGCTGCATCTGCTGCATGTGCAGCTGCTTGTTATATCATAAGTTCCATCAGTGGAAGCAGGCTGGTAAGTGAGAGCTGTACTATGAAATTTGCGTAAATGTCCTTCACTTTGATGAACTATTCCATCGTTGACTATTTGCGGTAATGAATTATCGGGCAGATACATATTCAGCGCGGCAGTTGGGTCTACCGCATGCTGAGCCACTAATCCCGAAAAGTGTCATAGGCCGATTGAGCGCGCTCTATATAGTTAGTAGATAATGGAGATATAGTTATATATTCTTGGCAAATTCTAGCACATATTAAACTTTATATTGATTCAATTAAATAATTAAACAAAACCCTATTTCAATTCAAACAACTTTAGGACGAATCCCCATTGGAAGCCGTATTCCTGATCTGAGGAACTGAGCCCCACTAGAAGCCGTCATTTCACTGACCAGTATGGACCTGACCTGACCTGACCGCGCGCTCAATCGGCCTATAATTACGATACTACTGCCGCTTAATTTGTACATAGGATTAACGCGACCCTTCATATTTTCTGACTGGGGCGCTGAATCGGCATATACCGGAATTAACTGATCATTCTCTTATATAGTTCGCGGCCGATCGTCCATTATTCAACTATGAATTATAAGAGTTCATCAGTTAATGTACGAATTACATAACATTTTACGTTTAGAATTATTTGATAAGAATTTCGAAAACGAAGCGTTTCCTATTGTATTTGACATTAGTTAAAATATGGAGAACATCGTATTTATTACATATCTCATATTAAGCGCTCATTATAGGCAATATCAAGACATTCTTTATAAATTCATTATTAAACAGTAGTAAATCCTTCTGAAATATATAAATACAAGTTCACAATATTAATATTAATTTGGTATTATTATTCACATATGCTTGGCATGCTTCTTCATTATTTTCTTCAGCTTTCTCACTTATTACTTAAGGCGACTTTTATATAAATATGGTAAAATACCAGTGGCGTCTTAAGGGTATTTAATCTTATGGTCTTGAAAGGGATGTTTGACACTCTCCATTTAAAAGATGGATAACAACACAACATTTTGCGGAAATAAATCGTTCTTCGCAGTTTTGCAATATGCGGATAAAAATTCTCTCTATTATCTGTACATTTTAGGATTATTCTCATCTTCATACATATATATTTGGTGACATATTATAAATTAATACAAACCTAAAATTATAAAGCTTTTCTTATAAAAAATTTCTGAATAGTTCTGAAAATTAATATAACATTATTTAAAAATAATTATAGCCACTCCTAAAGAGGCTACAAAAATTAAGTTAGTATAGAATACAAATCTGCTTTATATTTTTGATAACAGTATATCCAGCTTCAATTGCTGTAACAATTATAGTATCTATAAATTAGTGCTGGGAATATTTGCCAATCAAGAAGCCGGAAACCGATGCGAGCTATTTTACCGGTTCACCGACTAATCGTTTCTACCGATTTTCGGTCAAAACCGGTTTCCGGTGAAAACCGATCTTCATTTCTTCGAAACAACGCACTGGTTTGAAGTAACATACCAAATCAATTTTCCAACACGTTGATACAACGTCTAACGAACCAGTAGCGTACCTAGGGAGGGACGGTGGGGGCGGTCCGCCTCGGATGGCACATATTTTTAGCGGCATTTTTTTATATTTTTGTCTAAATCATATAAAAATAAAATATATAATAATGTTGTAATCAACAGAATCAATGATTATAATGAGTATTCAATTTATGTTCAGTAATTGTTAATAACCACTCTTGATTTTGATTGACATAGAAAGGGCGGCAAATTGGAGACCGTCCCAGGTGGCAAAAGCTCTAGGTACGCCACTGCAACGAACCTGTATATGTAGTATATGGGGCATGGTATGTCAGTAGCGTTGTTTCTGTGCAGTACACTGACTGTGTAAAATAGATGATGAGCTTGGCGCATACACTGAGTCTAGGATTACAAAGTGCTTGCGCCAGTCACTGGACAATATGTAAAATTCCACAATTTTATATCGAAAATTTAAAAAAATTCTTTAGAAACGTGTAATTGTTTATAAATTTAGAATGAACGTAAATCAATATATTAATTCAACACAATTTCGGCGGATGATGTATGCAATATAATTTCAACTGTTCTTTAGTTTTCCAAGTTCTTCAAATGCATTCCATTATAATGTCCATGCAATTTAAAACTAATCCTTATAGTTATAATCCTTATAATCCTTATAATTTCAAACTAATCCAAATAATATATCTTTATATTCGCACTTTTATATTGGGAATTGAGTAAAATTTATTAACGTGTTATATATTTTTCTATTTATTTTTTAAATATTTTTCCTATTACGCTTAAGAGTCTGGTAAAGTGTAAAAAGTCTTTTCTCAGCACTATATTTTACAAAATATAGAAACGTCTTCAAATATAATAAATGTAAAATTTTCCTCTTTACAACATTTCATTTACACACCAGTAAACCAGTGTACCTACCCGGTGCGGCGCATTTTAGGTGGACATTACAATTTTTGCTATCTACTCTTAAATACTTAAATAATAAAGGTAAAATTTCATGTGTGCCTTAAATTGTATTTTGCTCTTTACAACATTTCATTTACACACCAGTAAACCAGTGTACCTACCCGGTGCGGCTCATTTTAGGTGGACATTACAATTTTTGCTATCTACTCTTAAATACTTGATACCTCACTGAATCCCATAGACGATGAATTTTTATATCAAGATGCAGCTTAATGCACAAAGCACAGTGCAATATACTCATTGCTCGACGTATCAATACTGTATAATTGTGGAATCATATCTTATCCACGTGTTTATTTTGTTACTGCGATTTCGTCTGCAAGGGATAAATAAATAGTATTTTTAATAAAATTCTACATGCTTAGGGAATAGTTGAATGTAAACTTATGTAAAATTATTCTTTATATGCACTATTATTTTGCTGTGGTCAGCTATTTTTATATATTTTTTCTGATACCAACACCAGTATAATGAACTTGAATTTACATATTTTTCAATTTAATAATAGCATATTTTGTTTCGTTTTTCACTTTAGATCAGAATCTTTGCTTTGGAAATCTACCTTTGAATCAAAACTGTGATAGGATTATTTTAAGATAAAGTTCAAATGCTTTAAAATACTTATTACTATCATATTATTTAATATTTAATATTTAATATTTAATATATACCAGAGTACTAGCTATGGTAGAGCTTTACCGCCTGTCCCTGCTGCTCTTGCATAAACTTGCATAAACTTGCATAAACTTCATTATTCTGAGTAGCTAGAATAAGAGCCATTGCCAATGAACTGAGCATAATGGCTACCATACCGTACCAACCACCAACGCGGTTTCGTATGAATCAATCGTAGGTGCGTACCAGTACTAATCGAAAATCAGTTTTCCCCGGAAACAGGTTTTCACCGAAAATCGGTGAACCGAGATCGTCTTGGTTGCCGGTTTTCGACAAAAAATAAACCGATGCACCGGTTTACCGGAACTATTCCCAGCATTATTATATATTATAAAATATGAAGGATTTAGTTCTTTTTCATATTCTTTGACTAACGCTTTTATTATGGTAAGTTTTCTTACTTTAAAGAGTTTTAACAGCTACAGCTTTAATGGTGGCGTATACGCTACCATTTTTGTTGTTAGATTATTATGTTTATATACCTCAAAAAGTGTGGTAATAAAAATCACATTGGGCTATTCTAAAAGACTATATTTATAATTGAAAAGGCGTGAGTATTTTTCACTACGATTCTGGCTAAAAATAGCCGGATATGAAAAGGAAAATAAATATAGGCAACTAAAACTACACGATAAAGACCTAGGGTTGCCAAAAAAAAATGCAATTGATTTAAATATTCTAGCTACATAATTGATAAAATATTAAATTAAGAAAAATTTAAAAAATATCCATATATCAAAGTATGTCTTAATAATTGGTATTAAAGACCTAACCTAGGATCCATAGGTCAGCTTCTTGATGCAACGGAAATCTGGCAACCTTAATACCGCTTCAGAGTAGGCTACTTCGTAAACACAACTGTATCGCGGAACAAGCACTAAATCAGTATCCTCAGCTGTTCTCTATTTTTTCTCTATTCAGTTATTCTCAGCAAGAATTGTACAATATTTTTTCTATCATTTTTCGCCTGTAGCACATTGTAGAAGAACAATTTTGCGAAAGGCTATATATTTATAGATTCTGAAAATATTTTTGTTTAAACTGTATTTTTTGCATGATCGAAAATAAAGTTTTCCATGCAATTGTGAATTTTTGTCACTGCGGTGTTAAATAATTATATAGAATATATCACTCAACTACTGTAAATGCATATTTCGAAAACATGACAGATATAATATAGAATATAATACCGTAACAAGCATTAAGTAGCTAGATGCGCATTTCGAAGGCTATGCCCCCCATCTTCAGTAGCACAAGATAAAAACTAAATAAAATACTTCTGTCACGAATCGTGAAAAATGATTTAACTTTTTTTTTTAAATGACAGATGTGTTTCATTTATGTGATTGTTGTGTTATTGTAAATTTATTTGATATTTTATACAATTATTCAATTCAGTATACCCTACCGAACGAACGACATCGTTCGTTAAACTTCCGTCTAACACATTCATGATCATTTACAATCGAAGACTACACAAGAATTTACCGAACGACTCATTTATAAATATATAGGTGAATAATTACCGACCATACGACTTGCACAATATAAAGAATAATTAATGTTCTACAACTTCTGAACAGTATAAAGAATAATGATTGTTCTCCGGTTTCTTCTTGGAGTGATTCAGATTGAACGATGCCTAAATGAAATAGGCAAGCTTAATATTTACGCAACTTATTCGTACACTAAAATCATTAATAATTTTAGGTAATATAAATATTGGAACCAATCAAATATATTTGCTGAAACTAATAGTTTAAGATCCTGCCAAATCTGAAATACTAACTAGTAGCGATGGCAAACTGTAGGTCACTTTGAGGACCTAGTTCGTAGTTCGTAGTTCATTTCAATGTACCGTTCACGAACTATAGGTCGTGAACTACTACATCTTTTAAAAATGAACTAGTTCACGACCTATATGAAATACATGCACATACTGAAAATAATCTCTTTTTCTCTCAATATGAAAATATTAAATGGCAAAAAATAAATAAATTGAAATATTACAATATTTATTTTGAATTAAGAATGACGAAGAAAAGACAACAATGTTTATAATTTATACAAAACATATATATAAAGAAATATAATCTTCTCTAGGTACTCACGATTATTTATATGAAGTTCTAAAATACTTATTGGTAGTTACTGATTTAAATGTTTACTACTTTACTAACACTTGAAAATTAAATGTACAAACTATAATAAAATAAACTAGATAGAATCGTTTTGTTTGGCGTTATAATTTATATTTTCTATTCCGAATCTGTTCAAACTTCAAAGCTTTTATTTGATATTAAGTGATTGCATTGCACTCGGTATGAAATAAAAGAACTATAAGATTTAGATGTTTATTTTTGCATTATTGCAAAAATTTGCTATGGCATGACATATTTACGAACATCTTGCGAATATATTAATTATATTATTCCAAATGAAATCTGATACCAACATATAAATTGTGACTCAGCTCGGCAATGCTGCTGTTGCAATTTTACATCCAGTTTCCTATTTCATTCCGTTCACCAACACCTCTATCACTAAATAAATGTTAGTACTGTATATGTAATGTATACTATACTGCAAGTATATATACAGTACAAGTACATCAATACGCACACCGCGCACCATGTAGTTCATAGTTCACGAACTAGGTCATAGTGACCTATAGGTCGTTGCAAAACATCGTCACAATACGTCCTTCATTTGATTGAACCGTTCAGAGTGAACGGTTCGCGAGTGAACTACACAGCGCTACTAACTAGTACTTCTCTTTCAAGAAAAACAACGTGAAGAAATTACGTAGATACTATTATGAGCGCCAACTTTAGAGACATATATATTTTCAATACACACCAGTAACGATTTGTATATGTTATACATTCATTATACATTTTCAGCTTACTCCAAACGAAATGCAGAAAATTTAAATCCAGTCTCATATGACACGACAAGACTTTTTGTCTCATAAGCCACAAGGCACCTATAGGATGTTAAAGACATATATTATTTTTATATTATTACAGGATATTATTTTTCTTTTCAGCTCTTCGGAACCAATATAAAATCTTACAAAAATCATTATACAAGGTGTTATATACATAGATAAATGTAGTATTACATTGTTACGTAATTGTCTTGTTTTTGGTTATTGGTTCTCTAGAAATGAATTATTTTTTAAAAGTGACAAGTTTAACTCTACAAATATTTAAAACAAGTAGATAACATGTTAAAATAAATTTAAGCATGTCTATTTTATGAATAAATGTAAATGTCCATAACTATTAAGACGACGCGATATTATTTTATACTTGGTGTTAGTTTTGGCTGGGAAATATTAAAAATTTGTAACAGAGTTAGAGAGATTACAGTATTTTTAAATGAAACGCCTGTTATTATGTCATTCTATTTTTTCAATCATTATTATGATAGAAATCATTATCTTCATTAATCTATCTCTTGCAGAATTTAGAATTTTATTACCACTGGTACGAACAACTACATTAAACTTATGACAAGATTATAGATAGTATGAAATATTCTATATTTCTACCTTTCTAATAATTCTAATATATTTGATTATTTTCTTATCTATATGTAAAATGCTAATGTCTGATAGTAATTGTCCGCTAATATCAAAATTCTGTATTTTACACAAGGATAAGCAAAGTCAACACTTAAATACAATTACTTAAATTACTTAAAAAATATAGCCATTACAAAAGGTAAACACATTTAACATATTTATACTGACACTAATGTATTGAAGAAAAATAGTGACCTAATTCTACATACTCCCGCATAAGTTGAGTGTAGCTTACCTTTAATTTATCATTTTTATTAAATTTCCGCTCTAATGCATAAAATCTCTTCATAGCAAATGATCTTGATTCACCTAATGTGTTATAATTGTCTTTGAATGGCATTTTGATGATCAATCTACCGGTGCTGTCTCTTTGAACTGATTTTGAAAAATGATTTTCGCAAAATGTTTCTTCCCTTGTGAAGACCCTTTCTTCTAAGACAGTTTCGTCTTCCCAAAGTTTGGATACCATACAATCAATATTTCGCTTTTTTCCTGTATGAATTGCGCAGTGGTTACTAAATATTTTGCCCCTTTGCAGGATATCTAAGTACAACCCACAATCTACCCTAAATATGTGTTTTGTAAGATCGGCATATTGTTCCCTAGTAAATGTTTTCCTGAACATATTATTTGATAAAAAAACATCTGCTCCGACCATCATATCGATTTTTTTTCTAGCATTGAAATTAGGATCTGCAAATTTCAAATTTTCTGGAATTGTAAGATGATTTCTTGGAAACGATACTACCGGCAAATCACCTGTGATTGTCGGTACTGTTAAACATTTGATTATGGTGCTATAATCAGTAACATTAGATTTGATCGTGACCATACTACTATCGGTGATATTAATTAACTCCAATAATTTTCATTTGTAGGAATTCCCTTTTTAATCCTAATTTATTGCATACATCTGCCGTGATAAAATGCGCCTGAGATCCACTGTCAAGCAGTATGCGATAACTGATATGTTCGCTCCATTTATTGATAACCCGAACAACTGCTGTTGACAGTATTATCTCCTGGCAGTGATTTACTACCCCCGTGAAAGACGTACTGCCCTGTGTATGTATGCCTCAGCTGATTGCTAATCGGGTACGTGTTTGTCCCTGACCATACTACGAACGTTCAGTAAAATGTTGTAAGTGCGATTACATAGTCTGCAGTTGTTTAATTTGCATATCGCTATAGCATGGTCTGGACGCAGACATTTATAACATAATTTTAATTTGGTAACCCTTCTGTGGCGTTCTGCCGTGGGCATGCCTAAAAATTGTTTGCACGTGTAAATTGAATGATTTCCCGAACAGACTACACATTTATTAGTAAATGCTTTCATATCCGGTTTGGCGTTTGCCATATGATAAACTTTCCTTTGAGCAGGCTCCGATGTAGGGAAGCATAATTTTTTAGTAGTATTCTTTAATGTTTCACACTTTTTACGTAAAAATGCTAAAAACTCGGATAATTACGGTAATTCATTATTACACGTACCTTCCCCTTCCCGACGAGTTAAGTTATCTATTTTACTTCGTAATGCACAAATTAACAGGTTATCCCATGATTCTGTTGGTTGATCCCAAGTATTTAAACATTTAATATGATGCCCAACCGTTTCTAATAAATTTCTAATTGCGCCCGCGTATTCCATATTGAATGATTCAATACCGTAAAATGGCCCCAATGTGTCTATAAATGATAATCCTTTTATTATCATATCGTTCCTTTAAAATCAGTTTAGCTACCTGATAATTCGCTGCTGTTGATTTTAATGCTTCAATCAATCTTTCAGCTGGACCGCTTAAACAAGATTTTAAATAATCTAATTTCTGAACATCCATAATCGATGAATTAATATCTATAAGCGCAGTACATCTATCATTAAACGCTATCCAATTCTCGTACGGGCCATCAAAACGCGGTAAATTCATTGATGGTGGTTTTACTGCGATTTCTCGAGAAATTATTGAATGCTGATTATGGCCAGGATTTGTGGACGAACCGGGAGCATGACAACGTTAAAATTGTTCGACAACCAGTACAGCTTGAGGAACACTCTCATCAAATGTCGATTCAAACGTGTCCCGCTCCTCTTCACCAATAACAAACTCCTCCCCTACCTTGACACTACCCTCTTCAATTTTGATCTGAATAATCAAGAATTCCTCCAGATACCCTTCTGCTTTTTAGCTTTTAAGTTTAGCTTCAAAGTTACAAATGCTCATTTGATCAACCAACTAGTACCTTTGTTTTAATTTCCTCAAAGGACGTTTTAAATTTTGTCAAGTTAGTCTTCAGGACTAATTTTTTAACTGACTTAACGTTTCCATTATTATATTAACACGTGAGGATTTTACACAAATAAACTGACCCGGACCAAAACAGTACCAATTCGCAACCTGTAAAATGGGAAAGAATGATATTGAAAGAAGATGACCTTTTTGTGCTATGTGCGCGCGCATGCTCTCGCTTTCCTTTGTGTAATTGCGCCGTGGTAGGTACGAAACTCCTACTACCCCTGATGCTGTGTGTGGTCGATAACAAAGCTTTCCGCTGCTCTCTGCGCCAACTCTCCTCCCTTCTGGTATGGTCTTTCTCCCCTGGTACTGCCCGATATGACACGATAATACTTGTGCGAAGACAGCAGTCTCACACCCCCGTTGTGTGTCGTAGTTGCTACGGTTTGGCTTTCGCCAAGCCTGATACTTGTCCTCGCTTGGTTTCACAATTTGTATGTAGGAGTGCAACGCTGACGTAGTGGACTCTTTCGATATGCACCCGTTGTGCGATTGTATTGCTACACTGTCACTAGTTTACACCCTCACACTTCCACAGATGTGTAGAAAGTAGCCCTTTGCCCCACCTTGAGCTGTAGATTTGTATACCTGCTACAGTTTTTGATACTTTTGACAACTTTCCAGTCCGATTACGATGCCCAATATTTAAATATGTATTTTACAATACGCCTGTTATTGTTCCCGTTAAACTGATGGATTACGAAGGACCGTTATTCCGTTATTTCCAATATGCAAATTCCGCAGGATATATGATATATGATGTACGAGTATTACAAGATTTACATTTAATACAATTTATGTTCTAGTACGTGTGACTTGAATTTGGAATCTTGTAAATAAATTGCACACATATTAGTTGGGTCGAATTCAGAATCGAATAGTGTTTAAAGATTTGCCCAGTGTTTTTCAATTATTACTATACAAGGATTCTGTATCCTATAAGCATTTTTATGAGCAATTTTGAAAGTATTTAAAATAGAATCGTACCATATGATAGTAAAACAGAGGCATTAACAAAGCACTCACTGAGGTACCAAGCCTTGCTTATAATTAGCATGATTTATCCATTGTAAAATTGTGTTACGGTTTTTGCGTGATGTTTTATCCAAATTTGATTAATTCTTATAGTTCCGCTCGCGTATATTATTGTGGATTTGGTTGATTTTCCAATACATTTATCTAACTTTGTGTACTTTGTATTATTTTAGATTATATTTTTATTTCGTCAATTGTTTTCGATACCAGTGCCATCTTCCGTTATCTTTACTTTTGGCGGTACTGGTATTCTCTGTCGATATCTTGACTAACTACGTGAGTAAAGATCACGATAGATGTCGCTAGTCGTAGAACAACCAGTTAAAATTTATACTTATTTTTATATAGAGTTGCAATGTCTATAGTAATTTGTCATGACTATCATATGTGTGTAATACTACTTGGGTGATCGGGGTAATTCGACTAACGCCACTGTACGTAGTGAACGAGCAGTACAGGTGCTCGGAATAATATGGTGATCGGTATTGAAACGCTTCAGATGTGTTTATAGTTTATTAATTGGATTTATTTAATATCTTGGACGAACGAGACTTGTACGGTTGAGAGTTAGAAAGAAAGAAAATGAATATGTCGGAGCGAGTGTTGAGAATAGAGAGTCCTTTTCTTACACTTGGATGTGCCTTTTATATAGGGAGCAGTTGAGGATGTAAGAATAGGCGAGGGTAAGTAGGTAGACCTTTAAGGGTACAAAGGAGTAAATGGAAAACAGCGAAGAAGAGTCATTCTGGGAAATGATGAATTGCGGTAGTTGGAAATGAAAGAATGTAGAAAGGATTTGATTATGGAGAAGAGCAGGTAACATATTAAACATAGGCCTTACAATTATAAAGGTTATTACAATAGGCATAACAATTATACAGGTTATTACATGTGTAGAAGGTATGGTCGCCCGGTGAATGCACAGAAGCGGAACTAGGAGATAATTCACGGTCCATAGGTGCATCCGCGGTGCGCAAATTTGTGTCATAATCCGCTAACGTATCTGGATTGTAATCGAGATCATAGTCTAAGTCGATATGCGATTTATGAACCAAATCACTGTCTTCGTATTTGATGGTACAGTGAAACATATTCGGCATCAACTTAATTAGCAACTGTGAATTGTAGATCTGAGTGAAAATATATTAATATTTGACATAACATCAATGTACTAGTGAGAGGACGTGTAATTAATGGATTATTACAGAATTCGTATCGTTAATTATAGTCAATGACCACGTATATATAGACGTTGCAAGTCCGCTTACGAAAACGAATCAACTTTAAGCGGTTGATTTGCATGTGTCGATATCTTACTCGCTAGAACTTTTGGAAGATAATTGAAGACTGCACTAGTATATTGATCAAATGCACTAATTAAAATATAATCGATGGTGATACTGTAGTTCTGTTATGGGCAATAATTAAAAATAATATTATCCGAAGCGCTTTGTGCAATACGAGTCCATGCAGATGGATATCAGGTTTAATGGTTGTTGTGTATTTGCGTAAACATACAATTAGAAACAATCATATCCATGTTAAGGAATTGTTTTCTCCAAATGAAAGGACGTAAGAGTCAATCAAATAGAAAGATTATTTTCCGAATACTGAATTACTTGATTTTTACAGCTTTGACTTGGTGCGGACAGTTTTCTCAAGCTCATTATTTGGAAACTTGACAAATACCTTAGTAAAAAATTGATGTGTTTAAGGCTTACTTGGTGATATTCCATTGTAAATTAATTACGGGAGGAATTAAAACTATGTTTTTATATAACAATAAGAAATATAAATTTATTTGTAAAATTTATATATTACGACATGTTTCGGACTATCGTCCATTATCAAGTGAACATTATAAGAAGAAACTACTAGAACAATGACAATGTATACATAGAAGTTGCAAGTCCATATACGAAAAGGAATCAACTTTAAGCGGTTGATTTTCATGTGGCGACATCTGTCGATATCTTCCCCACGAGAACTTGGTGAAGATAACTGAAGACTGTGCTAGTATTTTGACCAAATACACGGGAGCGAAATTTTGATAATTTGCCACTTATTGTGGCGCCATTGTCTCCCCATAAGTAGTATGTTAATTTAATTCAATAGGCGCGTTGCGTACCAAATCGACTTAAACCAAGCATTCGATTACTGTGCGCAGGAAAATACGAAATGGCCACGGTCAGCTGTTCCGACGTCAGCAACATCAAAACAATGAATAAAATGTGTTAAACATTCAACAACCCGGGAGAAATGTATCGAATTGATCAAATTCGGTATAATTAAAACACAATCGGCTTGCAAAGTGTGCACCAGCAAGGTAACAAATATGGAAACATTTATTTGCGAAATGCCTAGTACAATATAGAAACAAAATAAATATATGTATAAAATCTTTGCAACAATATATATTAATTTTTTTTTATGGGAAAAGAGGGTAGAGAGTATGCCTTATATTCGTATATTGCTAGTATTATAAGTAAATCAGATAATATAAACCAAATTTCCGGATTGTTCCAGGGAAATTTCTTCACCGAACTATTACGATGAAAAACGAAAGAAAATGCAAACAGCGCATGTACCGCTGTGGCTTTTGAGTCAACTAGATTATATAATAGATGCATTCACGCAAGATATAACCAAGATATCAAATAATTCAACACAGCCACAATCTATATATCACAGTCAGAGTGCAGCAATTCCTGAGGATACCGTTTAAAGCTTCCATACTTCGTAACCATTCGACTCTCGGGTTACTACTTCGTGTTTTATATATATAGATATTTCGCATCAAATTCAAAATATTACATTTATACTATTTCAGCATAAATTAGTTTCAATGCACAATTTATAAATATATATAATACAATAAAATACAATACAACGGATTATAAAACATTAACGCTGAATATACTATAATCGTTTCAGGAGATATTATAACAAATATGTGTGTCAAATAAAACAATTCATTGAATAAAAACCATATAAAATGTATTTCAAATGTAAACACTATAAATAAAAAACATCAATAAAAGTTAGTAGCAAAATATGACACATAATATATCGAGCAAAAAACTTTAAATCTTAAATAAACCAAAATAAGCATTTAAAATTGTAAAAACAACAATACTTGTTAACTTTTTAACAATAGGTACAATACAATTCAAATCAAAATAAAATTCAAAGGCTCCTTTTTTTCGGGGAAATAATGTTGTGGGTCTCCTTTCCTCTTGTTCATTGTTTGGTTTAGTTTCTTCCTTGTCTGGAGTTCCAATGAATTCCAGCCTCATTGAAAAACAAAAATGAAATTATGAAGGCAATGAATACTAATTCTATGAATAGGATATATTTGTATTTATAATCTATGAATAGTTTTATTTTTTTTTAATTATCACTACGTTGTTAAATTATAATATATAATATCACCCAAATACCGTAACAAGCATTAAGAAGCTAGATGTATATTTCAAGCGCTATGCGCCCATCTTCAGTAGCACAAGGTAAAACTAAATAAAATACCTGTCACGAATCGTGATTGATATACAATTAAATAAATAAGTCAACATGACAGAAGTATTTCGAAAAATGGCATATAATATGACCTATAAATCTTTTAAAAACAGTATAAATTAATTTTAAAAATTATCACTACGATGTTAGATAATAGTATAGAATACCCAAATAGTATCACCCAAATATCGTAACTTATACCTCTGTCACGAATCGTGATTGATATACTATCTATAGTGATATTCTATATTATAATTTAACACCGTAGTGATAATTTTTTAAATATATAATAATTACTTTTACATTTTTCCTTATTTTGCACAACTATTGTAATAATAACATAGCTATCATAATTATTACATAAATACCTCTTGACATCGCAATCATTATCTCTTGTAATTTGTAATTATTTAATGTAATGTAATTACATAAATTATTTTGCACAAACTAAACACACTTAGAATTTATTACAACTTACGGCTAACGGTATACTACGGTAGACAACCTAACCTATTGCACGCCTAGCGTGTAATACACGTGTAATGTACGTGTACAATAGCAACCCAGGCTGTGGCCAATGATATCATCTGAGTCCTGAGTCAAATAAGTGCATATATTTAATTGTATTTGTTAATATTGTACATATGGCAATACTGTATTCATTTTGCTGTTCATCACCACGAGTCGGCACTGTATGGATGTTGTTTTCTAATAAGTAAGACAAGGACCCTTAAAATGGTCTTCTATCCTTTAAGCTCAATTTGGCCGTAAGCGTTAGCCTTCTTTATATAGTTAGTATTCATTGGTTAAACGGTGTTAGAAAGATGTACACATAACAGACCAGAAAATAGATACGTAGCATCCAAATTGCAAATCCCAATTAAATATATGGCGTCTCCTGCAACGTGAAGCATATTGAGACTTCGTATTTGGTGTTCAATATGCCGAAGGCGTATTTTAATTTCGATGAATCAGTGTCAGTACTCTATCCATACGCCATTCCCATTAGCATTAGCATTTTTTAAACGGGGCCCATTTTGAAATATATCATTTTATTTACCCATCAATCCGAAGGATTGGTTTGAATGCATATTACTCAAATTTGGATGTAAACATGTAATAAATCAGAAAATAATAACCAAAATTAACAAAACGATTTCAATATCTATCTTGTTGCAATTCATGAAAGTATACTGATCCAGTGCATATAGCTAATCAGTCATTCTTTAAATATTTATCAATCTTGTCATATTTGACAGCAGTGTATAAAGATCTTGCTATCAGATCGACTCGAAAAATCTCCAAAAGAATAAAATATTATCATTTCTTTTTATTACATAGCCGAAATATCTCGAAGCAATACGATGAAGTATGAAAGAAATACAAACATGCGCATCCTTGAAGTTTGAATTGGCTGACATGAAAATAGCATGATAAGAGAATTTCATCTGGTCTATATAATTTATTTAATAAGAAGTATTTTTAAATTTATTTTTATTTTATTTTGTTTTTCTTGTGCTACTGAAGATTGGGGCATAGCCTTCGAAATGTACATCTAGCTACTTAATGCTATAAGTTACGGTATTTGGGTGATATTCTATATTAATATATGTAATAATACAATATTGTCGTATTAAATTATAAAAAGTAAAATCTACTCTAAATTAAAAAATCTACTCTAAAATATAAAGCTAATAACGTTCGCTCGAATTATAATAAATGAAAGAATAAAGAATAATATCATAATGGCACATTGGTAAGCTATAGAACATATCGTCTATGAAATGAATAATACAATTTAAAAAGTAACTCAAACTCATTGTGAGTGAGCAATTTGTGACTTGACAGGTCAC
The DNA here is from genome assembly GCA_947310635.1 of Leptodirus hochenwartii. Classification (NCBI taxonomy): domain Eukaryota; kingdom Metazoa; phylum Arthropoda; class Insecta; order Coleoptera; family Leiodidae; genus Leptodirus; species Leptodirus hochenwartii. The sequence goes on from OX371184.1 coordinate 29,187,172, forward strand.
AATTGCTTAGTCAATCGTTTGAATTATTAGTTACAATCATATGGCTTCTTTTAATAAATTGTATATAGCAGAATTTAACTTATATGGGGGTTATGACTCCTATATGTGATCGGTTATGTGCTACTTGATTATGTTTTTGAGGGAATCGTTTATAGCAGATATTGCACGCACATGGTTTCTCTCCTGTATGTATGGGCAATGATTTGATACTTCATAATTCCTGGGGAATAGTTTATGGCAGATTTTACAGTCTTATGGTTTATCTCCTGTATGTGTGCGCATATGACATGATAGTCCATACTTTCTGAGGAATCGTTTATGGCAGATATTACACTTGTATGGTTTCTCTCCTGTATGTGTGCGCATATGATTTGATAGTACCTGCTTGTTAGTGAATTGTTTCTTGCAGATATTACACTCGTATCCTTTCTCTCCTGTATGTGTGCGCATATGATCTGATAGTGTACTCTTCTTTATTACTCGTTTCTGGCAGATATTACACTCGTATGGTTTCTCTCCTGTATGTGTGCGCATATGATTTGATAGTACCTGCTTGTTAGTGAATCGTTTTTTGCAGATATTACACTCGTATGGGTTCTCTCCTGTATGCGTGCGCATATGAATTGATAGTATCTGCTTGTAAGTGAATCGTTTCTTGCAGATATTACACTCGTATTGTTTCTCTCCTGTATGTGTGCGCATATGACATGATAGTCCATACTTTCTGAGGAATCGTTTATGGCAGATATTACACTTGTATGGTTTCTCTCCTGTATGTGTGCGCATATGATTTGATAGTACCTGCTTGTTAGTGAATTGTTTCTTGCAGATATTACACTCGTATCCTTTCTCTCCTGTATGTGTGCGCATATGATCTGATAGTGTACTCTTCTTTATTACTCGTTTCTGGCAGATATTACACTCGTATGGTTTCTCTCCTGTATGTGTGCGCATATGATTTGATAGTACCAGCTTGTTAGTGAATCGTTTTTTGCAGATATTACACTCGTATGGTTTCTCTCCTGTATGTGTGCGCATATGAATTGATAGTATCTGCTTGTAAGTGAATCGTTTCTTGCAGATATTACACTCGTATGGTTTCTCTCCTGTATGTGTGCGCATATGACATGATAGTCCATACTTTCTGAGGAATCGTTTATGGCAGATATTACACTTGTATTGTTTCTCTCCTGTATGTGTGCACATATGAATTGATAGTCCATACTTTCTGAGGAATCGTTTATGGCAGATATTACACTCGTATGGTTTCTCTCCTGTATGTATACGTATATGCATGTTCAAGTTGCTCTTATTGGGACAATTCTTGTGGCAAATATTACACTCGTGCAATTTATTTCTATTATGCATTTTGTGTATATGTAATGAAAGTTTGTCTTTTCGAATGAATTGTTTGTGGCATATATCACATTCATACCAAATCTCTGCTACATGTGTATCAGGTATATCTTGGTATAGGCCATATGTCTCTAATTCTTTCTTCATGCGAAGCGGTTCATCTTTGATATCTATATCTATACTAGCATCACGATCATATGTGTAGAAGGTATGGTCCCCCGATGAATGCACAGAAGCGGAACTAGGAGACAATTCACGGTCCATAGTTGCATCCGCGGTGCGCGAATCTGTGTCATAATCCGCTAACGTATCTGGATTGTAATCGGGATCATAGTCTAAATCGATATCGGATTTATGATCCGAATCACTGTCTTCGTATTTGATTGTACAGTTGATCATTTTCGGTATAACTAAATCCTGCTGAATGGTAAAATTATAGACTTGAATGAAATTTATTCATATTTTACATAACCTCAACCTACTAGTGAGAGGGGCGACAACTAGTGGACTAATGCAGAATTCGTATCGTTAAGTGAAGTATTTACGAGGATACCGTTAAGAGTATTCCGCTCCTCGGAATCATTCGCCTCTTGGCTTACTACCAGTGGCGGCTCGTGCCATTTCAATCTGGGGGGGCGCATTTTTTAAAAAATAACATAATAGTGAGAAATCGTACCTAAAATGGACGCAAAATGATTAAATTCAATCATTTCTTTAAAGTGAATTCCACTCTTCTATCTTTCATTGATATAAACTTTTCCAAAATTTTTTCGTTAAAATTGTAAATATCTCGCACCACATTTTTATTAATACACATCATCGCCAACGCGTTTAAGTGATCATTACCCATAGCATTTCGCAAAAAAAGTCTTGATTCTTTTAAGTGTTGAAAAACAACGCTCTGATTCAGCAGTGGTCATCGGAGTTGTTAAAATAATTTTAAGTATTTTTATAGTTTCTGGGAAAGTTTCACTGAGATTATTTTGTAGCAATAACGAATGAAAATTTGTGGCTCCAACTATTTGATCAAAATCCGGATGCGAGTAAATGATTTCTAATTCTAGCATGCGAGGCGAGTAGTTAACGCATTTACGCTGGCTCTGAAATGTTCTGTATTTTCTGCTTAAAAACACATCATAATAAATAATAATAAAAGTTTTGACTGGTTCAACTACCTTTCCAAAGTGGTAATTTTTTTTTTTAATTTTAAGCCCTTATAAGTGAAATAGTGCAATTTATAATATAAATAATTACGTAGAAACCATTAAATTATACGTTACATTATGGTTTTCACTGCTAGGCAGATGTACACTCTGACCGAGTTGATCAGAAAGTCAAATGATAAACTCATTGCCGATTTGAAAATAGTTATCAAGGATACCGTTCGATCAGCTGTTGATGAAATAATGATTGAATACAAACAACAAATAACTAATCTGAATGAAGAAATAATTCAACTAAACGTTAAAATGGAATCTCAGGAACAGTATAGTCGCAGAAATAATTTGAGAATATTTGGCCTACCTGAATCAGAAAAAGAGAATGTGGAAGAAAAGGTCACAAAAATGCTTAAGAAGAAATTAAATGCGTTGGATCGATGCCATAGAACGGGGAAGAAAACTGTAGAAGTCAACACCGCTAGGCGAAGCAGACCTGTGTTAATTCAGTTTAGCAAAAAGCATCTGAAGACGACAGGAATTACAATACGAGAAGACCTCAGTAGTCATCGTGTCGCACTCGTGAAGGAAGCATCTGAGTCAGTCGGGTTCAAAAATGTTTAGACTATAGACGGAGAAATATATATTTTCCACGAGCAGAAGAAAATTAAAATAAACTCCATACATCAAATACATAATTTAAATTAACTTCTCACATAATTCAAGATTATCAAGTTTTTTTTTGTTGGCATTACCGAGAATCATTCATTCATGTATGAAATTCAAATGCTGTCCAATAATCAATTCTAAGTTTAGTGCTATCTATATATTATCAACTCTTTTCTGGCTAAATGAAATTTTATAGTTATATCATTCTAAAGTATATTACCTAATCTATATCCTTTTATTTTTATTTTTATTATGCTTAATTGCTGATTATTTGTTTATTTGCTTATTTGTGGTGCAAATTTAAAATATAAATGTTAATTCTTTTTAGGGTATGCGTGTACGCGATTGAATATTGATTGATTAATGCAAAAACAATTTTTGGATACGCTGCAGAGAGAATGCGTTGATGAAACACTTTATATCACGTTAGACAGTTGGGATGAGTATACAACCAGGATTAATGGTTTCTGTATACTTCATTTTAACATCAGAAGCATAAAAAAGAATTTTGAACAACTTCTAATTTTACTAGAATCTCTGGAATACAGGTGCGTTGATTGCGTCATACGTACTGAAACATGGGAAATTCAAAATATTAATATGTTTAAAATAAAAAATTATAATATCTACAATACTTCTGATTAGTTAGTTAGAGAGTCCGCAATCCTAAAGATTGGTTGGAAACAGCACGCCATGCCGATCTATCCTGAGCTAATCCCTTCATCTCCCTATAGCTATTCATCTCAACGTCTTCAACTATCTGTCTCACATACTCCAATCTAGGCCTACCTACCCCTCTCTTTCCCTCCACTCTACCTTCTATGATCAATTGCATAATCCCCCCATGCCTAAGAATATGCCCTACTAATCTGTCTCTCCTACGTTGTAACACTCTCCAAATACTTCTCTTCTCCCCTACTAACTCTAGTACAGCTTCATTTGTTACTTTATCTTCCCAACCAATCCTCATCATCCTCCTATAACACCACATTTCAAGTGCTTCTAATCTACGCTTCTCTTCCTTTCCTATAGTCCACGTCTCACACCCGTACAGTGCTACACTCCAAACATATACCTTCAGTAATCTTTTTCTAATACCCAAGTCAATATTTGATCTTAAAATCTGTTCTTTTTCTACGAATGCCTTCCTACCCTGTGCTATCCTACACTTTATATCTACCTTGCTTCGATTATCTTTTGTGATTCTACTGCCTAAATAACAAAAATCTGACACTTCTTCGATTCTATTATCTCCTATTGTGATCCTCATTTTTCTACTGCATTCCTTTTTGTCACACCTCATCACTTTAGTTTTACCTATATTTATTTTCATGTTAAAATCCCTAGTCAATACTGCCTGCATACCATTCAATACCCTTTCTAATTTCTTTTCGCTTTCTTCCAATATAGCTATATCGTCGGCGAATCTCAGCATATATATTTTCTCTCCCTGTACATTCACACCTACACTATACTCTTCTTTTACTTTGTTTATTGCATCTTCTATATATAGATTAAATAATAACGGTGAGAGTGTACATCCCTGCCGAACTCCCTTCCCTATTTTTGCTACCTCTTCTTCCCCCTCAATTCTAACTAAGGCAGTTTGGTGTTTATATAAATTAAAAATTATTCTCCTATCCTTATAATCTATACCCGTTTCTTTTAAAATTCTAAACATTATGTCCCAATCTACATTGTCAAATGCCTTTTCTAAGTCTACAAAAGCTATGCAAGTTACCTTTCCTACCCTATTTCTTTTTTCTACTACCGTTCTTAGTGCTAGAATCGCCTCCCTCGTCCCTCTGTTTTTCCTAAAACCAAACTGATCTTCTCCTAGCCTTTCCTCTACTTTATTTTCTAATCTCCTATAAATAATCTTTAACAATATCTTCGATGCATGTGATAGTAGGCTAATGGTCCTATAGTTCTCACACAAATTAGCTCCTATTTTCTTCGGCATTGTTACTATTCTACTACGCTGAAAATCCTGTGGTACTTCTCCCTTCTCATATATTTTACAAACTAACCTGTATAATCGCTCCTGCATTTTTTCCCCTGCGTGTTTTATTAATTCGGCTGGTATCATATCAATCCCCGCTGCTTTGTTATTCCGTAAATCATTTAATGCTCTATGAAACTCTGACCTAAGTATGCTAGGACCTAAGTCATCCTCATCTATCTGTTCCACATTTTCTAGCTCCTCCATGTCCTGCCTACCTTTATATAAATCTTCAAGATACTCCTTCCATCTTCTAGCTTTTTCCTTATTTTCTGTGAGTTCCTTACCCTGCTTATCACATATAATGTTACCCTTTGGTTTTACTTTAGAAAAATGTGACTTAATTTTCCTGTAGCCCAAATCTACTTTACCTCTTCTCATATCCTCCTCAATATCCTCACAATTTCCTTTTATCCACTCTTCTTTCGCTAGCTTGCATTTCCTATTAATTAAGTTCCTTAGTTCCTTATATTTTTTCTGTCCTGCTTCTGTGTTTCCAATTTTAATTTTCCTTCTTGCTTCTATCATTTTAACTATTTCTTCCGTGATCCATTCCCTCCTACCTGCCCTTTTCTTTGTGCCTAATACTTCATTTGCTGCTGTAGTTAACCCATTTCTGATTTCCCTCCATTCGCAATCTATGTCGTTCCTAGATGTTCCATTAGCCATGATTTCTACTTTCTGCTTGTACTTTTCACATACATCAGCTAATTTTAACCTATCGACATCTACTCTGACCTGTTTAGACTTCTGTAATTTCTTGAATTTGACCTCTGAGTCCAGGACTACTAAATTATGGTCACTATCAATATCTGCTCCAGGGTAACTCTTACAATTCTTAATCTGGTTCCTAAACCTCTCTTTAACCAGTATGTAATCTATCTGATACCTCCCTATATCTCCTGGCATTTTCCACGTATATATCCTGCGCTTGTGATTCTGAAAAAGCGTGTTTGCTACCACTAGCTTATTCCTAATACAAAACTCTACCAATCTATCCCCTCTATCATTACGTGTTCCTATTCCATATTCTCCTACTATTGAAACTTCCTTTCCCTTACCTACTACGGCATTCCAATCTCCGGTTACAATTAGATTATCCTGTCCTTTAACGTTTGCTAACCTAGATTCAATCTCCTCATAAATGGATTCTACCTCCTCATCATCGTGACTTGAAGTTGGCATATATACTTGCACTATAACTGTGTCCGTTGGCTTCGTGTCTAATCTAATAGTTATAATTCTATCACTAACTTGGCAATAACTCTTTATTCTACATCCCAACTTTCTATTCATTATAAAACCTACACCGGTATGCCCATTATCTGATGCTGTGGTTATTAATCTGTATTCTCCTGACCACGTATCTACTTGATCTTTCCTCCTAACTTCACTAATTATAATTATAATAATTATAATCTTTCCTCCTAACTTCTGATTATTATAATCAAAATGATGGAATAGTAGTGTATATTAAAGAGTGTTACGCAGCCAATGTTGAAGTCGAATTGCTTGAAAACACATCTTTGCTTAGAGCTACACTAGAGATAAACGAGGTATCTATTGGCATATTATCATGCTATAGGTCACTAGAAAGTGTGGAACAGATAGATGAGGATGACTTAGGTCCTAGCATACTTAGGTCAGAGTTTCATAGAGCATTAAATGATTTACGGAATAACAAAGCAGCGGGGATTGATATGATACCAGCCGAATTAATAAAACACGCAGGGGAAAAAATGCAGGAGCGATTATACAGGTTAGTTTGTAAAATATATGAGAAGGGAGAATATTGTTACGTGAAAGGTACTGTGGATGCTGCGAATAAAGCCAAATACTAAAGCTCTGTAAAAGGTATGTGTGTTTTTATTGTCTTGTTGATTACACTTTATATAGTGAACTGCCCTTGTATATTTTTATGGTTAGAATTGTACATGTCATTATAGCCGCTGGATCTGACCTAGCGGGCTATTCAAAATGAATGCTTATACATTAGTTCTGATTATTACTTCATAGGATACAACACTCCCCCTTAATCATAACTAATGATTCTAGAATGAAACAAAAAGTTAAGTTCTAAAACTACACTTTACATTGCTTGTAAACCCAGTCCTTTCATACAGAAAACATGTTTGGGTCCACTGAGACCTTTAGTGAGTACATCAGCTATCATTTTTTCAGTTGGAGTATACGACACCTCAATCTGCTTTTCTTCAACTGCATCTCTAATGAAGTGGTGCCTAATGTCTATGTGCTTTGTGCGATTATGGAACACAGGATTGTGTACCAGTTTCTGAGCACCTTGATTATCGTTGTGCACAATGACAGAAAAATCTCGGAGAAACAACTCTTTCAGAAATCCCTTCAGGTAAATCGCCTCTTTTGTGACTTCGCCGATTCCCATATATTCCGACTCTGTGCTGGATAATGCCACGGTCTTCTGTTTTTTTGACTCCCAGCTCACAGCAGCTCCTCCAAGTAAAACTGCATAGCCCGTGTAACTTCTGCGGTCGTCTTCTGCACCACCCCAGTCTGCATCCACATATGCGTTAACAATGGTAGGATCTTCCGCTTTCTCATATACCAGAGAGTAGTTTAGAGTACCTTTCAGGTATCGAAGAACCCGTTTTGCTGCCTTCCAATGCTCAAGTGTGAATGCTGTATTGAATTGGCTCAATACACTTACAGCGTGCATTATGTCAGGCCTAGTCCACACTGCCAGATACATTAAAGAACCAATCAAACGCTGGTATGGAATGTTCGGCGAGTTCTTCTCAGCACTGTTGTCGTTCCTGGACAACTTCTGGTTCACGTCTAGTGGTGTCGCAGTCGCTTTTGAATCGCTCATCCCAAACTTTTGCAATATTTCTTCAATATATTTCCTCTGGTCAATGAAGATTCTCTTGTTCTTCCGATCTCGTTGGATTCTGATCCCAAGACAGTGAGCAGCTTCACCTAGATCTTGAATCTTGAACTCCTTCGCAAGTACTCCTTTTATTTTTGCTTTATCTTCTTCGCAGTTAGACAGAATAAGAAAATCGTCGACATACAGGACAATAATTAGAACAGATTTGCCTTGAATCTTGTAATATATACAGGGTTCGTAACTGGATTTTCTTAGACCTGCTTCGATCAACGTTGCATCTGCTTTCTTATTCCACATTCTGGACGACTGTTTTAGTCCGTAAATGGCCCTTTTTAGACGACAAACTTTAGATTCCTCACCCTTCTTCACGAATCCTTCAGGCTGCTGCATGAAAATTTCTTCTTCCAATTCGCCGTGTAGGAATGCTGTGGTTACATCGATATGATCAATGTCTAGATCAAGTTGAGCAGCTAATGCAAAAAGCATTCTCATGGTCGAGCTTCTAACCACTGGCGAGAATGTCTCTTCGTAATCTATACCTTGATTCTGGGTAAACCCTTTTGCGACTAGTCTTGCTTTATATCTTGCAACTTTCCCATCTGCTGCCTTCTTTACTTTGTAGACCCATTTATTTGCTACAATTTTTCTATTTGCAGGTGGATCGACCAAATCCCAAACTTGGTTTTCTATCAGCGAATTGAACTCTTCTTGCATAGCCGTCTTCCACGATTCTTGTTCTTTCGATGTCAAAGCTTCTTTTATTGTATTCGCTTCTTTGATTTCGGTGCACATAGCTTCATATGCCACCATATCAGGATACTGTTTGGGTTTTCTGTTTCTACGAGGGTACCTGGTTACAGGCTTTTTATTGCTTGCAACTTCCCATTCGTCAGGATTTGCTGAATCATGATCCTCATTTTCTGAACTTGAAGATGAATCGTCTGCTTCAACATGATCTTCTGAATTATCCGAGTCAACAACATTCTCTTCAGTCTTGGACTTGACGTCAGAAACTTGTTTGTTTCCCAAAGCGATCTTCTCCGAACCTCGTGTCGTATTTTCTTCAATGAAAATTACGTCTCTGGCCTTGATCACTTTATACGGCTTTTCTGGATCTAGCAGACGATATCCCTTGGAATTTTCACAATATCCCACAAAAATCAGCGGCCTAGATTTTGGATCCCATTTCTTGCGCAATTCCTTTGGAATATGTGCATACGCACGACAACCAAAAACTCTTAAATGACTGATATCAATCTTCCCATCAGTCCACGCTTCTTCTGGAGTCACACCTGGGACTGCTCTCGAAGGCGATCTGTTTTTCAGATATATTGCAGTATTGATAGCTTCTGCCCAATACCTTGTTTTAAGTCCCGAGTCCTGAAGCATACATCTAGCTTTTTCAACTAATGTCCGATTTAACCTCTCTGCCACACCATTTTGTTCGGGTGTATATGGCACAGTCGTTTGGTGTCTTATGCCATTTTTCTTGAGGAACTCCTGAAAACTTTTGTTGGTGTACTCAGTACCATTATCTGTTCTCAAAGTCTTGATCCTTTTGTTGCATTGATTTTCAGTGAACGCTTTAAATTCTTCAAACTTGGCCTTCACTTCGTCTTTCGATTTCATCATATATCCGAAAGTCTTCCTTGTTAAGTCGTCTGTGAACGTCACGACATATCGAGCATTTCCCCATGACGGTTCCGACATGGGTCCACAGACGTCGGAGTGTACAAGCTCTAGTTTCTCTTTAGCGCGCTTGCCTCCGACAGTCTTGAATGGAGTTCTGCTCTGTTTGCCTTCAATACAAGGTATACACTGTTTATCACTGGTGCCTGTAACATGCATGCCAGTAGCCAAACCTTGAGCAAGCAAGCCCATATCTCTACGGTTCAAGTGAGCTAATCTTTGATGCCACAATTCATGCGTGTTGGTCACACTCACAGCTGCAGCATTTGCTCTCTCAGTTGTGTCTAGCTTGTACATTCCACCAACATTAGTAGCGGTAGCCATTATCTCCCCCTGAATGTTGTGTCCAACTTTAGGCCTATAGATATGGCACCCTTCCTTAGAGAAGTTTACATTCAGCCCATTGTTGACCATTGTACTTACAGAGAGAAGGTTAGCGTTCAGACCTGGTACATGCACTACATTTGATATCTTTGTATTTCCTGTGTTTGTCTCCACAACTACGTCCCCACGACCTTGGGTATAAAGCTTGGCATTATTGGCTAGGGTTACCTTCTTGCTTTCAGTATCGCTGAAATTCTGTAACCACTCTTTGCAATTCGTCATGTGCGAAGTTGCGCCAGAATCAACGTACCAACTATTGGATGCTATGTTCACCATCATTGCACTCAGTACGGCATTATCACCTTTCTTGACTTGTTTTTTGTCCTTATCTTTAGGAGGTTTATCACACTGAGGCCTTATGTGACCTAATTCGCCACAATTATAACAGCGCACTTTCTTCTTCGGCTTGGATGAAGTTCCCTTGTCGTGTGACTTGCTATGTTTTGCAGCTAATGCACAGTCTTGAACTCGTTTCTCTACAGCCTTTCTGCTGTCTTCTTGGATTAGTTTTGTCTTGACAAACTCACTAGTTATCTTGACTCCACTGTTCTCCATTGCCTTAATCATAGGATTGTACTCTTCTGTCAAACCAGTTAACATTATGACAGCTAACAACTCATCGTCAACCGTTGCTGAAATGGATTCAAGTTTTTGTGCTGTTAACATTACCTCGTTGACATACTCCTCTATTGTCGAGAATTGTTCCAGCTTGGCACTAAAAAGACTTCTCATCAACCCTAGTCGTCTAGTAAGTCCCGTGTCTTCGTAGGCCCTTTTTAAACTGTCCCATACTTCCTTGGCAGTTTTTGCTGTCCTTACATGGACAAACGTAGACGATTGTAGCGTAAGACATATCCTTGCCCGAGCACAGCGATCATTGGCATCGTTGTCGTCAGTTCCTAGCACGCAATCCCACAAGTTGTCATTCGTTAGGTTCATTTCCACTATGAACTTCCAATTATTGTAATTGGATGAACCTTCCAGCTTTTCAATCATCGCCCAATGACTATTATTTGCTACTTTGGGAGGCATCTTAAACTTCTTGATATAGGCCTAGGCTAGGTACGTTTTTGGGCAACTACGCCCGGAAAAACATAACCTTTAAAAACATTTTTCCTTATATATCACATAACACAGTACACTTCTAGCCTTTAGACGTTTACTAGTCTATTACTTTAACGAGGCACTGGGCCCATAACCTATTGTTACGTGAAAGGTACTGTGGATGCTGTGAATAAAGTCAAATACTAGAGCTCTGTAAAAGGTATGTCTGTATTTTGTCTAGATGATTACACTTATAGTTTTTATGGTTAGAATTGTACATGTCATTATAGCCGCTGGATCTGACCTGGCGGGCTATTCAAAATGAATGCTTATACATTAGTTCTGATTACTACTTAATATATACCTTCATAATAAACAAGTAAACAAAATTTAAGTTATTTTCAACGTATTTAAAATATTTACCCATTGCGTAAACACTTAGACTAAGTCTGATTGAATTTTTGAAAAATATCAATAAGGTTACATAGTTTGCAAGAAGTCCGCTTAATATTGCGTATAAATTACAAAATAAAGTAGTGAGTTAATAATTAAAGCACCGGAATAAAATATATATTAATCGAAATCCACGTTTCTTGTTCGAATCAATCAATAATGTTGAAGCAGCTTCAAAACCTGCCCATGCATCATGTGACTGTTGACGTCACCAGCTCTGAGCTACAACTCGATGTTACCAATATTGTTACCGAGTCCTCGGCAAGAAGTAACTTCAGCTTACAATTGAGCAACGTCACCAACTCAACAACCGGTAACGTTTTAGTGCAGGCATCTGCGACATCTGCAACCATTTCTGTGCCTACAGACGTTGAATATGAGCAATTTCTAGCAGATATATGGGTTGGAGTGCTGCTAACGCTTATGGTCTTAAGCTGCATCTGCTGCATGTGCAGCTGCTTGTTATATCATAAGTTCCATCAGTGGAAGCAGGCTGGTAAGTGAGAGCTGTACTATGAAATTTGTGTAAATGTCCTTCACTTTGATGAACTATTCCATCGTTGACTATTTGCGGTAATGAATTAACGGGCAGATACATATTCAGCGCGGCAGTTGGGTCTACCGCATGCTGAGCCACTAATCCCGAAAAGGGTCATAGGCCGATTGAGCGCGCTCTATATATAGTTAGTAGATAATGGAGATATAGTTATATATTCTTGGCAAATTCTAGCACATATTAAACTTTATATTGATTCAATTAAATAATTAAACAAAACCCTATTTCAATTCAAACAACTTTAGGACGCATCCCCATTGGAAGCCGTATTCCTGATCTGAGGAACTGAGCCCCACTAGAAGCCGTCATTTCACTGACAAGTATGGACCTGACCTGACCTGACCGCGCGCTCAATCGGCCTATAATTACGATACTACTGCCGCTTAATTTGTACATAGGATTAACGCGACCCTTCATATTTTCTGACTGGGGCGCTGAATCGGCATATACCGGAATTAACTGATCATTCTCTTATATAGTTCGCGGCCGATCGTCCATTATTCAACTATGAATTATAAGAGTTCATCAGTTAATGTACGAATTACATAACATTTTACGTTTAGAATTATTTGATAAGAATTTCGAGAACGAAGCGTTTCCTATTGTATTTGACATTAGTTAAAATATGGAGAACATCGTATTTATTACATATCTCATATTAAGCGCTCATTATAGGCAATATCAAGACATTCTTTATAAATTCATTATTAAACAGTAGTAAATCCTTCTGAAATATATAAATACAAGTTCACAATTTAAATATTAATTTGGTATTATTATTCACATATGCTTGGCATGCTTCTTCATTATTTTCTTCAGCTTTCTCACTTATTACTTAAGGCGACTTTTATATAAATATGGTAAAATACCAGTGGCGTCTTAAGGGTATTTAATCTTATGGACTTGAAAGGGATGTTTGACACTCTCCATTTAAAAGATGGATAACAACACAACATTTTGCGGAAATAAATCGTTCTTCGCAGTTTTGCAATATGTGGATAAAAATTCTCTCTATTATCTGTACATTTTAGGATTATTCTCATCTTCATACATATATATTTGGTGACATATTATAAATTAATACAAACCTAAAATTATAAAGCTTTTCTTATAAAAAATTTCTGAATAGTTCTGAAAATTAATATAACATTATTTAAAAATAATTATAGCCACTCCTAAAGAGGCTACAAAAATTAAGTTAGTATAGAATACAAATCTGCTTTATATTTTTGATAACAGTATATCCAGCTTCAATTGCTGTAACAATTATAGTATCTATAAATTAGTGCTGGGAATATTTGCCAATCAAGAAGCCGGAAACCGATGCGAGCTATTTTACCGGTTCACCGACTAATCGTTTCTACCGATTTTCGGTGAAAACCGGTTTCCGGTGAAAACCGATCTTCATTTCTTCGAAACAACGCACTGGTTTGAAGTAACATACCAAATCAATTTTCCAACACGTTGATACAACGTCTAACGAACCAGTAGCGTACCTAGGGAGGGACGGTGGGGGCGGTCCGCCTCGGATGGCACATATTTTTAGCGGCATTTTTTTATATTTTTGTCTAAATCATATAAAAATAAAATATATAATAATGTTGTAATCAACAGAATCAATGATTATAATGAGTATTCAATTTCTGTTCAGTAATTGTTAATAACCACTCTTGATTTTGATTGACTTAGAAAGGGCGGCAAATTGGAGACCGTCCCAGGTGGCAAAAGCTCTAGGTACGCCACTGCAACGAACCTGTATATGTAGTATATGGGGCATGGTATGTCAGTAGCGTTGTTTCTGTGCAGTACACTGACTGTGTAAAATAGATGATGAGCTTGGCGCATACACTGAGTCTAGGATTACAAAGTGCTTGCGCCAGTCACTGGACAATATGTAAAATTCCACAATTTTATATCGAAAATTTTAAAAAATTCTTTAGAAATGTGCAATTGTTTATAAATTTAGAATGAACGTAAATCAATATATTAATTCAACACAATTTCGGCGGATGATGGATGCAATATAATTTCAACTGTTCTTTAGTTTTCCAAGTTCTTCAAATGCATTCCATTATAATGTCCATGCAATTTAAAACTAATCCTTATAGTTATAATCCTTATAATTTCAAACTAATCCAAATAATATATCTTTATATTCGCACTTTTATATTGGGAATTGAGTAAAATTTATTAACGTGTTATATATTTTTCTATTTATTTTTTTAATATTTTTCCTATTACGCTTAAGAGTCTGGTAAAGTGTAAAAAGTCTTTTCTCAGCACTATATTTTACAAAATATAGAAACGTCTTCAAATATAATAAATGTAAAATTTTCCTCTTTACAACATTTCATTTACACACCAGTAAACCAGTGTACCTACCCGGTGCGGCGCATTTTAGGTGGACATTACAATTTTTGCTATCTACTCTTAAATACTTGATACCTCACTGAATCCCATAGACGATGAATTTTTATATCAAGATGCAGCTTAATGCACAAAGCACAGTGCAATATACTCATTGCTCGACGTATCAATACTGTATAATTGTGGAATCATATCTTATCCACGTGTTTATTTTGTTACTGCGATTTCGTCTGCAAGGGATAAATAAATAGTATTTTTAATAAAATTCTACATGCTTAGGGAATAGTTGAATGTAAACTTATGTAAAATTATTCTTTATATGCACTATTATTTTGCTGTGGTCGCTATTTTTATATATTTTTTCTGATACCAACACCAGTATAATGAACTTGAATTTACATATTTTTCAATTTAATAATAGCATATTTTGTTTCGTTTTTCACTTTAGATCAGAATCTTTGCTTTGAAAATCTACCTTTGAATCAAAACTGTGATAAGATTATTTTAAGATAAAGTTCAAATGTTTTAAAATACTTCTTACTATCATATTATTTAATTTTTAATATTTAATATTTAATATATACCAGAGTACTAGCTATGGTAGAGCTTTACCGCCTGTCCCTGCTGCTCTTGCATAAACTTGCATAAACTTGCATAAACTTCATTATTCTGAGTAGCTAGAATAAGAGCCATTGCCAATGAACTGAGCATAATGGCTACCATACCGTACCAACCACCAACGCGGTTTCGTATGAATCAATCGTAGGTGCGTACCAGTACTAATCGAAAATCAGTTTTCCCCGGAAACAGGTTTTCACCGAAAATCGGTGAACCGAGATCGTCTTGGTTGCCGGTTTTCGACAAAAAATAAACCGATGCACCGGTTTACCGGAACTATTCCCAGCATTATTATATATTATAAAATATGAAGGATTTAGTTCTTTTTCATATTCTTTGACTAACGCTTTTATTATGGTAAGTTTTCTTACTTTAAAGAGTTTTAACAGCTACAGCTTTAATGGTGGCGTATACGCTACCATTTTTGTTGTTAGATTATTATGTTTATATACCTCAAAAAGTGTGGTAATAAAAATCACATTGGGCTATTCTAAAAGACTGTATTTATAATTGAAAAGGCGTGAGTATTTTCACAACGATTCTGGCTAAGAATAGCCGGATATGAAAAGGAAAATAAATATAGGCAACTAAAACTACACGATAAAGACCTAGGGTTGCCAAAAAAAAATGCAATTGATTTAAATATTCTAGCTACATAATTGATAAAATATTAAATTAAGTAAAATTTAAAAAATATCCATATATCAAAGTATGTCTTAATAATTGGTATTAAAGACCTAACCTAGGATCCATAGGTCAGCTTCTTGATGCAACGGAAATCTGGCAACCTTAATACCGCTTCAGAGTAGGCTACTTCGTAAACACAACTGTATCGCGGAACAAGCACTAAATCAGTATCCTCAGCTGTTCTCTATTTTTTCTCTATTCAGTTATTCTCAGCAAGAATTGTACAATATTTTTTCTATCATTTTTCGCCTGTAGCACATTGTAGAAGAACAATTTTGCGAAAGGCTATATATTTATAGATTCTGAAAATATTTTTGTTTAAACTGTATTTTTTGCATTATCGAAAATAAAGTTTTCCATGCAATTGTGAATTTTTGTCACTGCGGTGTTAAATAATTATATAGAATATATCACTCAACTACTGTAAATGCATATTTCGAAAACATGACAGATATAATATAGAATATAATACCGTAACAAGCATTAAGTAGCTAGATGCACATTTCGAAGGCTATGCCCCCCATCTTCAGTAGCACAAGATAAAAACTAAATAAAATACTTCTGTCACGAATCGTGAAAAATGATTTAACTTTTTTTTTTAAATGACAGATGTGTTTCATTTATGTGATTGTTGTGTTATTGTAAATTTATTTGATATTTTATACAATTATTCAATTCAGTATACCCTACCGAACGAACGACATCGTTCGTTAAACTTCCGTCTAACACATTCATGATCATTTACAATCGAAGACTACACAAGAATTTACCGAACGACTCATTTATAAATATATAGGTGAATAATTACCGACCATACGACTTGCACAATATAAAGAATAATTAATGTTCTACAACTTCTGAACAGTATAAAGAATAATGATTGTTCTCCGGTTTCTTCTTGGAGTGATTCATATTGAACGATTCCTAAATGAAACATGCAAGCTTAATATTTACGCAACTTATTCGTACACTAAAATCATTAATAATTTTAGGTAATATAAATATTGGAACCAATCAAATATATTTGCTGAAACTAATAGTTTAAGATCTTGCCAAATCTGAAATACTAACTAGTAGCGATGGCAAACTGTAGGTCACTTTGAGGACCTAGTTCGTAGTTCGTAGTTCATTTCAATGTACCGTTCACGAACTATAGGTCGTGAACTAATACATCTTTTAAAAATGAACTAATTCACGACCTATATGAAATACATGCACATACTGAAAATAATCTCTTTTTCTCTCAATATGAAAATATTAAATGGCAAAAAATAAATAAATTGAAATATTACAATATTTATTTTGAATTAAGAATGACGAAGAAAAGACAACAATGTTTATAATTTATACAAAACATATAAGGAAATATAATCTTCTCTAGGTACTCACGATTATTTATATGAAGTTCTAAAATACTTATTGGTAGTTACTGATTAAAATGTTTACTACTTTACTAACACTTGAAAATTAAATGTACAAACTATAATAAAATAAACTAGATAGAATCGTTTTGTTTGGCGTTATAATTTATATTTTCTATTCCGAATCTTCTCTGTTCAAACTTCAAAGCTTTGATTTGATATTAAGTGATTGCATTGCACTCGGTATGAAATAAAAGAACTATAAGATTTAGATGTTTATTTTTGCATTATTGCAAAAATTTGCTATGGCATGACATATTTACGAACATCTTGCGAATATATTAATTTTATTATTCCAAATGAAATCTGATACCAACATATAAATTGTGACTCAGCTCGGCAATGCTGCTGTTGCAATTTTACATCCAGTTTCCTATTTCATTCCGTTCACCAACACCTCTATCACTAAATAAATGTTAGTACTGTATATGTAATGTATACTATACTGCAAGTATATATACAGTACAAGTACATCAATACGCATACCGCGCACCATATAGTTCATAGTTCACGAACTAGGTCATAGTGACCTATAGGTCGTTGCAAAACATCGTCACAATACGTCCTTCATTTGATTGAACCGTTCAGAGTGAACGGTTCGCGAGTGAACTACACAGCGCTACTAACTAGTACTTCTCTTTCAAGAAAAACAACGTGAAGAAATTACGTAGATACTATTATGAGCGCCAACTTTAGAGACATATATATTTTCAATACACACCAGTAACGATTTGTATATGTTATACATTCATTATACATTTTCAGCTTACTCCAAACGAAATGCAGAAAATTTAAATCCAGTCTCATATGACACGACAAGACTTTTTGTCTCATAAGCCACAAGGCACCTATAGGATGTTAAAGACATATATTATTTTTATATTATTACAGGATATTATTTTTCTTTTCAGCTCTTCGGAACCAATATAAAATCTTACAAAAATCATTATACAAGGTGTTATATACATAGATAAATGTAGTATTATATTGTTACGTAATTGTTTTGTTTTCGGTTATTGGTTCTCTAGAAATGAATTATTTTTTAAAAGTGACAAGTTTAACTCTACAAATATTTAAAACAAGTAGATAACATGTTAAAATAAATTTAAGCATGTCTATTTTATGAATAAATGTAAATGTCCATAACTATTAAGACGACGCGATATTATTTTATACTTGGTGTTAGTTTTGGCTGGGAAATATTAAAAATTTGTAACAGAGTTAGAGAGATTACAGTATTTTTAAATGAAACGCCTGTTATTATGTCATTCTATTTTTTCAATCATTATTATGATAGAAATCATTATCTTCATTAATCTATCTCTTGCAGAATTTATAATTTTATTACCACTGGTACGAACAACTACATTAAACATATGACAAGATTATAGATAGTATGATTAGAAATATTCTATATTTCTACCTTTCTAATAATTCTAATATATTTGATTATTTTCTTATCTATATGTAAAATGCTAATGTATGATAGTAATTGTCCGCTAATATCAAAATTCTGTATTTTACACAAGGATAAGCAAAGTCAACACTTAAATACAATTACTTAAATTACTTAAAAAATATAGCCATTACAAAAGGTAAACACATTTAACATATTTATACTGACACTAATGTATTGAAGAAAAATATTGGAGATATTGATCAGTATGCCTATACAAAACACATGATACTACCCAGTCAAAATTATTTAATTTGAGACAATTATATAAATTTAGTGTTGAAAAAATAGTCGTTTTAAAATTATGGGTGCAGGCCATGAGAGTGCAGGCTACGAGAATGCATAGCTATGAGAGTGCATGGTACTCAGAGTGCATCGCTTAAAACAACACATTAAATGTATGTATTGGCAACGTTGGCTACTTCTACAGATTCTTGTAAGCACTCAGTTGTCAGATATATAGTTATATATATATATATATATATATATATATATTGTCCTATATATATATATATATATATATATAGGCCTAGATTGGAGTATGTGAGTCAGATAGTTGAAGACGTTGAGATGAATAGCTATAGGGAGATGAAGGGATTAGCTCAGGATAGATCGGCATGGCGTGCTGTTTCCAACCAATCTTTAGGATTGCGGACTCTTTAACTAATACAAGCCGATAATACGTGATACATTATCCGATTAGCACATATATTGTTCAGTTTCCGCATGCATTCAATTCGATAGATTTCGCAGTTGCAAAGCACACCAATACAAGTATACAAGTAAATGTACTAATATTTTTAGCCCATTATATAATTTGTTCTTTTATTTTTAGGTTAACTTTTACAAATGTGCATTCACTAATCATGTTTATTATTCGCCTTTTGATCCATTAATAATCCGTCCGATAAAAATAGTATTCTTGCTGACCATTTCAATGCTTTCGAGTGCTTGTCGAGAAATTCGTATTTTCAGTAGGATGGCTGAACTACAAATACTTATTTGAAAATAAAATTTATTTTCTGTGATTGTAAAATTACGCAAAATATTCGTCACCGAATGTCTTAAAGAACTATATATATATATATATATCTAAATACTGCGATCTCCTTTATTATTTTAACTCTGGGCGACAGACAAGAGCATAGTTTATATTCCATATTTAACACTTACAAATCGATTTAGGAGAGCCATAATTAATGTTTGTTTGTTTGTTTGTTCTATTTGATGCAATTATATACATACGTACATTTTACACACGTCATTTTACAAAAAAATTAAAAATTCGATAATTATAATAATAATAATAATAGTAAGAACTGATACTAGGATAAAAGTATTATATTAAAATTCCAAACAAATAAAACAAACAGTTTAAATTAATAATTTAAAAACATGATTATAGATAATTAAAATCATTTGCCATATATTCTTGATAACTATAAAATATCTTTTTGATCAAATATTATTTAAGCTTTGCTTTAAAGATATTGCGGTCATGTTTTCTAACTTTTTGGGGCAGTACATTAAAAAAATGTATGCACCAGTAGTTTGTTCCCCATTCGTGCTTTTTGTTAGTCTTAATTGTTTTAAGCATATGTTTTCTTTAAGTCTTGTGTTGTGGATAGGATTCATTTCATGAATTTGGTAATTGGAAGAATTTTTGTGAATATGTAGTAAGCAATTTAAAATATATATACATGGAAAAGTTAAGATATTTAGGCCAATAAAGATAGGTTTACAGTTTTCACGATATGGAATTCTTGCAATAATTCTAACAGCCCATCTTTGAAGACGGAAAACACAGTCTTTGCACGCTGCATGTCCCCAAGATAGGACTGCATAACATAATACTGAATGACATAAACAAAAATATGTACTTACATTTACATGTGTAGAGACACACTTTGCTAGGGTACGCAAAATACAACAGTATTTATTTAATTTCAATGCTACATTCTCACCATGCTGATTCCAATTTAAAAAGGAGTCAACTGTTACTCCAAGGAATTTATGACATTTGTACGCCTTTATGTTATCAATTTCACGCAAGGTAAATGTTATATTGCAAGTTTTGTTATGATTTAAAGTCAATTTATTTGCTGTGAACCAGTTTTCAGTTTGCAATTTAGCCAATTCTGTTCAATTGTTTGTTACGTTAATTGAGTTTGAACTGCATGATAATGTGGTGTCGTCAGCAAATAGTACAAAATTAGCACCTTTTGCGTTACAAACTAAGTCATTAACAAATATAAGAAATAATACAGGGTCAATGACAGAGCCTTGAGGAACACCATGACATAAGGATAATTTATTAGAGAGAGAAGCATTACATTTAACAATTTGAGATCGGTTACTCAAATATGACTTAATTAAATTTAAACTAACTGTATAAAAATTATAAAAATTTAACTTGTCCAGTAGGATATCGTGCGAGACGCAATCAAATGCTTTGCTTAAATCGAAAAACACAGAATTTGAAAATTCACTTTGTTTAAAACAATCAAGAGTTCGATTTGAAAAGATACTTATAGCGTCACTTGTGGATTTCTTTTTCCGAACCCCATACCGGCAATTTTCGAAAAGATCATTGTGTTCAAAATAATTAACAATCCTTTTTTTTATACATTTTTCAATTATTTTTGAAAAAACTGGTCTAAACTGAGATAGGTCTAAAATTGTCACGGTTCCATCTGTTCCCTATTTTATATAATGGAATAAGTAAAGCGACTTTTATTCATCGGGGAAATAACATTCATTAAAACAACTGTTTATTAGTTTAGTGAGAGGACAGATAATTAAGTCAATAATACATTTTTAAATGATAACATTAAGTTCATAGATGTCTCTAGTATTGCTATTTTTAAACTGAAAATCGTATCTCTTACTTCAATGATGCTAACTGGATCCATACGAAATGTACAATGTTGTTGAGGCATATTATCTAGTAATTTTATATAACTAGTATTGCTGGGTGGCAGATTGACAATTATTTTGGCAGCAATACCAGTGAAGAAGTTATTAAATACATTGGGATTTATAGATGAAGTATCATTGCAAGGTTTGGTTCTTTTCGAGTCAGAATTTATCACTTGCCATATGGTTTTACAACGATTTTTCGAGTTTGTAATAATTTTATCATTTGCTTCTATTCTTGCGAGATGCAAGGCTGTATTATATTTCTTTTTATAAGATGAATATGATTTTTTTAAGCTCTTGATTTGCGTTGGAATATTGGAGAATTATGGACATAGTTTACAATGTATCTCTCATAATTTTTAACTGGGGAGTGAACCAGTGCAGTTCATCTTTCCTTGAATTTAAAATGCAATACTCTCTTTCTGGAAAAGTAGAAAAAATAAGCAGAACTTATCAAATTTAGAAATAATTTAAAATTTTCATTAATAGTGGTGTTTTTACAATCTATAAAATTCCACTGTAGATTACTAACGATATCATTATAATTATATTATTTTATTAATATTATTAATTTTAAAAATATAATATATTTTATATTAGTTAAAGAGTCCGCAATCCTAAAGATTGGTTGGAAACAGCACGCCATGCCGATCTATCCTGAGCTAATCCCTTCATCTCCCTATAGCTATTCATCTCAACGTCTTCAACTATCTGACTGACATACTCCAATCTAGGCCTACCTACCCCTCTCTTTCCCTCCACTCTACCTTCTATGATCAATTGCATAATCCCCCCATGCCTAAGAATATGCCCTACTAATCTGTCTCTCCTACGCTGTAATACTCTCCAGATACTTCTCTTCTCCCCTACTAACTCTAGTACAGCTTCATTTGTTACTTTATCTTCCCAACCAATCCTCATCATCCTCCTATAACACCACATTTCGAATGCTTGTAATCTACGCTTCTCTTCCTTTCCTATAGTCCACGCCTCACACCCGTACAGTGCTACACTCCAAACATATACCTTCAGTAATCTTTTTCTAATACCCAAGTCAATATTTGATCTTAAAATCTGTTCCTTTTCTACGAATGCCTTCCTACCCTGTGCTATCCTACACTTTATATCTACCTTGCTTCGATTATCTTTTGTGATTCTACTGCCTAAATAACAAAAATCTGACACTTCTTCGATTCTATTATTTCCACTTGAGATCCTCATTTTTCTACTGCATTCCTTTTTGTCACACCTCATCACTTTAGTTTTACCTATATTTATTTTCATGTTAAAATCCCTAGTCAATACTGCCTGCATACCATTCAATACCCTTTCTAAATTCTTTTCGTTTTCTTCTAATATAGCTATATCGTCGGCGAATCTCAACATATATATTTTCTCTCCCTGTACATTCACACCTACACTATACTCTTCTTTTACTTTGTTTATTGCTTCTTCTATATATAGATTAAATAATAACGGTGAGAGTGTACATCCCTGCCGAACTCCCTTCCCTATTTTTGCTACCTCTTCTTCCCCCTCAATTCTAACTAAGGCAGTTTGGTGTTTATATAAATTAAAAATTATTCTCCTATCCTTATAATCTATACCCGTTTCGTTTAAAATTCTAAACATTATGTCCCAATCTACATTATCAAATGCCTTTTCTAAGTCTACAAAAGCTATGCAAGTTACCTTTCCTACCCTATTTCTTTTTTCTACTACCGTTCTTAGTGCTAGAATCGCCTCTCTCGTCCCTCTGTTTTTCCTAAAACCAAACTGATCTTCTCCTAGCCTTTCCTCTACTTTATTTTCTAATCTCCTATAAATAATCTTTAACAATATCTTCGATGCATGTGATAGTAGGCTAATGGTCCTATAGTTCTCACACAAATTAGCTCCTATTTTCTTCGGCATTGTTACTATTCTACTACGCTGAAAATCCTGTGGTACTTCTCCCTTCTCATATATTTTACAAACTAACCTGTATAATCGCTCCTGCATTTTTTCCCCTGCGTGTTTTATTAATTCGGCTGGTATCATATCAATCCCCGCTGCTTTGTTATTCCGTAAATCATTTAATGCTCTATGAAACTCTGACCTAAGTATGCTAGGACCTAAGTCATCCTCATCTATCTGTTCCACACTTTCTAGTTCCTCCATGTCCTGTCTACCTTTATATAAATCTTCAAGATACTCCTTCCATCTTCTAGCTTTTTCCTTATTTTCTGTGAGTTCCTTACCCTGCTTATCACATATAATGTTACCCTTTGGTTTTACTTTAGAAAAATGTGACTTAATTTTCCTGTAGCCCAAATCTACTTTACCTCTTCTCATATCCTCCTCAATATCCTCACAGTTTCCTTTTATCCACTCTTCTTTCGCTAGCTTGCATTTCCTATTAATTAAGTTCCTTAGTTCCTTATATTTTTTCTGTCCTGCTTCTGTGTTTCCTATTTTAATTTTCCTTCTTGCTTCTATCATTTCCACTATTTCTTCCGTGATCCATTCCCTCCTACCTGCCCTTTTATTTGTGCCTAATACTTCATTTGCTGCTGTAGTTAACCCATTTCTGATTTCCCTCCATTCGCAATCTATGTCGCTCCTTGATGTTCCATTAGCCATGATTTCTACTTTCTGCTTGTACTTTTCACATACATCAGCTAATTTTAACCTATCGACATCTACTCTGACCTGTTTAGACTTCTGTAATTTCTTGAATTTGACCTCTGAGTCCAGGACTACTAAATTATGGTCACTATCAATATCTGCTCCAGGGTAACTCTTACAATTCTTAATCTGGTTCCTAAACCTCTCTTTAACCAGTATGTAATCTATCTGATACCTCCCTATATCTCCTGGCATTTTCCACGTATATATCCTGCGCTTGTGATTCTGAAAAAGCGTGTTTGCTACCACTAGCTTATTCCTAATACAAAACTCTACCAATCTATCCCCTCTATCATTACGTGTTCCTATTCCATATTCTCCTACTATTGAAACTTCCTTTCCCTTACCTACTACGGCATTCCAATCTCCGAGTCCAATTAGATTATCCTGTCCTTTAACGTTTGCTAACCTAGATTCAATCTCCTCATAAATGGATTCTACCTCCTCATCATCGTGATTTGAAGTTGGCATATATACTTGCACTATAACTGTGTCCGTTGGCTTCGTGTCTAATCTAATAGTTATAATTCTATCACTAACTTGGCAATAACTCTTTACTCTACATCCCAACTTTCTATTCATTATAAAACCTACACCGGTATGCCCATTATCTGATGCTGTGGTTATTAATCTATATTCTCCTGACCACGTATCTACTTGATCTTTCCCCCTAACTTCACTAATCCCTACAATATCCAGTTTAAGTCTCTCCATTTCTAATTTCAAATTCTCTAACTTTCCTATCCTATTCATACTGCGTATATTCCACGCTTCGACTCGTAGAATTCTCGACGAAGACGATTTCTTGCCCGCCCCAGAATCCGAGGGCTTGCCTGCTACCGAAGTAGCAGGGTGAGATTCTGAGCCATTGGCTCTACTCACCGGGGGTAATATATTTGAGATAATCGACATTTCATGTGTAAACTCGAGAAAGGTACAGTGCTGGTTTCTCCTTGCCTTGCACCGACCAATGAGTGCATATTTTAGCCGTCGCCCCACCGATTCAGCCTAATCCCCCTAATACCGTGGGTTAGCCTGAATCTTTCCTATAGACCGGGATCCCTGTATAGGGACCGCTCTATAGGCCAGAACGTCGTTGCCCATGTCTTGCCCCTAGGAGGCATATGCAGTGCATTGGCACACTATTGACACTATATATAAATATAAATTATAAAAAATGTTATACGGAAACTACTTTGTGATTAAGGGTTAATTGTAAAGTCGTCACTACGGTGTTAAATAATTGTATAAAACATCACCAAAAAACAGAAAGCACTTATTTTTATAAAATTATATTTGAATTATAATTATAATTAAATATAAATTATTAACGTCACTTAAATTAAAGTATGTACTTTTTATATATATATATATATATATATATATATATATATATACATATATATATAATATTAAAAAATGACCACTACGGTGTTAAATATTAGTATAGAATATCACCCAAATACCGTAACTTATAGCATGTTAAGTAGCTAGATGTACATTTTGAATGCTATGCCTCCATCTTCACTAGCACAAGATAAAAACGAAATAAAATACCTCTGTCACGAATCGTGATTGATATACTATTAAATAAATAAGTCGACATGGAAGAAGTTTTCAAAAATGGCATAAAATATGACCTATAAAACAATATAAATTAATAATTAATGAAACTAACAATTGACAACAATTAAAGTTGGTTTGTAAAATCTAAAATAACCGAAAATATAAATTAAATTCAATTTTAAAATTGTTCTTATTAAATAAATTAAATAATTCACTTAAATTACTTAAGTGTTTTGAATTATTCCGAGTTAAATGCTTATGAAAGTATATACATGCATAAATATAAATCAAATTGAATGAATTTAGATTCAGGCCCAATTTCATGTAGTCTATTTAATTTATTTAATAAGAACTATTTTTAAATTTATTTTTATTTTATACAGAAATAATTTGAGAATATTTGGCCTACCTGAATCAGAAAAAGAGAATGTGGAAGAAAAGGTCACAAAAATGCTTAAGAAGAAATTAAATGTGGATTTGCCGAAATATGCGTTGGATCGATGCCATAGAACGGGGAAGAAAACTGTAGAAGTCAACACCGCTAGGCGAAGCAGACCTGTGTTAATTCAGTTTAGCAAAAAGCATCTGAAGACGACAGGAATTACAATACGAGAAGACCTCAGTAGTCATCGTGTCGCACTCGTGAAGGAAGCATCTGAGTCAGTCGGATTCAAAAATGTTTAGACTATAGACGGAGAAATATATATTTTCCACGAGCAGAAGAAAATTAAAATAAACTCCATACATCAAATACATAATTTAAATTAACTTCTCACATAATTCAAGATTATCAAGTTTTTTTTTGTTGGCATTACCGAGAATCATTCATTCATGTATGAAATTCAAATGCTGTCCAATAATCAATTCTAAGTTTAGTGCTATCTATATATTATCAACTCTTTCTGGCTAAATGAAATTTTATAGTTATATCATTCTAAAGTATATTACCTAATCTATATCCTTTTATTTTTATTTTTATTATGCTTAATTGCTGATTATTTGTTTATTTGCTTATTTGTGGTGCAAATTTAAAATATAAATGTTAATTTTTTTTAGGGTATGCGTGTACGCGATTGAATATTGATTGATTAATGCAAAAACAATTTTTGGATACGCTGCAGAGAGAATGCGTTGATGAAACACTTTATATCACGTTAGACAGTTGGGATGAGTATACAACCAGGATTAATGGTTTCTGTATACTTCATTTTAACATCAGAAGCATAAAAAAGAATTTTGAACAACTTCTAATTTTACTAGAATCTCTGGAATACAGGTGCGTTGATTGCGTCATACGTACTGAAACATGGGAAATTCAAAATATTAATATGTTTAAAATAAAAAATTATAATATCTACAATACTTGTGATTATTATAATCAAAATGATGGAATAGTAGTGTATATTAAAGAGTGTTACGCAGCCAATGTTGAAGTCGAATTGCTTGAAAACACATCTTTGCTTAGAGCTACACTAGAGATAAACGAGGTATCTATTGGCATATTATCATGCTATAGGTCACTAGAAAGTGTGGAACAGATAGATGAGGATGACTTAGGTCCTAGCATACTTAGGTTAGAGTTTCATAGAGCATTAAATGATTTACGGAATAACAAAGCAGCGGGGATTGATATGATACCAGCCGAATTAATAAAACACGCAGGGGGAAAAATGCAGGAGCGATTATACAGGCTAGTTTGTAAAATATATGAGAAGGGAGAAGTACCACAAGATTTTCAGCGTAGTAGAATAGTAACAATGCCGAAGAAAATAGGAGCTAATTTGTGTGAGAACTCTAGGACCATTAGTCTACTATCACATGCATCGAAGATATTGCTAAAGATTATTTATAGGAGATTAGAAAATAAAGTAGAGGAAAGGCTAGGAGAAGATCAGTTTGGTTTTAGGAAAAACAGAGGGACGAGGGAGGTGATTCTAGCACTAAGAACGGTAGTAGAAAAAAGAAAGAGGATAGGAAAGGTAACTTGCATAGCTTTTGTAGATTTAGAAAAGGCATTTGATAATGTAGATTGGGACATAATGTTTAGAATTTTAAAAGAAACGGGTATAGATTATAAGGATAGGAGAATAATTTTTGATTTATATAAACACCAAACTGCCTTAGTTAGAATTGATTGGGAAGAAGAGGTAGCAAAAATAGGGAAGGGAGTTCGGCAGGGATGTACACTTTCACCGTTATTATTTAATTTATATATAGAAGATGCAATAAACAAAGTAAAAGAAGAGTATAGTGTAGGTGTGAATGTACAGGGAGAGAAAATATATATGTTGAGATTCGCCGACGATATAGCTATATTGGAAGAAAGCGAAAAGAATTTAGAAAGGGTACTGAATGATATGCAGGCAGTATTGACTAGGGATTTTAACATGAAAATAAATATAGGTAAAACTAAAGTGATGAGGTGTGACAAAAAGGAATGCAGTAGAAAAATGAGGATCACAATAGGAGATAATAGAATCGAAGAAGTGTCAGATTTTTATTATTTAGGCAGTAGAATCATAAAAGATAATCGAAGCAAGGTAGATATAAAGTGTAGGATAGCACAGGGTACGAAGGCATTCGTAGAAAAGGAACAGATTTTAAGATCAAATATTGACTTGGGTATTAGAAAAAGATTACTGAACGTATATGTTTGGAGTGTAGCACTGTACGGGTGTGAGGCGTGGACTATAGGAAAGGAAGAGAAGCGTAGATTACAAGCATTCGAAATGTGGTGTTATAGGAGGATGATGAGGATTGGTTGGGAAGATAAAGTAACAAATGAAGCTGTACTAGAGTTAGTAGGGGAGAAGAGAAGTATCTGGAGAGTGTTACAGCGTAGGAGAGACAGATTAGTAGGGCATATTCTTAGGCATGGGGGGATTATGCAATTGATCATAGAAGGTAGAGTGGAGGGCAAGAGAGGGGTAGGTAGGCCTAGATTGGAGTATATGAGTCAGATAGTTGAAGACGTTGAGATGAATAGCTATAGGGAGATGAAGGGATTAGCTCAGGATAGATCAGCATGGCGTGCTGTTTCCAACCAATCTTTAGGATTGCGGACTCTTTAAAAATAGGTCACCATCTATTCCAATTGACCTATTTGTACAGAAGTTAGATGATTTTTTAAATAAAAGAAATAATGATGTTGAAATAATAATGGGTGATATAAATATAAATATTCTGAACACTGCTGATAACAATGTCATTAATTATCTAAATGTGCTAGGGATATATAACTATTTGTCATATATTAATAAGCCCACTACATTTTGCGTATGTGACCTAATTCTACATACTCCCGCATAAGTTGAGTGTAGGTTACCTTTAATTGATCATTTTTATTAAATTTCCGCTCTAATGCATAAAATCTCTTCATAGCAAATGATCTTGATTCACCTAATGTGTTATAATTGTCTTTGAATGGCATTTTGATGATCAATCTATCGGTGCTGTCTCTTTGAACTGATTTTGGAAAATGATTTTCGCAAAATGTTTCTTCCCTTGTGAAGACCCTTTCTTCTAAGACAGTTTCGTCTTCCCAAAGTTTGGATACCATACAATCAATATTTCGCTTCTTTCCCGTATGAATTGCGCAGTGGTTACTAAATATTTTGCCCCTTTGCAGGATATCTAAGTACAACCCACAATCCACCCTAAATATGTGTTTTGTAAGATCGGCATATTGTTCCCTAGTAAATGTTTTCCTGAACATATTATTTGATAAAAAAACATCTGCTCCGACCATCATATCGATTTTTTTCTAGCATGAATTTAGGATCTGCAAATTTCAAATTTTCTGGAATTGTAAGATGATTTCTTGGAAACGATACTACCGGCAAATCACCTGTGATTGTCAGTACTGTTAAACATTTGATTGTGGTGCTATAATCAGTAACATTAGATTTGATCGTGACCATACTACTATCGGTGATATTAATTAACTCCAATCATTTTCATTTGTAGGAATTCCCTTTTTAATCCTAATTTATTGCATACATCTGCCGTGATAAAATGCGTCTGAGATCCACTGTCAAGCAGTATGCGACAACTGATATGTTCGCCCTATTTATTGATAACCCGAACAACTGCTGTTGACAGTATTATCTCCTGGCAGTGATTTACTACCCCCGTGAAAGACGTACTGCCCTGTGTATGTATGCCTCAGCTGATTGATTATCAGGTACGTGTTTGTCCCTGACCATACTACGAACGTGCAGTAAAATGTTGTGAGTGCGATTACACAGTCTGCAGTTGTTTAATTTGCACATCGCTACAGCATGGTCTGGACGCAGACATTTATAACATAATTTTAATTCGGTAACCCTTCTGTGGCGTTCTGCCGTGGGCATGCCTAAAAATTGTTTGCACGTGTAAATTGAATGATTTCCCGAACAGACTACACATTTATTAGTAAATGCTTTCATATCCGGTTTGGCGTTTGCCATATGATAAACTTTCCTTTGAGCAGGCTCCGATGTAGGGAAGCATAATTTTTTAGTAGTATTCTCTAATGTTTCACACTTTTTACGTAAAAATGCTAAAAACTCGGATAATTTCGGTAATTCATTATTACACGTACCTTCCCATTCCCGACGAGTTAAGTTGTCTATTTTACTTCGTAATGCACAAATTAACAGGTTATCCCATGATTCTGTTGGTTGATCCCAAGTATTTAAACATTTAATATGATGCCCAACCGTTTCTAATAAATTTCTAATTGCGCCCGCGTATTCCTTATTGAATGATTCAATACGGTAAATTGCCTCAATGTGTTTTGTTGTAACTACATACACATACAATAACAACCCCGAGTACCTGTATTATTTGGTATTGGGATTGTATGTTCGACGGTAAAGGTAGTCGAGTTTAGCTCCTCGAAGAGACCAGTCGTAAATTATAATTTAATAAATAAAACTATTCTTAACATGTGTAATTGATAACACAACAATGGTGGCAGCGGTAAACTCCAGTCTCTTCGAAGGCGTAGGATTATGGGGCTATACTTGCACAAATAACTAATTATACTAAAAGTGGACGATCAACTATCAACAAATAAAAATAAAACAAATAAAATACAATAAAAGTGAAAATTACAAACAAACAAAATTTATAATCACGAAGATAACCATCACATAGAACGAGAACATAACGAGAACAGAACGAGAACAGAACGAGAACAGAACGAGAACAGAACGAGAACAGAACGAGAACAGAACGAGAACAGAACGAGAACAGAACGAGAACAGAACGAGAACATAACGAGAGCAGAACAAGAATAGAAGACCCGGGGCCCATCGATCAACAGAACTACAACAAGAAACATAAACAAGGATTCATTAATGTAAGTTACAGCTAATTAATTATAAATGTATATGCGTACAAATAATTTGTGATTAGCTAATGTACAACTATAGTTTGAGGTCCAAAACAAAATCAGCTATTAGTAAAACACAATCAAATACAATGAGTACTCCAGCCGGTAGTAGCCAAAATGAAAACCAAAACCCATCTCATTCTTTAAAACCACTATTAGATTATTTAAAACCATTCAGCGGTGACAAATCTGATAATTATATGTGTTTTATTAAAAATTGCGAACGAGTTCTTTCGCTTGCGGAAGGTACGCAGAAAATTGCGACGCTGCATGCAATTATTTTGAAATTAAGCGGAAAAGCAGAAACTAAAATACAACATCGCGATTTCAAAACATCTGATGAATTAAAAACATTTTTAGATAGATTTTACGATGAATCGCTTTCGATTGCAGAGTGTAATATCCAATTTTCATCTTGCAAGCAAAATCACAACGAAAACGTAGATGATTATTTTTGTCGATTAGAAAATTCGTTGTTTAAACTAATTAATATTACTGCGGAAAGAAACGAGTCCGAAGAATATTTAAAAACATACAATAATAATTTATACGCGCAAGCACTAAGCATTTTTATTTTAGGATTACGGTTAGAGCTACAAACTAACGTACGTTTGCAAAACCCGAATTCATTAGATGACGCCTATGCTTTAGCAGTAAAAGAAGAAAATATTATAAAAATACAGGAACTACATCGTAGTATTACGCACTATGTAAATCAATGCATTCATTGTGGTAAAACGAACCACAATTCAAATTCTTGTTTTTTTAGAAATAATTCGAACCCAAACTCATCACAATCCAGCCGAAATGAAAGTTGTTATCATCCAAATAATAACAGTAACTTTTGTACATTCTGTAGAATACCAGGACATAATATTTCAATTTGTAGGCAAATTAAATTAGAAATGTCGCAATATCAAACCTGCTCAAATAATTTTCAAGGACAATCAAATTACGCAAATAATCAATTTAGATATCAGACACCACATAATAACTTTCCGTCAAACTTCAATAATAATAACAATCGAATTATCCAAGATAACAGAAATAAACAATGGATATTACGATAATAACAGCAGACAACATAGTTTCCGTCCTAATTTTAACAACAATAACAGATATTTCCATCAAAACAATAATTGTAGCAGTGGATATAATAATACTAACAGGCAAGATTTTAATCGTTTCACTAACAATAATTCATATAGCGGGGTTAGAAATCAACCAAGTACTAGCCAACGAGTTATATATAATAACAATCGTCAAAATTCTATACATCAATTGTCGCAGAATGATGGTAGATTTGTTAACCATTACATGCCAACTCAAATTACCAACACAGATCCGATTTACACCAATGAATATCTAAATCGCACTACCAATACACATTCAAATAGTAATCAGAATCGCAGTACTTCGGGAAACGATGTACAGATTCCACAGAACAGGCCCACTGCGGAATCTCAGATGTAACTAGTAAGAGGGCTACTTCATTAATAAATATTCACTGCAATTCCCAAAACATAGATAGTATTCTTCCTTTCATTAGATTAGATACCAACGTACGAAAAAATAAAAGTGTAACATTTTTAATTGATACTGGCGCGGAATGTTCTATTATAAAATCAAACATCCTAAAATCAGAAGCAAAATTAGATGATTAAAAATTAACCATGACAGGTATTTGTGGCAAATTAGAATCTTTAGGAACATGCATGATAAGCGTGAAATTAACTGATAGTGATTATGTATCCCATAAATTTCATGTACTACCTTACACAATAGATTCCAGATACGATGCAATTTTGGGCATGGACTTTCTTTTAAAATACAATTGCGTAATCAGTACTATAAATATCACTATTAACGGCATAAAAATATTTTTCAAACCAACGACAAATGAAGATGTCCATAATATTGAGCTTTCTTTAAGCACAGACAAAAGTTCTGTAAATAACAATAATTATAGTCCCATTGAAACTAAAAACAGTTCAATTACAAATACTAATGATACGTCGGGAGAAAATAAAATCTGTATACCAGCACGCAGTGAATACATCGCTAACGCTAAATGTTTAAATAGTAACTCGGATACGGAGGGCATTTGTAGGCCACACACAATAAATTCGGATTTGTATATAAGTTCATGCTTTACAAAGAATAAAAATGGAAAATGCATTATAAGTATCTTAAACATTTCAGAAAATGACATGATAATTGACATTCCAAAGGTTACAATCGAGCCTATGGATCATAAATCTATAATGACTGTAAATGCATTTCATATCAGCAAATCGGAAGTAAATGGTAACCGTATAGCGAAAGTAATAAATTCGCTTGATTTAAATCACTTAAATTCAGAAGAGAGTGGACGTATTATTGATATTTGTGAAGGATATAGTGATATATTTTTCCTAGAAACGGACAAATTAACTTGAACAGATGCTATTACTCAGAAAATTTATTTACAAACAAACACAGTACCGGTTAACACAAAGCAATATAGATTACCGTATAAGCAATTAGAAATAATCAAAGAACAGACACAACAAATGTTAGAAGACGGAATCATCGAAAATAGTTGCAGTCCTTGGAATTCTCCAATTATTATCGTGCCTAAGCGCCCAGGACCAAACGGTGAATCTAGATATAGAGTTGTAATAGATTATAGAAACGTAAATAGTAAATGCCAGGGAGACTCCTACCCCCTTCCGTGTATTAGCACGATACTTGATCAACTAGGACAGTCAAATTATTTTACAACACTTGACTTGAGTAATGGGTTCTATCAAATTCCTCTTGATGAAAGCAGTCGCGAGATTACCGCTTTTAGCACACCTGACGGGCATTTCCAGTTTAAACGGGCACCCATGGGACTAAAAGGGTCACCAGCCTGTTTTCAGAGGTTGATAAATACAGCGCTTAGCGGACTCGTAGGGTTAAAGTGTTGGGTCTATTTGGACGATATCTGTGTTTATGGCAAAAGTTTACAAGACCATAATAACAAATTAGTATCTGTATTTGAGCGTCTTAGAAAATATAATTTAAAATTACAGCCAGAAAAATGCAATTTCTTGAGGAAAGAAGTAGTGTACCTAGGACACGTTATTACCGATAAAGGCATCAAACCAAATCCAGCAAAAACAGTAGCTGTAGATAGTTTCCCAACCCCGATCAATGCAAAACAATTAAAATCATTCCTTGGGTTAGCTTCCTATTATAGGAGATTTATAAAAGATTTTGCAAAGATCGCCGCCCCAATTAATAGCTTACTAAAAAAGGAAGTAAAGTATCGGTGGACTGATGTGTGCGATAAGGCTTTTAATACATTAAAGGCCACACTCACGTCGTCTCCACTATTACAATACCCTGAACTTGAGAAGCCTTATACATTAACGGTGGACGCAAGTGGAAATGGAATAGGCGCAATTTTAAGTCAAAAGTATACTGGCCAATTACCAATAGCGTATGCGAGTAGAACATTAAATAGCGCAGAGAAATCATATTCCACTACCGAAAGGGAGATGCTTGGGTTGACCTGGGGAATTTCTCATTTTAGACCGTATCTATATGGAAACAAATTTACAGTAATTACAGACCACAAACCATTATTAGGATATAAGAAATTCACAGACGTAAGTTTGAGATTAACTAAAATGCGGTTGAAATTAGAGTGCTATGATTTCGATGTACTGTATAGACCGGGAAATCAAATAGCTAATGCAGATTGTTTATCACGGATCCCTACACTCACCGAACCTTCCATTGTAAACAAGTCAACCAAATTTAGTAGATCACAAAACATAAATACCTTACATATGCATTCTAATGAAGTACTTGAAGAAGCTAACAATAAAATACTAACTAATAGTTTCAACCATATTAATGTAACTGGTGTCACTCGTGTAAATACAATATTCGATAGTTACGATGATTTTAAAAAACATAAATCAAATAATATCATAATAAACAATAGCATAATGGAAACATGTTGTATCCTATGAAGTAGTAATCAGAACTAATGTATAAGCATTCATTTTGAATAGCCCGCCAGGTCAGATCCAGCGGCTATAATGACATGTACAATTCTAACCATAAAAACTATAAGTGTAATCATCTAGACAAAATACAGACATACCTTTTACAGAGCTCTAGTATTTGACTTTATTCACAGCATCCACAGTACCTTTCACGTAACAATAGGTTATGGGCCCAGTGCCTCGTTAAAGTAATAGACTAGTAAACGTCTAAAGGCTAGAAGTGTACTGTGTTATGTGTTATATAAGGAAAAATGTTTTTAAAGGTTATGTTTTCCGGGCGTGGTTGCCCAAAACGTACCTAGCCTAGGCCTATATCAAGAAGTTCAAGATGCCTCCCAAAGTAGCAAATAATAGTCATTGGGCGATGATTGAAAAGCTGGAAGGTTCATCCAATTACAATAATTGGAAGTTCATAGTGGAAATGAACCTAACGAATGACAACTTGTGGGATTGCGTGCTAGGAACTGACGACAACGATGCCAATGATCGCTGTGCTCGGGCAAGGATATGTCTTACGCTACAATCGTCTACGTTTGTCCATGTAAGGACAGCAAAAACTGCCAAGGAAGT
The DNA here is from genome assembly GCA_947310635.1 of Leptodirus hochenwartii. Classification (NCBI taxonomy): domain Eukaryota; kingdom Metazoa; phylum Arthropoda; class Insecta; order Coleoptera; family Leiodidae; genus Leptodirus; species Leptodirus hochenwartii. Next base: position 29,223,036 of record OX371184.1, read on the forward strand.
ATGGGACAGTTTAAAAAGGGCCTACGAAGACACGGGACTTACTAGACGACTAGGGTTGATGAGAAGTCTTTTTAGTGCCAAGCTGGAACAATTCTCGACAATAGAGGAGTATGTCAACGAGGTAATGTTAACAGCACAAAAACTTGAATCCATTTCAGCAACAGTTGACGATGAGTTGTTAGCTGTCATAATGTTAACTGGTTTGACAGAAGAGTACAATCCTATGATTAAGGCAATGGAGAACAGTGGAGTCAAGATAACTAGTGAGTTTGTCAAGACAAAACTAATCCAAGAAGACAGCAGAAAGGCTGTAGAGAAACGAGTTCAAGACTGTGCATTAGCTGCAAAACATAGCAAGTCACACGACAAGGGAACTTCATCCAAGCCGAAGAAGAAAGTGCGCTGTTATAATTGTGGCGAATTAGGTCACATAAGGCCTCAGTGTGATAAACCTCCTAAAGATAAGGACAAAAAACAAGTCAAGAAAGGTGATAATGCCGTGCTGAGTGCAATGATGGTGAACATAGCATCCAATAGTTGGTACGTTGATTCTGGCGCAACTTCGCACATGACGAATTGCAAAGAGTGGTTACAGAATTTCAGCGATACTGAAAGCAAGAAGGTAACCCTAGCCAATAATGCCAAGCTTGATACCCAAGGTCGTGGGGACGTAGTTGTGGAGACAAACACAGGAAATACAAAGATATCAAATGTAGTGCATGTACCAGGTCTGAACGCTAACCTTCTCTCTGTAAGTACAATGGTCAACAATGGGCTGAATGTAAACTTCTCTAAGGAAGGGTGCCATATCTATAGGCCTAAAGTTGGACACAACATTCAGGGGGAGATAATGGCTACCGCTACTAATGTTGGTGGAATGTACAAGCTAGACACAACTGAGAGAGCAAATGCTGCAGCTGTGAGTGTGACCAACACGCATGAATTGTGGCATCAAAGATTAGCTCACTTGAACCGTAGAGATATGGGCTTGCTTGCTCAAGGTTTGGCTACTGGCATGCATGTTACAGGCACCAGTGATAAACAGTGTATACCTTGTATTGAAGGCAAACAGAGCAGAACTCCATTCAAGACTGTCGGAGGCAAGCGCGCTAAAGAGAAACTAGAGCTTGTACACTCCGACGTCTGTGGACCCATGTCGGAACCGTCATGGGGAAATGCTCGATATGTCGTGACGTTCACAGACGACTTAACAAGGAAGACTTTCGGATATATGATGAAATCGAAAGACGAAGTGAAGGCCAAGTTTGAAGAATTTAAAGCGTTCACTGAAAATCAATGCAACAAAAGGATCAAGACTTTGAGAACAGATAATGGTACTGAGTACACCAACAAAAGTTTTCAGGAGTTCCTCAAGAAAAATGGCATAAGACACCAAACGACTGTGCCATATACACCCGAACAAAATGGTGTGGCAGAGAGGTTAAATCGGACATTAGTTGAAAAAGCTAGATGTATGCTTCAGGACTCGGGACTTAAAACAAGGTATTGGGCAGAAGCTATCAATACTGCAATATATCTGAAAAACAGATCGCCTTCGAGAGCAGTCCCAGGTGTGACTCCAGAAGAAGCGTGGACTGATGGGAAGATTGATATCAGTCATTTAAGAGTTTTTGGTTGTCGTGCGTATGCACATATTCCAAAGGAATTGCGCAAGAAATGGGATCCAAAATCTAGGCCGCTGATTTTTGTGGGATATTGTGAAAATTCCAAGGGATATCGTCTGCTAGATCCAGAAAAGCCGTATAAAGTGATCAAGGCCAGAGACGTAATTTTCATTGAAGAAAATACGACACGAGGTTCGGAGAAGATCGCTTTGGGAAACAAACAAGTTTCTGACGTCAAGTCCAAGACTGAAGACAATGTTGTTGACTCGGATAATTCAGAAGATCATGTTGAAGCAGACGATTCATCTTCAAGTTCAAAAAATGAGGATCATGATTCAGCAAATCCTGACGAATGGGAAGTTGCAAGCAATCAAAAGCCTGTAACCAGGTACCCTCGTAGAAACAGAAAACCCAAACAGTATCCTGATATGGTGGCATATGAAGCTATGTGCACCGAAATCAAAGAACCGAATACAATAAAAGAAGCTTTGACATCGAAAGAACAAGAATCGTGGAAGACGGCTATGCAAGAAGAGTTCAATTCGCTGATAGAAAACCAAGTTTGGGATTTGGTCGATCCACCTGCAAATAGAAAAATTGTAGCAAATAAATGGGTCTACAAAGTAAAGAAGGCGGCAAATGGGAAAGTTGCAAGATATAAAGCAAGACTAGTCGCAAAAGGGTTTACCCAGAATCAAGGTGTAGATTACGAAGAGACATTCTCGCCAGTGGTTAGAAGCTCGACCATGAGAATGCTTTTTGCATTAGCTGCTCAACTTGATCTAGACGTTGATCATATCGATGTAACCACAGCATTCCTACACGGCGAATTGGAAGAAGAAATTTTCATGCAGCAGCCTGAAGGATTCGTGAAGAAGGGTGAGGAATCTAAAGTTTGTCGTCTAAAAAGGGCCATTTACGGACTAAAACAGTCGTCCAGAATGTGGAATAAGAAAGCAGATGCAACGTTGATCGAAGCAGGTCTAAGAAAATCCAGTTACGAACCTTGTATATATTACAAGATTCACGGCAAATCTGTTCTAATTATTGCCCTGTATGTCGACGATTTTCTTATTCTGTCTAACTGCGAAGAAGATAAAGCAAAAATAAAAGGAGTACTTGCGAAGGAGTTCAAGATTCAAGATCTAGGTGAAGCTGCTCACTGTCTTGGGATCAGAATCCAACGAGATCGGAAGAACAAGAGAATCTTCATTGACCAGAGGAAATATATTGAAGAAATATTGCAAAAGTTTGGGATGAGCGATTCAAAAGCGACTGCGACACCACTAGACGTGAACCAGAAGTTGTCCAGGAACGACAACAGTGCTGAGAAGAACTCGCCGAACATTCCATACCAGCGTTTGATTGGTTCTTTAATGTATCTGGCAGTGTGGACTAGGCCTGACATAATGCACGCTGTAAGTGTATTGAGCCAATTCAATACAGCATTCACACTTGAGCATTGGAAGGCAGCAAAACGGGTTCTTCGATACCTGAAAGGTACTCTAAACTACTCTCTGGTATATGAGAAAGCGGAAGATCCTACCATTGTTAACGCATATGTGGATGCAGACTGGGGTGGTGCAGAAGACGACCGCAGAAGTTACACGGGCTATGCAGTTTTACTTGGAGGAGCTGCTGTGAGCTGGGAGTCAAAAAAACAGAAGACCGTGGCATTATCCAGCACAGAGTCGGAATATATGGGAATCGGCGAAGTCACAAAAGAGGCGATTTACCTGAAGGGATTTCTGAAAGAGTTGTTTCTCCGAGATTTTTCTGTCATTGTGCACAACGATAATCAAGGTGCTCAGAAACTGGTACACAATCCTGTGTTCCATAATCGCACAAAGCACATAGACATTAGACACCACTTCATTAGAGATGCAGTTGAAGAAAAGCAGATTGAGGTGTCGTATACTCCAACTGAAAAAATGATAGCTGATGTACTCACTAAAGGTCTCAGTGGACCCAAACATGTTTTCTGTATGAAAGGACTGGGTTTACAAGCAATGTAAAGTGTAGTTTTAGAACTTAACTTTTTGTTTCATTCTAGAATCATTAGTTATGATTAAGGGGGAGTGTTGTATCCTATGAAGTAGTAATCAGAACTAATGTATAAGCATTCATTTTGAATAGCCCGCCAGGTCAGATCCAGCGGCTATAATGACATGTACAATTCTAACCATAAAAACTATAAGTGTAATCATCTAGACAAAATACAGACATACCTTTTACAGAGCTCTAGTATTTGACTTTATTCACAGCATCCACAGTACCTTTCACGTAACAATAGAAACTAATGAAAATATCGTAGACATATCAACAGAATATACACGTGTAATATTATTCTCAAAGGATTTTAGCATAACTAATAATGTTATCAAATATTTTAATGATGAGCATGACATAATTAAAAGCGTGAAAAATGAAATAAACAACGTAGGAGATATATCTTTCAACAAAAATTGTAATTTTAATTACATTGCTTTGATTACTAGCGAAACTTATTTATCAAAAATTAATTTACCTGATATATATTCTTACATAATTAAAATAAAAAATATTTGTGTAAATAATAATATAGATAAAATTAAAATAAATCGATTCGGCTTAATAAGGAAGAATAAATGGCCAATGGTTAGGTTCATGTTTAGGTATATTTTTAAAGATACTAATATAACAGTAAGGATAGGCTCAAGTTAGTTAAAGAGTCCGCAATCCTAAAGATTGGTTGGAAACAGCACGCCATGCCGATCTATCCTGAGCTAATCCCTTCATCTCCCTATAGCTATTCATCTCAACGTCTTCAACTATCTGACTCACATACTCCAATCTAGGCCTACCTACCCCTCTCTTTCCCTCCACTCTACCTTCTATGATCAATTGCATAATCCCCCCATGCCTAAGGATATGCCCTACTAATCTGTCTCTCCTACGCTGTAACACTCTCCAGATACTTCTCTTCTCCCCTACTAACTCTAGTACAGCTTCATTTGTTACTTTATCTTCCCAACAAATAGATAGGCTCAGCAAAAACTATTCTCACAAAAGATCAAATACAGCGAATAATTACGGAATATCATGCCACAATATTAGGTGCACATCAAGGTGTCGATCGTACTTTTAAACGTATAAGTATGATGTACAAATGGCCAAATATGCATGCAAATATTTCAGATTACATTAAATTATGTACTCAATATCAAATCAATAAATCATGTAGGAAAACCAAAGCTCGTTTACAAATAACACAAACATCTTCAAAGTTTCTGGAAAAATGCTTTTTGGACATTGTAGGTCCATTACCAGAAACAGATAAAAGAAATAAGTATATTTTAACGTTTATGGACGATTTAACAAAATTTATAGAAGCAGTACCCTTACAAAATACGGACGCTGCCACTGTAGCAGATGCCCTAGTTAGCAATATTATTTGCAAATTTGGAATACCAGAGCAAATTGTAACGGACCAGGGTACTAATTTTCTGTCGGAGATTTTTAAGAATGTTTGCAAGTTATTTAAAATAAGGAAACTACAAACAACGGCTTTTCATCCGCAGTCAAACGGAGCACTTGAGAGAAGCCACAAAACTTTAGGTGAATTTTTACGCAATTTCATAAGTAATGATCAAACTAATTGGGATTCTTTAATTCATTTCCATGTTTTTGCCTATAATACCACTCCTCATACTTCAACGAACTTTACACCACATGAACTTGTTTTTGGCGTGTCGCCTAATTTACCCTTACCTATAGTAAGTGAGCCAGAAATTACCTATTCATACGATGATTATGTTGCGGACTTAAAATTAAAACTGCATCGAAGTAGACAGTTAGCGAAAAATAATATTATAAAGCATAAAAATACATCCAAGCAACAATATGACAAAAATCTCAATATAGCAATATTTAAAGTAGGTGATAAAGTTTTACTGAATGACGAAACTGTAAGGCGTGGAAGAAGCGCCAAGCTTAGTCCGAAATGGATAGGACCTTATGAAATTATCTCTGAAGACTCTGAAGTAAATTTTACAATTCTAAAAGGCAATAAACATTATAAAACTCACTGCAATCGTCTAAAACAATTTTATGACTAGATCGACAAGGGTATATACTGCGGCATTCGTCAGAGATTCCTTATATTGCCAAAGTTGGGATAAGAAATTCGTCACGAAATACGTGACAATTCGTTGATTTTAGAGAAGATAAAAATTAGATGTTCGAAGAAAATGAACCGACGGTTATTTGAAACCATAAAGTGACCAAATGTTGTATTTTGGTTAAGCCTCTGCAGTAAGCCTTTCATTAGTAAGGAAATCGAAAAATAGTCGGAATTTAGGAAAGCAAATACAATTAAACAGAAAGATCATTAAAATTCCATTATATTCCCCTATTTATCAATGTTGCGTATTGGCATATTTATACTTCATTTCCATGAAAAAATAAAAATAAACAAATCACAAATTATTTGACGTCAGGATTTTATAAACCTCGTTAATGTGAAATATAATATGTATTCTAGATAATAGATTTAATTACATATGTTTAACAATAAGATTTTCCTAGAAGGTATTAAACTAGTTAGTAATAATTTACAAATATAATATAAGATAACATACACATATAAAGTACAAGCAGAAAGTAGAAATCATGGCTAATGGAACATCTAGGAGCGACATAGATTGCGAATGGAGGGAAATCAGAAATGGGTTAACTACAGCAGCAAATGAAGTATTAGGCACAAAGAAAAGGGCAGGTAGGAGGGAATGGATCACGGAAGAAATAGTTGAAATGATAGAAGCAAGAAGGAAAATTAAAATAGGAAACACAGAAGCAGGACAGAAAAAATATAAGGAACTAAGGAACTTAATTAATAGGAAATGCAAGCTAGCGAAAGAAGAGTGGATAAAAGGAAACTGTGAGGATATTGAGGAGGATATGAGAAGAGGTAAAGTAGATTTGGGCTACAGGAAAATTAAGTCACATTTTTCTAAAGTAAAACCAAAGGGTAACATTATATGTGATAAGCAGGGTAGGGAACTCACAGAAAATAAGGAAAAAGCTAGAAGATGGAAGGAGTATCTTGAAGATTTATATAAAGGTAGGCAGGACATGGAGGAGCTAGAAAATGTGGAACAGATAGATGAGGATGACTTAGGTCCTAGCATACTTAGGTCAGAGTTTCATAGAGCATTAAATGATTTACGGAATAACAAAGCAGCGGGGATTGATATGATACCATCCGAATTAATAAAAAACGCAGGGGAAAAAATGCAGGAGCGATTATACAGGCTAGTTTGTAAAATATATGAGAAGGGAGAAGTACCACAGGATTTTCAGCGTAGTAGAATAGTAACAATGCCGAAGAAAATAGGAGCTAATTTGTGTGAGAACTATAGGACCATTAGCCTACTATCACATGCATCGAAGATATTGTTAAAGATTATTTATAGGAGATTAGAAAATAAAGTAGAGGAAAGGCTAGAAGAAGATCAGTTAGAATTGAGGGGGAAGAAGAGGTAGCAAAAATAGGGAAGGGAGTTCGGCAGGCATGTACACTCTCACCGTTATTATTTAATCTATATATAGAAGATGCAATAAACAAAGTAAAAGAAGAGTATAGTGTAGGTGTGAATGTACAGGGAGAGAAAATATATATGCTGAGATTCGCCGACGATATAGCTATATTGGAAGAAAGCGAAAAGAAATTAGAAAGGGTATTGAATGGTATGCAGGCAGTATTGACTAGGGATTTTAACATGAAAATAAATATAGGTAAAACTAAAGTGATGAGGTGTGACAAAAAGGAATGCAGTAGAAAAATGAGGATCACAATAGGAGATAATAGAATCGAAGAAGTGTCAGATTTTTGTTATTTAGGCAGTAGAATCACAAAAGATAATCGAAGCAAGGTAGATATAAAGTGTAGGATAGCACAGGGTAGGAAGGCATTCGTAGAAAAAGAACAGATTTTAAGATCAAATATTGACTTGGGTATTAGAAAAAGATTACTGAAGGTATATGTTTGGAGTGTAGCACTGTACGGGTGTGAGGCGTGGACTATAGGAAAGGAAGAGAAGCGTAGATTAGAAGCACTTGAAATGTGGTGTTATAGGAGGATGATGAGGATTGGTTGGGAAGATAAAGTAACAAATGAAGCTGTACTAGAGTTAGTAGGGGAGAATAGAAGTATTTGGAGAGTGTTACAACGTAGGAGAGACAGATTAGTAGGGCATATTCTTAGGCATGGGGGGATTATGCAATTGATCATAGAAGGTAGAGTGGAGGGAAAGAGAGGGGTAGGTAGGCCTAGATTGGAGTATGTGAGTCAGATAGTTGAAGACGTTGAGATGAATAGCTATAGGGAGATGAAGGGATTAGCTCAGGATAGATCGGCATGGCGTGCTGTTTCCAACCAATCTTTAGGATTGCGGACTCTTTAACTAACTGATAAAGTTTTACTGAATGACGCAACTGTAAGGCGTGGAAGAAGCGCCAAGCTTAGTCCGAAATGGATAGGACCTTATGAAATTATCTCTGAAGACTCTGAAGTAAATTTTACAATTCTAAAAGGCAATAAACATTATAAAACTCACTGCAATCGTCTAAAACAATTTTATGACTAGATCGACAAGGGTATATACTGCGGCATTCGTCAGAGATTCCTTATATTGCCAAAGTTGGGATAAGAAATTCGTCACGAAATACGTGACAATTCGTTGATTTTAGAGAAGATAAAAATTAGATGTTCGAAGAAAATGAACCGACGGTTATTTGAAACCATAAAGTGACCAAATGTTGTATTTTGGTTAAGCCTCTGCGGTAAGCCTCTCATTAGTAAGGAAATCGAAAAATAGTCGGAATTTAGGAAAGCAAATACAATTAAACAGAAAGATCATTAAAATTCCATTATATTCCCCTATTTATCAATGTTTCGTATTAGCATATTTATACTTCATTTCCATGAAAAAATAAAAATAAACAAATCACAAATTATTTGACGTCAGGATTTTATAAACCTCGTTAATGTGAAATATAATATGTATTCTAGATAATAGATTTAATTACATATGTTTAACAATAAGATTTTCCTAGAAGGTATTAAACTAGTTAGTAATAATTTACAAATATAATATAAGATAACATACACATATAAAGTACAAGCAGAAAGTAGAAATCATGGCTAATGGAACATCTAGGAGCGACATAGATTGCGAATGGAGGGAAATCAGAAATGGGTTAACTACAGCAGCAAATGAAGTATTAGGCACAAAGAAAAGGGCAGGTAGGAGGGAATGGATCACGGAAGAAATAGTTGAAATGATAGAAGCAAGAAGGAAAATTAAAATAGGAAACACAGAAGCAGGACAGAAAAAATATAAGGAACTAAGGAACTTAATTAATAGGAAATGCAAGCTAGCGAAAGAAGAGTGGATAAAAGGAAACTGTGAGGATATTGAGGAGGATATGAGAAGAGGTAAAGTAGATTTGGGCTACAGGAAAATTAAGTCACATTTTTCTAAAGTAAAACCAAAGGGTAACATTATATGTGATAAGCAGGGTAAGGAACTCACAGAAAATAAGGAAAAAGCTAGAAGATGGAAGGAGTATCTTGAAGATTTATATAAAGGTAGGCAGGACATGGAGGAGCTAGAAAATGTGGAACAGATAGATGAGGATGACTTAGGTCCTAGCATACTTAGGTCAGAGTTTCATAGAGCATTAAATGATTTACGGAATAACAAAGCAGCGGGGATTGATATGATACCAGCCGAATTAATAAAACACGCAGGGGAAAAAATGCAGGAGCGATTATACAGGCTAGTTTGTAAAATATATGAGAAGGGAGAAGTACCACAGGATTTTCAGCGTAGTAGAATAGTAACAATGCCGAAGAAAATAGGAGCTAATTTGTGTGAGAACTATAGGACCGTTAGCCTACTATCACATGCATCGAAGATATTGTTAAAGATTATTTATAGGAGATTAGAAAATAAAGTAGAGGAAAGGCTAGGAGAAGATCAGTTAGAATTGAGGGGGAAGAAGAGGTAGCAAAAATAGGGAAGGGAGTTCGGCAGGGATGTACACTTTCACCGTTATTATTTAATCTGTATATAGAAGATGCAATAAACAAAGTAAAAGAAGAGTATAGTGTAGGTGTGAATGTACAGGGAGAGAAAATATATATGCTGAGATTCGCCGACGATATAGCTATATTGGAAGAAAGCGAAAAGAATTTAGAAAGGGTATTGAATGGTATGCGGGCAGTATTGACTAGGGATTTTAACATGAAATAAATATAGGTAAAACTAAAGTGATGAGGTGTGACAAAAAGGAATGCAGTAGAAAAATGAGGATCACAATAGGAGATAATAGAATCGAAGAAGTGTCAGATTTTTGTTATTTAGGCAGTAGAATCACAAAAGATAATCGAAGCAAGGTAGATATAAAGTGTAGGATAGCACAGGGTAGGAAGGCATTCGTAGAAAAAGAACAGATTTTAAGATCAAATATTGACTTGGGTATTAGAAAAAGATTACTGAAGGTATATGTTTGGAGTGTAGCACTGTACGGGTGTGAGGCGTGGACTATAGGAAAGGAAGAGAAGCGTAGATTAGAAGCACTTGAAATGTGGTGTTATAGGAGGATGATGAGGATTGGTTGGGAAGATAAAGTAACAAATGAAGCTGTACTAGAGTTAGTAGGGGAGAAGAGAAGTATTTGGAGAGTGTTACAGCGTAGGAGAGACAGATTAGTAGGGCATATTCTTAGGCATGGGGGGATTATGCAATTGATCATAGAAGGTAGAGTGGAGGGAAAGAGAGGTGTAGGTAGGCCTAGATTGGAGTATGTGAGTCAGATAGTTGAAGACGTTGAGATGAATAGCTATAGGGAGATGAAGGGATTAGCTCAGGATAGATCGGCATGGCGTGCTGTTTCCAACCAATCTTTAGGATTGCGGACTCTTTAACTAACTAACTTACAAATCCAGAAATCTTCTACTAGTAAATAGTAAATACATGTAAAAAAATAATGTAATAATAAATATAATGTTTGAAAAACTTTTTTTTCCTCATATCTATATATGATATTCTATTTATATGTGTATGTATATGACTGATACAAAACCTTTGGGATGTGGCTCCTAACAATTTCTGGTAGGTAACTAGGGCTCTTGCTGCAATAACTCTGGCCACCCCTGGTCTATACTAGCCTATACATTCGGAATTATTTTCTGCTGCTCAGCAATTTAATTAAAAATCTGATTGATGACTAATTAAAGATATTTAATAATTTACATATGATCCTGGAATCATCATTAAATTATTCGCAACCTTTTATGATATAAATAAATTATTTTCAATTCAAAGTTTCACCATCCAGTAGATGATATTTTTGATAAACTAGACACCTTATTTTCGTTAGCATTTATGTATATTATGTTGATGAGAAAAACTAAACCAGACATTATGGATTACATTTAGCATTCTGAACAACAGTCTTTTCATATTAACTCTTGTATGTAAATTCTACGAGTAAACAACGATGTTTTTAAATCCGACGACACAAACTAGCATATTTTGAAATTTTCCCATATATTTACGTTGTATACCTTATGAAAGAAATTATCGAATATTGCCTTCTTTTTTTTTAGAAAAATATCAACTATTTACACTTTGCATTAGTAAATTTATTTTTGATCACAAACTTCCTCGTAGAATAGTATGATCGCGAATAAAATGTTTCTCAAGTTCAAGAATAATAAATCGTGATTGAGGGTATGACAAAGTTTGCAACACGCTAAAAATATTGATCTAAAATTCATCACAAGCTGAAAAAAGTAATATGACTATTTGAAAGCTAAACTTATTCTTTTTTAATATGCTGTATAAGTGATTTTTTAAAGAATCCCTTTGAAATAGAAAAAATTACTAATTTTAGCTTGAAGAAACGACACATAGAACAAATCTTTTCCGAATAAAAATTTCAACAGAAAAAGAAAATATAATAATAAATTTCATACACATGTCTATTTTTTCTTATGCAAAAATTTCTAAATATCTTTTAGAATATTGTATCAAAATGTAAGTCTGATATAAACCGAAAATACTCTTGAAATTTTAAAAAAGCCTACCTTAATAAATAATTGTACTGCGATGAATTTTTGAAGACACTATATCAGACACTGTCAGAGCTGTAACTGTGAAGAATTGATATCAAATAAAAATCAAAACTTAATTAATTCCAATATTAAATCAAATCAGATTTGTGTTTTAGATTTTCTTTAATTTTAACTCATATTCAAAACTGACCAAATTTATTTTTTATTCTATTGTTCTATATATTTGGAACTAATCAATTCTTGTAGAAGATAAAAGTTGCTTGTTGAATATTTTCTGTGTAAGTAGGTGATGTTGGGTGATATTCTATACTAAGTAGGTATATCAAATACATTTATATATTTCTATATTATATTTAAGAGAAATAGTTAGAAAAGCTAAATTTTGGTTTTTCGATTTTGTTTTGTATGTATTATCAATGACAATGTATATATATAGACATTGCAAATCCATATAAAAGAGAGAATCAGAGGGGAATCACATTCCACAAATTTCATAGGCCAGAAAGTGCTGCACTCTGTTGGTGCACTCTGTTGAAATATTTGATATCTAGGATAAATCCTGCTGGAATGCATCTATTATATAATCTGGTTTATTCAAAAGCCACAGCGGTACATGCGCTGTTTGCATTTTACTAATTGTTGCATTTTACTATTTTTTATATAATAATTGTATTGAGACTACACGGTTTGTGTTAAAGAGGCACGACTGTTAAATAGTGCCAGAACTGCGGCATCGATTTTTAATACATCGCTACTGACATGACCCAAAATTTTCTTATACTAAGTGCCAATATTATATTTATTGATAAGTTATTAGTTTGCAATTCAGTGTTTATAACCACCAGCATATTCTTTTAAATCATCATTATACACAAATTACATTAAATTTTACATTCGTAAATGTCGTCTGGGGGATGGCAACCGCGTGCGAAAGTGTTGAGAAGTAATCATATAAAGGTATCTAAATAAGGTATCTAAAAGGTATCAAGCGGCCGTCGATAGTAGAGTCATAACTAGTGCTGGGCATATTTGTCAATCAAACCGGAAACCGGTGCGAGCGATTTTTCACCGGTTCACCGAATAATCGTTTTACCGATTTTCAGTGAAAACCGGTTTCCGGCAAAAACCGGTTTCCGGTAAAAAAAAAACGATTTTCGGTGAAAACTGGTTTCCGGTGAAAAGCCATCTTCAGTGAAAACCGGTTTCTGGTGAAAACCGGTTTTCGTTATGCACTGGTACGCACCGCACCGACTACTAATTCATACCAAACCGCATTGCTTCGAAACAACGCACTAGTTTGAAGTAACATACCAAATCAATTTTCCAACACGTTGATACAACGTCCAATGAACCTGTATATGTAGTATGTGGGACACGGCATGTCAGTGGCGTTGCTTCTGTGCAGCAAACTGACTGTGTAAAATAAATGATGAGCTTGGCGCATACACTGAGTCTAGGATTACAAAGTGCTTGCGCCAGTCACTGGATAATATGTAAAATTATATTTAAAATTATATTATTAAACAATATGTCGTTAGGTGTCAAATTTATGGACAAAGCAAATGCTCTACAAGAAGAATTCCTTGGTTTCGTAGACTCGCAGTCTATGGACGCGAAATCAATCGCCCATCCTATAGTGAAATCTCTACATACATATGGGCCTAATTTAAACACAAAAGCGCTAGGTCTAATCAAAACTAGGAATGACATCAGCAGTCAGTATGCAAGTTGAGCAATTTTATAAAAGTTGCATCTGGTACAATGGTCAGTGTTTTCGAACAAATCAATAATGAAGTAAGAGAGCTCAAATCAAAATCGTAATACATTAATGCCTATGGTGAGTGGCGGCTCTTGATATTTCAATCGAGCGGTCGCATTTCTTAAAAAATAACATTATAGAAGAAATCTTACCTAAAATGGATGTAAAATGATTAAATTCAATCATATCTTGAAAGTGGTATTCCGCTCTTCTATCTTTCATTGATATAAACACTCCTTGCACAAGTTTGTTATAAATTTAAATCAGGCAATGGCCTACCTAATTCTTTAACTTTTAATTTGTCCTCAAGAGAAAGTCTACAAAACTCTATTTTCAATAAAGAACTAACACTATTAATTTTTATTAAATTATTTCTATTAAATATATTCTTGGAGAAACACGTGGCAAAATCGAACATACGTAACTACACAGAACAATGCAACTGTCTTATCTGGCTATTCTATATGCATGTATATTAGACTAGGCTTCTCTGTTCGGTCGCTAAACAATCGCGATATATAGCTTAAAACAACGATATATTCTTAGCACAATACAGAATGTACACTGACCACCCTCAACCGGCACCATTCCGCCGCTACTAAAAACAGCTAGGGTGATAATAAAATCGCTGGAATCTCTCCAGAGGCGGCACACGAATTATTATTCGTAAGTGTTACACAAAGAGAGAAAATCATATTTTTTATATATAATTATTGTACGTTCGAGCAATTATTCCTATATATATAGTTCCTATATATAACTACATATTCTTACCATATATAAAATATGCGCTATTTCAAAGAATTTCTTGCATTATAAAAACATTCGTCTTTAATTTATTTTATGATAATATGATTTCGTGAATAAGAATTAAAAGGCAATTTGAAAAATTGAATTGAGTATATGCCTATATGGTTTCATTTTTGGTAACTCTAAATGGTTTTTTATATCAGCAATTGACAAGGGCGTCATTACAGGATTTTTTTAAAAGACAGAAAGCAAAAGCGAAAAATTAAAATTTAATAAAACAAAATATTGTAATAAAAGACTTGTAAAATTAAAATAAGAATCTAACTTTTTTCAACAAATTATATTAGATTTCAATTGCAGTAGGTACATAGAATTATTGATATAAGTGAAATAAAAATTATAAATTTACTTATATAATAATGGATATTAGCAAGTATATTGCTGTAGTATCTTCAGGTACTTTCCATAAAATATGGACTTGCATATTTAATCCATGAGCTCAAATAATCATTGAGACCGAAAAATTCCAAAATCTCAGCAGTCACCAACAGCTTCAAATTACATTAACCACCTGCTGTGCATTAGAAAAGATTAATTAATAAATCAAACCATTTCATCAAATATTTCAACTTCAAGGATGAGAAAATGTGTAGTATTATTTACTAAAATTTGCAATAGTAAAAAATCCACGCAAAAATAATCTTAATAATTCCAAAGTATATAACAAACTATTTATTCATTTAGGATAATTTGTTATCTTGCTCCTCGAAACCTGCTTTATATACAACAGGTACTGCTATTAGTAAACATTATTTCGTTAGAAATACTAGAAATACAAAATACCAGTAGATATAAAAGCGAACACCGCATGAGCACAGTTCAGTCTTATTTCATTGAAGCATACTTTAATATATTACCGGACAGATTTTTAACACTTAAGAATAGTAAATTGCTGTTTTGCAGTAAAATGCAGTAAAGTTCTTTTTACAAGTGATTCATTGAATATGTTGCATTGTTATTTTAACAATAAAGTGACGACATTTCACTTTGAGGTCAATTAGGATATTACTCTCGCTCCATTACCAAAAAGGACATTACCAAAAACTTGTGCATTCATAATGAAGATAAAGTGATTGCTAAAAATATAACCGGAAGTTTCCATTTAAAAAACAGTTTCCTTTATTTTTCACTGAAGCAATTGAAATACGATAGGTAGAATTAACTGTGTATAAAAATTGGCACTAAATAAATGTCTCTTAGTTAATAAAAATTCTACATAGCGTGAATTATTCGCAGTTTAAAACAAGAAATTTAAAATATACAGAATTAGGTCACACTATCATTTTCGTGAACATTAAAGTATACAAAAATTAAATAATTTTCCTTATATACAAATGATAACTCTATGTTTTTTTTTTTTAATAAATAAAATAAACTAAATGTTTAATTCTCATTGGAATTAGATTATTTTATATGTTCATAAAGAAATTTTTTGGAACATTGGTTCTTGCATAAAATTTTGAACTGTTAAATGAACTTATAAAGAGCAACAAAAAATAATAATGAACCGATACCTTCATAATAAACAAGTAAACAAAATTTAAGTTATTTTCAACGTATTTAAAATATTTACCCATTGCGTAAACACTTAGACTAAGTCTGATTGAATTTTTGAAAAATATCAATAAGGTTACATAGTTTGCAAGAAGTCCGCTTAATATTGCGTATAAATTACAAAATAAAGTAGTGAGTTAATAATTAAAGCACCGGAATAAAATATATATTAATCGAAATCCACGTTTCTTGTTCGAATCAATCAATAATGTTGAAGCAGCTTCAAAACCTGCCCATGCATCATGTGACTGTTGACGTCACCAGCTCTGAGCTACAACTCGATGTTACCAATATTGTTACCGAGTCCTCGGCAAGAAGTAACTTCAGCTTACAATTGAGCAACGTCACCAACTCAACAACCGGTAACGTTTTAGTGCAGGCATCTGCGACATCTGCAACCATTTCTGTGCCTACAGACGTTGAATATGAGCAATTTCTAGCAGATATATGGGTTGGAGTGCTGCTAACGCTCATGGTCTTAAGCTGCATCTGCTGCATGTGCAGCTGCTTGTTATATCATAAGTTCCATCAGTGGAAGCAGGCTGGTAAGTGAGAGCTGTACTATGAAATTTGCGTAAATGTCCTTCACTTTGATGAACTATTCCATCGTTGACTATTTGCGGTAATGAATTATCGGGCAGATACATATTCAGCGCGGCAGTTGGGTCTACCGCATGCTGAGCCACTAATCCCGAAAAGTGTCATAGGCCGATTGAGCGCGCTCTATATAGTTAGTAGATAATGGAGATATAGTTATATATTCTTGGCAAATTCTAGCACATATTAAACTTTATATTGATTCAATTAAATAATTAAACAAAACCCTATTTCAATTCAAACAACTTTAGGACGAATCCCCATTGGAAGCCGTATTCCTGATCTGAGGAACTGAGCCCCACTAGAAGCCGTCATTTCACTGACCAGTATGGACCTGACCTGACCTGACCGCGCGCTCAATCGGCCTATAATTACGATACTACTGCCGCCTAATTTGTACATAGGATTAACGCGACCCTTCATATTTTCTGACCGGGGCGCTGAATCGGCATATACCGGAATTAACTGATCATTCTCTTATATAGTTCGCGGCCGATCGTCCATTATTCAACTGTGAATTATAAGAGTTCATCAGTTAATGTACGAATTACATAACATTTTACGTTTAGAATTATTTGATAAGAATTTCGAGAACGAAGCGTTTCCTATTGTATTTTACATCAGTTAAAATATGGAGAACATCGTATTTGTTACATATCTCATATTAAGCGCTCATTATAGGCAATATCAAGACATTCTTTATAAATTCATTATTAAACAGTAGTAAATCCTTCTGAAATATATAAATACAAGTTCACAATATTAATATTAATTTGGTATTATTATTCACATATGCTTGGCATGCTTCTTCATTATTTTCTTCAGCTTTCTCACTTATTACTTAAGGCGACTTTTATATAAATATGGTAAAATACCAGTGGCGTCTTAAGGGTATTTAATCTTATGGTCTTGAAAGGGATGTTTGACACTCTCCATTTAAAAGATGGAAAACAACACAACATTTTGCGGAAATAAATCGTTCTTCGCAGTTTTGCAATATGTGGATAAAAATTCTCTCTATTATCCGTACATTTTAGGATTATTCTCATCTTCATACATATATGTTTGGTGACATATTATAAATTAATACAAACCTAAAATTATAAAGCTTTTCTTATAAAAAATTTCTGAATAGTTCTGAAAATTAATATAACCTTATTTAAAAATAATTATAGCCACTCCTAAAGAGGCTACAAAAATTAAGTTAGTATAGAATACAAATCTGCTTTATATTTTTGATAACAGTATATCCAGCTTCAATTGCTGTAACAATTATAGTATCTATAAATTAGTGCTGGGAATATTTGCCAATCAAGAAGCCGGAAACCGATGCGAGCTATTTTACCCGTTCACCGACTAATCGTTTCTACCGATTTTCGGTGAAAACCGGTTTCCGGTGAAAACCGATCTTCATTTCTTCGAAACAACGCACTGGTTTGAAGTAACATACCAAATCAATTTTCCAACACGTTGATACAACGTCTAACGAACCAGTAGCGTACCTAGGGAGGGACGGTGGAGGCGGTCCGCCTCGGATGGCACATATTTTTAGCGGCATTTTTTTATATTTTTGTCTAAATCATATAAAAATAAAATATATAATAATGTTGTAATCAACAGAATCAATGATTATAATGAGTATTCAATTTCTGTTCAGTAATTGTTAATAACCACTCTTCATTTTGATTGACTTAGAAAGGGCGGCAAATTGGAGAGCGTCCCAGGTGGCAAAAGCTCTAGGTACGCCACTGCAACGAACCTGTATATGTAGTATATGGGGCATGGTATGTCAGTAGCGTTGTTTTGTGCAGTACACTGACTGTGTAAAATAGATGATGAGCTTGGCGCATACACTGAGTCTAGGATTACAAAGTGCTTGCGCCAGTCACTGGACAATATGTAAAATCCCACAATTTTATATCGAAAATTTTAAAAAATTCTTTAGAAATGTGCAATTGTTTATAAATTTAGAATGAACGTAAATCAATATATTAATTCAACACAATTTCGGCGGATGATGGATGCAATATAATTTCAACTGTTCTTTAGTTTTCCAAGTTCTTCAAATGCATTCCATTATAATGTCCATGCAATTTAAAACTAATCCTTATAGTTATAATCCTTATAATCCTTATAATTTCAAACTAATCCAAATAATATATCTTTATATTCGCACTTTTATATTGGGAATTGAGTAAAATTTATTAACGTGTTATATATTTTTCTATTTATTTTTTAAATATTTTTCCTATTACGCTTAAGAGTCTGGTAAAGTGTGAAAAGTCTTTTCTCAGCACTATATTTTACAAAATATAGAAACGTCTTCAAATATAATAAATGTAAAATTTTCCTCTTTACAACATTTCATTTACACACCAGTAAACCAGTGTACCCACCCGGTGCGGCGCATTTTAGGTGGACATTACAATTTTTGCTATCTACTCTTAAATACTTGATACCTCACTGAATCCCATAGACGATGAATTTTTATATCAAGATGCAGCTTAATGCACAAAGCACAGTGCAATATACTCATTGCTCGACGTATCAATACTGTATAATTGTGGAATCATATCTTATCCACGTGTTTATTTTGTTACTGCGATTTCGTCTGCAAGGGATAAATAAATAGTATTTTTAATAAAATTCTACATGCTTAGGGAATAGTTGAATGTAAACTTATGTAAAATTATTCTTTATATGTACTATTATTTTGCTGTGGTCGCTATTTTTATATATTTTTTCTGATACCAACACCAGTATAATGAACTTGAATTTACTTATTTTTCAATTTAATAATAGCATATTTTGTTTCGTTTTTCACTTTAGATCAGAATCTTTGCTTTGGAAATCTACCTTTGAATCAAAACTGTGATAGGATTATTTTAAGATAAAGTTCAAATGCTTTAAAATACTTATTACTATCATATTATTTAATATTTAATATCTACCAGAGTACTAGCTATGGTAGAGCTTTACCACCTGTCTCTGCTGCTCTTGCATAAACTTGCATAAACTTGCATAAACTTCATTATTCTGAGTAGCTAGAATAAGAGCCATTGCCAATGAACTGAGCATAATGGCTACCATACCGTACCAACCACCAACGCGGTTTGGTATGAATCAATCGTAGGTGCGTACCAGTACTAATCGAAAATCGGTTTTCCCCGGAAACAGGTTTTCACCGAAAATCGGTGAACCGAGATCGTCTTGGTTGCCGGTTTTCGACAAAAAATAAACCGATGCACCGGTTTACCGGAACTATTCCCAGCATTATTATATATTATAAAATATGAAGGATTTTGTTCTTTTTCATATTCTTTGACTAACGCTTTTATTATGGTAAGTTTTCTTACTTTAAAGAGTTTTAACAGCTACAGCTTTAATGGTGGCGTATACGCTACCATTTTTGGTGTTAGATTATTATGTTTATATACCTCAAAAAGTGTGGTAATAAAAATCACATTGGGCTATTCTAAAAGACTATATTTATAATTGAAAAGGCGTGAGTATTTTTCACTACGATTCTGGCTAAGAATAGCCGGATATGAAAAGGAAAATAAATATAGGCAACTAAAACTACACGATAAAGACCTAGGGTTGCCAAAAAAAAATGCAATTGATTTAAATATTCTAGCTACATAATTGATAAAATATTAAATTAAGAAAAATTTAAAAAATATCCATATATCAAAGTATGTCTTAATAATTGGTATTAAAGACCTAACCTAGGATCCATAGGTCAGCTTCATGATGCAACGGAAATCTGGCAACCTTAATACCGCTTCAGAGTAGGTTACTTCGTAAACACAACTGTATCGCGGAACAAGCACTAAATCAGTATCCTCAGCTATTCTCTATTTTTTCTCTATTCAGTTATTCTCAGCAAGAATTGTACAATATTTTTTCTATCATTTTTCGCCTGTAGCACATTGTAGAAGAACAATTTTGCGAAAGGCTATATGTTTATAGATTCTGAAAATATTTTTGTTTAAACTGTATTTTTTGCATTATCGAAAATAAAGTTTTCCATGCAATTGTGAATTTTTGTCACTGCGGTGTTAAATAATTATATAGAATATATCACTCAACTACTGTAAATGCATATTTCGAAAACATGACAGATATAATATAGAATATAATACCGTAACAAGCATTAAGTAGCTAGATGCACATTTCGAAGGCTATGCCCCCCATCTTCAGTAGCACAAGATAAAAACTAAATAAAATACTTCTGTCACGAATCGTGAAAAATGATTTAACTTTTTTTTTTAAATGACAGATGTGTTTCATTTATGTGATTGTTGTGTTATTGTAAATTTATTTGATATTTTATACAATTATTCAATTCAGTATACCCTACCGAACGAACGACATCGTTCGTTAAACTTCCGTCTAACACATTCATGATCATTTACAATCGAAGACTACACAAGAATTTACCGAACGACTCATTTATAAATATATAGGTGAATAATTACCGACCATACGACTTGCACAATATAAAGAATAATTAATGTTCTACAACTTCTGAACAGTATAAAGAATAATGATTGTTCTCCGGTTTCTTCTTGGAGTGATTCATATTGAACGATTCCTAAATGAAACATGCAAGCTTAATATTTACGCAACTTATTCGTACACTAAAATCATTAATAATTTTAGGTAATATAAATATTGGAACCAATCAAATATATTTGCTGAAACTAATAGTTTAAGATCTTGCCAAATCTGAAATACTAACTAGTAGCGATGGCAAACTGTAGGTCACTTTGAGGACCTAGTTCGTAGTTCGTAGTTCATTTCAATGTACCGTTCACGAACTATAGGTCGTGAACTAATACATCTTTTAAAAATGAACTAATTCACGACCTATATGAAATACATGCACATACTGAAAATAATCTCTTTTTCTCTCAATATGAAAATATTAAATGGCAAAAAATAAATAAATTGAAATATTACAATATTTATTTTGAATTAAGAATGACGAAGAAAAGACAACAATGTTTATAATTTATACAAAACATATAAGGAAATATAATCTTCTCTAGGTACTCACGATTATTTATATGAAGTTCTAAAATACTTATTGGTAGTTACTGATTAAAATGTTTACTACTTTACTAACACTTGAAAATTAAATGTACAAACTATAATAAAATAAACTAGATAGAATCGTTTTGTTTGGCGTTATAATTTATATTTTCTATTCCGAATCTTCTCTGTTCAAACTTCAAAGCTTTGATTTGATATTAAGTGATTGCATTGCACTCGGTATGAAATAAAAGAACTATAAGATTTAGATGTTTATTTTTGCATTATTGCAAAAATTTGCTATGGCATGACATATTTACGAACATCTTGCGAATATATTAATTTTATTATTCCAAATGAAATCTGATACCAACATATAAATTGTGACTCAGCTCGGCAATGCTGCTGTTGCAATTTTACATCCAGTTTCCTATTTCATTCCGTTCACCAACACCTCTATCACTAAATAAATGTTAGTACTGTATATGTAATGTATACTATACTGCAAGTATATATACAGTACAAGTACATCAATACGCATACCGCGCACCATATAGTTCATAGTTCACGAACTAGGTCATAGTGACCTATAGGTCGTTGCAAAACATCGTCACAATACGTCCTTCATTTGATTGAACCGTTCAGAGTGAACGGTTCGCGAGTGAACTACACAGCGCTACTAACTAGTACTTCTCTTTCAAGAAAAACAACGTGAAGAAATTACGTAGATACTATTATGAGCGCCAACTTTAGAGACATATATATTTTCAATACACACCAGTAACGATTTGTATATGTTATACATTCATTATACATTTTCAGCTTACTCCAAACGAAATGCAGAAAATTTAAATCCAGTCTCATATGACACGACAAGACTTTTTGTCTCATAAGCCACAAGGCACCTATAGGATGTTAAAGACATATATTATTTTTATATTATTACAGGATATTATTTTTCTTTTCAGCTCTTCGGAACCAATATAAAATCTTACAAAAATCATTATACAAGGTGTTATATACATAGATAAATGTAGTATTATATTGTTACGTAATTGTTTTGTTTTCGGTTATTGGTTCTCTAGAAATGAATTATTTTTTAAAAGTGACAAGTTTAACTCTACAAATATTTAAAACAAGTAGATAACATGTTAAAATAAATTTAAGCATGTCTATTTTATGAATAAATGTAAATGTCCATAACTATTAAGACGACGCGATATTATTTTATACTTGGTGTTAGTTTTGGCTGGGAAATATTAAAAATTTGTAACAGAGTTAGAGAGATTACAGTATTTTTAAATGAAACGCCTGTTATTATGTCATTCTATTTTTTCAATCATTATTATGATAGAAATCATTATCTTCATTAATCTATCTCTTGCAGAATTTATAATTTTATTACCACTGGTACGAACAACTACATTAAACATATGACAAGATTATAGATAGTATGATTAGAAATATTCTATATTTCTACCTTTCTAATAATTCTAATATATTTGATTATTTTCTTATCTATATGTAAAATGCTAATGTCTGATAGTAATTGTCCGCTAATATCAAAATTCTGTATTTTACACAAGGATAAGCAAAGTCAACACTTAAATACAATTACTTAAATTACTTAAAAAATATAGCCATTACAAAAGGTAAACACATTTAACATATTTATACTGACACTAATGTATTGAAGAAAAATATTGGAGATATTGATCAGTATGCCTATACAAAACACATGATACTACCCAGTCAAAATTATTTAATTTGAGACAATTATATAAATTTAGTGTTGAAAAAATAGTCGTTTTAAAATTATGGGTGCAGGCCATGAGAGTGCAGGCTACGAGAATGCATAGCTATGAGAGTGCATGGTACTCAGAGTGCATCGCTTAAAACAACACATTAAATGTATGTATTGGCAACGTTGGCTACTTCTACAGATTCTTGTAAGCACTCAGTTGTCAGATATATAGTTATATATATATATATATATATATATATATATTGTCCTATATATATATATATATATATATATAGGCCTAGATTGGAGTATGTGAGTCAGATAGTTGAAGACGTTGAGATGAATAGCTATAGGGAGATGAAGGGATTAGCTCAGGATAGATCGGCATGGCGTGCTGTTTCCAACCAATCTTTAGGATTGCGGACTCTTTAACTAATACAAGCCGATAATACGTGATACATTATCCGATTAGCACATATATTGTTCAGTTTCCGCATGCATTCAATTCGATAGATTTCGCAGTTGCAAAGCACACCAATACAAGTATACAAGTAAATGTACTAATATTTTTAGCCCATTATATAATTTGTTCTTTTATTTTTAGGTTAACTTTTACAAATGTGCATTCACTAATCATGTTTATTATTCGCCTTTTGATCCATTAATAATCCGTCCGATAAAAATAGTATTCTTGCTGACCATTTCAATGCTTTCGAGTGCTTGTCGAGAAATTCGTATTTTCAGTAGGATGGCTGAACTACAAATACTTATTTGAAAATAAAATTTATTTTCTGTGATTGTAAAATTACGCAAAATATTCGTCACCGAATGTCTTAAAGAACTATATATATATATATATATATATATATATATATATATATATATATATATATATCTAAATACTGCGACTCCTTTATTATTTTAACTCTGGGCGACAGACAAGAGCATAGTTTATATTCCATATTTAACACTTACAAATCGATTTAGGAGAGCCATAATTAATGTTTGTTTGTTTGTTTGTTCTATTTGATGCAATTATATACATACGTACATTTTACACACGTCATTTTACAAAAAAATTAAAAATTCGATAATTATAATAATAATAATAATAGTAAGAACTGATACTAGGATAAAAGTATTATATTAAAATTCCAAACAAATAAAACAAACAGTTTAAATTAATAATTTAAAAACATGATTATAGATAATTAAAATCATTTGCCATATATTCTTGATAACTATAAAATATCTTTTTGATCAAATATTATTTAAGCTTTGCTTTAAAGATATTGCGGTCATGTTTTCTAACTTTTTGGGGCAGTACATTAAAAAAATGTATGCACCAGTAGTTTGTTCCCCATTCGTGCTTTTTGTTAGTCTTAATTGTTTTAAGCATATGTTTTCTTTAAGTCTTGTGTTGTGGATAGGATTCATTTCATGAATTTGGTAATTGGAAGAATTTTTGTGAATATGTAGTAAGCAATTTAAAATATATATACATGGAAAAGTTAAGATATTTAGGCCAATAAAGATAGGTTTACAGTTTTCACGATATGGAATTCTTGCAATAATTCTAACAGCCCATCTTTGAAGACGGAAAACACAGTCTTTGCACGCTGCATGTCCCCAAGATAGGACTGCATAACATAATACTGAATGACATAAACAAAAATATGTACTTACATTTACATGTGTAGAGACACACTTTGCTAGGGTACGCAAAATACAACAGTATTTATTTAATTTCAATGCTACATTCTCACCATGCTGATTCCAATTTAAAAAGGAGTCAACTGTTACTCCAAGGAATTTATGACATTTGTACGCCTTTATGTTATCAATTTCACGCAAGGTAAATGTTATATTGCAAGTTTTGTTATGATTTAAAGTCAATTTATTTGCTGTGAACCAGTTTTCAGTTTGCAATTTAGCCAATTCTGTTCAATTGTTTGTTACGTTAATTGAGTTTGAACTGCATGATAATGTGGTGTCGTCAGCAAATAGTACAAAATTAGCACCTTTTGCGTTACAAACTAAGTCATTAACAAATATAAGAAATAATACAGGGTCAATGACAGAGCCTTGAGGAACACCATGACATAAGGATAATTTATTAGAGAGAGAAGCATTACATTTAACAATTTGAGATCGGTTACTCAAATATGACTTAATTAAATTTAAACTAACTGTATAAAAATTATAAAAATTTAACTTGTCCAGTAGGATATCGTGCGAGACGCAATCAAATGCTTTGCTTAAATCGAAAAACACAGAATTTGAAAATTCACTTTGTTTAAAACAATCAAGAGTTCGATTTGAAAAGATACTTATAGCGTCACTTGTGGATTTCTTTTTCCGAACCCCATACCGGCAATTTTCGAAAAGATCATTGTGTTCAAAATAATTAACAATCCTTTTTTTTATACATTTTTCAATTATTTTTGAAAAAACTGGTCTAAACTGAGATAGGTCTAAAATTGTCACGGTTCCATCTGTTCCCTATTTTATATAATGGAATAAGTAAAGCGACTTTTATTCATCGGGGAAATAACATTCATTAAAACAACTGTTTATTAGTTTAGTGAGAGGACAGATAATTAAGTCAATAATACATTTTTAAATGATAACATTAAGTTCATAGATGTCTCTAGTATTGCTATTTTTAAACTGAAAATCGTATCTCTTACTTCAATGATGCTAACTGGATCCATACGAAATGTACAATGTTGTTGAGGCATATTATCTAGTAATTTTATATAACTAGTATTGCTGGGTGGCAGATTGACAATTATTTTGGCAGCAATACCAGTGAAGAAGTTATTAAATACATTGGGATTTATAGATGAAGTATCATTGCAAGGTTTGGTTCTTTTCGAGTCAGAATTTATCACTTGCCATATGGTTTTACAACGATTTTTCGAGTTTGTAATAATTTTATCATTTGCTTCTATTCTTGCGAGATGCAAGGCTGTATTATATTTCTTTTTATAAGATGAATATGATTTTTTTAAGCTCTTGATTTGCGTTGGAATATTGGAGAATTATGGACATAGTTTACAATGTATCTCTCATAATTTTTAACTGGGGAGTGAACCAGTGCAGTTCATCTTTCCTTGAATTTAAAATGCAATACTCTCTTTCTGGAAAAGTAGAAAAAATAAGCAGAACTTATCAAATTTAGAAATAATTTAAAATTTTCATTAATAGTGGTGTTTTTACAATCTATAAAATTCCACTGTAGATTACTAACGATATCATTATAATTATATTATTTTATTAATATTATTAATTTTAAAAATATAATATATTTTATATTAGTTAAAGAGTCCGCAATCCTAAAGATTGGTTGGAAACAGCACGCCATGCCGATCTATCCTGAGCTAATCCCTTCATCTCCCTATAGCTATTCATCTCAACGTCTTCAACTATCTGACTGACATACTCCAATCTAGGCCTACCTACCCCTCTCTTTCCCTCCACTCTACCTTCTATGATCAATTGCATAATCCCCCCATGCCTAAGAATATGCCCTACTAATCTGTCTCTCCTACGCTGTAATACTCTCCAGATACTTCTCTTCTCCCCTACTAACTCTAGTACAGCTTCATTTGTTACTTTATCTTCCCAACCAATCCTCATCATCCTCCTATAACACCACATTTCGAATGCTTGTAATCTACGCTTCTCTTCCTTTCCTATAGTCCACGCCTCACACCCGTACAGTGCTACACTCCAAACATATACCTTCAGTAATCTTTTTCTAATACCCAAGTCAATATTTGATCTTAAAATCTGTTCCTTTTCTACGAATGCCTTCCTACCCTGTGCTATCCTACACTTTATATCTACCTTGCTTCGATTATCTTTTGTGATTCTACTGCCTAAATAACAAAAATCTGACACTTCTTCGATTCTATTATTTCCACTTGAGATCCTCATTTTTCTACTGCATTCCTTTTTGTCACACCTCATCACTTTAGTTTTACCTATATTTATTTTCATGTTAAAATCCCTAGTCAATACTGCCTGCATACCATTCAATACCCTTTCTAAATTCTTTTCGTTTTCTTCTAATATAGCTATATCGTCGGCGAATCTCAACATATATATTTTCTCTCCCTGTACATTCACACCTACACTATACTCTTCTTTTACTTTGTTTATTGCTTCTTCTATATATAGATTAAATAATAACGGTGAGAGTGTACATCCCTGCCGAACTCCCTTCCCTATTTTTGCTACCTCTTCTTCCCCCTCAATTCTAACTAAGGCAGTTTGGTGTTTATATAAATTAAAAATTATTCTCCTATCCTTATAATCTATACCCGTTTCGTTTAAAATTCTAAACATTATGTCCCAATCTACATTATCAAATGCCTTTTCTAAGTCTACAAAAGCTATGCAAGTTACCTTTCCTACCCTATTTCTTTTTTCTACTACCGTTCTTAGTGCTAGAATCGCCTCTCTCGTCCCTCTGTTTTTCCTAAAACCAAACTGATCTTCTCCTAGCCTTTCCTCTACTTTATTTTCTAATCTCCTATAAATAATCTTTAACAATATCTTCGATGCATGTGATAGTAGGCTAATGGTCCTATAGTTCTCACACAAATTAGCTCCTATTTTCTTCGGCATTGTTACTATTCTACTACGCTGAAAATCCTGTGGTACTTCTCCCTTCTCATATATTTTACAAACTAACCTGTATAATCGCTCCTGCATTTTTTCCCCTGCGTGTTTTATTAATTCGGCTGGTATCATATCAATCCCCGCTGCTTTGTTATTCCGTAAATCATTTAATGCTCTATGAAACTCTGACCTAAGTATGCTAGGACCTAAGTCATCCTCATCTATCTGTTCCACACTTTCTAGTTCCTCCATGTCCTGTCTACCTTTATATAAATCTTCAAGATACTCCTTCCATCTTCTAGCTTTTTCCTTATTTTCTGTGAGTTCCTTACCCTGCTTATCACATATAATGTTACCCTTTGGTTTTACTTTAGAAAAATGTGACTTAATTTTCCTGTAGCCCAAATCTACTTTACCTCTTCTCATATCCTCCTCAATATCCTCACAGTTTCCTTTTATCCACTCTTCTTTCGCTAGCTTGCATTTCCTATTAATTAAGTTCCTTAGTTCCTTATATTTTTTCTGTCCTGCTTCTGTGTTTCCTATTTTAATTTTCCTTCTTGCTTCTATCATTTCCACTATTTCTTCCGTGATCCATTCCCTCCTACCTGCCCTTTTATTTGTGCCTAATACTTCATTTGCTGCTGTAGTTAACCCATTTCTGATTTCCCTCCATTCGCAATCTATGTCGCTCCTTGATGTTCCATTAGCCATGATTTCTACTTTCTGCTTGTACTTTTCACATACATCAGCTAATTTTAACCTATCGACATCTACTCTGACCTGTTTAGACTTCTGTAATTTCTTGAATTTGACCTCTGAGTCCAGGACTACTAAATTATGGTCACTATCAATATCTGCTCCAGGGTAACTCTTACAATTCTTAATCTGGTTCCTAAACCTCTCTTTAACCAGTATGTAATCTATCTGATACCTCCCTATATCTCCTGGCATTTTCCACGTATATATCCTGCGCTTGTGATTCTGAAAAAGCGTGTTTGCTACCACTAGCTTATTCCTAATACAAAACTCTACCAATCTATCCCCTCTATCATTACGTGTTCCTATTCCATATTCTCCTACTATTGAAACTTCCTTTCCCTTACCTACTACGGCATTCCAATCTCCGAGTCCAATTAGATTATCCTGTCCTTTAACGTTTGCTAACCTAGATTCAATCTCCTCATAAATGGATTCTACCTCCTCATCATCGTGATTTGAAGTTGGCATATATACTTGCACTATAACTGTGTCCGTTGGCTTCGTGTCTAATCTAATAGTTATAATTCTATCACTAACTTGGCAATAACTCTTTACTCTACATCCCAACTTTCTATTCATTATAAAACCTACACCGGTATGCCCATTATCTGATGCTGTGGTTATTAATCTATATTCTCCTGACCACGTATCTACTTGATCTTTCCCCCTAACTTCACTAATCCCTACAATATCCAGTTTAAGTCTCTCCATTTCTAATTTCAAATTCTCTAACTTTCCTATCCTATTCATACTGCGTATATTCCACGCTCCGACTCGTAGAATTCTCGACGAAGACGATTTCTTGCCCGCCCCAGAATCCGAGGGCTTGCCTGCTACCGAAGTAGCAGGGTGAGATTCTGAGCCATTGGCTCTACTCACCGGGGGTAATATATTTGAGATAATCGACATTTCATGTGTAAACTCGAGAAAGGTACAGTGCTGGTTTCTCCTTGCCTTGCACCGACCAATGAGTGCATATTTTAGCCGTCGCCCCACCGATTCAGCCTAATCCCCCTAATACCGTGGGTTAGCCTGAATCTTTCCTATAGACCGGGATCCCTGTATAGGGACCGCTCTATAGGCCAGAACGTCGTTGCCCATGTCTTGCCCCTAGGAGGCATATGCAGTGCATTGGCACACTATTGACACTATATATAAATATAAATTATAAAAAATGTTATACGGAAACTACTTTGTGATTAAGGGTTAATTGTAAAGTCGTCACTACGGTGTTAAATAATTGTATAAAACATCACCAAAAAACAGAAAGCACTTATTTTTATAAAATTATATTTGAATTATAATTATAATTAAATATAAATTATTAACGTCACTTAAATTAAAGTATGTACTTTTTATATATATATATATATATATATATATATATATATACATATATATATAATATTAAAAAATGACCACTACGGTGTTAAATATTAGTATAGAATATCACCCAAATACCGTAACTTATAGCATGTTAAGTAGCTAGATGTACATTTTGAATGCTATGCCTCCATCTTCACTAGCACAAGATAAAAACGAAATAAAATACCTCTGTCACGAATCGTGATTGATATACTATTAAATAAATAAGTCGACATGGAAGAAGTTTTCAAAAATGGCATAAAATATGACCTATAAAACAATATAAATTAATAATTAATGAAACTAACAATTGACAACAATTAAAGTTGGTTTGTAAAATCTAAAATAACCGAAAATATAAATTAAATTCAATTTTAAAATTGTTCTTATTAAATAAATTAAATAATTCACTTAAATTACTTAAGTGTTTTGAATTATTCCGAGTTAAATGCTTATGAAAGTATATACATGCATAAATATAAATCAAATTGAATGAATTTAGATTCAGGCCCAATTTCATGTAGTCTATTTAATTTATTTAATAAGAACTATTTTTAAATTTATTTTTATTTTATACAGAAATAATTTGAGAATATTTGGCCTACCTGAATCAGAAAAAGAGAATGTGGAAGAAAAGGTCACAAAAATGCTTAAGAAGAAATTAAATGTGGATTTGCCGAAATATGCGTTGGATCGATGCCATAGAACGGGGAAGAAAACTGTAGAAGTCAACACCGCTAGGCGAAGCAGACCTGTGTTAATTCAGTTTAGCAAAAAGCATCTGAAGACGACAGGAATTACAATACGAGAAGACCTCAGTAGTCATCGTGTCGCACTCGTGAAGGAAGCATCTGAGTCAGTCGGATTCAAAAATGTTTAGACTATAGACGGAGAAATATATATTTTCCACGAGCAGAAGAAAATTAAAATAAACTCCATACATCAAATACATAATTTAAATTAACTTCTCACATAATTCAAGATTATCAAGTTTTTTTTTGTTGGCATTACCGAGAATCATTCATTCATGTATGAAATTCAAATGCTGTCCAATAATCAATTCTAAGTTTAGTGCTATCTATATATTATCAACTCTTTCTGGCTAAATGAAATTTTATAGTTATATCATTCTAAAGTATATTACCTAATCTATATCCTTTTATTTTTATTTTTATTATGCTTAATTGCTGATTATTTGTTTATTTGCTTATTTGTGGTGCAAATTTAAAATATAAATGTTAATTTTTTTTAGGGTATGCGTGTACGCGATTGAATATTGATTGATTAATGCAAAAACAATTTTTGGATACGCTGCAGAGAGAATGCGTTGATGAAACACTTTATATCACGTTAGACAGTTGGGATGAGTATACAACCAGGATTAATGGTTTCTGTATACTTCATTTTAACATCAGAAGCATAAAAAAGAATTTTGAACAACTTCTAATTTTACTAGAATCTCTGGAATACAGGTGCGTTGATTGCGTCATACGTACTGAAACATGGGAAATTCAAAATATTAATATGTTTAAAATAAAAAATTATAATATCTACAATACTTGTGATTATTATAATCAAAATGATGGAATAGTAGTGTATATTAAAGAGTGTTACGCAGCCAATGTTGAAGTCGAATTGCTTGAAAACACATCTTTGCTTAGAGCTACACTAGAGATAAACGAGGTATCTATTGGCATATTATCATGCTATAGGTCACTAGAAAGTGTGGAACAGATAGATGAGGATGACTTAGGTCCTAGCATACTTAGGTTAGAGTTTCATAGAGCATTAAATGATTTACGGAATAACAAAGCAGCGGGGATTGATATGATACCAGCCGAATTAATAAAACACGCAGGGGGAAAAATGCAGGAGCGATTATACAGGCTAGTTTGTAAAATATATGAGAAGGGAGAAGTACCACAAGATTTTCAGCGTAGTAGAATAGTAACAATGCCGAAGAAAATAGGAGCTAATTTGTGTGAGAACTCTAGGACCATTAGTCTACTATCACATGCATCGAAGATATTGCTAAAGATTATTTATAGGAGATTAGAAAATAAAGTAGAGGAAAGGCTAGGAGAAGATCAGTTTGGTTTTAGGAAAAACAGAGGGACGAGGGAGGTGATTCTAGCACTAAGAACGGTAGTAGAAAAAAGAAAGAGGATAGGAAAGGTAACTTGCATAGCTTTTGTAGATTTAGAAAAGGCATTTGATAATGTAGATTGGGACATAATGTTTAGAATTTTAAAAGAAACGGGTATAGATTATAAGGATAGGAGAATAATTTTTGATTTATATAAACACCAAACTGCCTTAGTTAGAATTGATTGGGAAGAAGAGGTAGCAAAAATAGGGAAGGGAGTTCGGCAGGGATGTACACTTTCACCGTTATTATTTAATTTATATATAGAAGATGCAATAAACAAAGTAAAAGAAGAGTATAGTGTAGGTGTGAATGTACAGGGAGAGAAAATATATATGTTGAGATTCGCCGACGATATAGCTATATTGGAAGAAAGCGAAAAGAATTTAGAAAGGGTACTGAATGATATGCAGGCAGTATTGACTAGGGATTTTAACATGAAAATAAATATAGGTAAAACTAAAGTGATGAGGTGTGACAAAAAGGAATGCAGTAGAAAAATGAGGATCACAATAGGAGATAATAGAATCGAAGAAGTGTCAGATTTTTATTATTTAGGCAGTAGAATCATAAAAGATAATCGAAGCAAGGTAGATATAAAGTGTAGGATAGCACAGGGTACGAAGGCATTCGTAGAAAAGGAACAGATTTTAAGATCAAATATTGACTTGGGTATTAGAAAAAGATTACTGAACGTATATGTTTGGAGTGTAGCACTGTACGGGTGTGAGGCGTGGACTATAGGAAAGGAAGAGAAGCGTAGATTACAAGCATTCGAAATGTGGTGTTATAGGAGGATGATGAGGATTGGTTGGGAAGATAAAGTAACAAATGAAGCTGTACTAGAGTTAGTAGGGGAGAAGAGAAGTATCTGGAGAGTGTTACAGCGTAGGAGAGACAGATTAGTAGGGCATATTCTTAGGCATGGGGGGATTATGCAATTGATCATAGAAGGTAGAGTGGAGGGCAAGAGAGGGGTAGGTAGGCCTAGATTGGAGTATATGAGTCAGATAGTTGAAGACGTTGAGATGAATAGCTATAGGGAGATGAAGGGATTAGCTCAGGATAGATCAGCATGGCGTGCTGTTTCCAACCAATCTTTAGGATTGCGGACTCTTTAAAAATAGGTCACCATCTATTCCAATTGACCTATTTGTACAGAAGTTAGATGATTTTTTAAATAAAAGAAATAATGATGTTGAAATAATAATGGGTGATATAAATATAAATATTCTGAACACTGCTGATAACAATGTCATTAATTATCTAAATGTGCTAGGGATATATAACTATTTGTCATATATTAATAAGCCCACTACATTTTGCGTATGTGACCTAATTCTACATACTCCCGCATAAGTTGAGTGTAGGTTACCTTTAATTGATCATTTTTATTAAATTTCCGCTCTAATGCATAAAATCTCTTCATAGCAAATGATCTTGATTCACCTAATGTGTTATAATTGTCTTTGAATGGCATTTTGATGATCAATCTATCGGTGCTGTCTCTTTGAACTGATTTTGGAAAATGATTTTCGCAAAATGTTTCTTCCCTTGTGAAGACCCTTTCTTCTAAGACAGTTTCGTCTTCCCAAAGTTTGGATACCATACAATCAATATTTCGCTTCTTTCCCGTATGAATTGCGCAGTGGTTACTAAATATTTTGCCCCTTTGCAGGATATCTAAGTACAACCCACAATCCACCCTAAATATGTGTTTTGTAAGATCGGCATATTGTTCCCTAGTAAATGTTTTCCT
The DNA here is from genome assembly GCA_947310635.1 of Leptodirus hochenwartii. Taxonomy (NCBI): domain Eukaryota; kingdom Metazoa; phylum Arthropoda; class Insecta; order Coleoptera; family Leiodidae; genus Leptodirus; species Leptodirus hochenwartii. The sequence goes on from OX371184.1 coordinate 29,256,946, forward strand.
GAACATATTATTTGATAAAAAAACATCTGCTCCGACCATCATATCGATTTTTTTCTAGCATGAATTTAGGATCTGCAAATTTCAAATTTTCTGGAATTGTAAGATGATTTCTTGGAAACGATACTACCGGCAAATCACCTGTGATTGTCAGTACTGTTAAACATTTGATTGTGGTGCTATAATCAGTAACATTAGATTTGATCGTGACCATACTACTATCGGTGATATTAATTAACTCCAATCATTTTCATTTGTAGGAATTCCCTTTTTAATCCTAATTTATTGCATACATCTGCCGTGATAAAATGCGTCTGAGATCCACTGTCAAGCAGTATGCGACAACTGATATGTTCGCCCTATTTATTGATAACCCGAACAACTGCTGTTGACAGTATTATCTCCTGGCAGTGATTTACTACCCCCGTGAAAGACGTACTGCCCTGTGTATGTATGCCTCAGCTGATTGATTATCAGGTACGTGTTTGTCCCTGACCATACTACGAACGTGCAGTAAAATGTTGTGAGTGCGATTACACAGTCTGCAGTTGTTTAATTTGCACATCGCTACAGCATGGTCTGGACGCAGACATTTATAACATAATTTTAATTCGGTAACCCTTCTGTGGCGTTCTGCCGTGGGCATGCCTAAAAATTGTTTGCACGTGTAAATTGAATGATTTCCCGAACAGACTACACATTTATTAGTAAATGCTTTCATATCCGGTTTGGCGTTTGCCATATGATAAACTTTCCTTTGAGCAGGCTCCGATGTAGGGAAGCATAATTTTTTAGTAGTATTCTCTAATGTTTCACACTTTTTACGTAAAAATGCTAAAAACTCGGATAATTTCGGTAATTCATTATTACACGTACCTTCCCATTCCCGACGAGTTAAGTTGTCTATTTTACTTCGTAATGCACAAATTAACAGGTTATCCCATGATTCTGTTGGTTGATCCCAAGTATTTAAACATTTAATATGATGCCCAACCGTTTCTAATAAATTTCTAATTGCGCCCGCGTATTCCTTATTGAATGATTCAATACGGTAAATTGCCTCAATGTGTTTTGTTGTAACTACATACACATACAATAACAACCCCGAGTACCTGTATTATTTGGTATTGGGATTGTATGTTCGACGGTAAAGGTAGTCGAGTTTAGCTCCTCGAAGAGACCAGTCGTAAATTATAATTTAATAAATAAAACTATTCTTAACATGTGTAATTGATAACACAACAATGGTGGCAGCGGTAAACTCCAGTCTCTTCGAAGGCGTAGGATTATGGGGCTATACTTGCACAAATAACTAATTATACTAAAAGTGGACGATCAACTATCAACAAATAAAAATAAAACAAATAAAATACAATAAAAGTGAAAATTACAAACAAACAAAATTTATAATCACGAAGATAACCATCACATAGAACGAGAACATAACGAGAACAGAACGAGAACAGAACGAGAACAGAACGAGAACAGAACGAGAACAGAACGAGAACAGAACGAGAACAGAACGAGAACAGAACGAGAACAGAACGAGAACATAACGAGAGCAGAACAAGAATAGAAGACCCGGGGCCCATCGATCAACAGAACTACAACAAGAAACATAAACAAGGATTCATTAATGTAAGTTACAGCTAATTAATTATAAATGTATATGCGTACAAATAATTTGTGATTAGCTAATGTACAACTATAGTTTGAGGTCCAAAACAAAATCAGCTATTAGTAAAACACAATCAAATACAATGAGTACTCCAGCCGGTAGTAGCCAAAATGAAAACCAAAACCCATCTCATTCTTTAAAACCACTATTAGATTATTTAAAACCATTCAGCGGTGACAAATCTGATAATTATATGTGTTTTATTAAAAATTGCGAACGAGTTCTTTCGCTTGCGGAAGGTACGCAGAAAATTGCGACGCTGCATGCAATTATTTTGAAATTAAGCGGAAAAGCAGAAACTAAAATACAACATCGCGATTTCAAAACATCTGATGAATTAAAAACATTTTTAGATAGATTTTACGATGAATCGCTTTCGATTGCAGAGTGTAATATCCAATTTTCATCTTGCAAGCAAAATCACAACGAAAACGTAGATGATTATTTTTGTCGATTAGAAAATTCGTTGTTTAAACTAATTAATATTACTGCGGAAAGAAACGAGTCCGAAGAATATTTAAAAACATACAATAATAATTTATACGCGCAAGCACTAAGCATTTTTATTTTAGGATTACGGTTAGAGCTACAAACTAACGTACGTTTGCAAAACCCGAATTCATTAGATGACGCCTATGCTTTAGCAGTAAAAGAAGAAAATATTATAAAAACACAGGAACTACATCGTAGTATTACGCACTATGTAAATCAATGCATTCATTGTGGTAAAACGAACCACAATTCAAATTCTTGTTTTTTTAGAAATAATTCGAACCCAAACTCATCACAATCCAGCCGAAATGAAAGTTGTTATCATCCAAATAATAACAGTAACTTTTGTACATTCTGTAGAATACCAGGACATAATATTTCAATTTGTAGGCAAATTAAATTAGAAATGTCGCAATATCAAACCTGCTCAAATAATTTTCAAGGACAATCAAATTACGCAAATAATCAATTTAGATATCAGACACCACATAATAACTTTCCGTCAAACTTCAATAATAATAACAATCGAATTATCCAAGATAACAGAAATAACAATGGATATTACGATAATAACAGCAGACAACATAGTTTCCGTCCTAATTTTAACAACAATAACAGATATTTCCATCAAAACAATAATTGTAGCAGTGGATATAATAATACTAACAGGCAAGATTTTAATCGTTTCACTAACAATAATTCATATAGCGGGGTTAGAAATCAACCAAGTACTAGCCAACGAGTTATATATAATAACAATCGTCAAAATTCTATACATCAATTGTCGCAGAATGATGGTAGATTTGTTAACCATTACATGCCAACTCAAATTACCAACACAGATCCGATTTACACCAATGAATATCTAAATCGCACTACCAATACACATTCAAATAGTAATCAGAATCGCAGTACTTCGGGAAACGATGTACAGATTCCACAGAACAGGCCCACTGCGGAATCTCAGATGTAACTAGTAAGAGGGCTACTTCATTAATAAATATTCACTGCAATTCCCAAAACATAGATAGTATTCTTCCTTTCATTAGATTAGATACCAACGTACGAAAAAATAAAAGTGTAACATTTTTAATTGATACTGGCGCGGAATGTTCTATTATAAAATCAAACATCCTAAAATCAGAAGCAAAATTAGATGATTAAAAATTAACCATGACAGGTATTTGTGGCAAATTAGAATCTTTAGGAACATGCATGATAAGCGTGAAATTAACTGATAGTGATTATGTATCCCATAAATTTCATGTACTACCTTACACAATAGATTCCAGATACGATGCAATTTTGGGCATGGACTTTCTTTTAAAATACAATTGCGTAATCAGTACTATAAATATCACTATTAACGGCATAAAAATATTTTTCAAACCAACGACAAATGAAGATGTCCATAATATTGAGCTTTCTTTAAGCACAGACAAAAGTTCTGTAAATAACAATAATTATAGTCCCATTGAAACTAAAAACAGTTCAATTACAAATACTAATGATACGTCGGGAGAAAATAAAATCTGTATACCAGCACGCAGTGAATACATCGCTAACGCTAAATGTTTAAATAGTAACTCGGATACGGAGGGCATTTGTAGGTCACACACAATAAATTCGGATTTGTATATAAGTTCATGCTTTACAAACAATAAAAATGGAAAATGCATTATAAGTATCTTAAACATTTCAGAAAATGACATGATAATTGACATTCCAAAGGTTACAATCGAGCCTATGGATCATAAATCTATAATGACTGTAAATGCATTTCATATCAGCAAATCGGAAGTAAATGGTAACCGTATAGCGAAAGTAATAAATTCGCTTGATTTAAATCACTTAAATTCAGAAGAGAGTGGACGTATTATTGATATTTGTGAAGGATATAGTGATATATTTTTCCTAGAAACGGACAAATTAACTTGAACAGATGCTATTACTCAGAAAATTTATTTACAAACAAACACAGTACCGGTTAACACAAAGCAATATAGATTACCGTATAAGCAATTAGAAATAATCAAAGAACAGACACAACAAATGTTAGAAGACGGAATCATCGAAAATAGTTGCAGTCCTTGGAATTCTCCAATTATTATCGTGCCTAAGCGCCCAGGACCAAACGGTGAATCTAGATATAGAGTTGTAATAGATTATAGAAACGTAAATAGTAAATGCCAGGGAGACTCCTACCCCCTTCCGTGTATTAGCACGATACTTGATCAACTAGGACAGTCAAATTATTTTACAACACTTGACTTGAGTAATGGGTTCTATCAAATTCCTCTTGATGAAAGCAGTCGCGAGATTACCGCTTTTAGCACACCTGACGGGCATTTCCAGTTTAAACGGGCACCCATGGGACTAAAAGGGTCACCAGCCTGTTTTCAGAGGTTGATAAATACAGCGCTTAGCGGACTCGTAGGGTTAAAGTGTTGGGTCTATTTGGACGATATCTGTGTTTATGGCAAAAGTTTACAAGACCATAATAACAAATTAGTATCTGTATTTGAGCGTCTTAGAAAATATAATTTAAAATTACAGCCAGAAAAATGCAATTTCTTGAGGAAAGAAGTAGTGTACCTAGGACACGTTATTACCGATAAAGGCATCAAACCAAATCCAGCAAAAACAGTAGCTGTAGATAGTTTCCCAACCCCGATCAATGCAAAACAATTAAAATCATTCCTTGGGTTAGCTTCCTATTATAGGAGATTTATAAAAGATTTTGCAAAGATCGCCGCCCCAATTAATAGCTTACTAAAAAAGGAAGTAAAGTATCGGTGGACTGATGTGTGCGATAAGGCTTTTAATACATTAAAGGCCACACTCACGTCGTCTCCACTATTACAATACCCTGAACTTGAGAAGCCTTATACATTAACGGTGGACGCAAGTGGAAATGGAATAGGCGCAATTTTAAGTCAAAAGTATACTGGCCAATTACCAATAGCGTATGCGAGTAGAACATTAAATAGCGCAGAGAAATCATATTCCACTACCGAAAGGGAGATGCTTGGGTTGACCTGGGGAATTTCTCATTTTAGACCGTATCTATATGGAAACAAATTTACAGTAATTACAGACCACAAACCATTATTAGGATATAAGAAATTCACAGACGTAAGTTTGAGATTAACTAAAATGCGGTTGAAATTAGAGTGCTATGATTTCGATGTACTGTATAGACCGGGAAATCAAATAGCTAATGCAGATTGTTTATCACGGATCCCTACACTCACCGAACCTTCCATTGTAAACAAGTCAACCAAATTTAGTAGATCACAAAACATAAATACCTTACATATGCATTCTAATGAAGTACTTGAAGAAGCTAACAATAAAATACTAACTAATAGTTTCAACCATATTAATGTAACTGGTGTCACTCGTGTAAATACAATATTCGATAGTTACGATGATTTTAAAAAACATAAATCAAATAATATCATAATAAACAATAGCATAATGGAAACATGTTGTATCCTATGAAGTAGTAATCAGAACTAATGTATAAGCATTCATTTTGAATAGCCCGCCAGGTCAGATCCAGCGGCTATAATGACATGTACAATTCTAACCATAAAAACTATAAGTGTAATCATCTAGACAAAATACAGACATACCTTTTACAGAGCTCTAGTATTTGACTTTATTCACAGCATCCACAGTACCTTTCACGTAACAATAGGTTATGGGCCCAGTGCCTCGTTAAAGTAATAGACTAGTAAACGTCTAAAGGCTAGAAGTGTACTGTGTTATGTGTTATATAAGGAAAAATGTTTTTAAAGGTTATGTTTTCCGGGCGTGGTTGCCCAAAACGTACCTAGCCTAGGCCTATATCAAGAAGTTCAAGATGCCTCCCAAAGTAGCAAATAATAGTCATTGGGCGATGATTGAAAAGCTGGAAGGTTCATCCAATTACAATAATTGGAAGTTCATAGTGGAAATGAACCTAACGAATGACAACTTGTGGGATTGCGTGCTAGGAACTGACGACAACGATGCCAATGATCGCTGTGCTCGGGCAAGGATATGTCTTACGCTACAATCGTCTACGTTTGTCCATGTAAGGACAGCAAAAACTGCCAAGGAAGTATGGGACAGTTTAAAAAGGGCCTACGAAGACACGGGACTTACTAGACGACTAGGGTTGATGAGAAGTCTTTTTAGTGCCAAGCTGGAACAATTCTCGACAATAGAGGAGTATGTCAACGAGGTAATGTTAACAGCACAAAAACTTGAATCCATTTCAGCAACAGTTGACGATGAGTTGTTAGCTGTCATAATGTTAACTGGTTTGACAGAAGAGTACAATCCTATGATTAAGGCAATGGAGAACAGTGGAGTCAAGATAACTAGTGAGTTTGTCAAGACAAAACTAATCCAAGAAGACAGCAGAAAGGCTGTAGAGAAACGAGTTCAAGACTGTGCATTAGCTGCAAAACATAGCAAGTCACACGACAAGGGAACTTCATCCAAGCCGAAGAAGAAAGTGCGCTGTTATAATTGTGGCGAATTAGGTCACATAAGGCCTCAGTGTGATAAACCTCCTAAAGATAAGGACAAAAAACAAGTCAAGAAAGGTGATAATGCCGTGCTGAGTGCAATGATGGTGAACATAGCATCCAATAGTTGGTACGTTGATTCTGGCGCAACTTCGCACATGACGAATTGCAAAGAGTGGTTACAGAATTTCAGCGATACTGAAAGCAAGAAGGTAACCCTAGCCAATAATGCCAAGCTTGATACCCAAGGTCGTGGGGACGTAGTTGTGGAGACAAACACAGGAAATACAAAGATATCAAATGTAGTGCATGTACCAGGTCTGAACGCTAACCTTCTCTCTGTAAGTACAATGGTCAACAATGGGCTGAATGTAAACTTCTCTAAGGAAGGGTGCCATATCTATAGGCCTAAAGTTGGACACAACATTCAGGGGGAGATAATGGCTACCGCTACTAATGTTGGTGGAATGTACAAGCTAGACACAACTGAGAGAGCAAATGCTGCAGCTGTGAGTGTGACCAACACGCATGAATTGTGGCATCAAAGATTAGCTCACTTGAACCGTAGAGATATGGGCTTGCTTGCTCAAGGTTTGGCTACTGGCATGCATGTTACAGGCACCAGTGATAAACAGTGTATACCTTATATTGAAGGCAAACAGAGCAGAACTCCATTCAAGACTGTCGGAGGCAAGCGCGCTAAAGAGAAACTAGAGCTTGTACACTCCGACGTCTGTGGACCCATGTCGGAACCGTCATGGGGAAATGCTCGATATGTCGTAACGTTCACAGACGACTTAACAAGGAAGACTTTCGGATATATGATGAAATCGAAAGACGAAGTGAAGGCCAAGTTTGAAGAATTTAAAGCGTTCACTGAAAATCAATGCAACAAAAGGATCAAGACTTTGAGAACAGATAATGGTACTGAGTACACCAACAAAAGTTTTCAGGAGTTCCTCAAGAAAAATGGCATAAGACACCAAACGACTGTGCCATATACACCCGAACAAAATGGTGTGGCAGAGAGGTTAAATCGGACATTAGTTGAAAAAGCTAGATGTATGCTTCAGGACTCGGGACTTAAAACAAGGTATTGGGCAGAAGCTATCAATACTGCAATATATCTGAAAAACAGATCGCCTTCGAGAGCAGTCCCAGGTGTGACTCCAGAAGAAGCGTGGACTGATGGGAAGATTGATATCAGTCATTTAAGAGTTTTTGGTTGTCGTGCGTATGCACATATTCCAAAGGAATTGCGCAAGAAATGGGATCCAAAATCTAGGCCGCTGATTTTTGTGGGATATTGTGAAAATTCCAAGGGATATCGTCTGCTAGATCCAGAAAAGCCGTATAAAGTGATCAAGGCCAGAGACGTAATTTTCATTGAAGAAAATACGACACGAGGTTCGGAGAAGATCGCTTTGGGAAACAAACAAGTTTCTGACGTCAAGTCCAAGACTGAAGAGAATGTTGTTGACTCGGATAATTCAGAAGATCATGTTGAAGCAGACGATTCATCTTCAAGTTCAGAAAATGAGGATCATGATTCAGCAAATCCTGACGAATGGGAAGTTGCAAGCAATAAAAAGCCTGTAACCAGGTACCCTCGTAGAAACAGAAAACCCAAACAGTATCCTGATATGGTGGCATATGAAGCTATGTGCACCGAAATCAAAGAACCGAATACAATAAAAGAAGCTTTGACATCGAAAGAACAAGAATCGTGGAAGACGGCTATGCAAGAAGAGTTCAATTCGCTGATAGAAAACCAAGTTTGGGATTTGGTCGATCCACCTGCAAATAGAAAAATTGTAGCAAATAAATGGGTCTACAAAGTAAAGAAGGCGGCAAATGGGAAAGTTGCAAGATATAAAGCAAGACTAGTCGCAAAAGGGTTTACCCAGAATCAAGGTGTAGATTACGAAGAGACATTCTCGCCAGTGGTTAGAAGCTCGACCATGAGAATGCTTTTTGCATTAGCTGCTCAACTTGATCTAGACGTTGATCATATCGATGTAACCACAGCATTCCTACACGGCGAATTGGAAGAAGAAATTTTCATGCAGCAGCCTGAAGGATTCGTGAAGAAGGGTGAGGAATCTAAAGTTTGTCGTCTAAAAAGGGCCATTTACGGACTAAAACAGTCGTCCAGAATGTGGAATAAGAAAGCAGATGCAACGTTGATCGAAGCAGGTCTAAGAAAATCCAGTTACGAACCTTGTATATATTACAAGATTCACGGCAAATCTGTTCTAATTATTGCCCTGTATGTCGACGATTTTCTTATTCTGTCTAACTGCGAAGAAGATAAAGCAAAAATAAAAGGAGTACTTGCGAAGGAGTTCAAGATTCAAGATCTAGGTGAAGCTGCTCACTGTCTTGGGATCAGAATCCAACGAGATCGGAAGAACAAGAGAATCTTCATTGACCAGAGGAAATATATTGAAGAAATATTGCAAAAGTTTGGGATGAGCGATTCAAAAGCGACTGCGACACCACTAGACGTGAACCAGAAGTTGTCCAGGAACGACAACAGTGCTGAGAAGAACTCGCCGAACATTCCATACCAGCGTTTGATTGGTTCTTTAATGTATCTGGCAGTGTGGACTAGGCCTGACATAATGCACGCTGTAAGTGTATTGAGCCAATTCAATACAGCATTCACACTTGAGCATTGGAAGGCAGCAAAACGGGTTCTTCGATACCTGAAAGGTACTCTAAACTACTCTCTGGTATATGAGAAAGCGGAAGATCCTACCATTGTTAACGCATATGTGGATGCAGACTGGGGTGGTGCAGAAGACGACCGCAGAAGTTACACGGGCTATGCAGTTTTACTTGGAGGAGCTGCTGTGAGCTGGGAGTCAAAAAAACAGAAGACCGTGGCATTATCCAGCACAGAGTCGGAATATATGGGAATCGGCGAAGTCACAAAAGAGGCGATTTACCTGAAGGGATTTCTGAAAGAGTTGTTTCTCCGAGATTTTTCTGTCATTGTGCACAACGATAATCAAGGTGCTCAGAAACTGGTACACAATCCTGTGTTCCATAATCGCACAAAGCACATAGACATTAGACACCACTTCATTAGAGATGCAGTTGAAGAAAAGCAGATTGAGGTGTCGTATACTCCAACTGAAAAAATGATAGCTGATGTACTCACTAAAGGTCTCAGTGGACCCAAACATGTTTTCTGTATGAAAGGACTGGGTTTACAAGCAATGTAAAGTGTAGTTTTAGAACTTAACTTTTTGTTTCATTCTAGAATCATTAGTTATGATTAAGGGGGAGTGTTGTATCCTATGAAGTAGTAATCAGAACTAATGTATAAGCATTCATTTTGAATAGCCCGCCAGGTCAGATCCAGCGGCTATAATGACATGTACAATTCTAACCATAAAAACTATAAGTGTAATCATCTAGACAAAATACAGACATACCTTTTACAGAGCTCTAGTATTTGACTTTATTCACAGCATCCACAGTACCTTTCACGTAACAATAGAAACTAATGAAAATATCGTAGACATATCAACAGAATATACACGTGTAATATTATTCTCAAAGGATTTTAGCATAACTAATAATGTTATCAAATATTTTAATGATGAGCATGACATAATTAAAAGCGTGAAAAATGAAATAAACAACGTAGGAGATATATCTTTCAACAAAAATTGTAATTTTAATTACATTGCTTTGATTACTAGCGAAACTTATTTATCAAAAATTAATTTACCTGATATATATTCTTACATAATTAAAATAAAAAATATTTGTGTAAATAATAATATAGATAAAATTAAAATAAATCGATTCGGCTTAATAAGGAAGAATAAATGGCCAATGGTTAGGTTCATGTTTAGGTATATTTTTAAAGATACTAATATAACAGTAAGGATAGGCTCAAGTTAGTTAAAGAGTCCGCAATCCTAAAGATTGGTTGGAAACAGCACGCCATGCCGATCTATCCTGAGCTAATCCCTTCATCTCCCTATAGCTATTCATCTCAACGTCTTCAACTATCTGACTCACATACTCCAATCTAGGCCTACCTACCCCTCTCTTTCCCTCCACTCTACCTTCTATGATCAATTGCATAATCCCCCCATGCCTAAGGATATGCCCTACTAATCTGTCTCTCCTACGCTGTAACACTCTCCAGATACTTCTCTTCTCCCCTACTAACTCTAGTACAGCTTCATTTGTTACTTTATCTTCCCAACAAATAGATAGGCTCAGCAAAAACTATTCTCACAAAAGATCAAATACAGCGAATAATTACGGAATATCATGCCACAATATTAGGTGCACATCAAGGTGTCGATCGTACTTTTAAACGTATAAGTATGATGTACAAATGGCCAAATATGCATGCAAATATTTCAGATTACATTAAATTATGTACTCAATATCAAATCAATAAATCATGTAGGAAAACCAAAGCTCGTTTACAAATAACACAAACATCTTCAAAGTTTCTGGAAAAATGCTTTTTGGACATTGTAGGTCCATTACCAGAAACAGATAAAAGAAATAAGTATATTTTAACGTTTATGGACGATTTAACAAAATTTATAGAAGCAGTACCCTTACAAAATACGGACGCTGCCACTGTAGCAGATGCCCTAGTTAGCAATATTATTTGCAAATTTGGAATACCAGAGCAAATTGTAACGGACCAGGGTACTAATTTTCTGTCGGAGATTTTTAAGAATGTTTGCAAGTTATTTAAAATAAGGAAACTACAAACAACGGCTTTTCATCCGCAGTCAAACGGAGCACTTGAGAGAAGCCACAAAACTTTAGGTGAATTTTTACGCAATTTCATAAGTAATGATCAAACTAATTGGGATTCTTTAATTCATTTCCATGTTTTTGCCTATAATACCACTCCTCATACTTCAACGAACTTTACACCACATGAACTTGTTTTTGGCGTGTCGCCTAATTTACCCTTACCTATAGTAAGTGAGCCAGAAATTACCTATTCATACGATGATTATGTTGCGGACTTAAAATTAAAACTGCATCGAAGTAGACAGTTAGCGAAAAATAATATTATAAAGCATAAAAATACATCCAAGCAACAATATGACAAAAATCTCAATATAGCAATATTTAAAGTAGGTGATAAAGTTTTACTGAATGACGAAACTGTAAGGCGTGGAAGAAGCGCCAAGCTTAGTCCGAAATGGATAGGACCTTATGAAATTATCTCTGAAGACTCTGAAGTAAATTTTACAATTCTAAAAGGCAATAAACATTATAAAACTCACTGCAATCGTCTAAAACAATTTTATGACTAGATCGACAAGGGTATATACTGCGGCATTCGTCAGAGATTCCTTATATTGCCAAAGTTGGGATAAGAAATTCGTCACGAAATACGTGACAATTCGTTGATTTTAGAGAAGATAAAAATTAGATGTTCGAAGAAAATGAACCGACGGTTATTTGAAACCATAAAGTGACCAAATGTTGTATTTTGGTTAAGCCTCTGCAGTAAGCCTTTCATTAGTAAGGAAATCGAAAAATAGTCGGAATTTAGGAAAGCAAATACAATTAAACAGAAAGATCATTAAAATTCCATTATATTCCCCTATTTATCAATGTTGCGTATTGGCATATTTATACTTCATTTCCATGAAAAAATAAAAATAAACAAATCACAAATTATTTGACGTCAGGATTTTATAAACCTCGTTAATGTGAAATATAATATGTATTCTAGATAATAGATTTAATTACATATGTTTAACAATAAGATTTTCCTAGAAGGTATTAAACTAGTTAGTAATAATTTACAAATATAATATAAGATAACATACACATATAAAGTACAAGCAGAAAGTAGAAATCATGGCTAATGGAACATCTAGGAGCGACATAGATTGCGAATGGAGGGAAATCAGAAATGGGTTAACTACAGCAGCAAATGAAGTATTAGGCACAAAGAAAAGGGCAGGTAGGAGGGAATGGATCACGGAAGAAATAGTTGAAATGATAGAAGCAAGAAGGAAAATTAAAATAGGAAACACAGAAGCAGGACAGAAAAAATATAAGGAACTAAGGAACTTAATTAATAGGAAATGCAAGCTAGCGAAAGAAGAGTGGATAAAAGGAAACTGTGAGGATATTGAGGAGGATATGAGAAGAGGTAAAGTAGATTTGGGCTACAGGAAAATTAAGTCACATTTTTCTAAAGTAAAACCAAAGGGTAACATTATATGTGATAAGCAGGGTAGGGAACTCACAGAAAATAAGGAAAAAGCTAGAAGATGGAAGGAGTATCTTGAAGATTTATATAAAGGTAGGCAGGACATGGAGGAGCTAGAAAATGTGGAACAGATAGATGAGGATGACTTAGGTCCTAGCATACTTAGGTCAGAGTTTCATAGAGCATTAAATGATTTACGGAATAACAAAGCAGCGGGGATTGATATGATACCATCCGAATTAATAAAAAACGCAGGGGAAAAAATGCAGGAGCGATTATACAGGCTAGTTTGTAAAATATATGAGAAGGGAGAAGTACCACAGGATTTTCAGCGTAGTAGAATAGTAACAATGCCGAAGAAAATAGGAGCTAATTTGTGTGAGAACTATAGGACCATTAGCCTACTATCACATGCATCGAAGATATTGTTAAAGATTATTTATAGGAGATTAGAAAATAAAGTAGAGGAAAGGCTAGAAGAAGATCAGTTAGAATTGAGGGGGAAGAAGAGGTAGCAAAAATAGGGAAGGGAGTTCGGCAGGCATGTACACTCTCACCGTTATTATTTAATCTATATATAGAAGATGCAATAAACAAAGTAAAAGAAGAGTATAGTGTAGGTGTGAATGTACAGGGAGAGAAAATATATATGCTGAGATTCGCCGACGATATAGCTATATTGGAAGAAAGCGAAAAGAAATTAGAAAGGGTATTGAATGGTATGCAGGCAGTATTGACTAGGGATTTTAACATGAAAATAAATATAGGTAAAACTAAAGTGATGAGGTGTGACAAAAAGGAATGCAGTAGAAAAATGAGGATCACAATAGGAGATAATAGAATCGAAGAAGTGTCAGATTTTTGTTATTTAGGCAGTAGAATCACAAAAGATAATCGAAGCAAGGTAGATATAAAGTGTAGGATAGCACAGGGTAGGAAGGCATTCGTAGAAAAAGAACAGATTTTAAGATCAAATATTGACTTGGGTATTAGAAAAAGATTACTGAAGGTATATGTTTGGAGTGTAGCACTGTACGGGTGTGAGGCGTGGACTATAGGAAAGGAAGAGAAGCGTAGATTAGAAGCACTTGAAATGTGGTGTTATAGGAGGATGATGAGGATTGGTTGGGAAGATAAAGTAACAAATGAAGCTGTACTAGAGTTAGTAGGGGAGAATAGAAGTATTTGGAGAGTGTTACAACGTAGGAGAGACAGATTAGTAGGGCATATTCTTAGGCATGGGGGGATTATGCAATTGATCATAGAAGGTAGAGTGGAGGGAAAGAGAGGGGTAGGTAGGCCTAGATTGGAGTATGTGAGTCAGATAGTTGAAGACGTTGAGATGAATAGCTATAGGGAGATGAAGGGATTAGCTCAGGATAGATCGGCATGGCGTGCTGTTTCCAACCAATCTTTAGGATTGCGGACTCTTTAACTAACTGATAAAGTTTTACTGAATGACGCAACTGTAAGGCGTGGAAGAAGCGCCAAGCTTAGTCCGAAATGGATAGGACCTTATGAAATTATCTCTGAAGACTCTGAAGTAAATTTTACAATTCTAAAAGGCAATAAACATTATAAAACTCACTGCAATCGTCTAAAACAATTTTATGACTAGATCGACAAGGGTATATACTGCGGCATTCGTCAGAGATTCCTTATATTGCCAAAGTTGGGATAAGAAATTCGTCACGAAATACGTGACAATTCGTTGATTTTAGAGAAGATAAAAATTAGATGTTCGAAGAAAATGAACCGACGGTTATTTGAAACCATAAAGTGACCAAATGTTGTATTTTGGTTAAGCCTCTGCGGTAAGCCTCTCATTAGTAAGGAAATCGAAAAATAGTCGGAATTTAGGAAAGCAAATACAATTAAACAGAAAGATCATTAAAATTCCATTATATTCCCCTATTTATCAATGTTTCGTATTAGCATATTTATACTTCATTTCCATGAAAAAATAAAAATAAACAAATCACAAATTATTTGACGTCAGGATTTTATAAACCTCGTTAATGTGAAATATAATATGTATTCTAGATAATAGATTTAATTACATATGTTTAACAATAAGATTTTCCTAGAAGGTATTAAACTAGTTAGTAATAATTTACAAATATAATATAAGATAACATACACATATAAAGTACAAGCAGAAAGTAGAAATCATGGCTAATGGAACATCTAGGAGCGACATAGATTGCGAATGGAGGGAAATCAGAAATGGGTTAACTACAGCAGCAAATGAAGTATTAGGCACAAAGAAAAGGGCAGGTAGGAGGGAATGGATCACGGAAGAAATAGTTGAAATGATAGAAGCAAGAAGGAAAATTAAAATAGGAAACACAGAAGCAGGACAGAAAAAATATAAGGAACTAAGGAACTTAATTAATAGGAAATGCAAGCTAGCGAAAGAAGAGTGGATAAAAGGAAACTGTGAGGATATTGAGGAGGATATGAGAAGAGGTAAAGTAGATTTGGGCTACAGGAAAATTAAGTCACATTTTTCTAAAGTAAAACCAAAGGGTAACATTATATGTGATAAGCAGGGTAAGGAACTCACAGAAAATAAGGAAAAAGCTAGAAGATGGAAGGAGTATCTTGAAGATTTATATAAAGGTAGGCAGGACATGGAGGAGCTAGAAAATGTGGAACAGATAGATGAGGATGACTTAGGTCCTAGCATACTTAGGTCAGAGTTTCATAGAGCATTAAATGATTTACGGAATAACAAAGCAGCGGGGATTGATATGATACCAGCCGAATTAATAAAACACGCAGGGGAAAAAATGCAGGAGCGATTATACAGGCTAGTTTGTAAAATATATGAGAAGGGAGAAGTACCACAGGATTTTCAGCGTAGTAGAATAGTAACAATGCCGAAGAAAATAGGAGCTAATTTGTGTGAGAACTATAGGACCGTTAGCCTACTATCACATGCATCGAAGATATTGTTAAAGATTATTTATAGGAGATTAGAAAATAAAGTAGAGGAAAGGCTAGGAGAAGATCAGTTAGAATTGAGGGGGAAGAAGAGGTAGCAAAAATAGGGAAGGGAGTTCGGCAGGGATGTACACTTTCACCGTTATTATTTAATCTGTATATAGAAGATGCAATAAACAAAGTAAAAGAAGAGTATAGTGTAGGTGTGAATGTACAGGGAGAGAAAATATATATGCTGAGATTCGCCGACGATATAGCTATATTGGAAGAAAGCGAAAAGAATTTAGAAAGGGTATTGAATGGTATGCGGGCAGTATTGACTAGGGATTTTAACATGAAATAAATATAGGTAAAACTAAAGTGATGAGGTGTGACAAAAAGGAATGCAGTAGAAAAATGAGGATCACAATAGGAGATAATAGAATCGAAGAAGTGTCAGATTTTTGTTATTTAGGCAGTAGAATCACAAAAGATAATCGAAGCAAGGTAGATATAAAGTGTAGGATAGCACAGGGTAGGAAGGCATTCGTAGAAAAAGAACAGATTTTAAGATCAAATATTGACTTGGGTATTAGAAAAAGATTACTGAAGGTATATGTTTGGAGTGTAGCACTGTACGGGTGTGAGGCGTGGACTATAGGAAAGGAAGAGAAGCGTAGATTAGAAGCACTTGAAATGTGGTGTTATAGGAGGATGATGAGGATTGGTTGGGAAGATAAAGTAACAAATGAAGCTGTACTAGAGTTAGTAGGGGAGAAGAGAAGTATTTGGAGAGTGTTACAGCGTAGGAGAGACAGATTAGTAGGGCATATTCTTAGGCATGGGGGGATTATGCAATTGATCATAGAAGGTAGAGTGGAGGGAAAGAGAGGTGTAGGTAGGCCTAGATTGGAGTATGTGAGTCAGATAGTTGAAGACGTTGAGATGAATAGCTATAGGGAGATGAAGGGATTAGCTCAGGATAGATCGGCATGGCGTGCTGTTTCCAACCAATCTTTAGGATTGCGGACTCTTTAACTAACTAACTTACAAATCCAGAAATCTTCTACTAGTAAATAGTAAATACATGTAAAAAAATAATGTAATAATAAATATAATGTTTGAAAAACTTTTTTTTCCTCATATCTATATATGATATTCTATTTATATGTGTATGTATATGACTGATACAAAACCTTTGGGATGTGGCTCCTAACAATTTCTGGTAGGTAACTAGGGCTCTTGCTGCAATAACTCTGGCCACCCCTGGTCTATACTAGCCTATACATTCGGAATTATTTTCTGCTGCTCAGCAATTTAATTAAAAATCTGATTGATGACTAATTAAAGATATTTAATAATTTACATATGATCCTGGAATCATCATTAAATTATTCGCAACCTTTTATGATATAAATAAATTATTTTCAATTCAAAGTTTCACCATCCAGTAGATGATATTTTTGATAAACTAGACACCTTATTTTCGTTAGCATTTATGTATATTATGTTGATGAGAAAAACTAAACCAGACATTATGGATTACATTTAGCATTCTGAACAACAGTCTTTTCATATTAACTCTTGTATGTAAATTCTACGAGTAAACAACGATGTTTTTAAATCCGACGACACAAACTAGCATATTTTGAAATTTTCCCATATATTTACGTTGTATACCTTATGAAAGAAATTATCGAATATTGCCTTCTTTTTTTTTAGAAAAATATCAACTATTTACACTTTGCATTAGTAAATTTATTTTTGATCACAAACTTCCTCGTAGAATAGTATGATCGCGAATAAAATGTTTCTCAAGTTCAAGAATAATAAATCGTGATTGAGGGTATGACAAAGTTTGCAACACGCTAAAAATATTGATCTAAAATTCATCACAAGCTGAAAAAAGTAATATGACTATTTGAAAGCTAAACTTATTCTTTTTTAATATGCTGTATAAGTGATTTTTTAAAGAATCCCTTTGAAATAGAAAAAATTACTAATTTTAGCTTGAAGAAACGACACATAGAACAAATCTTTTCCGAATAAAAATTTCAACAGAAAAAGAAAATATAATAATAAATTTCATACACATGTCTATTTTTTCTTATGCAAAAATTTCTAAATATCTTTTAGAATATTGTATCAAAATGTAAGTCTGATATAAACCGAAAATACTCTTGAAATTTTAAAAAAGCCTACCTTAATAAATAATTGTACTGCGATGAATTTTTGAAGACACTATATCAGACACTGTCAGAGCTGTAACTGTGAAGAATTGATATCAAATAAAAATCAAAACTTAATTAATTCCAATATTAAATCAAATCAGATTTGTGTTTTAGATTTTCTTTAATTTTAACTCATATTCAAAACTGACCAAATTTATTTTTTATTCTATTGTTCTATATATTTGGAACTAATCAATTCTTGTAGAAGATAAAAGTTGCTTGTTGAATATTTTCTGTGTAAGTAGGTGATGTTGGGTGATATTCTATACTAAGTAGGTATATCAAATACATTTATATATTTCTATATTATATTTAAGAGAAATAGTTAGAAAAGCTAAATTTTGGTTTTTCGATTTTGTTTTGTATGTATTATCAATGACAATGTATATATATAGACATTGCAAATCCATATAAAAGAGAGAATCAGAGGGGAATCACATTCCACAAATTTCATAGGCCAGAAAGTGCTGCACTCTGTTGGTGCACTCTGTTGAAATATTTGATATCTAGGATAAATCCTGCTGGAATGCATCTATTATATAATCTGGTTTATTCAAAAGCCACAGCGGTACATGCGCTGTTTGCATTTTACTAATTGTTGCATTTTACTATTTTTTATATAATAATTGTATTGAGACTACACGGTTTGTGTTAAAGAGGCACGACTGTTAAATAGTGCCAGAACTGCGGCATCGATTTTTAATACATCGCTACTGACATGACCCAAAATTTTCTTATACTAAGTGCCAATATTATATTTATTGATAAGTTATTAGTTTGCAATTCAGTGTTTATAACCACCAGCATATTCTTTTAAATCATCATTATACACAAATTACATTAAATTTTACATTCGTAAATGTCGTCTGGGGGATGGCAACCGCGTGCGAAAGTGTTGAGAAGTAATCATATAAAGGTATCTAAATAAGGTATCTAAAAGGTATCAAGCGGCCGTCGATAGTAGAGTCATAACTAGTGCTGGGCATATTTGTCAATCAAACCGGAAACCGGTGCGAGCGATTTTTCACCGGTTCACCGAATAATCGTTTTACCGATTTTCAGTGAAAACCGGTTTCCGGCAAAAACCGGTTTCCGGTAAAAAAAAAACGATTTTCGGTGAAAACTGGTTTCCGGTGAAAAGCCATCTTCAGTGAAAACCGGTTTCTGGTGAAAACCGGTTTTCGTTATGCACTGGTACGCACCGCACCGACTACTAATTCATACCAAACCGCATTGCTTCGAAACAACGCACTAGTTTGAAGTAACATACCAAATCAATTTTCCAACACGTTGATACAACGTCCAATGAACCTGTATATGTAGTATGTGGGACACGGCATGTCAGTGGCGTTGCTTCTGTGCAGCAAACTGACTGTGTAAAATAAATGATGAGCTTGGCGCATACACTGAGTCTAGGATTACAAAGTGCTTGCGCCAGTCACTGGATAATATGTAAAATTATATTTAAAATTATATTATTAAACAATATGTCGTTAGGTGTCAAATTTATGGACAAAGCAAATGCTCTACAAGAAGAATTCCTTGGTTTCGTAGACTCGCAGTCTATGGACGCGAAATCAATCGCCCATCCTATAGTGAAATCTCTACATACATATGGGCCTAATTTAAACACAAAAGCGCTAGGTCTAATCAAAACTAGGAATGACATCAGCAGTCAGTATGCAAGTTGAGCAATTTTATAAAAGTTGCATCTGGTACAATGGTCAGTGTTTTCGAACAAATCAATAATGAAGTAAGAGAGCTCAAATCAAAATCGTAATACATTAATGCCTATGGTGAGTGGCGGCTCTTGATATTTCAATCGAGCGGTCGCATTTCTTAAAAAATAACATAATAGAAGAAATCTTACCTAAAATGGATGCAAAATGATTAAATTCAATCATATCTTGAAAGTGGTATTCCGCTCTTCTATCTTTCATTGATATAAACACTCCTTGCACAAGTTTGTTATAAATTTAAATCAGGCAATGGCCTACCTAATTCTTTAACTTTTAATTTGTCCTCAAGAGAAAGTCTACAAAACTCTATTTTCAATAAAGAACTAACACTATTAATGTTTATTAAATTATTTCTATTAAATATATTCTTGGAGAAACACGTGGCAAAATCGAACATACGTAACTACACAGAACAATGCAACTGTCTTATCTGGCTATTCTATATGCATGTATATTAGACTAGGCTTCTCTGTTCGGTCGCTAAACAATCGCGATATATAGCTTAAAACAACGATATATTCTTAGCACAATACAGAATGTACACTGACCGCCCTCAACCGGTACCATTCCGCCGCTACTAAAAACAGCTAGGGTGATAATAAAATCGCTGGAATCTCTCCAGAGGCGGCACACGAATTATTATTCGTAAGTGTTACACAAAGAGAGAAAATCATATTTTTTATATATAATTATTGTACGTTCGAGCAATTATTCCTATATATATAGTTCCTATATATAACTACATATTCATACCATATATAAAATATGCGCTATTTCAAAGAATTTCTTGCATTATAAAAACATTCGTCTTTAATTTATTTTATGATAATATGATTTCGTGAATAAGAATTAAAAGGCAATTTGAAAAATTGAATTGAGTATATGCCTATATGGTTTCATTTTTGGTAACTCTAAATGGTTTTTTATATCAGCAATTGACAAGGGCGTCATTACAGGATTTTTTTAAAAGACAGAAAGCAAAAGCGAAAAATTAAAATTTAATAAAACAAAATATTGTAATATTGTAAAAGACTTGTAAAATTAAAATAAGAATCCAACTTTTTTCAACAAATTATATTAGATTTCAATTGCAGTAGGTACATAGAATTATTGATATAAGTAAAATGAAAATTATAAATTTACTTATATAATAATGGATATTAGCAAGTATATTGCTGTAGTATCTTCAGGTACTTTCCATAAAATATGGACTTGCATATTTAATCCATGAGCTCAAATAATCATTGAGACCGAAAAATTCCAAAATCTCAGCAGTCACCAACAGCTTCAAATTACATTAACCACCTGCTGTGCATTAGAAAAGATTAATTAATAAATCAAACCATTTCATCAAATATTTCAACTTCAAGGATGAGAAAATGTGTAGTATTATTTACTAAAATTTGCAATAGTAAAAAATCCACGCAAAAATAATCTTAATAATTCCAAAGTATATAACAAACTATTTATTCATTTAGGATAATTTGTTATCTTGCTCCTCGAAACCTGCTTTATATACAACAGGTACTGCTATTAGTAAACATTATTTCGTTAGAAATACTAGAAATACAAAATACCAGTAGATATAAAAGCGAACACCGCATGAGCACAGTTCAGTCTTATTTCATTGAAGCATACTTTAATATATTACCGGACAGATTTTTAACACTTACGAATAGTAAATTGCTGTTTTGCAGTAAAATGCAGTAAAGTTCTTTTTACAAGTGATTCATTGAATATGTTGCATTGTTATTTTAACAATAAAGTGACGACATTTCACTTTGAGGTCAATTAGGATATTACTCTCGCTCCATTACCAAAAAGGACATTACCAAAAACTTGTGCGTTCATAATGAAGATAAAGTGATTGCTAAAAATATAACCGGACGTTTCCATTTTAAAAACAGTTTCCTTTATTTTTCTCTGAAGCAATTGAAATACGATAGGTAGAATTAACTGTGTATAAAAATTGGCACTAAATAAATGTCTCTTAGTTAATAAAAATTCTACATAGCGTGAATTATTCGCAGTTTAAAACAAGAAATTTAAAATATACAGAATTAGGTCACACTATCATTTTCATGAACATTAAAGTATACAAAAATTAAATAATTTTCCTTATATACAAATGATAACTCTATGTTTTTTTTTTTTAATAAATAAAATAAACTAAATGTTTAATTCTCATTGGAATTAGATTATTTTATATGTTCATAAAGAAATTTTTTGGAACATTGGTTCTTGCATAAAATTTTGAACTGTTAAATGAACTTATAAAGAGCAACAAAAAATAATAATGAACCGATACCTTCATAATAAACAAGTAAACAAAATTTAAGTTATTTTCAACGTATTTAAAATATTTACCCATTGCGTAAACACTTAGACTAAGTCTGATTGAATTTTTGAAAAATATCAATAAGGTTACATAGTTTGCAAGAAGTCCGCTTAATATTGCGTATAAATTACAAAATAAAGTAGTGAGTTAATAATTAAAGCACCGGAATAAAATATATATTAATCGAAATCCACGTTTCTTGTTCGAATCAATCAATAATGTTGAAGCAGCTTCAAAACCTGCCCATGCATCATGTGACTGTTGACGTTACCAGCTCTGAGCTACAACTCGATGTTACCAATATTGTTACCGAGTCCTCGGCAAGAAGTAACTTCAGCTTACAATTGAGCAACGTCACCAACTCAACAACCGGTAACGTTTTAGTGCAGGCATCTGCGACATCTGCAACCATTTCTGTGCCTACAGACGTTGAATATGAGCAATTTCTAGCAGATATATGGGTTGGAGTGCTGCTAACGCTTATGGTCTTAAGCTGCATCTGCTGCATGTGCAGCTGCTTGTTATATCATAAGTTCCATCAGTGGAAGCAGGCTGGTAAGTGAGAGCTGTACTATGAAATTTGCGTAAATGTCCTTCACTTTGATGAACTATTCCATCGTTGACTATTTGCGGTAATGAATTATCGGGCAGATACATATTCAGCGCGGCAGTTGGGTCTACCGCATGCTGAGCCACTAATCCCGAAAAGTGTCATAGGCCGATTGAGCGCGCTCTATATAGTTAGTAGATAATGGAGATATAGTTATATATTCTTGGCAAATTCTAGCACATATTAAACTTTATATTGATTCAATTAAATAATTAAACAAAACCCTATTTCAATTCAAACAACTTTAGGACGAATCCCCATTGGAAGCCGTATTCCTGATCTGAGGAACTGAGCCCCACTAGAAGCCGTCATTTCACTGACCAGTATGGACCTGACCTGACCTGACCGCGCGCTCAATCGGCCTATAATTACGATACTACTGCCGCTTAATTTGTACATAGGATTAACGCGACCCTTCATATTTTCTGACTGGGGCGCTGAATCGGCATATACCGGAATTAACTGATCATTCTCTTATATAGTTCGCGGCCGATCGTCCATTATTCAACTATGAATTATAAGAGTTCATCAGTTAATGTACGAATTACATAACATTTTACGTTTAGAATTATTTGATAAGAATTTCGAAAACGAAGCGTTTCCTATTGTATTTGACATTAGTTAAAATATGGAGAACATCGTATTTATTACATATCTCATATTAAGCGCTCATTATAGGCAATATCAAGACATTCTTTATAAATTCATTCTTAAACAGTAGCAAATCCTTCTGAAATATATAAATACAAGTTCACAATTTAAATATTAATTTGGTATTATTATTCACATAGGCTTGGCATGCTTCTTCATTATTTTCTTCAGCTTTCTCACTTATTACTTAAGGCGACTTTTATATAAATATGGTAAAATACCAGTGGCGTCTTAAGGGTATTTAATCTTATGGTCTTGAAAGGGATGTTTGACACTCTCCATTTAAAAGATGGATAACAGCACAACATTTTTCGGAAATAAATCGTTCTTCGCAGTTTTGCAATATGCGGATAAAAATTCTCTCTATTATCTGTACATTTTAGGATTATTCTCATCTTCATACATATATATTTGGTGACATATTATAAATTAATACAAACCTAAAATTATAAAGCTTTTCTTATAAAAAATTTCTGAATAGTTCTGAAAATTAATATAACATTATTTAAAAATAATTATAGCCACTCCTAAAGAGGCTACAAAAATTAAGTTAGTATAGAATACAAATCTGCTTTATATTTTTGATAACAGTATATCCAGCTTCAATTGCTGTAACAATTATAGTATCTATAAATTAGTGCTGGGAATATTTGCCAATCAAGAAGCCGGAAACCGATGCGAGCTATTTTACCGGTTCACCGACTAATCGTTTCTACCGATTTTCGGTCAAAACCGGTTTCCGGTGAAAACCGATCTTCATTTCTTCGAAACAACGCACTGGTTTGAAGTAACATACCAAATCAATTTTCCAACACGTTGATACAACGTCTAACGAACCAGTAGCGTACCTAGGGAGGGACGGTGGGGGCGGTCCGCCTCGGATGGCACATATTTTTAGCGGCATTTTTTTATATTTTTGTCTAAATCATATAAAAATAAAATATATAATAATGTTGTAATCAACAGAATCAATGATTATAATGAGTATTCAATTTCTGTTCAGTAATTGTTAATAACCACTCTTGATTTTGATTGACTTAGAAAGGGCGGCAAATTGGAGACCGTCCCAGGTGGCAAAAGCTCTAGGTACGCCACTGCAACGAACCTGTATATGTAGTATATGGGGCATGGTATGTCAGTAGCGTTGTTTTGTGCAGTACACTGACTGTGTAAAATAGATGAGAGCTTGGCGCATACACTGAGTCTAGGATTACAAAGTGCTTGCGCCAGTCACTGGACAATATGTAAAATTCCACAATTTTATATCGAAAATTTAAAAAAATTCTTTAGAAACGTGTAATTGTTTATAAATTTAGAATGAACGTAAATCAATATATTAATTCAACACAATTTCGGCGGATGATGGATGCAATATAATTTCAACTGTTCTTTAGTTTTCCAAGTTCTTCAAATGCATTCCATTATAATGTCCATGCAATTTAAAACTAATCCTTATAGTTATAATCCTTATAATCCTTATAATTTCAAACTAATCCAAATAATATATCTTTATATTCGCACTTTTATATTGGGAATTGAGTAAAATTTATTAACGTGTTATATATTTTTCTATTTATTTTTTAAATATTTTTCCTATTACGCTTAAGAGTCTGGTAAAGTGTAAAAAGTCTTTTCTCAGCACTATATTTTACAAAATATAGAAACGTCTTCAAATATAATAAAGGTAAAATTTCATGTGTGCCTTAAATTGTATTTTCCTCTTTACAACATTTCATTTACACACCAGTAAACCAGTGTACCCACCCGGTGCGGCGCATTTTAGGTGGACATTACAATTTTTGCTATCTACTCTTAAATACTTGATACCTCACTGAATCCCATAGACGATGAATTTTTATATCAAGATGAAGCTTAATGCACAAAGCACAGTGCAATATATTCATAGCTCGACGTATCAATACTGTATAATTGTGGAATCATATCTTATCCACGTGTTTAATTTGTTACTGCGATTTCGTCTGCAAGGGATAAATAAATAGTATCTTTAATAAAATTCTACATACTTAGAGAATAGGTGAATGTAAACTTATGTAAAATTATTCTTTATATGCACTATTATTTTGCTGTGGTCAGCTATTTTTATATATTTTTTCTGATACCAACACCAGTATAATGAACTTGAATTTACATATTTTACAATTTAATAATAGCATATTTTGTTTCGTTTTTCACTTTAGATCAGAATCTTTGCTTTGGAAATCTACCTTTGAATCAAAACTGTGATAGGATTATTTTAAGATAAAGTTCAAATGCTTTAAAATACTTATTACTATCATATTATTTAATATTTAATATCTACCAGAGTACTAGCTATGGTAGAGCTTTACCGCCTGTCTCTGCTGCTCTTGCATAAACTTGCATAAACTTGCATAAACTTCATTATTCTGAGTAGCTAGAATAAGAGCCATTGCCAATGAACTGAGCATAATGGCTACCATACCGTACCAACCACCAACGCGGTTTGGTATGAATCAATCGTAGGTGCGTACCAGTACTAATCGAAAATCGGTTTTCCCCGGAAACAGGTTTTCACCGAAAATCGGTGAACCGAGATCGTCTTGGTTGCCGGTTTTCGACAAAAAATAAACCGATGCACCGGTTTACCGGAACTATTCCCAGCATTATTATATATTATAAAATATGAAGGATTTAGTTCTTTTTCATATTCTTTGACTAACGCTTTTATTATGGTAAGTTTTCTTACTTTAAACAGTTTTAACAGCTACAGCTTTAATGGTGGCGTATACGCTACCATTTTTGATGTTAGATT
Source organism: Leptodirus hochenwartii (assembly GCA_947310635.1). NCBI lineage: Eukaryota > Metazoa > Arthropoda > Insecta > Coleoptera > Leiodidae > Leptodirus > Leptodirus hochenwartii. Next base: position 29,283,141 of record OX371184.1, read on the forward strand.
ATTATGTTTATATACCTCAAAAAGTGTGGTAATAAAAATCACATTGGGCTATTCTAAAAGACTATATTTATAATTGAAAAGGCGTGAGTATTTTTCACTACGATTCTGGCTAAGAATAGCCGGATATGAAAAGGAAAATAAATATAGGCAACTAAAACTACACGATAAAGACCTAGGGTTGCCAAAAAAAAATGCAATTGATTTAAATATTCTAGCTACATAATTGATAAAATATTAAATTAAGAAGAATTTTAAAAATATCCATATATCAAAGTATGTCTTAATAATTGGTATTAAAGACCTAACCTAGGATCCATAGGTCAGCTTCATGATGCAACGGAAATCTGGCAACCTTAATACCGCTTCAGAGTAGGCTACTTCGTAAACACAACTGTATCGCGGAACAAGCACTAAATCAGTATCCTCAGCTGTTCTCTATTTTTTCTCTATTCAGTTATTCTCAGCAAGAATTGTACAATATTTTTTCTATCATTTTTCGCCTGTAGCACATTGTAGAAGAACAATTTTGCGAAAGGCTACATGTTTATAGATTCTGAAAATATTTTTGTTTAAACTGTATTTTTTGCATTATCGAAAATAAAGTTTTCCATGCAATTGTGAATTTTTGTCACTGCGGTGTTAAATAATTATATAGAATATATCACTCAACTACTGTAAATGCATATTTCGAAAACATGACAGATATAATATAGAATATAATACCGTAACAAGCATTAAGTAGCTAGATGCACATTTCGAAGGCTATGCCCCCCATCTTCAGTAGCACAAGATAAAAACTAAATAAAATACTTCTGTCACGAATCGTGAAAAATGATTTAACTTTTTTTTTTAAATGACAGATGTGTTTCATTTATGTGATTGTTGTGTTATTGTAAATTTATTTGATATTTTATACAATTATTCAATTCAGTATACCCTACCGAACGAACGACATCGTTCGTTAAACTTCCGTCTAACACATTCATGATCATTTACAATCGCAGACTACAGAAGAATTTACCGAACGACTCATTTATAAATATATAGGTGAATAATTACCGACCATACGACTTGCACAATATAAAGAATAATTAATGTTCTACAACTTCTGAACAGTATAAAGAATAATGATTGTTCTCCGGTTTCTTCTTGGAGTGATTCATATTGAACGATTCCTAAATGAAACATGCAAGCTTAATATTTACGCAACTTATTCGTACACTAAAATCATTAATAATTTTAGGTAATATAAATATTGGAACCAATCAAATATATTTGCTGAAACTAATAGTTTAAGATCTTGCCAAATCTGAAATACTAACTAGTAGCGATGGCAAACTGTAGGTCACTTTGAGGACCTAGTTCGTAGTTCGTAGTTCATTTCAATGTACCGTTCACGAACTATAGGTCGTGAACTAATACATCTTTTAAAAATGAACTAATTCACGACCTATATGAAATACATGCACATACTGAAAATAATCTCTTTTTCTCTCAATATGAAAATATTAAATGGCAAAAAATAAATAAATTGAAATATTACAATATTTATTTTGAATTAAGAATGACGAAGAAAAGACAACAATGTTTATAATTTATACAAAACATATAAGGAAATATAATCTTCTCTAGGTACTCACGATTATTTATATGAAGTTCTAAAATACTTATTGGTAGTTACTGATTAAAATGTTTACTACTTTACTAACACTTGAAAATTAAATGTACAAACTATAATAAAATAAACTAGATAGAATCGTTTTGTTTGGCGTTATAATTTATATTTTCTATTCCGAATCTTCTCTGTTCAAACTTCAAAGCTTTGATTTGATATTAAGTGATTGCATTGCACTCGGTATGAAATAAAAGAACTATAAGATTTAGATGTTTATTTTTGCATTATTGCAAAAATTTGCTATGGCATGACATATTTACGAACATCTTGCGAATATATTAATTTTATTATTCCAAATGAAATCTGATACCAACATATAAATTGTGACTCAGCTCGGCAATGCTGCTGTTGCAATTTTACATCCAGTTTCCTATTTCATTCCGTTCACCAACACCTCTATCACTAAATAAATGTTAGTACTGTATATGTAATGTATACTATACTGCAAGTATATATACAGTACAAGTACATCAATACGCATACCGCGCACCATATAGTTCATAGTTCACGAACTAGGTCATAGTGACCTATAGGTCGTTGCAAAACATCGTCACAATACGTCCTTCATTTGATTGAACCGTTCAGAGTGAACGGTTCGCGAGTGAACTACACAGCGCTACTAACTAGTACTTCTCTTTCAAGAAAAACAACGTGAAGAAATTACGTAGATACTATTATGAGCGCCAACTTTAGAGACATATATATTTTCAATACACACCAGTAACGATTTGTATATGTTATACATTCATTATACATTTTCAGCTTACTCCAAACGAAATGCAGAAAATTTAAATCCAGTCTCATATGACACGACAAGACTTTTTGTCTCATAAGCCACAAGGCACCTATAGGATGTTATAGACATATATTATTTTTATATTATTACAGGATATTATTTTTCTTTTCAGCTCTTCGGAACCAATATAAAATCTTACAAAAATCATTATACAAGGTGTTATATACATAGATAAATGTAGTATTATATTGTTACGTAATTGTTTTGTTTTCGGTTATTGGTTCTCTAGAAATGAATTATTTTTTAAAAGTGACAAGTTTAACTCTACAAATATTTAAAACAAGTAGATACATGTTAAAATAAATTTAAGCATGTCTATTTTATGAATAAATGTAAATGTCCATAACTATTAAGACGACGCGATATTATTTTATACTTGGTGTTAGTTTTGGCTGGGAAATATTAAAAATTTGTAACAGAGTTAGAGAGATTACAGTATTTTTAAATGAAACGCCTGTTATTATGTCATTCTATTTTTTCAATCATTATTATGATAGAAATCATTATCTTCATTAATCTATCTCTTGCAGAATTTAGAATTTTATTACCACTGGTACGAACAACTACATTAAACTTATGACAAGATTATAGATAGTATGAAATATTCTATATTTCTACCTTTCTAATAATTCTAATATATTTGATTATTTTCTTATCTATATGTAAAATGCTAATGTCTGATAGTAATTGTCCGCTAATATCAAAATTCTGTATTTTACACAAGGATAAGCAAAGTCAACACTTAAATACAATTACTTAAATTACTTAAAAAATATAGCCATTACAAAAGGTAAACACATTTAACATATTTATACTGACACTAATGTATTGAAGAAAAATATTGGAGATATTGATCAGTATGCCTATACAAAACACATGATACTACCCAGTCAAAATTATTTAATTTGAGACAATTATATAAGTTTAGTGTTGAAAAAATAGTCGTTTTAAAATTATGGGTGCAGGCCATGAGAGTGCAGGCTACGAGAATGCATAGCTATGAGAGTGCATGGTACTCAGAGTGCAGCGCTTAAAACAACACATTAAATGTATGTATTGGCAACGTTGGCTACTTCTACAGATTCTTGTAAGCACTCAGTTGTCAGATATAACAAATTTGCAGGCCAAGACAGCGATGCCATGTCTTCTAGTACCAGCGCAACACAACGCAATGCACTATGAGAACCATGCACTCCAATAGCCATGCATACCAAATGCCGTACACTGTTGTAGCTTGCATTCTCGTCGCTATCTCGGTTGTAAATTTGCACTCTCTTAGTCATGCACTCTCATAGCTTGCACTCTCAACGAACGCACCCAAAATTATATTGTGCGAACACTCACAATATTTTGTATTTCTATAATAAAAGAAGGAAGGAGTATCTTGAAGATTTATACAAAGGTAGGCAGGACATGGAGGAGCTAGAAAATGTGGAACAGATAGATGAGGATGACTTAGGTCCTAGCATACTTAGGTCAGAGTTTCATAGAGTTTCAATGATTTACGGAATAACAAAGCAGCGGGGATTGATATGACACCAGCCGAATTAATAAAACACGCAGGGGAAAAAATGCAGGAGCGATTATACAGGTTAGTTTGTAAAATATATGAGAAGGGAGAAGTACCACAGGATTTTCAGCGTAGTAGAATAGTAACAATGCCGAAGAAAATAGGAGCTAATTTGGGTGAGAACTATAGGACCATTAACCTACTATCACATGCATCGAAGATATTGTTAAAGATTATTTATAGGAGATTAGAAAATAAAGTAGAGGAAAGGCTAGGAGAAGATCAGTTTGGTTTTAGGAAAAACAGAGGGACGAGGGAGGCGATTCTAGCACTAAGAACGGTAGTAGAAAAAAGAATGAGGGTAGGAAAGGTAACTTGCATAGCTTTTGTAGATTTAGAAAAGGCATTTGATAATGTAGATTGGGACATAATGTTTAGAATTTTAAAAGAAACGGTTATAGATTATAAGGATAGGAGAATAATTTTTAATTTATATAAACACCAAACTGCCTTAGTTAGAATTGAGGGGGAAGAAGAGGTAGCAAAAATAGGGAAGGGAGTTCGGCAGGGATGTACACTTTCACCGTTATTATTTAATCTATATATAGAAGATGCAATAAACAAAGTAAAAGAAGAGTATAGTGTAGGTGTGAATGTACAGGGAGAGAAAATATATATGTTGAGATTCGCCGACGATATAGCTATATTGGAAGAAAGCGAAAAGAATTTAGAAAGGGTATTGAATGGTATGCAGGCAGTATTGACTAGGGATTTTAACATGAAAATAAATATAGGTAAAACTAAAGTGATGAGGTGTGACAAAAAGGAATGCAGTAGAAAAATGAGGATCTCAATAGGAAATAATAGAATCGAAGAAGTGTCAGATTTTTGTTATTTAGGCAGTAGAATCACAAAAGATAATCGAAGCAAGGTAGATATAAAGTGTAGGATAGCACAGGGTAGGAAGGCATTCGTAGAAAAGGAACAGATTTTAAGATCAAATATTGACTTGGGTATTAGAAAAAGATTACTGAAGGTATATGTTTGGAGTGTAGCACTGTACGGGTGTGAGGCGTGGACTATAGGAAAGGAAGAGAAGCGTAGATTACAAGCATTCGAAATGTGGTGTTATAGGAGGATGATGAGGATTGGTTGGGAAGATAAAGTAACAAATGAAGCTGTACTAGAGTTAGTAGGGGAGAAGAGAAGTATCTGGAGAGTGTTACAGCGTAGGAGAGACAGATTAGTAGGGCATATTCTTAGGCATGGGGGGATTATGCAATTGATCATAGAAGGTAGAGTGGAGGGAAAGAGAGGTGTAGGTAGGCCTAGATTGGAGTATGTGAGTCAGATAGTTGAAGACGTTGAGATGAATAGCTATAGGGAGATGAAGGGATTAGCTCAGGATAGATCGGCATGGCGTGCTGTTTCCAACCAATCTTTAGGATTGCGGACTCTTTAACTAATGAAATGAAATTCATCACTTTCATGACAATTATTTAATTTTAATAAATATGAATTCGCATTTACAAAATTAAACATTTTTCCACGAAACAACTGTCGAAAGAAACGGGTCATTATTTATATATATATAACCAATTTTCACCTTTTATTTGTTTTTTGTTAATTTTTAAGTACGACGTATGCTCATAATCGCTTTCAATACTATATTCAGTATTTATTTTAGAATTTTGAAATGTATGTTAAATACATATTATGTATTTATGTATGTATTTTAAAATGCGATGCAAATCAGATTCGCATATTGCAAACAATATATCCACTATATCAAATTCTAAACAAGTTGATATTGTAGTAATCATCTTAATTTCATGAAAATATAATCAATGATCAATAAAACAATGATCAAAGAATTCTATAATCGCTGTAGATCCCTATTGACGGCAAAGAAAGTCCGTGAAGGAAATACAAGTCGAATTGAAGCTTTTTAAATTGAAATTGAAAGGAAAAAACATTACTACATAAGATATAAGTAAAATGACGTATTCTTAAACAAGAGTTATTATGAAATTAGTTATAGAAGGTAAAGCGAAGAGAAATACAGGTAGAAGAACAATACGAGCAAAGGAATGAAGAAAATAAGTTAGGAGAAGGTAATCAAACAACTGTCGGCATTGTTTGCTGATATTTTTACAGAGAACCTTGTAAAAAAATTATACTACAAAGGTGTGAGTATGGTACCTTGCTTTGGGAATGAATATTCATCATTGAACAGATTTAGCCACGAGAAAAAAAGTCTTCCTAACAGCGTTGCAGATACCAACAACATAATTGGACGTGTCAAGCAAAATCATCTGGATTTGATGGAGATGCACACCTCAATGATGTTACCAGGATTTTGATATGAAAGGAGTTTTGACCCAACTATTTTTACAACTAAAAATTTTGCGGCATTGCACAGAAATGTTTTTCTAAAATGCACGAATATTATTAAACATAACTCTTAGAAGTATAAACTAAAAGCCGTGGGTGAATTTGTTTGAAATATCAATTAAATTTATCTTTATTGTTCATTGCGGATAATTTTATCGTTTCCTTTGAACATTAAAAATAATCATGTTTTGTATACGATCTATAGGTTAATTTTTGTTAAAATATTTTTCTTTGCACTAAAATTTATATTAAAGAAATATATTTTCATGAATGAAAATCAAGCCTACCTCTACAGATAGTTCAGTGTTAGAAAAAAAATCGATACCAAAATGTTTGAAGACACTATTAATATTGCAGATGGAGCTCCAACTCAAACTATAGAAATTAATAGTATAGAATATCACCCAAATACCGTAACTTAAATCATTAAGTAGCTAGATGTACATTTTGAAGGTAGCACATCTTCAGTAACCCAAGATAAAAACAAAATAAAATACCTCTGTCACCAATCATAATTGATATACTATTAAATAAATAAGTCAACATGACACAAGTATTTCAAAAATGGCATATAATACAATACTCCTTTGGAGCAATATTTAGCTGGCATTGAAAGTGCGTTACAATTAACTGATGATACAATTAAAATTTGTGTTAGAAACGACTGCTTACTCCAAATTGATTCAAATTTAAAATTAATTAATAAGGTTGTAAAGAAACCGGAATATAACATTATTAAAGGACTCAAACAAAAAGAATGTTTTTACTTAAAGGCTGATAAGGGAAATAAATTAGTTATTTTAGGCAAACGTGGTTATTTAAATAGATGTGATATTCTCATTTCTAATGGACCTTATCAAGAAATTTAAAAAGATCCGCTTAATAAATTAGTATCAAATTATACAGACACATAATTAATTCATGTCATAACTATTCTTAAGCGAAAATTTTCAATTCAAAATCCTATAATACCAAGGATGTATGTATTACCAAAAATACATAAACCTGGTAAATCTGTAAGACCAATAGTGTCTGCTATTAACTCCCCAACATATTTACTTTCGAAATGGTTAGCAAATGTACTTAATAATTTTTATTTCGATAGTTTCGCTGTAAAAAATTCTTTAGAATTCATTAATAATGTTTAAGATCTAACATTATCAAATAATGAAATACTTATTTCATTTGATGTTGTTGATAAACAACACACCGCAATACTATCCCTAGATTTATAAAAAGCCTTCGATAAAATCCCACACAAAGCACTAACATTCAAACTTATCAAACACGAATTTAACACAAGACTATGCAAACTCATACAGAACTACCTACACGACAGAACCTTTAGAGTTAAAATTAACAACTATATCCAACACAATTCCCCTAAGTGCAGGAGTACCGCAAGGCTCAGCCCTGGGTCCAATCCTGTTTAACCTCTACATAGCAGATATCCCATCCCCGAAAGATTACAGGACCATATAGTCACAATACGCAGACGACACAGCCATACTACCAACATCAAAGAACATTCAACTACTAACTAAAATCCTACAAAAAAAAACCACACAATTCACAGAATACTACGAACACTGGGGACTAACAGTAAACCCAACAAAAACATAATTAACGCACTTCACACTTAGAATCAAACACCAACACAACGAACCCAACAAGATCAAAGAAAACCAGAACTGGATCAACTGGACGGACGACATCAAAAACTTGGGACTCACACTTGACAGAAGACTCTCATTTTACAAACACACTAATAACACCGTCAAAAAAGCCATCCAAAATATGCACCAACTCATCCCTATAATAATAATCCCCTCCACAACACAAGAACATATTATCCTACTATACAAAACATACATCCTCCCCATCCTATCATATGCTGCACCAGCCTGGACTAACACATCAAAACATAATATGGACATGCTCCAACTAATACAAAACAAATTCCTTAGACTAGCCACCAGACTACCCATGTATACAAGCATCAAAACACTTCACGAATAGACAGCAATGACATACCTACAAAGATAACTAAACAAAACAAACCTAAAGTTCTACAAAAACATCAAACACATCAACAACCCAACGCTCGAAAGACTAACAATAGAAACCGCATCACACAAACGAAAGACCAGCAAACAAACGCTACAATCTCTAACATAACAGCCATGTAATTACAAATATTAAAAACACATTAACTAACTAAAACGTCAAGAACACAGATTCACGCCAAAACCACACTATTAAAAACAGACAAAACACCGGTGAAAGAAACAGACGTTTGACACTCCACACATAGGTCTAACAAGCCACCACATACAAGACGCATCCATTGAAACTAGATTTAAGGAGCATTTAGCTCATTTCAGATTAAATAGAAAAGATAAAAGTGCTGTAGCCGAGCATATTTTTGAACCAGGACATCATATTCAAATTAGTTCACTTAAATTAATTAAAAGTGTTTTGAATTATTCCGAGTTAAATGCTTATGAAAGTATATACATGCACAAATCTAAATCAAATTTAATGAATTTAGATTCGGGCTCAATTTCATCTTGTCTATTTAATATATTTAATAAGAACTATCTTTAAATTTATTTTTATTTTATTTATTTTTGGTTATTTTAGGTTTGGCAAAGCAATATTTATTTTTGTTACTCGTTAGCTTCGTTAATTATTAATTTGTATTGTTTTAAAAGATTTATAGTTCATATTATATGCTATTTTTAAAGTACTTCTGTCATGTTGACTTATTTATTTAATAATATATCAATCACGATTCGTGACAGAGGTTTTTTATCTTGTGCTACTGAAGATGGGCGGATATCCTTCGAAATGTACATCTAGCCACTTAATGCCTTGAGTTACGGTATTTGAGTGATATTCTATATTATAATTTAACACCGTAGTGATAATTTTTAATATAGAAATTAAATTATATTCATTTTTGTTATCATAGTACCATACGTGTCAGGTAAGGTATTCAAATAAAGAACATAATTTTAAATACAACTTGAGTAATTTGCGTCATTATATTAACTCTATACTAACTTTTAATGTAAACATATACAGCGATTCTTTTTTGCTATATGGAAATTAAAATAGCAAATAAGAACGAGATGGGTGAAAGTAACCTCGCAGAATTAACATTTGCCCAAACCCTAATTTCCAATTATTATACTTAACTTAGAACCAATTTAAATTGAATATTTTTACATGAAATCCCGTACAGTGATTCTACAAATTATTTAACATACATTCAAAGTATTGTACGATTTTTAATTAGGTACAGTAAATGATGTCACATGGATTTAAATTACCATTAAAAATAAGTTAATACATATACGATTTCTTCGAACCACTTCATAATAGTGTTCAAAATATTAGAGTAAATTAAACAAAATAAACGAAAACATATGACATATGATATCGCAACTATTTTGGAACTCGCTACTCGGAAAAATGTTTACGTCCATATTATATGTATATACGAGTATATGTGCTATTTATATTTGAATAATTATGTAGCAAACTATAATAATTAAAGAGATTATAATTAATAAGTAATATTTACTTGTCTACTCACACTATTATCAGAATTCTGATTTATATTCTGTACACTGACTAAATAATTACAATGTTTATTAATTATTTCATTTTAACTCATTCTTATCTCTAGTACATTTCGACATTAGATTCAAAAATTTGTTATTGATTTGCTTTTTATATTTTTTTATAATTTGCATTTCTAATAGAGCTGCTAACGAACCCAAATGAGTTCGTTTATATCGAATTTGGGTTCGTTTATAGCATAGGGCAATTTACTGTTTCAAAGTTGGTAGCACTGCTTGCTAGTTATCAAACGTCAAACTACAATAGAAACCAACAAATAGGTTAATTTAAATTTAATTGACAATTTATTTCAAATGTTTCAAATCTGCCAATAGTTACTATCAACAGTCAAAAAATTCCCTAAATTTTTAAATTTCAATTTTTTATATAAAAGGGGCATAAAAGACGCAAATTAGAAAAAATAGTATAAAAAACTCATTTCATAAGTCATTTATAACACTCGTTCTTTAGAAAACTCGATGCTACGCACCTCGTTTTCTAAACTTTAACTCGTGCAATAAAACCTGCCTTATGAAACTCGTTCTTTAATATACTATTATGACCCAAATTTTTCAGTTTGACAATCGAACCAAGTATATAATTAATATTATACTTTGTATGAACGGGTAAAGCCTTGAGTATACTAGCGCATCATCATTGTCTAAGAATATGACAGAGTTGTGGAAATATTTAAATTTTCTCATCATTTGTAGCATAATAAAAAAATAATGCGGAAGTTGTTTCAAGCATACTTTCGCTATTTTATTAAAGCACTGACTTTTAATATGCAGGGTGACTGATAGGACCCTGACATTTTTAAATTGAACAATACTCAGTAATGTTTTTTTAGTAAATTCACATTTATTTGTACAAATTGAAAGCTATAGAAGGTGGTTAAGTTTTAAAAAAAGATATCGCAAAGATGGCGACCGTCTTCTTGGATGCAGTGTTCAAACCTTTTTTAAGATCGTCAATGACAAGGGCCAACAATTGACGATCGATCATATGATTTTTCTGACAGATGGCTTTCTTCAAATCATTCAACGTACGGGATTTGTGAGCGTAGACACGTCACTTCAAATATCCCCAAAGGAAAGTATCACACGTTGAGAGATCGGGAGAGCGAGGGAGCCACGGCACGTACCCGAAACGGGAAATAGGCTCCAGGGAAACAGGTTTCGAACAATGGCCATTGCACAGTCGAACCATCTTGTTGAAACTACACATTGGCACATTTAATTCTTTTATTTAATATATTCCTGACTGCTGAGTACTATCGATTCAAAAGATGTCAGGTTCCCGTGTGTTACCCTGTATGTAATACTTTGCTGCTTACTTTTACTCAAATTTGCGATACTGACAATAAAAAAATCACAAGCACTGAAAAATAGTTTGTAGAAAGTCTTGTGTCAAACTAAAACATTAGCATTTTGAGAGGAAGTCTAGAACCTTTTTTAGACAAAGGTATACTTTCAAACAATTGTTTCACGAATAACTATACCCTAATATATTAAACCATAAATTTTGCTGTTTTTCTACAAATGCCTTCTTAAGTTGTGATGACTGTTTTATACTTAATTCATTTTCCCCTCGTAATCCTAATTCCCAAATAGCAAAATTGATTAATCATAACATTTTGCATATTTCTTCCTTTTCACACCTCATCGAATTCGTATTTTTTTCATATTTACTGGTTTTTATCCTTATTGAATTTATACTCTTTTCTACACAGACATCTGAATATGCTATCCATATATATTTTGATTATTTGAAATGCCAATCATGTCTTCGAATCTTATCATTCAATTGATAAAAGTTCAATTTCGCTTTCTCTTTCTTGCAGTTATCGAATCTCGCAATGGAGTCAATATTGAGTCTGGTCAACATGAAGTGGACATTTTGCCGAGTTATACAATCGCCTCGGGTCTACCCAGTTATGAAGAAGCTTTAACCCAATTAAAAACCGTAAAAGAATTTTGCAAAATCCACAATCATAGCAACAATCTGGAGAACCGACGGAAGAGTCTTCTGGCACAGTTGCAGGTTCCCCAGGAGATGATTGTCTGGTTACCAATTACACCAAATACATCTAGATCAAACTTAAATATTGTTGAGATGTTTCAAGTGTACAGGAGGAATAGTCTCAACGTAGCAAAATGATTTATCTGAATTTAATTATCATATATTTCTAAATTAGTCTTATATAATTCACGATTGCTCAAATATAAAATGATGTAAATGAAACTGATGTGGATAACAATAATTGTAGAGGTAACTACATCTTTAGCATGCATGAAATTGTATGTGAAATAAATTAAGTTTATTTTAATGTTAAGGTTTTCGTTGCAGTATAAAATAAATTAACAGTTTGTTAAGAAACTTTACTAACGTTTCGACTTTTTTTTTCTTCAATGGGAATATCTTTAGAAGCTAACTCAAATGTAAGATCACTGGCTAGCAATTCATGGGTCACCTTATTTAAAACCCCATTTTAACTTTGCAAATTTTCGAAAAATTTTGAGGCACGGGAGTTTACCTTACCACAATGCCAAATTTTAAATTACCAGCTTAGATAGATAGGATAGATAAGTAGATAAGATATATATATATATATCATTAAGCATTGAAACTAGATTTAAGGAGCATTTAGCTCATTTCAGAATAAATAGAAAAGATAAAAGTGCTGTCGCCGAGCATATTTTTGAATCAAGTCATCCTATTCAAATTAGTTCACTTAAATTACTTTAAAATGTTTTGAATTATTTCGAGTTAAATGCTTATGAAAGTATATACATGCATAAATCTAAATCAAATTTAATGAACTTAGATTCAGGCCCAATTTTATCTTGTCTATTTAATTTATTTAATAAGAACTATTTTTTAATTTATTTTTATTTTCTTCATTTATTTATTTTTGGTTGTTTTATTTTTCACAAACCAATATTTTCGTTAATTGTTAATTTGTATTGTTTCAAAAGATTTATAGGATTTAAAGATTTAAATATGCCATTTTTGAAGTACTTCTGTCATGTTGACTTATTTATTTAATAGTATATCAATCACGATTCGTGACAGGTATTTTATTTACTTTTACTTGTGCTTGCGCTTGAAATGTACATCTAGCTACTTAATGCTTTAAGTTACGGTATTTGGGTGATATTCTATATTAATATTTAACACCGTAGTGATAATTTTTAAAACCGATATTTATAATAAGATTTTTCAATTTTTTAATCATTTAATTATCCTTCAATATACGATTATAGTGGATAACATGATGATCTATGTAGCTCAACAAGAAACCCTCGAACTGAACAATCCGGACATGGTGTAGGCTACAGCTTTAGCATAAAACCATTTATACACAAAATTGTTAGAATCTTATAACAATTTTATCTTTTCCCAAATCGATTTCTATCCGTTAGATTATAATGCGATTGTCATTAAATAGATTCACCTATTGTCCATGGTTGGCAACTTCTTTCATCCACTTTTTTACAAATTTGTCATTATTTTTTGTTAGAATAAATATAGTATTTTAAAATATAGTATAAATGAATTAGGGGGCACCGTGGTGTAGTCGTGAGACTGGCACCGCGGATGTTGTGGGTTCGAATTCCGCTCAGGTCCGGGTATTTCTGTACAATTTCTGAAAATAAAATGCCTTCCGGACCGTGGATGTGTATGTCAAAAACAAAGTCCTTGCCGTAAGTGTAGCCACTCAGGTATAGCCCTGATGTGTGCTGAAAAGTATAAAGTGTATGAGCTGGCCAATATGGCAACGTAAAATAAGCGAACTCAAATTCGCTATAAACGAATTCATTTGGGTTCGTTAATAGCTCTATTAGAAACGCAAATTAGAAAAATATTTTTGTATTGATTATCCGACCACGTCACCGAACTATCCCGATGAAAAACGAAAGAAAAAGCAAGTAGCGCATGTACCATTCTGGCGATTAAATCAACTAGAATACAGGTACTCCTCACTTAACGACCTACTTGCTTAGTGACTGCTCGAACTTACATCCGACATAAGTTAGACGCGTTTTTCGTGTAATTCGTTAGACGTATAATTATTTTGCTACACTATTTATGTTGATCCTATCTCATTTTTTTTCAGTATAATTGTTATTTACATTGGTAAAGAAATATTAAAATCAAATTTTTTATTTCAAATTTGTTTCCAATATTTTCTAAATAGATGCGAATCAGGCCCGTAGCTAGGATTTTCATTCAGGTGGGGCAAAATATTTTTTTGGGTGGGCAATATATATTTTTTGGGGGGGCAGAACTAAATTATAGATGGGTACTTAATAAAGTGGTATCATTCGCGAACGAAGTCACGTATATGGGTCGTTGGCAAAAATGTACTAATCTATAAATCATAAACAGTTATCAGATTTAACTATCAACTAAGAATTAAGTCCCAATGTGACCAGCATTTTGCCATCGCTGCTAGAGGGGGCAGACGATCATCAAAGTTGGGGCTCAGCCCTGCGCAGTAGCGATGTGTAGTTCAATCGCGAACCGTTCACTCTGAACGGTTCAATCAAATGACGGGCGTACTGTGACGATGTTTTGCAACGACCTATAGGTCACTAGGACCTAGTTCGTAAACTATGAACTACATGGTGCACGGTGTACGTATTGATGTAATTGTACTAGGTCCTGAACCCGTCGTGTACTAAACCGCTCATGAATCACAACAACTCGTAAACGATGCAGTATAGTATACATTACATATACAGTACTAATAGCAGTACTAACATTTATATGATAAAGTGTGTTGGTGAACGGAACGAAATCGTCGTGAACTAGTTCATTTTAAAAAGATGTAGTAGTTCACGACCTATAGTTCGTGAACGGTACATTTAAATGAACTATGAACTACGAACTAGGTCCTCCAAGTGACCTACAGTTTGCCATCGCTACTCCGCAGCCCTCCCGTAGCTACGGGCCTGATGCGAACATTACTCGTGTACCGACCAAGTCGTGGGAACGGAACTCGGTCATTAAATGAGGAGCACCTGTATATAATAGATGAATTTAAGCAGAATTTATGCTGGATATTTCTGTATATCAAACAATCTATATATCACCAACAGAGTACAGCACTTCCTACCTTATGCAAATTTGTGGAAATGTTTTTCCCATCTGATTCTCTCTTTTATATGGATTTGCAATGTCTATGTATACATTGTCATTGTCATTGGCAATGTGTATATATTCATTGTAATTGCAGTTAGTAATCATTGAAGATACGAATTCAGTATTGATCCACTAATTGTTGCACCTCTCACTGGTAGTTTGACGTTATGTAAAATATGAACAAATGTCACTCAAGGTCTCCAATTTTACCATTGAACAGCACATAGTTATACCGAAAATGTTCAACTGTACCACCAAATACGAAGACAGTAATTCGGACCATAAATCCGATATCGATTTAGACTATGATCCGGATTACAAAGCAGATACGTTAGCGTATTACAACACTATTCAAGGCACTGCAGATGCACCTCTGGACCGTAAATTGTCTCTTAGTTCCGCTTCTGTGCATTCACCTGGGGACCATACCTTCTACACATATAATCGTCGTGTGGCTAGTATAGATATAGACATCAAAGACGAACCGCTTCGCATCAAGACAGAATTAGAGACACATGACCTCCTATACCAAGGTATACCTGATACACATGTAGAAGAGATTTCGTACGAATGTGATATATGTCACAAACAATCCATTCAAAAACAAAAACTTTCATTATATATACGCAGAATGCATAATAAGAATAAATTGCCTGAATGTAATATTTGCCACAAGAATTGCTCCAGTAAGAGCAACTTGAAGGTACATATGCGCACACATGCAGGAGGGAAACCATATAAGTGTAATATCTGTCAGAAGCGATTAGCTAACAAGCGTATACTATCAAATCATATGCGCACACATACAGGAGAGAAACCATACGAGTGTAATATCTGCGATAATCTATTTACTACTGGTAGTAACCTTAAAGTGCATATGCGTACACATACAGGAGAGAAACCATATAAGTGTAATATTTGCAAGAAACGATTCACAAGGACGTATGAACTTATATGTCATATGTGCACATACAGGAGGGATATACTATATGAGTGTAATATCTGCCATAAACAATTTACTACTGGTAGTAACATTAAAGTGCACATACGTACACATACAGGAGAGAAACCATATGAGTGATATTTGCCAGAAACGATTCATTTGTAAATATAAACTGACACGTCACATTCGCATACATTCAGAAGAGAACGAATTTGTTTGTGATATCTGTCATAAACATTTCGATCAAAGCAGTAGCCACAAATTTCATATGCGCGCACATACAGGAGAGAAACCATACGAGTTTAATATCTGCCATAAACAATTCACTAACAAGTACATACTATCAAATCATATACACATACATATAGGAGAGAAACCGTTCGTATGTAACATCTTTCAAACGATTCAGTCGGAACAGTAGTCGTAAATTATATATGCGTACACATACAGGAGAGAAACCATATGAGTGTATTATCTGCAATAAACATTTCACTAACGAGCATTTACTATCAAATCATATGCGTACACATACAAGAGAGAAACAATATGAGTGTAATATCTGCCATAAACAATTCCCTAAAAAGAATGTACTATCAATTCATATGCGCACACATACAAGAGAAATGTAAGTGTAATATCTGTCAGAAACGTAATCTCGTAAAACATAAACGATCACATATAGGAGCTATAGGTTGTAAGTTTGTATGTTTACATCAGTTTCCACCATGTAAGTTTCAAATCTGATATAAACAATTCATTCAAAGTGGTGCACACATTTCATGTGAGCGTACTAATATACGTTAGAAGCCATATGAGTGTTAATTGATAATTCAAACGATTGACTAGGCAAGTGTGACTGGTCAATTCACAAACTGTTCACTCGCAGGAATACCATAAAAATTCATTTACGCGCGCATAGACGATAAAAATATATTTGGACATAAAAGATATTAACTGACAATAAGTTTGTTTCATTTCTTTTTTTTTTCTTTTTTAAATTGAATTCATTTCATAGACGATATATTCTATAGCCTACCAATGTGCCATTGTGATTATTACTCTTTGTTATTTAATTTAATGTGATTCGCGCGAACATTATTAGCGTTATAGTCAGAGCTATCTAATTATTTTTATTGTAATCTAGAGTAGATTTTACTTTTTATAATTTAATATGACAATAATTTTCTTTTTCTACATTATATGTGTATTGATTTAAGAATAGTTTTTATAACCACAAAGAATGTTACGTTTACTAATTGCAAAATTATTATATTTTTTATATATTATATATTTTGATTTCCATTTGAAAATAAATATATTATATATAATGAAAAATGTTTTTCATTTTTCTCTAAAACTTCCGATTAAATAATCGTGTACGGATTTGAACGGATCTGAACGGATTTCAGCGATTTAATTATTACCCCTGCCCAGTGGCGGTTTCTCTCGAGGCTGCGCGCCCCTCCTGAACATTGAGCGCATCACCATCAATATATAGTTGTATTATGATATTTTAATTATTTTTCTTAAAAGATGAAGCTTGCGCTACGATAGCACTCAACACAACACGGTGTGGCAGCGAGCAAGTATGAGTTACATGCATATGCACTCATCCTATCTATTGCAAACGGTAGAGTGAGAGCCACCGTATGCAGTATATCAGCTGTTTCTTTGGTTCGCGTATCGTATGCGCCGCAAACAAACTAGTGGCCCGGCAACGTGACGTCACGCTGCTTCTACAGCTAAGAATATATCGTTTTAAGCTATTCCGGGCCGCAATTCTTTAGCGTCCCAACAGAGAAGCCTAGTCTAGTATACAGGAAAATTGATATAGAATAGCCAGATAAAACAGTTGCATTGTTCTGTGTAGTTACGATGCTGCCACGTATTTCTCCAAGAATATTTCAAAATAGAATATATTGAATATATATAAATTGTATATATAATATACATAAAAATATAATGTATTGAATTTAATGATTTTGCATCCCTTTTAGGTAAGATTTCTTACTATTGTGTTACTTTTTAAGAAATGCGCCCCCCTCGATTGAAATGTCAAGAACCGTCACTGCCCCTGCTGCAAAGCTGTTTTTAATAGCGGCCAAATGATACTCGTTGAGGGCGACCAGTGCTACATTCTTGAAATTTTACTTGCATTTTTTTTGCTCCTAATTTCATTCCCTCTTACATAAAAGTATGATTTAATTGAAAAGTGTTGGTAGCTATGCAAGTGCATTGTGTTGCTAGCTACAGTTTACTGACACACAATGACGTACTTTACTGCATGTTGAACACATAAACTTAACCTATATCGTAGGTTCCAAATACATTTTTATTAAATTTACTTAAGTATATGTATCGTATTAGTTGCCGTATTACAATAATCATATCGAATTGAAACTAAAGCAAATTCACTATATATATATATAACAAAAAACTATTCATACACTTGCTTTAACAAATAAAGGGGTCCAATATATGTGTTTGAAATTTCATAATTGATTGCCAAACTACATTTCAACCGCTATGCGATTATGTACATCTAGCTACTTAATGCTTAGTTACGGTATTTGGGTGATATTCTATATTATAATTTAACACCGTAGTGATAATTTTAAAAATTAATCGATTCTTAAAATAATCGATTAATCCAAATGTGATCGAGCCAAGATTTTATTTTATATTATAACAAGGATACTTAACTTACGATACGACACGACATATGAAAACGTGGATAATCCTGATTGAAAATGTGCACTTAAAGTACCAGACCCTGAAATTATCGATGAATTTAAATATAAATCAGTGGAGTATGTACTATGGTAATTCCTTAAATTCATATTTAGAAATTGTATTGCAGCTTTTGACAAAATATGTACTAGTTCAGATGACATTTTTCAAGATTTCATTGCCAAATTTAATAGAGTTTTAAGTTTAATAGATTTAATTATCTGCATTATATTCAAGAAATAAATAGGAGATGATAGAATAGAAGAAGTGTCAGACTTTTCTTATTTAGGAAGTGGGATAATCGAAGTAAGGTAGATATAAAATGTAAGATAGCACAGGGTAGGAAGGCATTCGTAGAAAAGGAGCCGATTTTAAGATCAAATATTGACATGGGTATTAGAAAAAGATTTTACTGAAGGTATATGTGTGAAGTGTAGCATTGTAAGGGTGTGACAAACGTAGAATAGAAGCATTTGAAATGTGGTGCTATAGTAAGATTGGTTGGGAAGTAGGAGAGAAGAGAAGTATATGGAGAGTATTACAGAGCAGGAGAGATAGACTAGTACGTCATATTCTTAAACATGGGAGTATAATGTCATTTGTTACATAAGGTAAAGTAGAGGGAAAGGAAGGTGTAGGTAGGCCTAGATTGGAGCATGTGGATCAGATAGTGGAGGACATGTGGGATGAATAGCCATAGAAGAGGAGTTAGCTCAGGAGAGGTCGGCAGATGAAGTGCTGTTTCCAATCAATCCCTAGGATTGGGGGCTATCTAACTAACAAATATTATGCAAATTGCGTACCTTAATACTATTTATTTTCTAAATAAACAGTACATAAATCTTTTATGAAATACATGGCAAATAATGTTGTTTTAATATACTCTATATGTGGAAATTAAATTTTTTTGGTTGAAGGGCACATTGTAAACGTCTTTCAATTACTAGAACTGCCGTATAGAGGGAAAATAAAAACACAGGGACTAATTCACTAAGCTCCAAATAAATTTATTTTTAAAGATAAATATAAAATATATCAACTTACCAAAAAATACAACAAAACATAAAAATTATGCCTGCAATTTTCTAAAAGAAACTCAAATATGAAGGCAATAAAGATCGATAGGTACATTGAATAGGTATACTTCGTATTT
This sequence comes from Leptodirus hochenwartii, assembly GCA_947310635.1. NCBI lineage: Eukaryota > Metazoa > Arthropoda > Insecta > Coleoptera > Leiodidae > Leptodirus > Leptodirus hochenwartii. The sequence continues at coordinate 29,303,117 of OX371184.1, forward strand.
TATTATTATTTAAGTATTAACTTATTTTGCAACTTATTATAAGTATATACAGTTAATGCATCTTCAGCAGCACTGAAGATAGGCGTATAGCGCTTGAAATGTACATCTAGCTACTTAATGCTTGTTACGGTATTTGGGTGATATTCTATATTATAATTTAACACCGTAGTGATAATTTTTAAAGTTAATGCAATAAGTCATATAACATATAATCAATAAAATCCAATACATTCGAATAATAGTTACAAATCAATAAAATGGAATTATTAATATGTACTAATTTCTATCTATACCGTACATTCTATTTTATTTCTTAAATTAGTACTATCGGAATAACATAAAGTGGCATGTTAATCTAAAAAATAATAGTTTACTTTGCAGGCCTATAAACAATATATCACATAATTGTCATAGTTTCTTCGAAACATATGTTGAAGAATGATATAAAATCACACAATTAGAATTATTACATTGTTACGAAATTAATTTGCATATTTTGTCATACAAATGCAATTCTATCACAAATGTATTAGTATAGAATATCACCCAAATACCGTAAGTCAAAGCATTTAATAATTAGATACGCATTTCGAAGGCTATGCCCCCATCTTCAGTACCACAAGAAAAAAACTAAATAAAATACCTCTGTCACATTCTATGGCCTATAAATATGTAATCTTTATTTAATTTATTTTATAGAAACTAATTTTAATTTTGATTATTTGTGGTTTAACTATCTCTCATTTATTGTTATTATGTTGTTAATCGTATTTTATATTGTTCAGAAATTTATGTCATATTAAATGTCATTTATTGAAAAACTTCTGTTATGTTGAATTTTTATTCACAATTGAAACTAGATTTAAGGAGCATTTAGCTCATTTAAGATTAAATAGAAAAGATAAAAGTGCTGTCGCCGAGCATATTTTTGAATCGTCATCCTATTCAAATTAGTTCACAGTATAGCAATCACGGTGACAGAGGCATTTTATTTAGTTATTATCTTATGCTATTGAGAATAGGGACATAGTCTTCGAAATGCGCATCTGACTGTGAACTACAATGGTTTGAACTACAGTATTGGGGTGATATTTTATAAAATTATTTACACCGTAGTGACAATTTGAAAATTACAAATTAATGTTTATATTTTCCTAAACAGTAGACAGACAATTTATTGAAAACGGATTTCATAATGAAGGTGGGAAAAAATAGGTTAGGTACCAAACGATCACAAATAAAATGTATGTACTAACTGGATCTAAATGACAGAATTATATAAAATATGGATCTTCTTTGATTTTGAAAGATCTTTTCAGATTCAAATTTTAGAAGGGTGAAATAATTTCAACACCTCACGGTGCATCATTATCTAATAATGCGTCTTGTATTTTTTCATCTCAACCATTATAAGATGTATGTTGGTTAGCTGAGTCCGCATATGCGGTGTTAGCAGCTTATGGAAACGATGATAGTATTGCACAAGTTGCGTTAGCGCCAATTGTAATAGACTAGAGCCTGTGACTAGATTTGGAAAAGACAGCAACACTTCTCGATTTAGTTCCTCCAAGGATTTCTTCCAATTTGTGTTAAAGTGTCGCACTATATTCAAAGCATTAGGCTAAAATATGCAATAAATATTAGCAAAGTAGCCGATTGTAAAATGGCTGTAAAAAAAATTCTTCCGTTTTGTATTTATGATGTTTTTTATAGAAATTTATAATTAGGGAATCAAAATATTTATTAGTACAAATCAGCTTTAAAATTACATGTTTTTCCCTATTATAAATACCTAAGTGTCATCTGCATAACATGTAGCTATATATAGTTGGCAAAATCAAAATGGTCAAAATCGATCAAACTTGTATGTAAGGATTTTGTTATTATTCTAAATCATTTTACTGAAAGCAATTTTTGGGTAAAATCAAAATTGCGAAAGTTATAGAGAAGGGTCCATGGAAGTTGATAAAAACTTTATTATTTTTGCGAATTTTTCTAAAAAAAAATTCCATCGATTTGGCTAGTCGACTTGGGCAAATGTTGTTCATTCGGGTGAATTATTCAGTCATTCTGTATTTACATAAGAGAATAATTCACGATCAATTATTCATTATTCACATATACATGAATCGTTCGATCAGTCGTTATTTACGTTATATATATATATGGATAACAATAAACAACGAGTATTAATTAAAAGAATATTATATTTGGAAATGAACTTTTGCTCAAATTGAAATAAAACATTATTCGTGACTTAAAGAACATATATATTTACAAAATATATATAATTAAAATTAAGCAAGTATATTATATTTTTCGTAATTGTATTAATATTAACATAACTATGTTTTTATGGTTAAATCAAAATAATATATATATATGTATATAATAAAATTTGAAATCATATAATCACATTTCATCATTATTTGCATTTATAAATATGAGGTCCGTGACTCTTTTGCCACTTAGGCGTCTTCGGGCTTCTGTAATAATGTGCCCTGTCTTCGAGAATATTCTTTCACTGGGCACAGAAGTACTTATTATTGTTAATTTTTTTAATGCAATCGGATATAAATTTGGGTATAAAATTGGTCTTTGTTTCCACCACATGATAGGATCTTCATGTCTTAATAATATGGGTTCCTGTAGGTATTTATCTAATTCTTTTAGAGCATTCGATGGATAATCTTTTACTTTTTCAATAACTTTTGATATGTCCATATCAAAATCAGTCCAAATTGAATTACAATTCTCTTCTACGTTTCCAGCATTACTCGCATTGCGTTTAGTAGTTGTTTCTGTACCTTCGGTTTGAATAATACTATCATAATTTAAGCAGAGTTCTTCCTGCAGAGATCGTTTTGCTCTTTCAAAATAAATTTGCTCTGAAAATCCATATTGTTTGAACCGAGGATCTAAGAGTGTAGCAGTTGAATAGATCACCTGGCATTCAATATTAGAAAATCTATCTGTTAACTTTTGTAATAATCTGCTACACAACTTTTGTGCAGCGGGTTCTAATCCGCTATTTAAGTAGGATGCACAGCGTTTCTTCAACCCATTAACAATTAAAATTACTTTCGATATAGTTACCGATTTTTCACTACTCATTTCTTCAGTAGCACTTTTGAAAAATTCTAATATATTGCAACATTGCGTTATTATTTTAACATCTTCGGTTACAAGATTGTTAATATGAGGATTTTCCAAAGCTATGGTTGAAATTAAAGACTCGTTAATTTCAATCATTCTTTTAAACATATCAAATGTTGAATTCCATCTAGTAGCTACATCTTGCTTCACATGTAAAATTGGCATGTTTAATTGTAGCTGCTTTAATCTAAGTTTCTCACTAGCTTGAGGGCTGCGTTTAAAAAATTCAACGATTTTACCGACTTTAATTTTTATATCTGAAATTTCTGAAATTGAACTTTGTACAACTAAATTTAAATTGTGAGCAAAACACGACACATGCTTATAGCCACATAGCCTTACGGCTGCTTTCATATTTGCCGCATTGTCTGTAACTACAGCAAGGATTTTATTTTTTATGTTCCAGTTTTTCGCAACTCTGAGAATTTCTTCGGATAAACTTTGAGCAGTATGTCGGTCTGCAAGCGGAATACATTCTAACAAATTTGAATGAAGCTTAAAATCATTAACATAATGAACAGTTATAGCTATGTAACTTTCATTTGCAGTCGACGTCCATGAATCAGTCGTTAAACAAAATGATTCCGCAGAACAAATATTTCTCTTTACTTTTTCCTTTATGATTGCGTATATTTGTGGCACTAAAGTTGAGAATAATGTTTTTCTATCAGGAAGTTGATAATCCGAATTCAATTTTGACAAGAACGATTTAAAACGATGATTTTCTACAATAGTAAAAGGTAAATAATTTGTTACTAGCATATTTACCAAGCTCAAATTTAGATCTTTCATAGTTTTGTCACTCAATGGTTTTCTAAGAAGGGCATTTATCAACGATTGATTTTGGGTCGCTGGTCTTGAATGTACGTCGATCGAAATTCTGGAAGTTCTAGAAGTAGATGGAGTTACAACTGGATCATCTTCTTCATCTAATTTTCTTTCGATGTCTAGCCGTTCCGTTGGTTGTAATTTCATTAATGCTGCATGAACTGTTTTCAAGTGCCGCGATAAATTTTGCAACGATCCAGCTTTAAATGACAGTAATTTCGAACAATATTTGCACCTAGCTTTGAAATACCCATTATCTTCGAAATACGTCCAAATTTGGCTTGTTTGTTTGGGCATTTTGTAGCAATAATTTCACTACAAAGCAAATATTTTATTTTTTAAATGAAATTTTAAATATAATTTCTAAAGTCATACAAATTAATATTTATATACTTACGTTAATTAGGTTTAAAATTAAATAGGTTTAATTAAATAGGTTTAAAATATCTATTAGCTGGACCAGACAGTTAGAATCTGTTAAGACTAAATGACACTGTAGACACTGCTAGACTAATAAGATTTTTAATATTTATATTCGCAGAAAAGTGTTAACGCCTCCGATTATTTTACTATTATCTTATGCTTCAGTATCAGCAATACAATTCATATACATTTTCTTTGAAGATATCAAGTATCAATCGTAGGTAATACACACAACATTGAAAATAACACGCGTGTGCCTGTCGGGTGTAACAATATAATACTACATAGAAACATACGCCATACGTTCTATGTTGTATCGTTACATTTTCAGTACTGAATGCGAATAACGTAGTGAATAATTCATTTGAGAATATATAAGTGAATACAGAATATATAATTCAGTATAGGGAATGATGAATACGAATCGTTCACTTTGATGAATAGTTCAAACTGATCGATTCATTGGTGCATCCGGCAAGCCTATTGGGTAGAATAGCAAAACTCAACTATCTCACGGATTTTTTTTAAATACCTAAATAATTAAAGAATTTACAGATTTTTTTATCACTAAAGTTTGCAAAATCGTTAATTTCGTAGATATATCAAAACTTATTTTTTCTTGTCTTGTTGCTGCTATAGCAAAATCATTTGCCAAAAGAATTATTTTAATACCTAAATAATTGTACAAAATGTAAACTATTGTTGTAAATATAAAGAAAAGTTGACAAAATCGCTATTGTTTAAGATATTTTTTAAATTCTTTTTTCAATCATTTTGCTATTTTAGCTTAACATTTTACCAACAGAATTATTTTGATATCGATATAAACATTGATGTTGTAAACAATTCATTATTTTTAAAGAACTCAAAACAAAAGTTGCAAAATCTATATTTTTGCAGCGGATCGGATAGATATACATATATTATCTCGAATAATCATTTGAATTTTTTTCTTTATTCTTTATTGAAATATTGTCAAATGATTTTTGATTTCTGAATTAATATAAAAAATATATTCTGTTTCGCGGCTGTAGAAGAAAATTGAATATTCTTAGTATTGATGACAGATGTCTGTGTTACACAATCTATTCTAGTAAGAACATTTTACCTATTTTTATTTTTTAATGTAGGTTTTGTTATGAAAACTGTTTTATTTAGGATCATTCTATTTTTTAATATCCTTAATAGTATAGATAGTGCACTATTCGAATATGTACAAAATACTATCTCAGCGGTTGATAAGCAATCATTGGCTCTAGGTGTCTTTGTAGACTTCACTAAAGCTTTCGATTGTGTCGACCACAACTTGTTACTTGATAAACTTTACCGTTACGGAGTTCGGGGTATCCCACATAAGTGGTTTAAAACATACTTAACCGGCCGTACTCAATAAGTAAAATTAGATATAAATGGAGTCAAAACATGGTCTACATCAACAGTGATTTGCAAGGGCATTCGCCAAGGGTCAGTGATTGGTCCAACCCCTTTTGTCATTTATGCGAATGATATGGAAAGACATATTAATAACTTAAATTGTGACCTGAAGCTAGTTACTTACGCTGATGACACTAACCTACTATTTACAGGAAATTATAGCGCCACTATTGTACAAAATGCAAACTCGGTTTTGAACAGTTTATCGAATTGGGCTGAAAAAAATCATCTGCTTATAAATTTGGGGAAAACGTATGGAAATCTGTTCAAAACTGATAAGTCTACTAAATCCATTGAAGGCATTGTCCAAGTACAAAGCTCTGAGCTAGTTCTTAGCGACTCTGTAAAAATGCTGGGTGTCAAATTGAACTCCGGCTTAAAATGGGTGCCTCATATTGATGCTCTATGCAATCGTTTATCTACAATGTGTTACGCCTTAAGGGCCCTTTCAAAAAAATGTTCAATTACTATCGTCAAAAATATGTACTTCGCAAAATTTCACTCACTCCTTAAGTTTGGAATTATAAACTGGGGATTGGCTTCTGATAACCACAAAGTATTCATGCTACAAAAACGAGTAATTAGAATTTTAGCGCATCTTAAATACAATGAATCGTGTAGAGCTGCCTTTCTCTCGCACAAGATTCTGACGCTCGCAGGAACTTACATTAATGAAATAGCTTGCTATGTTCATGCAAATAAAGACAACTAGATATAAAGATCACTTCACAATCCCACCACATCACTTATCTCTTTTAAAAAAAAGTACTTTCTACAATGGTTGTAAAATTTATAATATATTACCGTTCTTCGAAACAACGCATTATTTCAAATCAACGATTCGGCTTCAGTACGCCATGGGTAGTCACAATGCTCAGTTGGGACAAAAAAAAAATTCAAATGATTCAAGATAATATCTATCCATGCTATTCGCTGCAAAAAATAACGATTTTGCCAACTTTTGTATTCATTTCTTTTTTTAAAAAGTTGTTTATAACATCAACATCTATATTGATTGAAAATAATTCTTTCAGTAAAATGTTATGCTAAAATAGCAAAATCAGTGAAAAAAAATGATTTTTTTAAATATCTTAAATATAGTGATTTTTCCAAATTTCCTTTATATTTTCAACAATTGTTTATATTTTCTAAAATTATCTAGGTATCAAAATAATTATTTTTGCAAATGATTTTGTTATGGCAGCAACATGACAAGAAAAAATAAGTTTTAATATATCTACGAAATTAACGGTTTTGCAAACTTTAGTAATAAAAACAATTATTTTATTATTTAAATAATTCTTTCGTGGCAAGATTTTGCTATACTAGCAAAATCGATGAAAAAGATTTTCTTTTAATTCGCAAAAATAAAAGTTTCTGCAACTTCTACGGGCGCTGGCAAAAAACTAAGAAATCGCTATAACTGTCACAAATTTGATTTTGCCAAAAAACTACTTTTTAGAATGATAGCAAAATCTTTATATATATGTTTGATCGATTTGGACAATTTTGATTTTTCCAACTTCATAGACCCGCTATATAATATGTTATTTTTGACCAAATTTACTTCTAAAACAAGATTTTCGTACAGCAATTAAACAAATTTACTCCTCAAATTGTAAATGCAAACACATAAGCCTATTGCCCTCCTCGCCTTTGATATTTCTGCATTTAAATCCAAAAGAATTAACATTGACCAACATCTACTGCATACTACGATTTTATTTTATCATTAAAGAATCCCCCAGAGTGTCCCGACTATTATTGCATTTATAAAAGCTGAAAATGAAATGACAATGTGTTTAATTTATAACAACTAACCTCGTCTTTTTTCAATAAATCGGCTTCTGCTTCGGCAGTTCCACCACACTTTTCTAATAGATGTTCGCAATCTTTGACATACTGTATCATCTCTCCAAAATGAGGTGATAATATTTCCTATTTTAGATGAAAATAAACATACATTTTAGAAACACGGCGAATACTAGCAATAATCTAATTTCTAATGCCCGGCTAAATAAATAAGCGCCTGAATATTTCCTTCAAATTATTCTTTATGATTATAAATTTATCATTCACTCTTACTGGATGAGACATGGGCATTAATAAAAACTTGATAAAAAGGCCCTATATTATCCTGTCTATGCAATGTAATTAATAAATAACTTTTCTTTTTGGTTAGTTTAGTTTGGTAACCCCTGATTTTGTTATTACGTGCTTGCGCTATTATAGCTCTGTTAATCGTTTTCTTAATTCATAAAAAGTACGATAGATGTCGCATGAAGTGAAATAATACTGATATTTGGTTCGATCAATTGTATAGCAATCCCCGTAAATGACAGAAGTATCTTTATTTGGTCTATTATTGTACTACTGAATAGATGGGGGCATAGCCTTCGAAATGCACATATAGCTATTAAATGCTTCGAGTTATGGTATTTGAGTTAGAGTAAAAATATTGGTATTAACAATGTATTCCTTCGATGTATTAACAATACAAGATTTGCTTTATTTTTTACTCTATTTTATGACTTAGTCGTGACTTGTCTTGAAATATCACTCAATTGTGGCAATACAAAAAAAAATATTGTAACTATTATGGCAGAAGAAGTCACAAGGAATATTGTATTCCGATTTCAATTTTTCTGTACGTTGTTTTGTTCTATATCTGTTTGCCAATATTTTAACAGATCAAAAGAGATATGGGATTTGCTATGTTACATCTATGGTACCAACATTATTTTATGTTATTTCCACTGTCACAAAATAATTAGTCCATAAATGCTTATTTTAAAACAAATTCTGATTTTGCATAAACATAACTAAGAAAATCTATCGTGCTTTATATCGGGCAGTTCTCTAAGGCCAGATGTAGCAAAAGCTCCGAAGCCTAAAGACGAAGTCATAGTTTGTAAAATACTCACCTGCACATATTCTGTGCTCCTCCATGTTAGCTGGGATCGAAAGGCTTGCGCTTCTTTCGATGTATCTCTTGTTCGTTCCATGACTACTGTCAACATCATATCGTAGTTATTGATAAGATAGATGAGCTGTTCTCTACGCTGCGGAAAAATTCCAGCCATTCTTAAAATAAACGATTCCACCTATAAAGTTATATGTAAAAATTAAACAAAAACAAATATAAAAAACCGTATGTCCTCTGTAGAAGTGGAATCTTAAATACCTCATCTTGAAGTTGTGCCAATAAATATGAAATTAACTCATTTGGAAATTGTTCGCTTATTCCAACTAGAGCGGCGCTGAATTCCGCATAACGACGAGAAATCTACATTTAAAATCAAAGAATGTGATCAACGCTTAAATTAATAAATTTTAAATTATGATTCGCTTTGTCCTAAATTTTACAGAAAGTATTCATATTAAATAGCATGAGTAAATTTTATGGGAGATATGTTAAAGTTGATCACCCTATATATAAAAAGTTATATATTTGTTAGATACTTGAAAGCTATATAATATTTTCTACACAATTTGCTGTATAGCATCAAACTAATGATAATTGAAGAGATACATTATACTATTGGTATAAAAGATGTTCAAAGATCATAAATCAATAGTAAAAGAAATATAAAGTGTAGTTTATTCGTATTGTAATGTGCCATTCTTCCATAGATATGTCATCACACGATACAAAATCACCAATGATGGAGGAATTTATAAAATACCCTAATACATTCAGTTTAAATTTTTGAAATCTATAAACTTGTGCAATCTATTGTAAGCAACAGTAAATGTTGTTCACGCAGTTGAAAACTAAGCATATTACAATTCTATGAAGTCCTCATATCAATACAGTGCGCCATTTTTCCAATATGGCGCACTATAAACTAGTTTTCTACAACATAAAATTCACCGATAGAATATGTAGTTCATGTTTTAATCTATTTTATGGAAATGATAGATATTCAAGTTCAACTTCGTAGGCATTTGATCATTGTTAACATATTTAAAAAATTGTCAATACTGTAAATAATTGTAATAATTAAATAATAATCACAAAAATGCCGTAACTCAATGCATTTCATACCTAAATGCGCATTTCGAAGGCTATGCCCCCATCTTCAGTAGCATAGATAAAAACTAAATAAAATACCTGTATCACTAATCGTGATTGCTATACAATTGATTAAAAAGTCAACATAACAGAAATTTTTCAATCTGACATATAATATTACCTATAAATTTGAACAATAGAAATATGACTAACGACGTAAACAAAGAAATAATAATAAATGAGGGATACTGAAACCAATATAACCAAAAATTTAAATGTTTTTCATTAAATAAAATAATTAGGCTAAATGGAATTGGGCCTCAATGGGCCTCAATCTGAATTCATTAAATTAAATTTCTATTTATGAACGAAATTAACTTTAAATGTTCTTTAAATCTCATCTCAATAGGTATCGTGTATGAATGAATTCAGATTCGGGCCCAATTTCTTCTTGTTTATTTAATTTATTTAATAAAAACTAATTTCACATTTATTTTATGTTATTTTAGTTTAGCTACCCCTCAATTATTGTTATTGTCATAATTTCTATTTTATTTTTCCTATTCTATTCTATTTCTATATTCGGTTTTATATTTATATTATATTATATTTCTATAGGCGATTCTAGCACTAAGAACGGTAGTAGAAAAAAGAAAGAGGGTAGGAAAGGTAACTTGCATAGCTTTTGTAGACTTAGAAAAGGCATTTGATAATGTAGATTGGGACATAATGTTTAGAATTTTAAAAGAAACGGGTATAGATTATAAGGATAGGAGAATAATTTTTAATTTATATAAACACCAAACTGCCTTAGTTAGAATTGAGGGGGAAGAAGAGGTAGCAAAAATAGGGAAGGGAGTTCGGCAGGGATGTACACTCTCACCGTTATTATTTAATCTATATATAGAAGATGCAATAAACAAAGTAAAAGAAGAGTATAGTGTAGGTGTGAATGTACAGGGAGAGAAAATATATATGTTGAGATTCGCCGACGATATAGCTATATTGGAAGAAAGCGAAAAGAATTTAGAAAGGGTATTGAATGGTATGCAGGCAGTATTGACTAGGGATTTTAACATGAAAATAAATATAGGTAAAACTAAAGTGATGAGGTGTGAAAAAGGAATGCAGTAGAAAAATGAGGATCTCAATAGGAGATAATAGAATCGAAGAAGTGTCAGATTTTTGTTATTTAGGCAGTAGAATCACAAAAGATAATCGAAGCAAGGTAGATATAAAGTGTAGGATAGCACAGGGTAGGAAGGCATTCGTAGAAAAGGAACAGATTTTAAGATCAAATATTGACTTGGGTATTAGAAAAAGATTACTGAAGGTATATGTTTGGAGTGTAGCACTGTACGGGTGTGAGGCGTGGACTATAGGAAAGGAAGAGAAGCGTAGATTACAAGCATTCGAAATGTGGTGTTATAGGAGGATGATGAGGATTGGTTGGGAAGATAAAGTAACAAATGAAGCTGTACTAGAGTTAGTAGGGGAGAAGAGAAGTATCTGGAGAGTGTTACAGCGTAGGAGAGACAGATTAGTAGGGCATATTCTTAGGCATGGGGGGGATTATGCAATTGATCATAGAAGGTAGAGTGGAGGGAAAGAGAGGGGTAGGTAGGCCTAGATTGGAGTATGTGAGTCAGATAGTTGAAGACGTTGAGATGAATAGCTATAGGGAGATGAAGGGATTAGCTCAGGATAGATCGGCATGGCGTGCTGTTTCCAACCAATCTTTAGGATTGCGGACTCTTTAACTAATTCGGTAATTTATGTCGATTATAGATATTATCGATACTTATTATCTATGCTTATTATCTTATTGAAAAAGTGCTGTTATATTGACCTTTTTATTTAATTGTATAGCAATCGGGATTAATAACACAGGAATTTTATTTTATTTTTATCTTATGCTACTAAAGATGCGGATATGGCTTTCGAAATTCGCATCTAGCTATTAAATGCTTTGAGTTAACAGTATTTGGACGTGTTAAAATAAAATAATTGAAAATTCCCCATGCATCTATAAATATTATGATGACCATATAACATTTCTTTGTTGCTAGAATGGGAGAATCATTATGCGTTTTTTTTTATAAAGACTTACGTAATGCGGTCCCATTTCTCTCTGAAATTTTGTTGGATCACAATCCCGTATACTGGCAATGTTTAAACGAAATAGTGTTTCCAATCGAGGTAGAATGAGATTTTTCATTCCTTCCCAATAACTATCTAGAGCCGGAACACAGCGTTTATGACACATTAACTGATATCGCAGTACCAAATGGAAACAAAGAAACAAAGCGATTGCGTCATAACAGTCACCAACAAAAGATTCTAAGCTTTTCTAAAAAAAAAACATATAAATAACTAAATTTTATCACGCAATTTTTCAAATTCATATCAACCATTGATGTTATTTACCAGTAAATGTTCGCATGTTTTACCCATAATAGAATCAAATAAGTTTTGAGCCAATACATCAGTAACGATAAAGAATTCAATTAGAAATAAATATTCTCTGCAAGCATTGTCCACCAACGCGTATTGCTCGCTTCTAAATAGCGATTCAAAGTGATACTGCAATCGAATTTTTTTTAGCTTTACTTTATAAATAAGATTATGAAACAGTAGAACAGCAGTAGTAGATATTTTTATATAATATAATATAATATAATTCCCACAAAATGGGCAGTCAGCGGCCAACATTGACCATTTTAGACGCCGCTATTTACATACAATAATATTAGGATATTAGGAACATATGGCAAGGGTGGGAAGCCTGTTACTATAGCGGTTCGCTATTCCGCTAATGCTTAGTTAATTGTATCCCAACTAAGAACGGTACCGATTATTGAAGGATAGGTGGCGCCGAGCTACGGTAATACATCCAAGCACTGACACCTAGCGTGACGTTGCACAACTCTGGTTATCGATGCTCAATGCATTACCCGCATAGGCCACTCGATTTAAACGCTATGGAGGATGATCAGCATACGGAAGGTACTTAAAGAAGTATTCAACTGTCTAAAAACGTATAAACGTACCCGATTTTTCGATTGCGTATGTGGAACGATAATAGGCGCTTCTAACTGTTGGGCTAATACATCACCGCGACTGCCAATTGAGAACACAGTTCCCTTATGTTTCAAACTAGACTTATGAAAAAGACTTCTGGCCGCCGTATCTTCAATTCCCATTAAATCGTCCTTATTAGTCGACTCCTCGTATTGCAATTTCATGATCCTCGTCGAATACGATTTGAAATACGAAAAGTATATTTTACTCATCGTATCGATGTATTCATTTTGTATTTCTCGGGCAACATTACGCTCGTTGGCCAGCACGAATTTATAGTAAAAACGATGTTTTAATAACGTATTTTGCGGCACTTGATAATTAGTCATCGGCTTCCTGAATTTATAAACCTGCTCCAACATGTAAGTCCGAATTTTGGCGATTGCTTTAATCCGGAGTTTCTCCAAAATTTCTTTGACATCGGCGCAGGATTTCGATTCTTTGAAGCTCTGTTGTTTAACAAAACCGATTTTATGATCTAACGACTGCAAGTGCGCCATGAATTCGGCATTTGTAACGTTTGTGTCCATAATACCGATAATAAGGGACTCCGGAACAGCCATATCGTCGATGAATTGACTCAGCGGCCCCCTGACAGACTGCCGGTTGCTCAATTCCAAATTCATAGCGACCGATTTTCGTTGCAACGACATTATTTCGGTGCTAATGCTGCCCAGGTCACTTTGAAAATCTAATAGCATATTTTCCATACGTTCGAGTATCTTATCGCAGTCGGATATTTGATTGTGAAGACACGCGATATTGTGGCTTTCTTTGATATAGTCCTGGATCGATTTATTCTCACCATCTTTTAATTCTTTTTCTATTTGCTTGGAATACTGCCGCAGATCCGTACCACTTTTTAGTATCTCTTGGACGACATTATTCTCGAGATTCTGCTCTATATGTATTGAACATATATCCATTGCTTCTCAGCAATTTTAAATAAATATCTACAATAGAATAAATTGTGAATAATGTTAATTTATTTACCCACGTATTGATATAGCTTTTATTCATAGGTACATTGAAATTTGAAACTAGGTTATAAAATTATTAACAGAAGCAATGACAATGTATATGTCATTGAGGGGTTCAGTGCAATAACTGGATATCTCAATTTCTCAGTGAATTTGAGATGTAAGGGACTTCGAGACAACAATTAGCATGATTATCGCATAATACCACCACCAATGCCAATGTATAGATTGTCATTGCTACTACACCCTCACGTAGGGTTAGACCAGAAGAGAAGGATATATTATAATAGTATATTAAAGAACGAGTTTCATAAGGCAGGTTTTATTGCACGAGTTCAAATTCGGTGCTACGCACCTCGTTTTCTAAACAACGAGTGTTATAAATGACTTATGAAATGAGTTTTTCATACTATTTTTTCTAATTTGTTTCTTTTATGATTCCCTTTTTAAATAAAAAAATCGAAATTTGAAAATTTAGGGAATTTTTTCACTATTGGTAGTAACTATTGACACATTTGAAACATTTGAAATAAATTGTCAAATTAAAATTAAACTATTTGTTGCTTTCTTTTGTAGTTTGACGTTTGATAACTGGCAAGCAGAGCTATCAACTTTGAAACAGTAAATTGCCCTATGCTATAAGCGAACTCAAATTCGCTATAAACGAACTCATTTGGGTTCGTTAATAGCTCTATTAGAATCGCAAATTAGAAAATAGTATATTAAAGAACGAGTTTCATAAGGCAGATTTTATTGCACGAGTTCAAGTTTAGAAAACGAGGTGCGTAGCATCGAGTTTTCTAAAGAACAAGTGTTATAAATGACTTATGTGAGCCTAAGCTTGTGAGACAATTCACGGTCCATAGGTACATCTGCTGTGCGCGATTCAGTATAATAATCCGCTAAAGCATCTGAATTGTAATCCGGATCATAGTCTAAGTCGATATCGGAATTAAGGTCCAAAATTGCTGCCTTCGTTTTTGGCTGTGCGATTATGCATATTTGAGGTTAATTTCTTTATCAAATAAATATTAGTTGATAAGAATTTCTTAAAAAACATAAGTGAAGGACTATTGGAACTACACATAACCCTAACTATTAGCGAGAGCGAAAATCTATAGAATTTCTTATTAATAGCAGAATTAATGGACCAACATAGAAATATAACACCAATTTTAAATATCTATGAAAATAAATAAATAATTGAGTTTTCTACACCAATAATTATCTATAATAATTTTCTTCGTGCCCAATACTTCATTTGCTGATGTAGTCAACCGATCCCTAATTCATTTGCCGGACAGTTCCGCGCATATTTACGACAGAATACATAAACTGTGACTCCCCTCTCGAATGTGGTTTGAGTTTATATATGATCGTGTGGAACGCTATAATATTATCTTTAATTTGAAAGTTGGTAAGTTTAACAAATGTTGAAAATGTATTTATAATATATATAGTGTTTTTTTTTCAGTACACAAAAGTAAAACGTTCAATCCAGAAATGTTCGACAATACCGCCAAAACCGAAATCACTTATGTAGATATTAAATCCGAAATCGAATATGATCCGGATTACAGTCCAGGTACTTTAGCGGATTATGACACAGATTCGCGCACTGCGGATGCACCTAAGCCACTTAAATTGTCTCCTAGTTCCGCTTCTGTGCATTCACCGGGGGACTATACCTTCTACACATATGATCGTCGTGATGCTAATATAGATATAGACATCAAAGTCGAACCGCTTCGCATCAAGATAGAATTAGAGACACATGACCTATACCAACATATACCTGAAGAGATTTGGTACGAATGTGATATGTGCCACAAACAATTCCTTCGAAGAGATAAACTTTCATTACATCTACGCAGAATCCATAATAAGGACAAAATGCATGAGTGTAATATTTGCCACAAAAATTACACCAGTAAGAACAACTTGAAAGTACATATTCGCACACATGTAGGAGAGAAACCATATGAGTGTAATATCTGCCAGAAACGATTCACTAAGAAGAATGACCTTACACGTCATATGCGCATACATACAGGAGAGAAACCATATGAGTGTATTATATGCCATAAACGTTTCACCAACAAGCATGTACTATTAAATCATATGCGTACACATACAGGAGAGAAATTATATGAGTGTAATATTTGCCAGAAACGATTAACTATGAAGAATGACCTTACACGTCATATGCGCATACATACAGGAGATAAACCATATAAGTGCAATATCTGCCAGAAACAATTCACTATGAAGAATGACCTTACACGTCATATGCGCACACATACAGGAGAGAGACTACATGAGTGTAATATCTGCCAGAAACGATTCACTATGAAAAATGAACTTACACGTCATATGCGCACACATAAAGGAGAGAAACCATATGAGTGTAATATCTGTCAGAAACGATTCACTATGAAGAATGACCTTACACGTCATATGCGTATACATACAGGAGAGAAACCATATAAGTGTAATATCTGCCAGAAACAATTTACTGTTGGTAGTATCCTTAAGTTACATATGCGCACACATACAGGAGAGAAACCTTATGAATGTAATATCTGTGAGAAACGATTCACTATGAAGAATGACCTTACACGTCATATGCGCATACATACAGGAGAGAAACCATATAAGTGTAATATCTGCCAGAAACAATTTACTGTTGGTAGTATCCTTAAGTTACATATGCGCACACATACAAGAGAGAAACCATATTATTGTAATATCTGTCAGAAACGATTCACTAAGAAGATTGACCTTACACGTCATATGCGCACACATACAGGAGAGAAACCATTTGAGTGTATTATATGCCATAAACGTTTCACTAACAAGCATGTACTATCAAATCATATGCGTACACATACAGGAGAGAAATTACATGAGTGTAATATATGCCAGAAACGATTAACTAACAAGCATATACTATCAAATCATATGCGCATACATACAGGAGAGAAACTATATGAATGTAATATCTGCCATAGACGGTATTATAACAAAACCTCTTTCACATGGCATATGCGCACGCATGCAGAAAAGAAAGCGTCTAAGTAAGATATTTAGCATGAGCGATTTTGTGACAAAATTCATGTCAAAAAGCATGTATACTTATGGGAGAATACTCATATGAGTTTAATATCAACTGTCAATATTTTAAACAAGGCCCCTTTTAAAATAAGCGGATTACAAGTTGAGAAACATAACAATACATATATGAAAGATATATATCGTTACATCTGCTATAATCTGCTAGTACGCGTAACATATACATGAGGATGACATGTATTCGATGTACTATAATTAATCAATTAACAAGGTAATAAAGGTAATAAAGGCATACATTATAGTAGAACATACCACAAGCCAGTGTCCATTAAATATAAATATAATCTTATTACTTTGAATTTCCATGCATATGTACATTTATTTTGAAATAATTTTTAAGAAATTGTAAAATTAGCTTTTTACTTTTATGTAAATACATTCATAGTTTAAGCAACAACCTAGAACAGTCAGAAGATTGCTGTTTTGATATTACTTCTTGCTGAATTGCTGCTCCCAAGTGTATTCAAATAAAAGATGATGAATATTCTCTCATTATCATAACCATTGGGGTTAAATGTTGGAGAATACAGTAGAAACACTAGTGAATTAATTATAAGATAAAATTATAATTAATTAATTAACCTATAAATCTTTTAAAACAATAAAAATTAACAAGTAGCAGTAAAAAATATTGGTTTATGAAATTTAAAATCATCAAAAATAAATAAATAAATATATGCCATTTTTGAAGTACTCCTGTAATGTTGACTTATTTATTTAATAGTATAAGATAAGATAATTTTTATTTATGTTTGTATACATATAGTATTTACATACGTCTTAAAATTTCAATAAACGGAATTGCAATAAGCCTAAAATTACAATATTCAAAAAAGTTTAAGGCTATTTAGAAACTAGGTTCGAAAATCACATGTTAAAAATTCACTAATACTATAGTACGCTTTGGATTTCAATAGTTTTATAATATTTAATTTTAAAAGTTAATAAATCATGTTCCTTACTTCTGTGGATAATTTGTTAAACAATTTGAAAGGTAAGTAATAACTACTCTTTTGCGCCTTGCTTAATCTACAGAATTCTAATCTAGTCCTGTCTCTAAATATTGTGGTATGGTTATGGATATCTTCCTGTAAGACAAAGTTATGTTGATTGTTATGGGCATACAGGAGACACTGTAAAATATAAATACAGGGAAAGGTGAGAATGCCGCAATTAATAAAAACATGTTTGCAATCTTCTCTGTATTTAATGTTTCCTATAATTCTAATGGCACGTCTCTGAAGTCTAAAAATTCTATGTCTACCAGAGCCATAACTCCAAGCAAGAATCGCATAGTTTATTGACGATTCGCAGAGACCATAGTAGCACTTTTTAAGACTATCGCAGATACAGAGCTAGACAAATTTTTAATAACAAAAATATCTCTAGCCAAGCGCTGCGATAACTTAATGATATGGTTATACCATAATAATTTAGGATCTATATCGACCTAAAAATGTAACAGTCCGACAGATTAAGATTAGTGGGTTCTACAATTCTTAATGTGGACAATAGAATATTTGTTTTTGATTCATTCAGTTTTAGCTTATTTGCATTGAACCATTCTACGGCTCTCGACTGTGCTGAAATACATTTAGGTTCTAGCGTAGCAAAATTGTTACTATTGATCGTTATTGTTGTGTCCTCAGCATGCATATAGAATGCAGTTATAAGCTGACATATAGTCGGTGAAATGATTTATGAAAATTAAAAATAACAACGGGCCTGATATTGACGTTTGCGGTACCCCTATTTTAATACTCTTATCAGATTTGATACCATTGTAGGACACCACTTGTGTTCTATTAGTAAGGTAAGAGGACATTAATTTTACGCCATTAGATGAGAAATTGTACTTCTTAAGTTTTTTTAGTAAAATGACGTGGTCAACACAGTCAAAGGCCTTGCTTAGGTCCAGAAAAATTGACAGTCTAAAATCTCCTTTCTCAAAACATGCTATTGTCCCATTTACAAATTGTACTATTGCATCAGCAGTACTGTTTTTGCGTCTGAAACCAAACTGTTTTTTTATTAAATAAATTATTGTCTTCGAAGAAATCATAAATTCTTTTCGACATAACTTTCTCTATTATCTTAGAGTAAACTGGAAGCAAAGAAATAGGGCGATAGTTAAATATGACCGAAATAACTTCCTTTTTTAGTATTGGTATAACCGACGCAAATTTGAGACTGTCCGGAAAAACTGATAAACTGACAAACATACAGGAGAGAAACTATATGAGTGTAATATACGCCAGAAACGATTCACTATGAAGAATGAACATGCACGTCATATGCGCACACATAAAGGAGAGAAACCATATGAGTGTAATATCTGTCAGAAACGATTCACTAGGAAGAATGACCTTACACGTCATATGCGCACACATACAGGAGAGAAGCCATATGAGTGTAATATCTGCCAGAAACGATTCACTAAGAAGCATGACCTTACACGTCATATGCGCACACATACAGGAGAGAAACCATGTGAGTGTATTATCTGCAATAAACGTTTCACTAACAAGCATGTACTATCAAATCATATGCGCACACACACAGGAGAGAGACTATATGAGTGTAATATCTGCCAGAAACGATTCACTAAGAAAAATGAACTTACACGTCATATTCGCACACATAAAGGAGAGAAACCATATAAGTGTAATATCTGCCAGAAACAATTCACTATGAAGAATGACCTTACACGTCATATGCGCATACATACAGGAGAGAAACCATATGAGTGTATTATATGTCATAAACGTTTTACTAACAAGCATATACTCTCAAATCATATGCGTACACATACAGGAGAGAAATTATATGAGTGTAGTATATGTCAGAAACGATTCACTATGAAGAATGGACTTGCACGTCATATGCGCACACATAAAGGAGAGAAACCATATGAGTGTAATATCTGTCAGAAACGATTCACTAAGAAGAATGCCCTTACACATCATATGCGCATACATACAGGAGAGAAACCATATGAGTGTAATATCTGCCAGAAACGATTCACTAAGAAGAATGACCTTACACGTCATATGCGCACACATACAGGAGAGAAACCTTGTGAGTGTATTATCTGCAATAAACGTTTCACTAACAAGCATGTACTATCAAATCATATGCGCACACACACAGGAGAGAGACTATATGAATGTAATATCTGCCAGAAACGATTCACTAAGAAAAGTGAACTTATACGTCATATGCACACACATAAAGGAGAGAAACCATATAAGTGTAATATCTGCCAGAAACAATTCACTATGAAGAATGACCTTACACGTCATATGCGCATACATACAGGAGAGAAACCATATGAGTGTATTATATGCTATAAACGTTTCACTAACAAGCATGTACTATCAAATCATATGCGTACACATACAGGAGAGAAATTATATGAATGTAATATATGCCAGAAACGATTAACTAACAAGCATATACTCTCAAATCATATGCGTACACATACAGGAGAGAAATTATATGAGTGTAATATCTGCCAGAAACGATTCACTATGAAGAATGAACTTACACGTCATAAGCGCGCACATAAAGGAGAGAAACCATATGAGTGTAATATCTGTCAGAAACGATTCACTATGAAGAATGACCTCACACGTCATATGCACACACACACAGCAGAGAGACTATATGAGCGTAATATCTGCCTGAAACGATTCACTATTAAAAATGAACGTACACGTCATATGCGCGCAGATAAAGGAGAGAAACCATATGAGTGTAATATTTGCCAGAAACAATTCACTATGAAAAATGACCTTACACGTCATATGCGCATACATACAGGAGAGAAACCATATAAGTGTATTATATGCCATAAACGTTTCACTAACAAGCATGTACTATCAAATCATATGCGTACACATACAGGAGAGAAATTATATGGCTGTAATATATGCCAGAAACGATTAACTAACAAGCATATACTCTCAAATCATATGCGTACACATACAGGAGAGAAATTATATGAGTGTCATATCTGTAAGAAAGGATTCACTATGAAGAATGAACTTACACGTCATATGCGCACACATAAAGGAGAGAAACCATATGAGTGTAATATCTGTCAGAAACGATTCACTATGAAGAGTGACCTTACACCTCATATGCGCACACACACAGGATAGAGACTATATGAGTGTAATATCTGCCAGAAACGATTCACTATGAAAAATGAACTTATACGTCATATGCGCACACATAAAGGATAGAAACCATATGAGTGTAATATCTGCCAGAAACAATTCACTATGAAGAATGACCTTACACGTCATATGCGCATACATACAGGAAAGAAACCATATGAGTATTATATGCCATAAACGTTTCACTAACAAACATGTACTATCAAATCATATGCGCACACATACAGGAGTGAAACCATACGAGTGTAATATCTGCCATAAACGATTCCTCAGAAAGTATGGACTATCATGTCATATGCGCACACATACAGGAGAGAAACAATACGAGTGTAATATCTGCAAGAAACGATTCACTAACAAGCAGATACTATCAAATCATATGCGCACACATACAGGAGAGAAACCATACGAGTGTAATATCTGCAAGAAACAATTCAATAACAAGCAGATATTATCATGTCATATGCACACACATACAGGAGGGAAACCATACGAGTGTAATATCTGCAAAAAACTATTCTCTAACAAGCAGATACTATCAAATCATATGCGCACACATACAGGACAGAAACCATACGAGTGTAATATCTGCAAAAAACGATTAAATAACAAGCATATACTATCAAATCATATGCGCATACATACAGGAGAGAAACTATATGAATGTAATATCTGCCATAGACGGTATTATAACAAAACTTCTTTCACATGGCATATGTGCACGCATGAAGAAAAGAAGCCGTCTAATGAGATATTTACCATGAGCGATTTTGTGACAAAATTCATGTGAACATGAAGATTATTTATTCATATTTACCAACGAATACTAATTCTATAGTCTAATATAAATTTGCGCAAGATATCATATTTATAAATTTTATTATGTACTATTTTACAAACAGTAAATATAAATCAAATGTGGTTTTGCTACTTCTTTATTATATCATCATATGAAAATGCCTACCGTTGCATCTTATTTTTTAAGCTACAAATTGAATGTTTCTTATTATATAATATTACACAATAAAATAGCTTATGCACTAAATGAATCTCATTACAAATTTATAATCACTGCTATAGAATAACTTAACTAGAATATTTAAATCTAGTACAATCGTGAATTCATAGCGGTATCAAAAGCAGTCCTTCCCACTTTTTGTGGTACTTTAATTTGAAATTATACGAATGCTTATCTTCGGCATAAGAAATAAATCGCTACGACAATGTATCGCTGAAGCAAGTTCATTTATTGTATTCGTTATATTTTATATATTTCAGTCCCTTGAAAAAAGAAAACCTTATTTACTGTTATAATGTTATATATTAATATTGCGAACTCTTACTTATTTAAAATCTGTAATGCAGGTGCAATTTAGTAATTATAGCGATAACAGAACCAGCCTTATCTTACATTTTGCGATACTCCAATATGAAATTTGATGGGGTAAAATGTGGTTTACGGTAAAAATTCCTAAAAATCCGGCGTTAATTTTTCTGTGTCCAGGAAGGTCCAAAAACCATAAAAACCAAAAAAAATCGAGGCGGCAAAGATAAAGTGGTCGAAATCGATGAGAGCAAATTTGGCCGTCGAAAGTACCACAGAGGTCATCGTGTCGAAGGTCAGTGGGTGTTTGGAGGCTATGAAAGGGGGACGGGACGAATATTCATGGTCCCTGTGGAAAAAAGGTAACTTGTTTGGCTTAATTTTTTGCTTAGCAGCTTTTTTTACAGTTTTTTGAACAAAAAAATGCTATTCAAGTGATTGTTTCCGCCTGGTTTTTTCAATTCAGTGTTAAAGTTTCCACCCTAAAAAGGCCTAAAAACCCTCATTCCTCAAAATATGCATATTTACCGTAAACGTAATTCGCTCCAAATGATGTACAGTATTTTCGTTGGCATAAGATACTAATTCGTTGCGAGTTAATAGCTGCAACCGTTCGCTTATTTTTTGAACTCGTATTGCTGAATATAAAACTTCTTCGATACTTTAGGGCATCTTACAAAAGTTCAATACGTTTTGATTATTTACTACAAACAGCTGACCGGAGAGGTACACGTCTGAAATTAGAGGATAGCTCGTAATAGCGATGCATAGTCATCTCTTTTACGAATATCGAATCCATGCAACGTTGCCAATAATCGTAGAGTTTCCATGTTTAGGATAGTTGATGAATGAATATTTGACGAACTGTACACTTTGGGATAAATTACGGGTAGGATACTTGAGCAATGACGATAGGATAGACGTCGTTTATCCTAAACCGTGCCGGACGGCTATTTAATATAATAGGATACTTGAATATTAGCAATAATGACCGTAGGATGAATGACGAGTAGGAGGAATGGTCGGTAGTATATATGGTTTGCTCTGAATGATAACGACTGTGTTAAATTAATTGATATTGAACATAGAACATCTATGTCATCTTTATCATAGAACATAGATCATTGTATGATGTGATGTTATGGCTTCAAATACATGTATACTCAAATGCATTTCATACTGCAACATTAGGAGCTTTTGCAGGGTACCCTCTCCTTTGTTTTCCTCGATAAAATTAATTTTATATGAAAGTACATTCAATTTGATATCTCCTGTGAAAGATTCGTGTGGTTCCAAGATAATACAACCGAATGAAAATTAAATCCGTGCACAGGCGCCATTGTCCATAGAATTGGCAATTTGAACTTACCCCCATTTTTACAATTATATTGACTAATTGTTTTTAATCTTGTGTACCTGCTGAACATTAATTTTCATTTTGGAGCCCCGTACAAGTATCATCAATAATAATATTCTATAGAAAAGCACTCGTCTGCACAAGTTCAGACTTGAAAGCGCAATCACAATTCGTGACAGAGGTATTTTATTTAGTTTTTATCTTATGCTACTGAAGATGGGGGCATAGCCTTCGAAATGTACATCTAGCTACCTAATGCTTTAAGTTACGGTATTTGGGTGATATTCTATACTAATATTTAACACCGTAGTCATAATTTTTAAAAAGCCTTATACCATGTTTACCGGAGGCGGTTTCTTTCGAAGCCGCAACGCCGCGCGCCCCTCCTGAACATTGAGCCCCTCCTGAACATTGAGCCCCTCCTGAACATTGAGCCCCTCCTGAACACAACCGTAGATATATAATTGTATTGCGATATTTTATCTCGGCATTATTTCTCCTAAAAGATGAAGCTTGCGTCGCGATAGCACTCAACACAACACGGTGTGGCGACAAGCAAGTATGATTTGAATGCATATGCACTCATCCTATCTATTGCAAGCAATAGAGTGAGAGCAATCGATGCAGTATATCAACTTTTTCTTTGGTATCGTATGCGCCGCAAACAAACTAGCGGCCCGGGTAGCTATAGCAACGTGACGACACGCTGCTTCTACAGCTAAGAATATATCGTTGTTTTAAGCTATATATCGCGATTGTTTAGCGACCGAACAGAGAAGCCTAGTCTAGTTTACAGGAAAATGCATATAGAATAGCCACATAAGACAGTTGCATTGTTCTGTGTAGTTACGTATGTTCGATTTTGCCACGTGTTTCTCCAAGAAAATATTTAATAGAAATAATTTAATAAAAATTAATAGTGTTAGTTCTTTATTGAAAATAGGGTTTTGTAGACTTTCTCTTGAGGACAAATTAAAAGTTAAAGAATTAGGTAGGCCATTGCCTGATTTAAATTTATAACAAACTTGTGCAAGGAGTGCTTATATCAATGGAAGATAGAAGTGCGGAATACCACTTTCAAGAAATGATTGAATTTAATCATTTTGCATCGATTTTAGGTAAGATTTCTTACTATTATGTTATTATTACAATTCGCTTTATTGGTGACAATAACATACAACAAAAATACATAATAATAGACTTTTTAAGAAATAAGTCACCAAAAGGATTGTAATCAAATTGGTGAATTATGCCGAACATGTTTCACCTTTGGTCTTCCTCACAATCCATATTTACATTTAAAAAAAATTTACTTATATACTAGATTAAAAAGAACAAAAGATTAAAAAACACAAAATCAGAACATCTCATTTACATAATATAAAGAATAACACAATAGTGTATATAATTACAGTGGAGACAAATAATTATTCATTCATGTAACGTTAAAATTATTGAATTAAAATTAACATAATACCAAGCACTTAGCAAAGTTATTGCAAAATTATAGCTTATTGGTCTTGAATGGATTTTAAAATTAACAACAATTTCTTCTTAAAACTTGTGACAGCTAATATTCTATTATTCAGTGGAATCGAATTAATTGTTTCTATTAAGCTGTATATAAAGGCTTTTTTGAAACTTTCGGTTTTATGATATGGTATGGTCAATAGACCTTTATTTTGAATATTCAAATGATGAATATCCGTTCTAAAATTAATTAGATCGTAAAGATAAGGCGGGTATTTTTTGAAGTGAAACTTCTATAGGCGCGGTAGGGCAAATTGGCCTGAACGTACGAAAAGTGAAACGCTTCTCCGACTACAACCGGCAGTTGAGAGGAAAGAGAGGGAGAATCGTTTCTACTCTCTCCGTCGAATACGTCATACACACCACACGCTTGCGCCGCGTGTAGTGTTGTATACGTAGCATAAGGCAACCAATAGACGCTTGCGTATTTTATTATATATTACACAAACACAGCTTAATCTTTTAGCTAACAATTTCCATTGTGTAAAAAGTGAAATGGAGAAAAAGACAAGTACAGACAGAGTGCGAGCCTTTAGAGAACGGAAGAAAGCGAATAAACCACCAAGAAAAGTGCCAACCAGTACCTTGGAAAGAAGTGGAGAGTATCGAGCCAGGTAAAGGGCGTTAAAGAAACACGGTGGACAACATAACCTTCCAACGACCTCAAATACACTGGAGGAATCGATACCGTCGTTAAGTGAGGACACAGTGAGTGGTATAGAGAATTTGAATGCCACTGATTCAGTCTACACTGCCACTACACGTGAAGATACACGCGGTGTGAGAGATCAACGAATTGAATCTGATACAGCTGAGCCATCGACAAATAGAAATGCACCCACTAGTGCATCATACACTAAATTTACATTCTTTCAACCTGCTCATCGCGAATTTGATAAACAATTTTTCAATAATCCGCTAGGTACAGTGTGTTCCATATGTGATCGAATATGGTTTAAGAACGATGTGAAACCTGTTGAACCTAAGCACGAGCAACTTTTGCACATTGCGTTTCCAGCCATTATCATTGAAGATGTGATAGCGTTCAATTCATGCCGAAATGCTCTCACTCGGAATACCATTCCAATGTTATCGAGGTCAAATGGTTTTGTCTACCCAGAATTACCTGATCATCTACCAAAATTAGATTTAGTGTCGGAGAGGTTAATTTCACCCAGAATTCCATTTTTGCAAATTCGACGTTTACGACATGTACATGCTCAACATGGGATTTATGGGCAAATTATTAATGTTCCAATATCTATGAATACGATGGTGAATCATTTGCCAAGAGACATTGATGTTGATCATTGTATTAATGTCCACATAAAAAGAAGAAAAATACACAGTTATTTAATTGGTTTGGTATGAAAAAGAACTATAAAAATATAGCTACAATATTTAATCCAAACTCCTCTTTATAGACTGTACGACATTACAGTTAATAATGCTTTCGTTGATGATCCGAGTGTCAATCAAATTCCACCAGACGCAATAAGTGAAGTTATACCAATAGAAGAAAGTCTTATAGCACAACAACAAACAGTCCTATGGAATGAGGAGAAATATCTTCGCATTGCACGAGGAGAAGGAAATATACCAAAAAGTTTACTTTTCGATGAACATGCAGAGGAATTATCAATTCCTGCTATTTATTTGGGACAATTCAGAGTGTTTCCGGATGGAGTACATATGACTCCGTTCATGATGGCCACGAGTGAGCTCAGACGTTCAGATCGATGTGGAGTAACTCCGCATTATCTTTTATACATGGCGATGAACATAATGAGATTAAGGGTGAGAGATTGATCAATAATTAAACCTAGATTTCTTGCTGATTTTACTGGAATAAGTTCAGTATGTTCAAGTTGCAATTTGATGTCATTTTTATACAAATTTAAATTTGTCCTATTACCAAATATCATTAGAGATGTTTTCCCTGCCTTTATTTTTAGTGAGTGTTTATGCGATATATGCATTATACTGTTCTATATTATATGCATTATACTGTTCAATATATTTTTTTTTACATGCGACCTCGATTGAAATGTCAAGAGCCGCCACTGATGTTTATAATAGTTAGTATTGCAATGACAATGTATACATAAACGTTGCAAGTCCATATACGAAAACGAATCAACTTTAAGCTGTTGATTTTCATGTGGCGACATCTGTCGATATCTTTCCCACGAGAACTTGGTGAAGATAACTGAAGACTGCGCTAGTATATTGACCAAATACACGGGAATGTAATTTTGATAATTTGCCACTTAGTGTGGCGCCATTGTCTCCCCATAAGCAACATGATAATTAAATTCAATATGCGCGTTGCGTCCCCAATCGACTTAAATCAAGCATTCGATTACTGTGCGCGGGAAAATACGAAATGGCCAGGGTCAGCTGTTCCGACGCCAGCAACATCAAAACAATGAATAAAATGTGTTAAACATTTAACAACCCGGGAGAAATGTATCAAATTGATAAAATACGGTATGATTAAAACACAATCGGCTTGCGAAATGTCTAGTACAATATAAACACAAAATAAATATATGTATAAAATCTGCAATCCGATAATACGTGATAAATTATCCGATTAACACATATATTGTTCAGTTTCCGCAAGCATTCAATTCGATAGATTTCGCAGTTGCAAAGCCTACCATTACAAGTAAAGTAAATGTACTCATATTTGTAGCTCATTATATAATCTGTTCTTTTATTTTTAGGTTAACTTATACTAATGTGGATTCATTAACCAGGTTTATTATTCGCCTTTTCATTCCACTAATAATCCGTAGGATAAAAATGGAATACTTGATGACCATTTCGATGTTTCGAGTGCTCAAGAAATTCGTATTTTCGGAAGGATGGTTGAACTACAAATCCTTATTTGAGAATCAAATCTATTTCCTGTGAATGTAAAATTACGCAACATATTCGTCACGTAATGTCTTAAAAAATGATGTAAAAAAATACATATATAAACATCGAAATACTGCGATCTCTACTTTAACTCTAGGCGATAGACAACAGCATAGTTTATATTCCATATTTAACACTTACAATTCGATTTGTGAGAGCCATGATTAATGAATATAGGCCATGATCAATGAAATTTATTGAAAACTAATTAATGGAATTCCACACCGTCTTTGACTTATTGTCGGAATTATAATTTTTCCTTATATTATAGCATTTTTATTTGTGTTCATAAGCTTGAAGTAATTGTGTTTGCGTTTTTCTTGCGGTGAGTGCTATTTATGATCGTCGAGTATATTACATCTTGCCCTTTGAGACACTTGCCTTACACCCTTGATTGTCAAAATGGATAGCATCCGCTCAATTTTTGTGGTAAATGCCTAAAATACACATGGTATTTTACGGAAGTTATTTATGCTCAATAAATATCCTTTTAATAAATTGCGGTTTCTCACATCTTATTTATTCGTCTAATGTTTGATGCAGCTTTTCAGCAAACATATATTTACGAACATATTGTGTGTGTGTATGTGGGCACCACTTTTTGTTTAAACTGGTCATAACAAATAATTCAAAATAGTGCGAATTACATTGTTTCAATTCTCATTTCCACAAATCATGTGACAATGTAAGATTATATTGTAAGAACTTCCGCGTGAAAATAGATATGTAATTAGGGCTTAAATTTCAGCTCTTAACTTACGCTAGATCATATCTTGTAAGATTTCGTATTTAGTATTCAATGGTACGAAGGTATATTTTAATTACAATAATTCAGTGTAAATAACCTTTCTATTGTTTTCTATCTATATAAACTAATCAAGTATTTTATTGAAAATTCCATATCTTACATGCATTTAATATGAATGTTGCAATTCATAAATACTAAATTATATTAGTGAATTGTCGCATACATGAATTGAACATAATTCCTCGAATCTGTAGCAATCATGTAATATTTGACAACTATGCGTTGGTTGCGGTAAATGAAAATTATCTGGAAATATAAATTTATATTTATTGATTATCCGAACTCTTCACCGAACTATTACGATGAAAAACGATAGAAAATGCAAACAGCGCATGTACCGCTGTGGCTTTTGAATCAACTAGATTATATAATAAATGCATTCAAGCAAGATATAACCAAGATATCAAATATTTCAACACAACCACGATCTATATATCACCATCAGAGTGCAGCACTTCCTGACCTATGAAATTTGTGGAATTGTGATTCCCCTTTAATTCTCCGTTTTGTATGGACTTGCAATGTCTATATATACATTGTCATTGGCAGTGTATTCTATCTGTTTAAGTAGTCTATTGTTTATAACATTTATAAAAATTAAGGTGTAATGGGCTTTATCCTTTATAATTTATTATGTTTTCGTTTCTTACCAAAAACTCGAATAACGAATCCGAATATCGAAACAAATGTAACCTCTATCAACATGTTACAAATATAGACCAATCACAACACATTTAAATAACCTAAATTTTGATCTTAAAAAAACTAAAATTATATTAAAATGGACATTGGAGAATTATTATCGTATAAGGTAATTTGTTTCACTGTAATCCCTAGATACAATTCCTTAGATCGAAATTTAATCACAAAATCGAATCTGCATTTACATTCTAAATTGTAGCCTTCCCAGACACCGCAAAGTAAGC
The DNA here is from genome assembly GCA_947310635.1 of Leptodirus hochenwartii. Classification (NCBI taxonomy): domain Eukaryota; kingdom Metazoa; phylum Arthropoda; class Insecta; order Coleoptera; family Leiodidae; genus Leptodirus; species Leptodirus hochenwartii. The sequence continues at coordinate 29,333,217 of OX371184.1, forward strand.
GATCCTACGATGACGATGGCAGCGCTACTCCGTCCTCCCGCAAGACTCGACGCGTAGCTATATCTAGCGAAGACTGTCCCGAAGAAGATGTACATGTACGTGCTAGGGACATTCTTTCCAATGATATCGGTATTACAGATGAAGAAAGACAGGAGATTATAAAGTTTGTTGAAACAGAACAGACGGAAGGTGAAGTGATCGATGAAGCGGTTGTTAAACGAATTGTGTTGAATTTTGAAAAGAGGTGTTTGAAGAACCGAGAGATGCGAATTAAATTTCCAGATGCACCAGAAAAGTTCATGGAAAGCGAAGTCGAAGTGAGTATAAAAATTTAGGGAAACGAAAAGTAAATATAAGTAAGTGAAACTACGCCATAAAATCAAGGGTTGCCCAAAAAAAATGAATTGATACACATATTTTAGCTATATAGTTGACAAAATATTAAATTAAGTAAAATTAAAAAAATATCCATGTGGCAATTTTAATCTTAATAGTAGGTATTAAAGACATTACCTAGAATCCATAGGTCAGCTTCTTGATGCATCGAAAATCTGGCAACCTTAATACGCCTTCAGAGTAGGCTACTTCTTAAACACAACTGTATCGCAGAACATGCACTAAATCATTATCCCTATTCAGCTATTCTCAGCCAGAATCGTACCAAAAGTTTTACTATTGATAATTTTCAAGATAATTTTACATAATTTAAATAAACTCTAGACATATATTTATATATTTTAAAAATTATCACCACGGTGTTAAATTATAATATAGAATATCACCCAAATACCGTAACAAGCATTAAGTAGCTAGATGTATATTTTAAAATTAAAAAATGAAATACATTATAAATAACATATTAAGAAAATTTAAAAGAACAAGAGATATCAAAAATATGAGTAGCTTAGAACAAAGTAATAATGCAACTCCAAAATTTGTCAAATTACCATTTGATCCTTTAATTGCACGTGGTTTAGATAGTATTTTAAATCAATATAATTTTAAAGTAACATATAATACTTCTAATAGTCTTGCTAATTTTCTAAGAAATCCAAAAGATTCGATTGACTTCAATAAAAAATCGGGTATTTACGAAATATCTTGTTCTAGTTGTCCTAAAGTATATATAGGACAAACACGTAGATCCATTGAAATTAGATTTAAGGAGCATTTAGCTCATTTCAGATTAAATAGAAAAGATAAAAGTGCTGTCACCGAGCATATTTTTGAATCGGGTCATCCTATTCGAATTAGTTCACTTAAATTACTTAAAAATGTTTTAAATTATTCCGAATTAAATGCTTATGAAAGTATATACACGTATAAATCTAAATCAAATTTAATGAATTTAGATTCAGGCCCAATTTCATCTTGTCTATTTAATTTATTTAATAAAAACTATTTTTAAATTTATTATTATTTTATTTATTTATTTATTTTTGGTTATTTTAGATTTCATAAACCAATATTTTTTGCTGTTACTTGTTATTTTCGTTAATTTATAATTTGTAATTTGTAATTTTTAATTTGTATTGTTTTTAAAAGATTTGTAGGTCATATTATATGCCAATTTTGAAGTACTTCTGTCAAGTTGATTTATTTATTTAAATTATAATATAGAATATCACCCAAATACCGTAACAAGCATTAAGTAGCTAGATATACATTGATAGTATATCAATCACGATTCGTGACTGAGGTATTTTATTTAGTTTTACTTGTGCTACTGAAGATGGGCGCATAGCGCTTGAAATGTACATCTAGCTACTTAATGCTTGTTACGGTATTTGGGTGATATTATATATTATATTTATATAGATACAAAGTATTCTGTAGAAATAATATAAATAGTGAAAATTGCCTTTAAGTTTTTTATATTGCATAAAATTGAAATGAAGATGTGACATCATCAACTTGACAAAATCACTTTAAGGTCCACGAGATACTTCAAGAAATGCGTGTGCTATCTACAGATCCAGACTTGTACCCTCTGCTTGTACGCTTGCGCGTGGTTCCAAGCTTATTGGAGCTATTAGCACATGATAACAGCGATATCTGCGTGGCATCCATCGAACTTCTTCAGGAACTAACGGATGTAGATACGATTCAAGAAAGTAATAGTGGTGCTGATGGCGAAGGGGCTGACTCCCTCTTAGACGCCTTACTAGATCATCAGGTACGTAAATATAGGTGAAACCAAAAAAAAAGTACCGTAAACCGGGGTGGAATTGTGCAACTTTTTAAGGTTTAAAAAAAATTGTGATAAAATCGAATGTGTTATCACAAAAATAATAATTGAAATAGATGTCTAGATTCTTTGGCTTGGCTATTATTATTATTATTATTTCAACTTTTTATCGCATCAGTAGTGGCCACTAAAAAATATTTCTGTGCCACAATCCCACCTCATGACTTGGGGTGAGATTGTGCCGCTTTAGTTTTCAATGGATATTGCCAGAAGTAAGCAAGTTGGCACCATCTGAAGTAGATTTTCTAAAACTATAATCTTTTACCTACAAAATAAGTACACATGTGCTAAGAAAAAAAAAAATTATTCTCATAAAAGATTAAAAAAACAAAAAAATTCTTCAAAAGATGAAGTATATGAATTTTGCAAGTCACAAAAATTGCAACAACAATAAGCCTTAGTCACTAATAAATGTTAATTGTGCAATTCGGGCACTTTTTTGATGATGGATGCTTGGATGCTGCATTTTTCAAAAATATGTCAATATCTCAGAAACTACTAGTCTTAGATATAGGACATATTTAATGAAAATAGTTCTATTATAATCGTATTGTCTTTCAGAATAATAATATATGGGGTGATCCATTTAAAAAATCGGACTTACCTTTCAAGGAAAATGCCCCAATTGAACATGACTCTTACATACGCCTGTATGTTTCAGGAGAAAAACAGACTTACAAAATATAATGGCATATTAGTGGTTACTCAGATTTAAAACTGTGCTACTTAAATTCGCTACCTAAGTAAGTTATGATTTTTTGAAATTGGGCTTGCAATGAACCAATTTTTTACAAAATTGCTAATATCTTGGCAACGCCGGATTCTAACAAATTATAATTTACGTGTTCATAAGTACTTGAATCTCTGCTATGAAATGGGATCAAAATATACAGTGTTTCAATAAAAAAAATAAGACCAGTTTTAATTATGCTTTCATGGTTCATCCTGTATACTTGAAATTAATTTTAGAGTGTGCGACTCGTAATTCTATACAGGATTGCAATTTTTCGAATTTCTATTTGAATTTGTTTGGGCAGGGGATTCCGATTCGTTAGAACTGCCCAACCTGTATATACAGTCGACTCAGTTAATAAGTCCTCGGTTAATAAGTCAACTCGGTTAGAAAGTCTAAATGGCTCATATACTCTATGTATTATGACTTCGGATAATAAGTCATTATACATCGCTTAATAATTCATTATGTTGAAGACATTATGATTTCATCCGTTTAGGAGATTAGACGGGTTTTCTGGTAATTACCGACTAATTATCTTGTTTAATAGCTTGCAAGCTTGCATCAAATCAGTTTTGAGTTTGATCTCTTAGAAAACGAAATGGCAAGTCTTAAGCGTATAGCAACAACCTTAGAAACTAAACTGGCAGTGGTAAAGTCTACATTTAGATAATTTATATGAAATAGAAGAGGATTTAGAAACAAAAACTGGGAATTGTAGAAAAAAGCAGACAATGATAACCTATTTTTTTTCAATGTTTAAATGTTAGGTATTATTGAAATAAAATTCAAATAAAAATCTAATTCATTAAATTTGTATCCCTTCCCTACCTCGGATAATAAGTCACCTCGGTTAGTAAGTCAAAATTGCTCGGTCCCTGCAGTGATGTTATAACCGAGTTCGACTGTATATACCGTTCAAAAGCCACATCCTTTAAGAACATTTCCTAAAAATATTGTACAAAAATTATCAAAATTGCGAAATACGCTGCCAACCCCTGCTTTTCGTATCAGGAGACGCTGACCTTAAATGTTGTAATCATACAACTTTTAAAAGCAAACTCACAAAATATTCACAGGTAACCTCCGTATAACACGGTCGTTCCTAAAAAAATGCCGTGTTATGTGAATTCGTGTTATACGAAACATAGAACTAGTACAAAAAAACTGGGTTACGTTCACAAAAAAAAACTACAATATTTACATTTTATATCTAAGAAAAATATGTTTATTGAAACAGTGATGATCAAAAGCGTTACATAATAATATTACATAAGGTTTTTTTCGTCATCACCACTAATTAAGATAATTAACATCATTAACTTTTTAAATTATCACTACGGTGTTAAATATTAATGTAGAATATCACCCAAATATCAAATAATAATATGGGGGCATAGCCCTTGAAATGTACATCTAGCTACTTAATGCTTGTTACGGTATTTGGGTGATAAACATTGGTTTGTCAAAATAACTAAAAATTAAAAAATTAAAAATAGTTCTTATTAAATAAATATTTATTAAATTAAATAGACAAGATAAAGTTGGGCCTGAATCTAAATTCATTAAATTTGATTTAGATTTGTGCATGTATATACTTTCATAAGCATTAAATAATTCAAGAAAAAAATCGTGACAGAGGTGTTTTATTTAGTTTTTATCTTGTGCTACTGAAAATGGGGGCATAGCCTTCGAAATGTACATCTAGCTACTGAATGCTTTAAGTTACGGTATTTAGGTGATATTCTATACTACCAGTCTATTTAGTTTAAAGAAATACGTTAAACGTAGTTTTTAAAGTATTTAATTAAATTAAAAACAATGCTTATTTTTCTCATTACTTAGGTCGTCTCATTACTGGTGGCTGCGCTGGAGCGTTTGGACGAATCCATTCCGGAAGAGGCAAACGGTGTCCATCAAGCTCTCGGTGTACTGGAATCCCTCACAGAGCTGCGACCAGCTGTTTGTGACGAGGCATCCAAACAAGGTTTACTTACCTACATCTTACGTCGTCTCAAGCTGAAGGCCGCCTTTCATCCGAATAAACTATACGCCAGCGAGTTACTGGCCATACTGTTGCAAGAACATAATGGGAATAGACAAGCTTTAGGTGATATGGAAGGTATAGACGCGCTCCTGCAACAGCTGGCATACTACAAGAGACACGAACCTTCTGGGGCGGAAGAACGAGAGTTAATGGAGAATTTGTTCGGGGTTTTGTGCAGTTCGCTCTTGTACGCACCCAATAGGGATCATTTTTTACGCGGAGAAGGTCTGCAGCTGATGAATTTAATGCTGAGAGAACGGCGTAGCAGTCGAGCTGGTGCGCTCAAAGTAAGTAGTAATAATTGTATAGAATATCACCAAAATACCGTAACTTAAAGCATTTAATAGCTAGATGCGCATTTCGAAGGTTATGAGAAATGACTTTTCTCATAACCTTGGAGTGACTCTCCAAAGTTGATTTAGTTGAAAAATATAGAAACCTTATAAAAAGATGTTAACGGCTCTATTATAATTCAATAACTTTGCTTGATCCAAGTTATGTGATAAAAAAGTGTATGAGGATTTTTTCTTGTTTATAGAGTAATTAATTAAATCATCCTTCTACTTACACCCCATTACGTACAAGAATTGCACTTGTAGCCATTTACCTCCAACCAGTTGGACGGAAAAATAAAAGAGAAAGTTTTCTTCCTTTTCTTCCAAACTAAACCGATTCTTTCTGTTTATCATAGCATATATTTATCATAGTTTATCATAAAGACCCGTAGTAGCAGCACCAGTCAACTATTTAACTAATATCTCTCTGCCTCTCCAAACAGATAGATGCTTTAATTAAGTATCATACACTGCAGTTATTTCAATTTATACAAATTTGTCTATTACAGCCATTTGTTTCTCACCCCCTCAATTGATTAAAAAGTCAACATGACATAAGTTTTTCAATCTATGACATATATAATATGACCTATAAATTTTGAACAATAGAAAATACAACTAAACCAGTATTAATAATAAATGAGGGATAGCAAAAATTAACATAACTAAAAATAAAGTTTTTATTAAATAAATTAAATAGACAAGATGATATTGGGCCTACATTCATTCATTTTTGATTTTTATGAATATGTGTACTTTTATAAACAATCAAGTCGGATTAATTCAAAACACATTAAAGCAATTTAAGTGAATTAATTTCAATAAGATGATCTGAATCAGAAATATGCTCGACTACAGCACTTATCGTTTATATTTAATCTGAAATGAGCTAAATATTCCTTAAATCTAGTTTCAATAGTTCTACGTGTTTATCCTATATATACCTTAGTTAGAACAACTAGAAGAAGATATTCCGTAAATACCATGTTTTTATGCAAATCAAATGCTTTAGCCGAGCATATTTTTGATTTAGGCCATCCTATAGCAATATACTCACCCGCAATATTAGCTGGAGAATAATATTCTTTTGTAGCAACAGAATTCTCTGTATTTTCATCTGTATTGGATTTAGCATCTGAAACGTTTGAATCAAGGGTAACGTCGTTGCCATTAGATTCCACCACTAAAGTTTGCGGGCTCTTCTGTGGCGTAGTTGATGTATTAGTTTGAGTCGAAGCTTTTCTAGTCCAAGAGAATATACTTGCTTCTATTTCCGGTAACAATGTGTACTTTTTTCTCTTCAAATTACAAAAATCCACACGCAAGAAGTGTCTGGAGCATGTATATAGTACATATTTATAATGGGGCGGATCAATTCGTCCCAACATTATCTATCGGTCGCGAATTTCGTGATGAAGAGGAAACCGGTGGAAATCAAATACATGTCATCATGTGAATCTTACGTGTATTAGCAGAGTTTATAGCAGATATAATGATATACAACTTTCAATATGTATTGTTATTTTAAAAATTATCACTACGGTGTTAAATTATAATATAGAATATCACCCAAATACCGTAACTTAAAGCATTAAGTAGTTAGATGTACATTTCGATGGCTAAGCGCCTATCTTCAGTAGCATAAGATAAAACTAAATAAAATACCTATTTTAAGATTACTATATTTCGAGTTCAACAGAAAAGATAAAATAAATAGTCTTCATATTTAAGATTAAATGCGTTTAAAATTAAAATATACGTTAAAAACAATGCGAATTGAGACTATTTATTAAAGCGGATAATCGAGGCCATATTGTATTTTATTTCAGGTTCTCGATTACGCTATGGCTGGTTCAGCGGGACGCGACTGTTGTGCCAAGTTTGTTGACATCCTTGGGTTGCGCACGATCTTCCCACTTCTAATGAAAACACCTCGAGGTCGGCGGAATGGTCCGGCGGGTGGGCGCACACATCATCTGCCCCCCGACCAACATGAGGAACATGTGGCCAGCATCGTAGCATCCATGTTACGTAATTGTCGAGGCGCCCAACGCCATCGACTACTCTCCAAGTTCACCGAAAATGACCATGAGAAAGTTGATCGCTTGTTGGAGCTGCATTTTAAATATTTGGATAAGGTAAGCTGTCTCGAAAATCAATCTTGCAATGATAAATTGATTGATTGATATAAGTAGTGCATATATGCCAGTTCTGAATCCTACTCCTCATTGAGATATGACGTCATCACGTAGTAGTGACATCATACCTCAATGAGGAGGAGGATCCAGAACCGGCATAAAACTGAACAGATTCGTCTCTCACTCTAATTGTACATATGCAGTACTTCTTGGTGATAGCGCTGAAGAAGTGTCCTATTGGCAATAGAGGATGTTACGCATTACTTCTTGTAGCTAAAGACGTAGTGGCCTATAGACAATCCAGAGGGTATTACGTAATACTTCTTGGAGGTAGCGCTGATGAAGTGCCCTATTGGCATCGACTAAGAAGTGATGAGTCATTATAGCTGAAGAAGTGCCCTTTTGGCAACTAGTACTTTTGCATAAGTAGTAGGTTAGGTTAGGTAAACCTATACTACTAATTAAGAAAATAAAATGCTGCACGGCTTAGGTGGGCTAGGCTAGGTTAGACTAGACTAGGCCAGGCTAATGCAAAGTGCCCTACTGGATCCTCCTGATTGAGGGATGACGTAATCATGTAGTAGTGACGTAATCCCTCAATGAGATGGCCCAGAACCGGCATAAAAGTGAACAGGTTCTCCTCTCTCCCTTTTACTCTCATTGTTTACATGGAGCGTCACTTTAACCGAAACGATATATACAACTTGAAAAATATAATTTGAATGAATTGTATATATATATACTAGACCTGAATAACAGCATTTATTGGATACACCCTGTATTCGTCATTTTACACGAAACTCTTTAAATTAAACGAATACACAATATTGAGCAATATATGATTCACAGAGTGAGGGCAACTGCTGTTGCCGCGGCAACAGACTAATCTGAACGCTGAACGGGCTAGTGTCGATTTGCTTGAACAAGCCGCGTGTGACGCAAACAGACAATTGCGAATTGACATTGCCCATAGCACCACGATAACTTGTTTATGTTTCATATAGGATACTGAATATAGAGCATCTTATTTATAATTATAAATGAAAACTATATACATATTTGTATACTTACCATTCCATATGTTGTACTGGAAATAATTTTATGGATTTATTAAATTAAATGCAGATGGAAATTAATTTTTTATTTATAAAAATTGGATAATAATTTCACATTGACTACTACACATGCTAGGTGTACTCTTCTGAAAAATACAACTCTCAAATGTCTTACTAAATTTAGGTATTCTTCTTCTTTCGAATAACCCTTTTGGAGGGTACGATAAATCAACTTTGGCTATACTTCTTTGTATTCAATTTTCTGTGCTCCCAGACTTCCTTCATCCTTCGAGAATGTCGTTCCTTTTCTTCTTTGGTCCACTTTCTTCCATTCGTTGATTTCTTTCTTTCCTGAAATCCTGCCTTTTGAGTTACTTCTCTAAAATGTTTTCTGTTATTTATTGTGTCTCTTTTAATTCCAGCACTTTTCATATCTTTATCAATTTCAATGAACCATGTGGGTTTGGATTTGTAACTGTTTAGTAAGTTGAAGATCTGCTTGGTTAGTCTGTTATTATCCATTCGGTATATGTGTCCGTAAAACTGCAGTCTTTTTTTCCTCATTACATCAGTTAGTTTTTCAACTTTCAAATATAGCTCTCTGTTTGATCTTAATTTGTATTCTGGTATATTATTAGGTATATATTTAGGTATATTATTACAAAATTCTAAATTTATTACATTATTAAAATACATATCTAAATAAGTTTTATTTTGTGATCCTTTAACGTAAATGGTGTCGCATTTAAAAGAATTTATTATATCAACTATATTGTTTACATTAACAAACCCAATATTAAACTCTAGAGAGTGGTCATTATTCTCAAGCCAAGCAAGCTGTCTTTTAGAGTTTTTATCTAGACCGCTGTATTGTATAGTAGATCTAAAAATATAATAATAAACATAATCTTCGCCATTTTCATCACGCTTAATAATCGACATTTCCTTGGATTGAAATGTATTATTCACCATGTATCCCCGCAAATCTAGTAGTAAAAATGGTTTGGATGACAATTTCGTCTCCCCCGTCATCATCATAGTTAGATGCTGCTAATAATTATGGTAATAGTACTCGTAGTCGTCGCCCTTCAATTCCTGATACTGTCCATCCGGTATTATTGTAACATCATTAGAAAATCTCAATTGTTTATCTTTATTTGTAACTTTTGATTTAAATACTTCCGTAAATATATGCTAACTTTCCATAATCAATTAATTACTCTGCGAACAAATCCCGTCAATGGTGTGTACTCTACTAAAGTATCACACAAAATGAGACAATATGCTCGCGTATTCGCAGAAAATGCCGTAGCTGCTTCCAGTTCTATTTTAAGATAACAGTACCACTTTTCAAGCTCTCATTCTGCCTGGACACATAAAATACAAAAATCACACCATTCTTAAACTTTGAGTAGTCCACTAGAAGACTATTTTCGTTCCATAATAGCTATTTTGGAAATTGGAATACATATTATAGGCTGTTAGATAGACTCCACTTTGAATATCTAGGTTTATATTATCATATGGATAACATTAAGAGTTTAGATAAATTCTAAGATTTCGTATTAAACATTGGTCGAATTGGGAGGGATCCTTATTCTCCTTATCACGTAGATCAGTCTGGAATGCTAAAATAACATATCTGGGTTTTTCCAAATTAACGTTTACTGATTATTTAGGCATTATTTAGGATTATTTTTATAGGATTATAGGATTATTTAGCATATTTCATCATTAAATTACTCTGTAATGCCGCCAGGCTAAGATATATAAATTACTAATTATTGTTAAACTTAGAATAATTTAAAACCCAGCTTTCCTTACATTTATTCATTCTCAAGTTCATTTTCAAATTTGCGTGCTACGATTTGCTCTGATTATGTCGTTTATCACATATATGCGCACCCTCAAGAATGCCACCGAACAACTAATTCTAACGCGGAGAAGCTTCGTCAAGCTGCTGTAAAATGATCCCTTCTCTAAAAAGAATTTAGATTTCTCTAGAAGAATATAATCTTAAGATGTAATTATAGACCTTTAAATTATTCTAAAAAAAATCGTAATTTCATGACAATGATATAAAAAACAAATACAATTGTGAGTATATAACAACTAAGCTGTTACCTGTTTAACCTAAACACGATACATCGTGTTTCTAACAAACACTTAAATTTTTAATTTTAATTCGTAATTGCTGTTCCATCGCTTATCTGTTTCTTTCTATAATTTTGTTGTAGTGTAATATTATTTGGTTGATGATGGGGTACTATACGTCCTCAAAACTTGTTCCTAATAAACGTGTTATCAAATTGTAATTATGCAATTTATTTAAACATCCAAAACCACCAACAGAAGCACAAAGAGATTTTATCAAGTCTCTTCATTACCTGGACTCTTCCATCCAGAGAGTGCGGGAGAATTTAAATCATCGTTAGAATATGAAATTAGCCCTTTAACGTGGATGTAATAGCACAATCTCTGATTTTATAAATTTAAATACCATTAATTTCATAGCCAATCTCAGGCAAAAGCATTCAGTATTAAATTAAAATCCGCTTGAGCGGTATTTGCTGCTGGCATAGACACTTTTCCTCGTATATTTAAGTAACTTCCGCCTGGTAACATAAACACATCCTGATGGAAGATAGCAATTCTTACTTCATCATTATTGTTGAATGTCTGCGTCCTAGGTTGGTATGTATGGTAGTCTTCTTTTGTAATACCATCATCGAAAATAGGGGCGGTTGAATATATTGAGCTTGTCCATGCTTCAAAGTATAGCCAAGAGTGCGTAGTTTTTGCAAGTGTATTGCACTTGATTGTCTCACTTAACAGCCGTAGACTGTTAATGCAATTCTTAGCTCCATACTTATTTATAACATATTGTATTGATTGATCTGATGTACCATCATTATTTCTACGAAGCCGAATACCCATTCCTAATCACGTCGTTTTAACTCCAGTCGTATAACAATCATTTCCCCGTGAAAATTACCAGGACGGATATCTTGGTCCGCTAGTTGAATGTCTAGACATTGGAACATAAATTATATGTCTAGGCACTATGTTAATGGCAAATCCAGGTTCCACGGATGGAGAAGAGCGTATGAGCGATCTTGTTATTGTAGTAGGTGCCTATACTATATTACATTCCAAACGGATGCTAGATACTTTTATTATCTCTACGGAAGTTTTTGATTTGTGAGTTATTCCCTTGTGTAAAATAGTATTTTTACTTCCTATAAAGCCCAAAAGTTTCCCAATTGATTTATGATGTGAAAAATCAATGTCAAAAACACTTTTCACGTTGACTCTTAAAGTATTATTGTTGGCTTTTATAGATAAAATGCTGTCTTTCACCTCATCAAAATCTGCTTTTAAATATATTCCTTTTCTTATTAGGTCCATATACAAATATGTTGTTATTATCACTGTCGATATTCAGTATAGTATTATACGTATAAAAGCCAATAAGACCTACACAGTACTCATGTTTAGAATCCAGTTCAATTTGAGGGTAATAATCCACAGAAATTCGGTTCGAATTTGCGGTTAGAGTAAATGTTTGTGACATAATAATAATCACTTGTTTAAAAACTTCAAACACAAATGACCACAATTGTATGAATTATATTTCTGAAGTCTCTCTTGATTATAGAATATCTGACTACCTTTCAAGTAACTAATCACTTCCTTTGGTGGTTGAAGACTGCCAAAACTATCGAAATAGCTAACATGATAGCTAACGTCCTTGCATGGAATCCATATTGATTATCCCAGATTCCTTATAGAATGGTGTATGCGGCAGTTTGTCTCTCATAAATACACCTCTAAAATAAGGTATAGATTTTGCAAACTTTTCCCACTCCAAATTAGAGAGCATGATTAGAGGTACTCGATTTATAGTTATATTTTATATATTTAGTTTTTTTAATGTTTCCAATAGAGTCGGAGACCAGTTGTGTATGGTTTTAGATAGAGCCCCTTTCTACTTCGCAATGCAACGGCTTCCATCATTTTATGATGTCTCTGGAATTCTTTTAGATTTTCAACTACGGCCTTTGAATCACCAATTGCCTTCGCAACACGGCCGCTCCACCTGCTAATGCCCCCAGAGTACTAAGACCAGCGAATATTGCGATTAGTGGGAGTATGCCACCGCGTTTTGGAATAGGAATAATTCTAGTTTTTTTCACTTTACTTTTACCGCCAGCCTTTTTAACAGAAAGCCTAGCTGCTGAAAGAGCAGTTTGAGATGTAGATCTTACAGTCGATATTTTACCGCCTCTAATTGCTTTTCTGGCAATTGCTAGTATGGTGCGCGCATGCGACAGCCCTTTCTTCTTCATCCTTATCCCTGACCCAGTTTTGCTCTTCAGAGCCATTCCTGCTGATACAGTTAGTGCGGCGACTCTCTCTTCCAAAGAAGCTTCTTTTGATTTAACTCTATTCCAAGCAGCCCCTTTTAAAGCTAAATCAGCTTTATGACGTTCACCAATACCTTTGTGTGTAGAATAGGCGATATCGTGTTGCATATAAGCTATATGCAATGGATTTATTCCACGATCTCCTCTTTCTAAACGTTTTCACAACTTTGTTCCAGGACCACAATACTGATAGCCACCCGGTAGATGAAGTTCAAACGGAAGCTTATCTATAACTGAAATTTAAAATCCTTTTCCCTCATATACTATCATCTTTATATATTATTTGCGCACATATAAATAGATGTGATGATAAATTTGACTTTTATATAGTACATATGAAGGTGATAAAATAAGACAATTCTAAACTTGGACGAGTGCATATCAGACTGCAATAGTGATTCATTAAGGACTGGTTGTCATGGAAAACTGTTACCTCACACAATGAGAGCCCTAATTAGTGGTCCTTCCGGGTGTGGAAAATCAAATGTTATGATTAGTCTGCTATTAAAAGATTATTTCAACGGAAACGTGGAAATCTGCAGCAGCAGCAGAAGAAACATCAGAAAAAAAGGAACATCGACACTCGGTTTCCAAACGATTAATTGACGTTTGAAAAATAATTAGAAATAAGTTGGCTGCCATTAGAATGGGCCGATCTGAAGATGGTGAAATTTTGAAGAAAACCTATAAACCTATCATTGAACCACTTAAGGGCATAATTGAAAATGAGAGAAAAATTAATATTAAACTAGAGGAATTGAAATCGGAGGATTCCAATTATGATCAAGATGTAAAAGATTGATACGCACTTACGTCTTTACTTAGGTATTCGTTGCTTATAGACAATAAGCCGTTCACATTTGGTAAAAAATAGTATGGGTCGTGAATAAGTGAGTGCAGTAGAGGTTCAAACAAACAAGAATATATACTGTTGGGCGTCACTGATAAATATCAGATTGATAGAAAACAATTAATGAACACTTTCTATTTTCCTCTGTCAGGAATGAATAAAACAACTTCTCTCTCTCAGTGCAACTATCCGCCGTAATAAAACACAACTGGGTAACACAATATTGTTCTATTCTATAAATATTATTTTATTTGTTGGCCATAATTATTTAACAACATAAGGAAATAGTTCACCTCGTTTGGTAGGAAAATGAACTTTACACAAATACCCTTAAATAATACCCTGAAAGAAATAGCAAAATTTTATAAAATAAGACGGTGAATTCTAAGTAAATCTTAGATTAATAAAACGGTCAAATTATAAATATAGCTACAGTAGGGTAACATACATGAGTTCTGACAATAGGAATATACTATACAAAGAATTTGGAATTAGCGAAAATACACTGTGTACCTCGGCGAACTACTGAACTTCAGACGTCGAAGGCGACTCCAAGACGCTTCGCGAAGTTCCAACGTATAACACCCCGAGAGAGACACCAGCTTAGCCCACAAGCAGTCTGGTAGTGGTAGAGTACTCTCGGCGCATCGATTCGAGTAGAAGTTGGAAGTACTCGGATATGCCACTAACCTTGATGTCTCCATGAGCCGGCTGCCCTTAGGTTCTCAACGTATATCTCGGTGCTCAGATAGATTCCAGTATTTATCTCTGTGTTCAGGTACATTCACAGTATAATTCGATATAACTCAGTTACAGTGGCTATTCACTGTATCTGTATCAAAATATATATAATTCGGAAAGAACAGAGAATTATCAGAAAAATAATATGTATTTACAAATATTTGTCAATTCTAGACAAATTATCGACAAATATGTTCAAACCGTAGTAAATTCGTTAAGTAAATACAGAACTACTAAATCAATTAATATACCGTGATATACACGTACAATTAACAATAGATATTTGTCAAGCCTTGCTCGTCTACGCAAGTACAACAATTATAGAAAAAGTTGATTTATGTTCATTATGATAAAAACAACATTATTACAGATACGCAAAATATGCCATATGGTCAATCATTTACAATATGAATTATTTTGACACACGGACACATTTTGTATCGGACACACGCGCACGCTCAAGCAACCGACATACATACACTAAGTAGTCATTCCACAGTCACACCGTTTGATTAATGTCTCTAGCTGTTTGGCATTAAACAACCCAAGGAAACTAGATAGACGCCATCTTGGCACGCGGTATAGCGTGGTTTACCAAAAATACCCTGACTTTAGAAAATTATGACTTCTACTGTGAAATTAATTATGGTCTGATCATGAAAACCCGATATAAATCACCCAGCAAGCCAAAATTAACCCTGAAGATAAGAATAAAAAAAAGAACGTTAATTTACTGAATTTACGGATTACGAAAAATAATCAAAGAAATCGTAAAAACCGCTAATCTGCAAATTAAACTACTAAAAGAACATCTTCAGATAAGATAGAAAATACATGATGTTGGCTATCTAGCTTCATACTCTAACTTTAACCAATTTGGTTAAATAATCAAAATTAAATTTATATAGATATCGGTAAAAAATGAATGCAAAGCAACCTGAAAATTAATTAGGAGTCACCCATTAGTCAAACCTTAGTCAGCAACAGCCACTTTCATCCACACTGACCTCAAACGTACATGGCAAGGAAAACGACTCCTGAACTCTCACGGAGCAAGCTTCCTGCCTCTAAGACATTCACACGGAGAATACCTGCCTCTCAGACATTCACACGGAGAAGACCTAAAAAAACCTGTCCCATCGTACAAGTTGACCATGGCATCAAAAAAACAATTTCCGAACTACACTTCGACCGCAGCACATACACCCAGTGTCCAAATAGAAAACATCAGAGTAAATAGTACATATCAACAATCTAGTTCTAAATACATAGTTAAATTACTAGATAAAATACCGTAAGCTCTTATACTCCCAAAGGAAAAACATACATACCTATAACTAATTACAATTGGTCAATTGAATAAAAATTTATTAGGAATGAAAATAGGTTTATGGAACTACAGTGTATTTAAATTGTCAGGGTCACGAAGAGGGGGTCGGAAATATATATTAAAAGTAGGTGAGTAACGAGGAAGGGGTCGAAACTCAAGGGAATGTATTTAAAAATTCAAGGTAGCGATGAAGGGGTCGGACGGATCGTAAGGAAATTTTGATTAAAATTAAGTTCAGATCGAATTTCTTTTAACACTCTGGCTCTAAAATCTCCAAAATCAAAATCTACATCTCTTGGATGTATCTAAGTCGACGTAGAAACAGCTGCAGAGATGGGGATGATTTAGTACAGGAGGAGGATATAATTGAATGTTGTATCTTGAGCATAAACCCGCTCGTTACATCTATTGGGATGATATAAATGTATCAATAGACCGACTATATTTATTACACGCGTCCCGTTCGAATGGTAACAACTCGCATAATAACGAAATTTTGTCTATAGAAGAAGAATTACGGGAAGCTGGTATAATTTTATAATGAATATCGCTAAATTTGGTAGATATTCTCTAGGCACCACCACCACCACAATTTTACATCGTCCAATAGCTCTGTGGTGAAAAGGAATCAAGGGTTTTCTGTTACGTCCGATGGTGATATAGTCATTCAACATTCTATTGAAGAATGTTGGCACACCTTTAGATAATTATGACGCTATTAGTTTGTTTTATATGAACAATCTCATAGATCGGAATAAACATGATATAGATGAGACGATGGATAAGAAGATAGCGATTATTCAGAAAATGGATAGTCAATTGAACATCTTATCCCAAAATCGAAAATAAGATATAATAAAGATTAAGAGCGATGTTAAGTCTGCGCTATAAATGGCATCGAAAATTATGGAAAAAGATATAAAGTTTCAGCAAGATGAAGTAGACCGACTGGATAGAGCGAGACAAACACACCTTAAATGGCTTAATGAACAAGATGGCGCTATACATAAACTTGAAACCATTCAAAAGACTCAACTGCCTAGGATTGCCAAATATATGAAGATATTTATGAGATTAATCGGAAAACACCAAAGCTCCAGAAGGAAATAACTAGAATCGATGAGCTATATAATAATCTGTATAAAATTGAAAGAAGCACTCCCAAAGTAAAGACACAAGCAACATTATCTGATAGTCTTTTGAAGAATCATTATGAAGTGGATTGAAAAACTCTGCGGTTTAAATCTTTTGAGGAAAAAATTGACAATATATTAGAAAAGTGCTCACAGTACGATTCAGCTATTGTTTACCACGACAAAAATCTTGCTTTATTATATAAACGATTGGGTGAAAAACGTTTATCTACACCAGATATAATAACTCAAAATTTCCGTCGATTTACCGAATAGTATAGTTGCTAAATGAGTGTCAAGGAAGACATAGTGAAAGAATTGCATAAGCCAGCACGAGTAAGATTTCTGCGGCATAGTACCATACTAAAGGGTATAGATGAATTGTGGCAATGTGACTTGGCTGAATTTCAACAATTTTACCGCGAAAACAAAGGATTTAAATACATTATTGTGGTAATTGACTGCTTCTCTAAGTATCTTTGGACTCGTCCGCTCAAAGATAAATCTGCAGCCGCTACTACTGCTGCAATGCAATCCATTCTTAAAAACAGTGTTGCTGGTGCACGATCACGCAAGAATCTTCAAGCAGACCAGGGTAGAGAATTTTACAAAAATCAATTCAAGGATTTGATGAAGAAATATGACTATTCAACTATACAATTCAACTTATACAAAAATAAAGGCATCTATGGCTGAACGAGTAATGCGTATGTTAAAGGATCAGCTATATAAAATGTTTAGTGTTCGGGGGTTATATAGGTGGCATGACAGGCTACAGAATATAACCGATAAATACAATGATACCAGACATAGTACAACCAATTTGAAACCGAAAGATGTAACAAAGAAAATGGAAAAATATTTACTTACGACGGTTTATTCGAAAATTAAAGTTGTAAGAGAAAAATGCATGTGGGTGATGTGGTGCGAATCAGCTAAGCAAAAGCTCAATTTGCGAAAGGATATACACCAAATTGGACAACTGAACTTTTTAAAGTAGCCCATGTTAAAGTATCTAACCCAACTGTTTATCTGCTGGAGGATATGAATCAACAGCCAATTATCGGTGCATTCTAGAAGTAACAGTTACAGAAAACAAAACATAATAATATATATTTGGTGGAGAAATTCTTGAGAAGAAAGAATAATAAAGTGTATGTTAAATGGTTTGGCTTAGATAAATCGAATAATAGTTCGATAAATAAATCAAATGTATTGTAATATTACTAGTATTTATTAAGTTATTTTTTATACAATTAAAATCATACTAAAAATTATCAATATGGTGTTAAATTATAATATAGAATATCACCCAAATACCGCAACAAGCATTAAGTAGCTAGATGTACATTTCAAGCGCTATACGCCCATCTTCAGTAGCACAAGATAAAACTAAATAAAATACCTCTGTCACGAATCGTGATTGATAAACTATTAAATAAATAAGTCAACATGACAAAAATGAGAGAGTTCGCGAAAAAGTGATTCTATTAATTAAAATCATTTTTAATTAATAGAATTTTCCAGTTTCCCCATTCAATTGTCCTAACATTGTCCTCGCATATAAAACGTTTATTGTCATGAGGTGATAGCGCTAGTTTATTTTGTTCAACGCTTACTATAGTATATTTAATGAATCTGAACAAATTTTGTCTTTTATAAATAACATCTTTATTAAATAAGCAATGCTTATAATCTTCTCCCTCGATATCATTTTCAACAACGCTGCGCCAACAACTCGTTTTGCTCGTTTCTTCCAAGATAAATCATTCAGACAAATAAATGCAAACATCTTTGCACGTAACCCTGTAAATTCCAACATTATCCTACCACCGTTTTCATCCTTCATAAGTGCAGGGGTAGCTTTCTTTTGGGGAATAATCTCATATGGATTGTTTTGTGCGAAATTCAGTGGCGGCTCGTGCCATTTCAATCTGGGGGGGCGCATTTCTTAAAAAATACCATAATAGTGAGAAATATTACCTAAAATGGATGCAAAATGATTAAATTCAATCATTTCTTGAAAGTGAATTCCACTCTTCTATCTTTCATTGATATAAACTTTTCCAAAACTTTTCCGTTAAAATTGTAAATATCTCGCACCACATTTTTATTAATACACATCATCGCCAACGCGTTTAAACGATCATTACCCATAACATTTCGCAAAAAAGTCTTGATTCTTTTAAGTGTTGAAAAACAACGCTCTGATTCAGCAGTATTTATCGGGGTTGTTAAAATAATTTAAGTATTTTTATAGTTTCCAGGAAAGTTTCACTGAGATTATTTTGTAGCAATAACGAAAGAAAATTCGTGACTCCAATTATTTGATAAAAATCCGGACGCGATCCGACTTCTAATTCTGTTTTTAATCTGGTTTTATTCAAAAATTGATATGAATGACACACGGTTTCCAAAAGGTCCACTGGAAATTGTTTAGAAAATGTTGGCATCGATTTCGTGTTAAATAATTCAGCGGCTGGTAGATGGCCACGATATGAGAAACTGTCCTTCATCTGTGTTATAATTTTTTTTTGTAACTGCCTCTTGTAAAACGCCGCGTAAATGTCCGGTTTTAAGCACTCCTTGCACAAGTTTGCGATAAATTTAATTCAGGCAATGGCCTACCTAATTCTTTAATTTTTACTTTGTCCACAAGAGAAAGTCTACAAAACTCTATTTTCTATAAAGAACTAACACTATTCATTTTTATTAAATTATTTCTATTAAATATATTCTTGGAGAAACACGTGGCACAATCATACACAGAACAAATGATACTGTCTAATCTGGCTATTCTATATCAATTTATATACATCTATATCAATTTATATATATATATACTCTCTGTATATATATATATTACTCTCTCTTCTCTATGAACTTCTCTAATTCGTTAAAGAAGCGCGACATCCAATGGATCGGTCGCCTGCACTCTATGATACACTCATCTCATTGCCTGCACTCATTGCATATGTACTGTACATATGTATTTGCTGTACTGGCAATGGATACCCGCTGGGAATCTGTGACATATATTAGACAATGAAGCAAGGTTCGAACCGAAGAAATAGAAGATATACGGCATACGGTCGCTCTCACCGATTGTTTGCAATAGAGTGAGGTGAGTGTATATTCATTTAACCTGTACTGGGTGGCGCTGATCACGCAGCGGCACCCAGTACGTTAGTATATCTATAGTTAGTATAGTTAGTATAGTAGCGTTATATCTATACCATGCGAACGATAGATACAGACAGATACAGCATCGATACTGTGACTTGCAACGGATACCACAACGAACGTTGTGTTGATTGTTATCGCGGCGCCAGCTTTATCTTTTAGGAAAAATAATGCCGAGATAAAATATCGCAATACAATTATATATCTACGGTGATGCGCTCAATATTCAGGAGGGGCGCGCGGCCCTGCGGCCTGCATAAGCAACCGCCACTGGCGAAATTGCTAGTATCAAATAGGTTTGCATTCATGCAAACAATGAGTCTTCATGTCTAAATGCAAGTCTTATTATTTAATAGTTGACTTATTTATTTAATAGTATATCAATCATGATTCGTGACAGAGGTATTTTATTTAGTTTTACCTTGTGCTACTGAAGATGGGCGCATAGCGCTTGAAATGTACATTTAGCTACTTAATGCTTGTTACGGTATTTGGGTTTTATTTAATTATTTAACACCGTAGTGATAATTTGTTAAATAACTAATAATAATATTGATCGCACTATTTATTATTTTCAACTCTTTCCTAATGGAAGTTCTTCATTTCACATTTGAACATTTAAATTGTTATTTTAGACAATTTTCGTAAAGTGTTGGTGTTAACTATTTACTATTATTTCGTTGTTATCATTTCAATAGCAAATGTTTTCGAAGTATAAAAATGGATAATTATGGACAATTAGTTAATAATTATTTACTTTTTAAAATATAGTGTACTTCAGAACGTCTTAAAATAATAAGTTTATTCTTTAGTTTTTGTATCAACGGATAAGCAAACTGAACTTTCACTGAGCAATGTAGCAATAGTACAAGCTCTCCATATGCAAAGATAAAATATGAAATCTATTAATTTTCGGTAAGTCATGCCGCCATGTTTATTGTACAAGTACGCTCATTTGGATTGAGTACTTGAATCGAGGTTCTATGTTCCATAGACATATATATTGCGCAGCATTCGTCGAACGCAATACAGACTACAGACTTCATATAAAACTGCCCATAGATGCTTCAATATATTTCACAATTCTTTAAAGTTATAGTTCATTCATATTATAAATAACAAAAATGCCCCACATAAATATTTGAAAGTGTGTTGACACGTACGATAGTTTAACCTATAAATGATTCATAGAAATATCACCCATACAGATATTTACTGTTTAGAATCTCAAAAATGTTATAAATATTATATATATAATTTCGATAATAATGTTCTTCTAATGGTGTAAGATATTTATAGCAATTTTCGTTGTTAGTTTTAATTTAAATTGTTTTAAAACGTACGGCATCACATTTGTGGTGTCGTCTGTGGACTGCTTTAGAAAAATAATATCTGAATTCTATCTGTCACTTTAGCGATAAGAACTCGTATGATATATATAATACAACTTCTAGACACAAATGCTTTCCTCACTTTATCCAATAGAAATAGCTTACATTGCTTAAAATTGAATAATCACGCGCGGCAAACCATGAATATTGCTAACAGTTTTAAAATAATCTTCTCATCTACATTTGCTGCCATCTAGTGAGTATACTTGCAATTTTTTTTTGGGAGCGATAAATTGGCCTGTCTCGTCAGACTATTTTATATATAAATACAATGGTTGAGATTTCGCGTAGTTTATCGAGCGAAATGGACATAAATTTGAACGAGTCTAAAAAGCGCAGAATGAACAAATGGCTATCATATCCACTCAAATTATGGAAAAATACGGGGGGAAAAGTGGGCACCTTGTAATTTAAGTTACACTTTGAATGTGCAGCACCAACAAATTCACCATTTAAATTATTGTGATCCCGTACTTTAATATCATCTACTCTTATAACTCGTTCGCAAATATGAATTGTAGTTAAATCTTTCATAGGTACAATTACCTTCAATAATCGTTGTAAAATCGTTTACAATCCTCGGTGAGTCGATTAATAAATATCGAGCAACAATCTAAACCGGTGTAGTGAACTAATTTGTTTAATGATGTGTCAAAAGAGCATATTACATGATATGCGAAAGAGTATGCTTTATGTATAGCTGTTATTGCCAATTGTTATGTTATTACCTAAATGGGGTTTTGCAACTTTGCCCAAATGTTTTGCGATTTTATATGTCCAGAATATTTTGTTCTTGTTGTGAACGTGACGTTGCAGACTTGGAAGTGCAGGCGATCAATTTTTGAAGGGGTGGCAGGTTGTTGATTTGTTGGACTTGCCATCCTCTTTGTTGCTTTCTGTTGAGATGTTAAAGTGTTGTTGGATGGTGTATATTTGATGACCGATGGCAGCTGTTGTTGTACTTATTGTTCTTGTTGCAATGTTATGCATACTAATAAAGAAATTTTATAAATATCAAGATATATATATGTGTGTGTGTATATATATATATATAAATAAATAAAGTAAAACCTAAAGGGAAGTTTGAATTTATGAAAATAGAGTTGTATTAATATATATATATATATATTTTAAATGAAACATACCTTGCCACATACTGTTTTGATGCGTCAATTCAAATTGTCCTTTCTGCTGAACCCTTTTAAGCACACTGGCCATGATTTGGGATCCATATTTCTGTCAAAATTAATAAATTGTATGACTAGAAGCTAAATATTATTTCATATATACTTACATTTTCAAAGATACTACGTTGTCATCTTCTGATAGAGCTGCTTCCACTCACAAATTTATTTATTTTTTAAATTAACTGGTAATATTAATGTATTCAGAGTAAACTATGCAGCTTATGTTGCTTCTATTTTCAAATATATACTGGTATGTAGAGATAAAGCAGCGTATATATAATAAGCAAACAAGTTATCGTGGTGGTATTGGCAAGGTCAATTCGCAATTGTCTGTTTGCGTCACACGCGGCTTGTTCAAGCAAATCTACACTAGCCCGTTCAGTGTTCAGGTTAGTCTGCTGCCGCAGCAACAGCAGTTTCCCTCACTCTGTGAATCATACATTGCACAATATTGTGTATTACGTCTAGTATATATACGAGTATACAATTCATTCAAACTATATATTTCACGCTGTATATATCGTTTCGTTTAATGTGACGCTCCATGTGTACAATGAGAGTAAGAGAGAGCGAGGAGAACCTATTCTCTTTTATACCGATTCTGGGTCCTCCTCATTGAGGGATGACGTCACTACTACATAATGACGTCATCACTCAATAAGGAGGTTCCAGAAGGGCACTTTGCATTAGCCTAGCCTAGCATAGCCCATCTGAGACATGCAGCATTTCTTTCTTAATTAGTAGTATAGGTTAACCTAACCGAACCTACTACTTATGCAAAAGCACTAGTTGCCAAAAGGGCACTTCTTCAGCTATAATGACTCATCACTTCTTAGTCGATGCCAATAGGGCACTTCATCAGCGCTACCTCCAAGAAGTATTACGTAATACCCTCTGGATTGTCTATAGGCCACTACGTCTTCAGCTACAAGAATGATTGCCAATAGGGCACTTCTTCTGCGCTATCACCAAGAAGTACTCCATATGTACAATGAGAGTGAGAGAGAAAGAAGAACCTGTTAACTTTTATGCCGGTTCTGGATCCTCCTCCTCATTGAGGTATGACGTCACTACTATATGATGACGTCTACCTCAATGAGGAGGAGGATCCAGACCGGGATAAAAAACTACTGATATATTGATGGATTGATAAATGGTAAAGTAAAGTTTATTTTCCAGCTGTACAGTTTTTTTATTTTTTCTACGAGTTGGAGCGTGGAATGTTCGCAGTATGAATAGGATAGGAAAGTTAGAGAATTTGAAACTAGAAATGGAGAGACTTAAACTGGATATTGTAGGGATTAGTGAAGTTAGGGGGAAAGATCAAGTAGATACGTGGTCAGGAGAATATAGATTAATAACCACAGCATCAGATAATGGGCATACCGGTGTAGGTTTTATAATGAATAGAAAGTTGGGATGTAGAGTAAAGAGTTATTGCCAAGTTAGTGATAGAATTATAACTATTAGACTAGACACGAAGCCAACGGACACAGTTATAGTGCAAGTATATATGCCAACTTCAAGTCACGATGATGAGGAGGTAGAATCCATTTATGAGGAGATTGAATCTAGGTTAGCAAACGTTAAAGGACAGGATAATCTAATTGTAACCGGAGATTGGAATGCTGTAGTAGGTAAGGGAAAGGAAGTTTCAATAGTAGGAGAATATGGAATAAGAACACGTAATGATAGAGGGGATAGATTGGTAGAGTTTTGTATTAGGAATAAGCTAGTGGTAGCAAACACGCTTTTTCAGAATCACAAGCGCAGGATATATACGTGGAAAATGCCAGGAGATATAGGGAGGTATCAGATAGATTACATACTGGTTAAAGATAGGTTTCGGAACCAGATTAAGAATTGTAAGAGTTACCCTGGAGCAGATATTGATAGTGACCATAATTTAGTAGTCCTGGACTCAGAGGTCAAATTCAAGAAATTACAGAAGTCTAAACAGGTCAGAGTAGATGTCGATAGGTTAAAATTAGCTGATGTATGTGAAAAGTACAAGCAGAAAGTAGAAATCATGGCTAATGGAACATCTAGGAACGACATAGATTGCGAATGTAGGGAAATCAGAAATGGGTTAACTACAGCAGCAAATGAAGTATTAGGCACAAAGAAAAGGGCAGGTAGGAGGGAATGGATCACGGAAGAAATAGTTGAAATGATAGAAGCAAGAAGGAAAATTAAAATTGGAAACACAGAAGCAGGACAGAAAAAATATAAGGAACTAAGGAACTTAATTAATAGGAAATGCAAGCTAGCGAAAGAAGAGTGGATAAAAGGAAATTGTGAGGATATTGAGGAGGATATGAGAAGAAGTAAAGTAGATTTGGGCTACAGGAAAATTAAGTCACATTTTTCTAAAGTAAAACCAAAGGGTAACATTATATGTGATAAGCAGGGTAAGGAACTCATAGAAAATAAGGAGAAAGCTAGAAGATGGAAGGAGTATCTTGAAGATTTATATAAAGGTAGGCAGGACATGGAGGAGCTAGAAAATGTGGAACAGAAAGATGAGGATGACTTAGGTCCTAGCATACTTAGGTCAGAGTTTCATAGAGCATTAAATGATTTACGGAATAACAAAGCAGCGGGGATTGATATGATACCAGCCGAATTAATAAAACACGCAGGGGAAAAAATGCAGGAGCGATTATACAGGTTAGTTTGTAAAATATATGAGAAGGGAGAAGTACCACAGGATTTTCAGCGTAGTAGAATAGTAACAATGCCGAAGAAAATAGGAGCTAATTTGTGTGAGAACTATAGGACCATTAGTCTACTATCACATGCATCGAAGATATTGCTAAAGATTATTTATAGGAGATTAGAAAATAAAGTAGAGGAAAGGCTAGGAGAAGATCAGTTTGGTTTTAGGAAAAACAGAGGGACGAGGGAGGCGATTTTAGCACTAAGAACAGTAGTAGAAAAAAGAATGAGGGTAGGAAAGGTAACATGCATAGCTTTTGTAGATTTAGAAAAGGCATTTGATAATGTAGATTGGGACATAATGTTTAGAATTTTAAAAGAAACGGGTATAGATTATAAGGATAGGAGAATAATTTTTAATTTATATAAACACCAAACTGCCTTAGTTAGAATTGAGGGGGAAGAAGAGGTAGCAAAAATAGGGAAGGGAGTTCGGCAGGGATGTACACTTTCACGTTATTATTTAATCTATATATAGAAGATGCAATAAACAAAGTAAAAGAAGAGTATAGTGTAGGTGTGAATGTACAGGGAGAGAAAATATATATGTTGAGATTCGCCGACGATATAGCTATATTGGAAGAAAGCGAAAAGAATTTAGAAAGGGTATTGAATGGTATGCAGGCAGTATTGACTAGGGATTTTAACATGAAAATAAATATAGGTAAAACTAAAGTGATGAGGTGTGACAAAAAGGAATGTAGTAGAAAAATGAGGATCACAATAGGAGATAATAGAATCGAAGAAGTGTCAGATTTTTGTTATTTAGGCAGTAGAATCACAAAAGATAATCGAAGCAAGGTGGATATAAAGTGTAGGATAGCACAGGGTAGGAAGGCATTCGTAGAAAAGGAACAGATTTTAAGATCAAATATTGACTTGGGTATTAGAAAAAGATTACTGAATGTATATGTTTGGAGTGTAGCACTGTACGGGTGTGAGGCGTGGACTATAGGAAAGGAAGAGAAGCGTAGATTACAAGCATTCGAAATGTGGTGTTATAGGAGGATGATGAGGATTGGTTGGGAAGATAAAGTAACAAATGAAGCTGTACTAGAGTTAGTAGGGGAGAAGAGAAGTATTTGGAGAGTGTTACAGCGTAGGAGAGACAGATTAGTAGGGCATATCCTTAGGCATGGGGGGATTATGCAATTGATCATAGAAGGTAGAGTGGAGGGAAAGAGAGGGGTAGGTAGGCCTAAATTGGAGTATGTGAGTCAGATAGTTGAAGACGTTGAGATGAATAGCTATAGGGAGATGAAGGGATTAGCTCAGGATAGATCGGCATGGCGTGCTGTTTCCAACCAATCTTTAGGATTGCGGACTCTTTAACTAACTAACAGTTTTTGTCCAATTTGGTGTTCTTTGCTTATTTATATATGTCTTTATAATTATATTGTATAAAATTCGTTTACATTATATATTGTTATTTCCATTCGTTGTTTTTTCGATGGCCTTCGTAAATTGTTGGACGTTGTGTTTTTTTTTCAAATTAGTGGAATTGTAAAGTGCGATTCCTCTCCTCAGATATTCAGAGTTGTTGAGTCTTATTGTCGGAGTTCGTAATTGTTCTCTGGCCCGAGTATTGTGTTTTGTTGATCTCTTTTTTAGGTAGTTTATGTCTTGTTTCATGAATAACTGTTAGGTTTCATTATATATAGGGAAGGCACCGTGGGCAATTTGTATTTCCTAAAGATCGGTCTACAGCTGACCGATGGCTGTACTCCTTCAAGTGCTCTGACTGCCCTCTTTTGTTTCAATTCCATTGGTGATAATGCTTTGAAACAGTGCGAGTAAGGCCAGCTAGTATACCTGCAATTTTGACAACTTTCTTATTGTGTATGTTACTCTTGCCCTCCATGTTAGCCTAGAGTATCCAGATTCCCAGAAAACGAGCAGGGTGTAATACCGGTAACCATTTGTCCATGACGTAGATTAAGGTGATCCTCTTTTCCTTGTTTAGCAGTAGATGATTTCTATTTATCCACGTTTGAGCTTCTTGAAAGTTAGCCTTCACGTATAGTTCAACATCTTTCGCGTTCTCATGAGTTATCGTAATCGTAGGGTATCATCTGCATATTGGTTAATATGTTTGGTAATGCGGTGAGACATGTCGTTCACAAATAATACGAAGACAACCGGACCTAATATGGGACGCTATGATACTCCTGCACAATCGATTTGAAATGTGCTTCTGAGATTGTTGTTTAATACATTTTGTTTGCGATTTTCGAAGTTTAAAGATAAAAGTGTTAGAGGAGTGCGTCGAAACCCGTAGTGTTCCATCTTCTCCAGTAATGTTTTGTGTGGCAAGAAGTCGAAAGCCTTACTGAGGTCCAGCATTTATGTGGAACATTTTTTTTTTATTCCAATGCGCGGGTAACGTAGTCAATCAGGTTGTACATTGCTTGCAGATTGATAAATTTATAAATAAATAGATAGATTGATAAATTGCGTACACTAATTCTAGAAACTATGCAGAATCGTATATATACAGAAAGTCGCAAGAACATTGGTTCATGCGACTAATGCGAACTAATTATGAAAGTTTCCTGTTTAAAAACCGCTCAAAATATATTAAGAACTGCGTTTTGTATAGCAATAATATGTATATATATACCAAATCCAATGATTTGAACCTAGGATTAATACTTGCACGACCTCCAGTAAGGATAACTCATGACCACTGTAATAGCAATATCATAGAAAGTTTTAGGCATGGAAGTAGTAAAATAGTAAAAATTAAAATTAAAACCGTTAATATAAAAGATAACCTCACATAATGGACTACTACAATTATATCATAGAATGTGTATGTCAATAAGCTAATTATATTAGTTTATGGGTAAAATCGAGGGTTTGCAATTAATATGCGTAAATTAATTTGTCAGTGAGATAATGTTCTCTAAATATAATGCTTACAATTGCCAGCGGTAGAGCCGGAAGGGTTAATTGCAGTTTTGTCTGAGACTTAGCTTTAATAGTAACGTTCTTAGCCTCAGCATAATTAATAATTTTTGTGTCGTTTACACGGCAATTAAATCATTTATATATTGTATAAATAATACTGGCCCGGTATCTTCCTTGTGGAATTCCCATTTGTGGAAAATCGATCTTATAGATTCCATACACAATTACTATTACTTTTACTTTTTGTGCACAATCCGTAAGGTACTATTAAACTAATCTCAAAGCTTTTCCCTAGTTATTCCATTTTTTCACTTCCTCCAATAAGATACTATATTACGCAATCACATGCTTTAAACAAATCTAAAAAAAAACTCATTAAAGCGATTATATTTTCTATAGAATTCATTACTCGACATAGAATTCATTGACACTATTTGCAAAAGATTGTGTCATGCTATACTATCAAAAAATGGTCATTGGCAGTAGTAAAATCTATGTATTATACAAATTTCTATCCTGTAATAAACTATGGTATAATAACCTGAGGTAAATCTGTGTATATAAACAAAAATTTCTTATTGAAAAAAGGGCAGTTCGTATAATAGCGAACTTAGGCTATTGTGAGATTTGTCGACATGCTTTCAGATCTCTGAACATTTTAACTGTTTGTGAGATATATATATATATATATATATATATGTGTGTGTGTGTGTGTGTGTGTGTGTGTGTGTGTGTGTGTATATAGTATTTGTCTCAATATAGAATTTTAAGTCTGATTGTTATTGTTTATTTGTATTTGTGATATCACTACGTTTTTTATTTTGTTCATTTGTGTGTGTGTATGTGTGTGTATATATATATATATATATTAAATTTGTATTTAAGCCACAATAAATGTATCTTACTTTCTCATTAAATGTATTTACGATAGCAGTATCTACTGGCCGACCTTTTACGAAACCTTGTAATTATTTAAAAATTGCAGGTTGAATCCAACGATGAACACGCCCAAGCCTCCGAGGATCAGAACGCGATTGGTGACACTGAAGACAACGACGATGACCTCTATATGCGACGCCTAGACGCTGGCCTGTTCACCTTGCAACTGGTCGACTATATCATTATAGAAATATGCGCAGCCGCAGCTGCTACGGTAAAACAGCGTGTCACGCAAATCCTCAGTTTACGCGGCGCTTCGCTAAAGACCATTCGACATGTAATGCGCGAGTACGCGGGAAACTTGGGCGAGGGCGCGGGCGGCGCAGAGGATCGAGAATGGAGGGATACGGAGCAACAACATATTTTACATTTAGTGGACAAGTTCTAATTGTTAATAAGTACTTAGTATTGCATATTTAATGCGACATGGATATTTCTAAAGTGCACGGATGTGTTTATTAAAACTATCGGTGATTGTGGTAAACAATGTTTTTTGTTAAATTATCAATTTAAAAGTTAGAGCTGAGAGTGCGAATAATCGAATTAAAAACGTGTATATAACGCAACATGAGTAGTTTACATCGATATATCTTTATTGTTCAACTAGAGTAATATGACGGTTAAACAAAAAATATAAATCTGAAAGGATTTGAAGTGTATTACAAAAATATAAATTGATCTAATTTTATATGTTTTGTATATTGAAAATCGGCATGAGCAAGTGCAGTGTTCTAATCTTTTTAATAGAACTCCCTGATAATATTAATATAGATTTTTAAACTTCTAATATTTTCTAATTAAAAAAGGACATAAAATTACACTACGTGTAAGCGTTTTCAAATTTTGTGTGCATTTTTCTCCTGGCATTGATTAAAATATATATTTACAATATTTATATAAGTAAATATATATTTACAATGCTACTGGTTAATAAATTTAATATACGTGTTAGATACATTTATTACCTACTTTAAAAAAGTCGATTGCGCAGTCGCGTACTGTGAATATGTTAAGATGAAAAGCTGAGTGCTTAATTCTTCGATAAGTCACTTTATAATGTATTAATTAATATGTTTCTAAAATTAATATGAAGCTAAAAATTTCTAAATATAATCTGTATTTTTATTACTGAAATCTGTTGTTTACTGGTGAAATGGGCTATATAACACCGTAATTTTCTTTATTAATGTGAAGTAAGCTAACAATTTCACTTCACATTCACTTTTTAAATAGGTTTAAAGAGTTCGAGTAATACATAAAATTGTGGATATACATAAAACTTTAAAAACTAATAACTAATGTGTTGTAGGCTTACTTATATATTAAATGAAATAGGTAATAAGAGTACTTGATTTTAATATCACGAAAAAATATTTTTATTGACACTAGTTTCGAGCGAAGCTATCAAGTGCGAGTATACTAAAGTGACCATGTTTCGCGAGACAAAGCGGGACGCTCAAAATATTTTTTATAGACTGGAGCCCCCCTCGGATGTAATGTAAAAACGAATATATTAGGACCTAGAAAAAGTTTACTTTATTAATTTCTTTGCTATATAAATCATTTTCCTTGTTTTTGATACACAGTTTTTCACTTGGTGTATTTTTTTCTAAAGATTTGGGTTAATTAAATTTTCATACAACTTTTGGCTCGTATTTGTTCAATATTATTTTACATTCATTTGTACAATCCAATAAATCCATAAAATGTACTTTTATGGATTTTATATTTATTTGGGATTTTTCTGTTGTTCACATAAGTACGACGACCGAAGCAATAGAGCATCGAATTTTGTTTACACGAGTAAATAATAAACTTAGAAATATTGATTTTTTTTGTTTAAAGCGGAACACGTCAAAAATATCGCGGAACGCGCGACAAATGACCAAAAATCGGGACTACCGCTAAAAGCCGGTCATATGGTCACTTTAGAGTATACCTAAGTTTGTTACAAAATTTATACATCAGACATGATTATACAGTAGGATATAGATAGTATCATAAAATAAACATTCGAATGTATATTAAAATATAGTCGTTTTTATTAAATTTTATTACGACTATTAAAAAAAACATCGTTAAATTACTTATTCTCATATGTATTTCCACATCCCTGATGCACAAAACAATATTTATCCTACCCTTCCATTTCTATCATAATTTTACCCACAATATTCCCATATTTTTAATAAACATAACATTACAGTTGCCTCTCGCCCCCTATTCAATTTCTCACAGTTCATTTTTAATAAAAAGACCGTCGTTCAAAACATGATAATTGAGGAGTATATTGTTTCAAATCTCCTGATTGCAATACTATATATATTTATATAGGTCAAATGGGTAGAAAATTAAAAACTAGATATTAAGAAAACGTTCATATTAAATAAAGGCAACTCCAGTTTCGCTGGATATATAAAAAATTGTAAGGGGAATTTCTCAGATATTAATACTATGAAGATTCTTCATAATTCCAACAAAAGTGTAAAACTTAGCTCTCTGGAATCCATAGAAATATTTAAATATACGATAAACCAAGTTTTTTGTACTCAACGATCAACTAAGTTTAGTAGCTACGCTCCAAACTCTGCGATATATTGTAATCCCCACACACTTCGAATGTATATTATATGAAATTATGTTATATTCTACTGTATAATCATATTTTGTCTGATGTATAAACTGTGTATAGAATATCACCCAAATACCGTAACTTAAAGCATTAAGTAGCTAGATGCGCATTTCGAAGGGCATACCCCCATCTTCAGTAGCACAAGATAAAAACTAAATAAAATAACTGTCACGAATCGTGATTAATATACTATTAAATAAATAAGTCAACATGACAGAAGTATTTCAAAAATGGCATATAATATGACCTATAAATCTTTTAAAACAATATAAATTAATATTTAACGAAACTAGCAAGTTTTAACAACAATAAACATTGGTTTGTCAAACCTAAAATAACCGTAAATAAATTAAATAAAAATAAATTTAAAAATAACATAATACTTCTAATAGTCTTGCTAATTTTCTAGAAAATCATAAAGATGATTGATTTCAATAAAAAATCTGGTATTGATGAAATATCTTGTTCTAGTTGTCCTAAAGTATATATAGGACAAACACGTAGACCAATTGAAACTAGATTTATAGAGCATTTAACTCATTTCAGATTAAATAGAAAAGATAAAAGTGCAGTAGCCGAGCATATTTTTGCATCAGGTCATCCTATTCAAATTAGTTCACTTAAATTACTTAAAAGTGTTTTGAATTATTCCGAGTTAAATGCTTATGAAAGTATATACATGTATAAATCTACATCAAATTAATGAATTTAGATCAGGTCCAATTTCATCTTGTCTATTTAATTCATTTAATAAGAACTATTTTTAAATTTATTTTTATTTTATTTATATTTGGTTATTTTAGGTTTGAGAAACCAATGTTTATTGTTGTTACTTGTTAGTTTCGTTAATTAGTAATATATATTGTTTTAAAAGATTTATAGGTCGTATTATATGCCATTTTTGAAATACTTCTGTCATGTTGACTTATTTATTTAATAGTACATCAATCACGATTCCTGACAGAGGTATTTTATTTCGTTTTTATCTTGTGCTACTGAAGATGGGGGCATAGCCTTCGAAATGCGCATCTGGCTACTTAATGCTTTAATTTGCGGTATTTGGGTGATATTCTATACTATTATTTAACACCGTAGTGATAATTTTTAAAATATAAATTGTGTAACAAACCTGACTTTCGTACACAAGAATGGACAACATTTGTAGAAGTCAATTCTGACAACCCATACAAACTCCCCAGAATACTCACCAAAAACGCTCAAGAATCCCGGCTCTGACGTTCCACAACAAAATAGCAAACTTAGACGAAGACAAAACAAACCTTCCCGCAGAATCACTCGCACAACAATTCGCACCCAATGACCTACCTGACAACAATATAAAAATAAACTGCGACACTTTCTACAACTCACTTAAAAACATGGACACAACCAACGAACCAGAACCCAACCTAACCACCAACGACATAAAAGTAAAAATCAAAGGACTCGTCAACAAGAAAGCACCAGGACCAGACCAAATTCCTAATTACATAATAAAATCCCTTCCTGAAAACATCTTAAATGCCGTTACCTCTCTCTACAACGCCATACTAAACTTATCCCACTACCAAAAATCATGGAAACAAGCTACAATCATTCCTATTCCCAAACACATCACCACGAGCTACAGACCTATCAGTCTCCTTAATACCCTATCCAAAATCCTGAACTCTATAATACTAGACCAAATCACACGACACATCCAAGAACACAATATTCTCCCGAACCACCAGTTCGGCTTCAGACAACAACACTCTACAACACTACAACTCCTCCGAATCACAGACCACATAGAAACGGCCGTCAATAACCGACACCACATAACCAAACTATCACTAAACATAGAGAAAGCCTTTGATAAAATCCCACACAAAGCAACACGTTCAAACTAATTAAACACAAACTCGACATAAAGACATGTAAACTAGTACAAGACTACTTGCACAACAGGACCTTTTCAGTCAAAATTAACAACACAACCTCCAAACAATTTCCAATCCTCGCTGGAGTACCACAAGGATCAAACTGAGCTTCAATACTATTTAACCTGTACATCTCTGACATACATAATCCTTTAGATC
This sequence comes from Leptodirus hochenwartii, assembly GCA_947310635.1. Classification (NCBI taxonomy): domain Eukaryota; kingdom Metazoa; phylum Arthropoda; class Insecta; order Coleoptera; family Leiodidae; genus Leptodirus; species Leptodirus hochenwartii. Next base: position 29,367,295 of record OX371184.1, read on the forward strand.
ATAGAACGATATACTCACAGTACGCTGACGACACCGCAATACTAACAACCTCCAAAAACGTATCATTACTAACTGACATACTTCAAAAAGAAACCAAACAGATCACCGACTACTACAACAAATGGGGGCTCCAAGTAAACGCGACTAAAACAGAACTAACACACTTCACATGCAAACTGACATATAACAAACCTAACAAAATTAAAGTACTGAACAACTGGATAGACTGGACAGACAAACGGAAATACCTAGGACTCACACTGGACAAGAAACTATACTTCAGTGCACACACTAACAAAATCATTAAAAAGCCAATTCCAAAACCTCACGACTCATTCCGATAATAACTGCCTCCTCCACCACACAAGAACACACCATCCTACTCTACAAAACGTACATACTACCAATCCTAACATACGCATCTCCTGCCTGGACTACCACATCTAAATCCAACTTAAAAAGTCTACAAATATTACAAAACAGACTACTCAGACTAGCCACAAGACTACCAAGATACACATCCACAAAAACTCTACACCAACAAACCGCACAGACAGACCTACAGACAAGACTTAACAAATTAAACCTGAAATTTTACAAAAACATTAAAAACAGACAACGCAACACTAACTCGACTCACCATACAATCAATACCTAGAATACACAAAACCTCAAGATAAATGCTACAAAACCTCACTATCACATAACACAGGACTCAATTTGTCCTAAATGGCTCACACGACAACACAGTACTAACAACAACCCTAAACCAATTTAACAACATATCAAGAGCTATGACTCATGCCAAGTAATTTATTCACAACCAATACTAATCCAGGAGAAAGAAGGCACAGGCTTGAAACTCCATGTTACAGGTCCTTCTATTTCCATCATCACAACAGCGTTAGGTATACTCGCACTGGATAATGAGCTTTGCTCAAAACTAGCGTCAATAAAAAAAAAATTGTGATAATAAAACAAAGTAGTTTTAATACCTATTTCACTTCAAAAACTACGCTACTTCACTAAAAAAACTCTGAATTGTTTCTCCAAATTTTAACTAAGCATAGATGAATTTATCTACATTTCAAAGATTAAAGCTGTATTTAATGAATTTATGTTTAGGGCGTGTTATGGTTATTAACTAGGTGATCTCCATATAAAAATAATATCGGTAGAAATGTCGTTGCACATAGATCGCTATTAAATTTCATTTATATATGACGCTAAATGCTGTTTTCAGTGAGAACTGTGGTTAATTTTCTTCCTCAGAAACGCATTTTTTCTAGCACAACATTGTGAAAAATATATAAGAAACCGATTAGGTCAATTTCTTTTGAGGACCCTTGCTATTCCATATATATATATTCATCAATGATATGGTAAATAATAGGTCATTTGTGATTGTATTAAACCAAAGGGTTGGCAATTATAAATAAATATACTGTCGATTTTTTTTTATGTAACGGCGTACTGTAAATATTGCTAACGTGCAAAATAACGTAAACTCGTATAAATACCGAAAGCATTTGGACTTATAAAGAAATATGGAAAATATTAGTAATTAACATTAAATAAGAGAAGTCAGGAAACAAGGCAATACAGACAATAGGGCAAGAAGTGAAATATTTCCTACATGAAAATACGGTATACAAAGTTTAGAGTTGTCCATTTATTTATTGAATATATATTAAATTCGATTATATGAAATTTGTTTTGTCTAAATCTAAACGAGCGTCATTTTCTATCTGTTTCACATTTTCAATTATAAATGAAATAAAACCCAAGACAAAAATAGAATCAAATTTGCCTCTACATGACTAAATGAATTTTTGATATGGACACTTACACGTGACGCTTTGAGTAGCAGATATGTAGGATTAAAGAATCATACAACATTAAATGTCTTATATACTTGGTAATACTTGGTTCTGATTAAATCAATTTGGTAGCATGTATATACATAAATATAACTATTTTAACAAATACAATAAATTACCTTAACATATATCCTTATCGTTCAAATAAATTTGCAATGGGCACATATAGTAATAGCAAATTTTGGAATGGACCAATAAGCCATCAGCAAATTTGCGTAGACTTACAACTCTTTGGCTGTGATCAATGTAAGATATAGCCAAGCGTAAAAGCACCTGGCATAACAGACGCTTTTGTTCTACGTAAATCTACCAATTATAATGTACGTTCATTAAATTGTAACTTCAATATTTTTGACAGCATTGGTCCAGTCCACTTTGCTGGGCGTGAGATAAAACGCAGGGGCAACTTGTCGTCCGCACGGACATTCGCAGCCCATCACCCAGCTGAAGGATCCAACACGTACGCCACACTTCGGACAATGCAGGCGCTCCTGTGGACGTTGCGTCACGTGCGCCATCCAACTAAGCGGCTCCAGGAAGATAGTCCGTTGACAATATGGCGATTGCGATGCGGCATTATCTCCATCTGCAGCGATCGCGTTGGCACGATGTGGCAATATGTTTGATTCGGCAGCGAGCACGCGCCGGCAATGTTTGCATCGGAAGACATTTGGTTCCGGTTGGGTCCTTATAAGACATAATTTCAACACTGGTAATTATATTGGATAGATACTAGTGATGGCGGTTAGGATCGATCATATTTCCTCTGAAAGATCGACATCCTTCGTTTCTGGCATCGGTTTAATAGCAATAGATAAGCACCATCTATTAAATGCTTTGAGTTACGGTGTTTGCAGGTGATATTCTACAAAAGCAATGAATACAAACTACATAAAGAAGGTTAAGGCTGTGTAATTTTTTCCATTGTATAAATTTCGAGCTAGAGCGACGTCGGCCTTAGAAGGGTCAAACGAGAAACTAATGATTGGCAGAATTCTGCACGTTTTACTGCTGCATCTTTCAATTGCGGCAGCCAGTGTTGTCACGTATTTTACTGACTTACTATCTTTGTTTTCTTAATACGATAGTGACATTGGGATTAGATATAGATTGGAGTAGCTACTTGTGCCACCACTTGGCCGCATGCGTAGCTATAAGCTTGTGCAACATATACTAAGTATTAATGAGTACCCACAAAGTGTCAATATAAAAAATATATAATATAATAAAACCAAATATATATAATATACGATATAAAAATTGTATCCTTACAATTATTTACGATAAAAAGTTCTTTATACTAGAATATCACGTTTAATCGTATATTCATTCATTACGGACTATAGAGAATTTCAACGCCAACTAGTAGTCAGTATTCATCGATTAATTTAGAAAAAAATCTAAACAGTTTTAGAGGAATTTTAAATTAAGGAAACAGCTGTGCCTTAGAAAATTAACAACATACTCGCTTGTAATGTAACACCATTTACAGGCATAAATAATGAAAACAGGTAATCGGTTGCTAATTTAGAATTTTATTGTATCAATATTTACGAAAAAATAATATGCTTTTCCAAATTTGCTAAAATGTATTTAGGTTAAAGATTATTCCGTAGTTGCTAATTCTTAATAAATATGTCATGCCTAAGTTCGCAACGGACTTACGCAGCTATGAACTAATAAAAACGGTTACTGCACAGAATACCGTACACATAGCAGGCACCTCGGAACCGTTCGGCTCTTGGTTTACTACTTCGTGTTTTCGGCTGTTTTGGTATACAAGGCGGGAAATGATTATTTGAATACGAATATTTGAGCTTGAACAGCATACCAGTTGTTAGAGTTACAAATGACTTAAAATATAAACTAATCTTAATTTTCAAACTATTTTCTTTTATTTTCATTTGTAATTGTGCATTGAGATACCCTTACCATTGATTTCTTATGTCAAATAAATGCTTTAATAAATTGGATATTTGAGTGAATAACCGGTGCCGGGTTTTACTAACTTAGTGCAAAAAACGGAGTTCCTAGAATAATAGGGTTCTATGTGTACATTATTCCTCTTCTACTTAATTTGTTTCTTGTAATATATCATTCTTTATATTTTTAATTTTTTATCTATTTTTCAAATAAATAATTATTATTTTTAAAAATTATGACTACGGTGTTAAATAATAGAATAGAATATCACCTAAATACCGTAACTTAAAACATGAAGTAGCTAGATGTACATTTCGAAGGCTATTAGTTTTTATTTATTTAGTTACTATTTCTTTTTTCTTTTTATCTTGTGCTATTGAAGATGGGTGCATAGCTTTCGAAATGTACATCTAGCTACTTAATACTTTAAGTTATGGTATTTGGGTGATATTCTATAGATAATAATTACTTTTATATTTTTACGCGTACGCGTCAATTACCGCCTCAATTTGTTGTGCATACTAATATTGTCAGAATAGCAGGTTCAAGAATAATGATTTATCTTTTTTAATAAATATTACATAAATATCGCTTGACATCGCAATCATTATATATTGTAATTTGATCACATAATTTATGTTGCACAAACTAAACACACTTAGAATTTCTTACATCTTACGACTAACGGTATACTACGGTAGACAACCTAATATTGCATGCCTAGCGTAATATACGTGTAATGTGCAATAGCAACCCCTGGGGGCTGCGCCCCACGATATCATCCGAGTTCTCAGTCAAATAAATGCAGATATTTCATTGCATTTGTTAATATTGTACATATGGCAACGCTGTATTTATTTGTTTATTTATTTAGTATGAGTAAGACGACACCTAAAAATTTCTTTCTATCCTTTAGGCACGATTTGGCCGTATGCCAAATAAAACCTAAACCTCTTAAAACCTTCTTTTAGAGTTAGTATTCATTGATAACAGTAGTGAAAATTTTAGGTAGAAAATTCATTTTCTATTCGATCTTATTTCCTCCGAAAGGTCGCAATCCTTTGTATTTAAGATTGGGTTAATAGCAGTAGACAAAAATAACTTATCATGAACAATTGTGTTTCTATAAGTTTCAAACGTTTTACATTGCAAAAGAATAAATAGAAGAATATAAAAATTCCTTTACAACTTATAGTATACTCAACAAACTCATATAAAATCTGGTCGTAGCAAAAAAAATTGCATTTTTTGACGCACCATGGCACTGTTTACGAATCTTTCCTTTAATCGATCCGAGAAATTCTTGAATCAATTCTAGGATCAAACCGAGACCATGAAAGATCGATCCCAACTTTATTTTCGTAATTAGCCCACACTACTTAACACTTACCTAATTGTGCCCGGATCTGGTTGTACTAAATCATAGTACTCTTTGGGTAATATCTTCGCCTTGCGCACTTTATCGCCCGCCATGCCGAGTCGAAATGATTTGTAATGGGTATTTCTTTTATCCACGCAGCAACCCATTTCCCCATACAAGCGCAGCTGAGTTACAAAGCCGGGATTCGGACAGACGAGACTACGGCGAGCTCGCGCCTTTTCCATTGCATCGCGGTAGTTCAGATTATGGCGTCGCATGAGGTAAGCCACTACAACAGTGGCACTGCGAGACACCCCGAAATAGCAATGGACCAGAACAGGTTCATGTGCATCGATACCAGAAGAAATGAAGTCGTATCTGTTTGTGGCAGACGTAAGTTGAATGAGCATGCATATTCGAGATGTCGTATCTTTAATGGTAATTCCAAAATGAAACCATTACTACTTACGTATCGTCTAAATGACTAACGAGGTCCTCTTTTGGTTGATCAGACAGCTGTATGTACTTGATATTTATAGTAAGTTGTTCTGTGACAGTTCTTGGCAATGGACATGTGTCGATGGTAACAATGTGCCGTATATTTAGTTTAGCGAGAGTGTTCTTATCTTTAGCTGCTGTAAGATTTCCCAAGTAAAAATATGGCTCGATTTCATCGATACTAATAGGACCTCCGTTATAATATGTGTGTAGAACATCACCAGCTTTAAATTTTTTTTCGTTGTTCATCTTGCTGGCATTCTTCTCTTCACTTTTTATCCAGTCAATTATTTCGGGTGGGTTGGTATAGTTGGAATTAAATACTGGTCCTGGCTTTTCCAAGTTAATCTCTCTTCTTCAGTGATTGTTTTCTCTTGAAGAGGCTAATTGCAAATGAAAGATATGATAACGAGTCAATGAGCTCCACACGCATTGCGATGATTTATTAAAAAGAAAGAATTTTTCATCATTTAAAGAAGTCAACGAAAAATTACCACAAGCGTAAAGTTTACGCAAAACAAAATACTTCATGCAATTTAAATACACTTAATGGTATGAACTGACTTTTGCTGAAATTCTATTGAAATATCCATTTTAAAATTACCACTACGATGTTAAATAATTGTATAGAATATCACCCAAATACCGTAACTCAAAGCATTAAATAGCTAGATGCGCATTTCGAAGGCTATGTCCCCATCTTAATACGCGCAAAAAAAAAATTGCAATCCCGAGATACAGGATATCGAAATGCAAAAACGGCCCTAACTACTGGTCTATAAAGTTTTTTAATTACTTACAGGCAGAAATTTCCTTTTTGCCCCTGAATTTGTACAAAAAATCTCTTAAAACTATACTAGTATCTAACCCGATTTACGATATACAAGAATTTTTTAACATCTTCTAATTTTTGTCATGACTCGTCTCGCCTGTAAGCTTTTAATGCGAATTATAGTGTCCATTATTTTATAATTATTAAAAGTTTTACATTAACACATTTTATATAGCTAACGCTAAGTGTTCTTGTATTTACCCATAACTATGTATGTGCCATTTATTAATGACGTGGTGAAATCACATTCTGTAAATTTTCATATTTTTCATGTACCTATGTGATATGCCGAATAAAATATATTCTTCAGTTCAGCAGAAACTAAAAACGAAATATACTTCTTTATTTAATTGTATAGCGATAACGGTTAGTGACAGAGGTATTTTATTTAGTTTTTATCTTGTGCTACGGAAGGTGGGGCTCAAAGCCTTCGAAATGCGCATTTATCTATTTAATGCTTTGCGTTACGGTATTTGGGTGATATTCTATACTATTGTATTGAAATAGTTTAAGAAACAATTAAAATTTAAAAAATTGGTAGTTGTATCCCTATAAAAGTTAGCCAACTATATTTTAACAATATAAAACTAAAACTAGACAGTTATCTGATGTATGCACTCTTGGCAACTGGGTCTACCACTCTTCCTTTCCTTCTACTTTACCTTCTCCAACTACTTGCACAATACACCCATTGATAATTGATTTTCGCTACGTTTCTGGCTGAGAAAAGCCGGATAGGGAAAGGAGAATTAATATAAGCAACTAAAGCTATAAGTAAAAAAACTAGGGGTGCCCTAACAAATTTGCAATTGATTTAAACATTCTGGCTAAATAATTGATAAAGTATTAAATTAAGTAAAATTTAAAAAATATCCATGTCGCAAATTAAGTCTTAATAGTAGGTATTAAAGACCTGACATAGGATCCATAGGTTAGCTTCTTGTTGCATCGAAAATCTAGCAACCTTAACACCCCTTAAGAGCAGGCTACTTTGTAAACACATCTGTAACACGCGGGGAACGTGCAGTAAATTATTATCTATATTCAGCTGTTCTCAGCCAGAATCTTACCTGATTTACAAAATTGAATTCAATTTATTAATGTTTTTTTAACTCAACTTACTTAATTTGTCCGAATCTTCGATTTCGCATGTATTAATATATATATTATATATTGCTGGCCTCGCACTAAAGACTTATTAAATACTTATTAAATTTTGTATAGAAAGCATAGGAAATTACCATTAATATAACCCAAAGCGCATATTGCATCATTCTATAAATGGGCTTGAAAAAGAACATGATTTTAATTATAATATAGAATATCACCCAAATACCGTAACAAGCATTAAGTAGCTAGATGTACATTTCAAGGGCTATGCCCCCCATCTTCAGTAGCAGAAGATAAAACTAAATAAAATACCTGTCACGAATCGTGATTGATATACAATTAAATAAATAAGTCAACATGACAGAAGTACTTCAAAATTGGTATATAATATGACCTATAAATCTTTTAAAAACAATACAAATTATAAATTGTTATTTTCGTTAATTTCGTGAATTACAACTACCTTTTGAGTTCTACTTTGAACCCAAGCAAAGTGGAACACAACTTATAACTGGACGTCCGTGAAATTCTATTAATATTGGGTTAACCACAAATAGCCACTAACAGGGGAGTACGGCAAATATATTCTGTTCAAGGGTGATTTTGTGGACCAATACACAATACTACATTTACATGATTTTTAAACAATTTAGAAGTTAGTATATAAACAAATGCTTGTGTCTTTAACAACAAAAATACAGTAGTAAATATTCAGTTTAATGGATAATTACATATTAATAACAAATGAAACTAAGTCTATGCAAAGGCATGTTACTTAGTAAACGATAGAAAACGTTAACAATAACTTATTATCGGAAAGTATAAAAAAATAGTATCGCATTTTTTGATATTTCGTTTATCATAATCTTCTCTATGCGATCATATTAACAGGACATCATATTATAAGGGTGGAAGGCACCCAATATCAGTGGCAGTTCCTTATGCAGGCCGCAGGGCCGCGCGCCCCTCCTGAACATTGAGCGCATCACCGTAGATATATAATTGTATTGCGATATTTTATCTCGGCATTATTTTTCCTAAAAGATAAAGCTTGCCCCGCGATAACAATCAGCACAAGATTCGTTGTGGCGTTCGTTGTGGTATCCGTTGCAAGTCACAGCAGAGACCGATGCGATATCTATCTGTATCTATCGTTCGCATGGTATAGAGATATCGCTAATTTGGTGCCGCTGCGTGTTCACTGCCACCCAGTACAGGTTAAATGCATATACACTCATCTCACTCTATTGCAAGCAATCGGTGAGAGACCGTATGCCGTATATCTTCTATTTCTTCTGTTCGATTCTTGCTTCATTGTCTAATATATGCCACAGATTCCCAGCGGCTATCCATTGCCAGTACAAGTTAAATACATATATACAGTACATATGCAATGAGATGAGTGTATCATAGAGTGCAGGCGACCGATCTATTGGATGTCACGCTTCTTTAACGGCTTAGAGAAGTTCAGAGAGAAGCGAGAGTAGTATATATATATATATATATACACAGAGTATATATATATATAAATTGATATAGAATAGCCAGATTAGACAGTAGCATTTGTTCTGTGTATGTACAATATATACGTATGTACGATTTTGCCACGTGTTTCTCCAAGAATATATTTAATAGAAATAATTTAATAAAAATGAATAGCGTTAGTTCTTTATTGAAAATAGAGTTTTGTAGACTTTCTCTTGTGGACAAAGTAAAAATTAAAGAATTAGGTAGGCCATTGCCTGATTTAAATTTATCGCAAACTTGTGCAAGGAGTGCTCAAAACCAGACATTTACAAAAAAAAAATTATAACGCACATGATGGACAGATTCTCATATCGTGGCCATCTACAAGCCGCTGAGTTATTTAACACGAAATCGATGCCAACATTTTCTAAACAATTTCCAGTGGACCTTTTGGAAACCGTGTGTCATGCATATCCATTTTTGAATAAAACCAGATTAAAAACAGAATTAGAAGTAATTTACTGGCGTCCGAATTTTTATCAAATAATTGGAGCCACGAATTTTCTTTCGTTATTGCTAAAAAATAATCTCAGTGAAACTTTCCCGGAAACTATAGAAATACTTAAAATTATTTTAACAACCCCGATGACCACTGCTGAATCAGAGCGTTGTTTTTCAACACTTAAAACAATCAAGACTTTTTTGCGAAATGCTATGGGTAATTCGTTTAAACGCGTTGGCGATTATGTGTATTAATAAAAATTTACAATTTTAACGAAAAAGTTTTGGAAAAGTTTATATCAATGAAAGATAGAAGAATGGAATTCACTTTCAAGAAATGATTGAATTTAATCATTTTGCTTCCATTTTAGGTAAGATTTCTCACTATTGTTATTTTTTTAAGAAATGCGCCCCCCCGATTGAAATGCCACGATATACTTTAGGACAACTAGAACAAGATATTTTATAAATACCAGATTTTTTATTGGAATCAATCAAATCTTTTGGATTTCCTAGTTAATTAGCAAGACTATTAGAGGTATTATATGTTACTTTAAACTTATATTTATTTAAAATACTATCTAAACCACGCGCAATAATAGGTAAAAAGATAATTTAACAAACTTTGGAGTCGAATTATTACAAAGTGATGTTATTTGCGGAATATAAAATTATGGTGCAATATATTAAGTGCATTTTTTTTTCAGCAATAACTCTGTGGAGTTTCTAGGCATACTGTTTGTATCAGATTATGCACGTAAAACCTCAGTCTATTTCTTAGTTGGACATTGCAAAAGCATATTGAATATTAATTATCGCTAGGATCACAAATAATTTGGGTAATATAATATGCCAGACAGTAGACTCCTTCCTTAAAAAATATGCCGCGATAAAGTCGATAATATATTGATATGTAAAACAGGATAAGTACGAACTGGACATAAAACATCATATCATAGGAAATTTTGGTCTTGCAAAATAATTAAATAATTAATCTCAACCATCTCTCTCAGGTATATCTTGAATTTTCATTGTCCCTTCATTACAAAAGATGTGCCGTGTATCTCTTAACAGATATATAAATTAAATCTTGACATATTATATTTTCCCCTTTTATTGTATTATATATTTTTATGGAAAGCATGCATTTTCCTTGCATCCATTATGCATCGTAAATTCGCATTTGAACTACAATTTCATGATCGGATATTTTACACCAAAAAAAATCTGAATTTATTTGAAATCGACGAAAAAGTTATTGTTTTCGTGTTAGGCGTGGACTAAAGTGCGTCATTGTATTTCAGTAAACTGTAGCTACAAACACAATGCACTTGCAGAGCTACCAACACTTTTCTCTCTAATCCTATGTTTTTATAAGAGAGAAGGAAATTAGAAGCAAAAAAATGCAAGTTATACTACGAGAATGTAGCACTAACCACCGCTCTCAACTAGTGCCATTAGTTTCGCGGCAGGAGTGTTAATAAAATCGCTGAAATCAGAAGAAAAATGTTAGACAGACTGAAAAAACATGTTTTGTTATATATAATACAATCATTTTCAAATGGTAATCAAAATAGCTTACGTTCACTACACATAATTAATAATTAAATAGTTTTGCAATTAGCAAACCAACAAATTTTTGTGGTAATAAAAACTATTCTTAAATCAATACACATGTCAAAAATAATAAAACATAGTGTAATATATATATTATATATATATATATATATATATATATATATAAAGTAGTAATACAAAATTATCGTATCAAATGATAAAAAGAAAATTGACTCTAAATTGCAAGAAAAAGAAATTAGATAGCTTGAATATAAAGCTAATAACATTCGATCGAATTACAATAAAAGTAAATAATAAAGAGTAATATCATAATGGCACATTGGTAGGCTATAGAACATATTGTCTATGAAATGAATAATACCATTTAAAAAGTAAGTAAAACTCATTGCCAGTTAACATCTTATTACGTCCAAATATATTTTTATCGTCTATACGTGCGTAAATGAATTTTGATGGTATTCCTCCGAGAGAACAGTTTGTGACTTGACAGTCTCACACTTGCCTAGCCAATTGTTTAAATTATTAGATCCAATCATATGGCTTCTAACGTATATTTGTACGTTCACGTGATATGTGTGTACTACTTTGAATGAAATGTCTTTAGCAGACTTTACACTCACATGGCTGTTATGGCTCCTATATGTGATCGCTTGTGTCTTACGAGATTATATTTTTGAGAAAATCGTTTATGGCAGATATCACATACGAATTCGTTCACTCCTGAATGAATGCGCGTATGACGTGTAAGTTCATATTTGACAGTGAATCGTTTCTTGCAGATATTACACTCGTATGGTTTCTCCCCGGTATGTGTGCGCATATGTAATTTGCGCCTACTGTTTTGACTGAATCGTTTATGGCAGATATCACATACGAATGCGTTCTGTCCTGAATGAATGCTCATATGACGTGTAAGTTCATATTTGACGATGAATCGTTTCTGGCAGATATTACACTCATATGGTTTCTCCCCTGTATGTGTATGTATATGCAACTTAAAGTTAATACTATTACGAAATTGTTTATTGCAGATATTACACATATATGGTTTTTCTCCTGTATGTATGCGTATATGATTCGATAGTATAAGTTTGCTACTTAATCGTTTCTGGCAGATTTTACATTCATATGGTTTCTCTGCAGTATGTGTATGTATATGCACTTTAAGGGTACTACTATTACGAAATTGTTTATTGCAGATATTACACTTATATGGTTTTTCTCCTGTATGTGTGCGCATATGATTTAATAGTATATATTTGCTAGTTAATCGTTTCTGGCATACATTACACTCATATTGTCTCTCTCCTATATGTGTATGAATATGCACATTAAGGTTACTACTATTACGAAATTGTTTATTGCAGACATTACACTCATATGGTTTCTCTTCTGTATGTATGCGCATATGACGTGCAAGACCATTCTTGATACTGAAACGTTTATGGCAGATAATACACTCATATGGTCTCTCTCCTGTATGTGTGCGCATATGTACTTCCAAGTTGCTCGTACTGGTGAAATACTTGTAGCAAATATTACATTCACGCAATTTATTCTTATTATGCATTCTGCGTATATGTGACAATAGTTTATCTTTTCGTACGAATTGTTTGTGGCATATATCACATACGTACCAAATCTCTTCTACATGTGTTTCAGGTATATCTTTGTATAGGTCATGTGTCTCTACTTCTGTCTTGATGCGAAGCGGTTCGTCTTTGATGTCTATATCTATACTAGCCATACGACGAGCATATGTGTAGAAGGTATGGTCCCCCGGTGAATGCACAGAATCAGAACTAGAAGACAATTCACGGTCCATAGGTACATCCGCGTAATCCGCTAAAGCATCTGGATTGTAATGCGGGTCATATTCTAAATCGATATTGGATTTATAATCCAAATCACTGTCTTCGCATTTGGTGTTACAGTTGAACATTTTCGTTATAACAATAACTTTGTCTTTATCGTCTGAATCGTAGACGAGTAGACTTGAGTGAAAATTTAGTCATATTTTACGTAACCTTAAAATATCAGTGAGGTGGTAATAATTAGTGGATCATTACAGAATTCTCTTAAGTGTAGTTTTGGGGAACACCTCACAGGTCGTCTTCTATACATTTATCTTTTGACGATCATTATTTGAACAAAATATCTTCATTTCCACTTTGGTTGAGTACGATTAATAAAATTACGATATTTTTGAATAATTATATAGCTATAAACAAAGTTTTATGTTCGTATATATATATATATATGTGTGTTTGTGTGTCAGTGGCGGCTCTTGGCATTTCAGTCGAGGGGGGCGCATTTCTTAAAAAATAAGATAATAGTAAGAAATCTTACCTAAAATGGATGCAAAATGATTAAATTCAATCATTTCTTGAAAGTGAATGCCTCTCTTCTATCTTTCATTGATATAAACTTTTCCAAAAATTTTTCGGCAAAATTGTCAATATCTTGCACCACATTTTTTTTTATACACATCATCGCCAATGCGTTTAAACGATCATTACCCATAGTATTTCGCAAAAAAGTTTTGATTCTTTTAAGTGTTAAAAAACAACACTCTGATTCAGCAGTGGTCATCGGGGTTGTTAAAATACATTTTAAATATTTTTAAAGTTTCCGGGAAAGTTTCAGTGAGATTATTTTGTAGCAATAATGAAAAAAAATTTGTGGCTCCAAATATTTGATAAAAATCCGGACGCGAGTAAATGACTTCTAATTATTTTTTAAAAATTATCACTACGGTATTAAATTATAGTATAGAATATACCGTAACAAGCATTAAGTAGCTAGATGTACATTTCAAGGGCTATGCCCCCATCTTCAGTAGCAAAAGATAAAACTAAATAAAATACCTCTGTTACGAATCGTGATTGATATACTATTAAACAAATAAGTCAACATGACAGAAATACTTCAAAAATGGCATATAATATTACCTATAAATATTTTAAAACAATACAAATTAACAATTAACGAAAATATTGGTTTGTGAAATCTAAAATAACCAAAAAAATTTTTTAATACAATTCAAATACAAATCCTTTTTTGAGAATCAAATCTATTTTGTGTGCATGTTAAATTACGCAAAATATTCGTCCCCTAATGTTTTAAAGAAAGATTTAAAAAAATACATATATAAACATCGAAATACTGCGATCTCTTTTATTATTTTAACTCTGGGCGACAAACAACAGCATATTTAACAATTACAAATCGATTTGTGAGAACCATGATTAATGAATATTATGGGCCATAATTAATGAATATAGGCCATGATCAATGAAATTTATTGAAAACTAATTAATGGAATTCCACACCGTCTTTGAGTTATTGTCGGAATTATAATTTTTCCCCATATTGTAGCATTTTTTATTTGTGTTCGCAAGCTTGGGGTAATTGTGTGCATTTTTCTTGCGGTGGGTGCTATTTATGATCGTCGAGTATATTACATCTTGCCCTTTGAGACACTTGCCTTACACCTTTGATTGTACAAACGGATAGCATCCGCTCAATTTTTGTGGTAAATATCTAAAACACACATTATAGTATTTTACGGAAGTTATTTATACTCAATACATTGTCCTTTTAATAAATTTAATTCTTATATGATCGTTAAAAATTAGTACCTTTATAAATTGCGGTTTCTAACATTTTATTTATTAGTCTAATGCTTGATCTGAGGAGCTTTTCAGCAAACGTATATTTACGAAGATATTGTTTGTGTGTGTGTGTTTGTGTGTGTATGTGGCACCACTTTTTGTTTAAACTGGTCAAAACAAACAATTCAAAATAGTGCAGATTATCTTGTTTAATTTCTCATTTCCGCAAATCATCTGAAAGACAATGTAAGATTATATTGTAAGAACTTCCGCGTGAAAATAGATATGTAATTAGGGCTTAAATTTCAGCTCTTAACTTACGCTAGATCATATCTTGTAAGATTTCGTATTTAGTATTCAATGGTACGAAGGTGTATTTTAATAAAAATTCAGTATAAATATCCTTTCTATTGTTTTCTATCTATATAAATCAATCAAGTTTTTGTATTGAAATTTCCATATTTTACATGCATTTAATATGAATGTTGCAATTCATAAATACTAAATTATATTAGTGAATTGTCGCATACATGAATAGAACATAATTCCTCAAATCTGTACCAATCATGTAATATCTGACAACTATGCGTTGGTTGCGGTAAATGAAAATAATCTGGAAATATAAAAATAATTTTATTGATTATCCGAACTCTTCACCGAACTATTACGATGAAAACGATAGAAAATGCAAACAGCGCATGTACCGCTGTGGCTTTTGAAGCAACTAGATTATATAATAAACGCATTCAAGCAGGATAAAACCTAGATATCAAATATTTCAACACACCACAATCTACATATCACCAATAGAGTGCAGCACTTCCTGGCCTATGAAATTTGTGGAAATGTGATTCCGCTCTGATTCACTCTTTTGTATGGACTTGCAATGTTTATATATATTATATACGTTGTCATTGCTAGTATCCTCAAGATCTCAGATATGCTCATACATCGCATTTTTGTGATACTGCCATCTGATCCCAAACATAAACAAATAAAAAATATATAAACACTGTCATTGACCTGGCACAAATAGATAATGTATAAAAAAAAAGTTTGATTATTATTATCGCGTCGGAGACTCAATTATTACTTAAAATGAAAGACACATTGGAAATTAGGGTTAAGTTTCAGTGTTGCTCGTTATTCTGCTGAAATTCTACAAAATTCCCCTCTCGTTGATAGTTATGGTTATGTGTAGTAACACTCGTTCGTCACCTCGTCACTTTATCTCTTAAGTAGATGTTAACATCAACAGCAATTTATAATTTTAAGGTGAAAAGTAAAGAAATTAACTCCAAATATGTTCGATTGCACAACCCAAAACGAAGGCAGTAAATCTGATATCGATAAACACTATGATCCGGATTACAAACCAGACATTTTAGCGGATTACGACACAGATTCGCGCACTGCAGATGCACCTAAGCGACTTAGATTGTCACCTTGTTTCACTTCTGTGTATTTACCGGGGGACCATACCTTCTACACATATGATCGTCGTGTGGCTAGTATAGATATAGACATCAAAGACGAACCGCTTGGCATCAAGACAGAATTAGAGACACGTGACCCATACCAACATATACCTGGTACATATGTAGAAGAGATTTGGTACGAATGTGATATATGCCACAAACAATTCCTTCGAAAAGATAAACTATCGTCACATATACGTAGAAGCCATAATAAGATTAAATTGCACGAGTGTAATATTTGCCACAAGAATTTCACCAGTAAGAGCTACTTGAAGGTACATATGCGCACACATACAAGAAAGAAACCATATGAGTGTAATATCTGCCAGAAACGATTCACAAATGACGATAGCCTTAAAGTACATATGCGCACACATACAGGAGAGAAACCATATGAGTGTAATGTCTGCCATAAACGATTCACAAATGGCGATAGCCTTAAGGTACATATGCGCACACATACAGGAGAGAAACCATATGAGTGTAATATCTGCCATAAAGGATTCGCAAGCAAGAATAAACTTCCACGTCATATGCGCACACATATAGGAGAGAAACCATATGAGTGTAATATCTGCCAGAAACAATTCAGAAATAGCGATAGCCTTAAGGTACATATGCGCACACATACCGGAGAGAAACCATACGAGTGTAATATATGCCATAAACAATTTAATGATAGAACTAACATTAATGTACATATTCGCACACATACGGGAGAGAAACCATATGAGTGTAATATCTGCCATAAACGATTCGCGAGCAAGTATAAACTTCCACGTCATATGCGCACACATACCGGAGAGAGACCATATGAGTGTAATATCTGCCAGAAACGATTCAATTACAAGTGGGTACTTGTAAATCATATGCGCACACATACAGCAGAGAAACCGTATGAGTGTAATATCTGCCATAAACGATTAACGAAGAAGCATATACTATCAAATCATATGCGCACACATACAGGAGAGAAACCATATGTGTGTAATATTTGCCAGAAACGATTCATTTGCAAATATAAACTTACTCGTCATATGCGCATACATTGATGATAGAACGAATTGGTATGTGATATCTGCCATGAACGATTCATTCTGAGCAGTAGTAGCAAATCACATGTGCGCACATATACAGGAGAGAAACCATAGGAGTGTATATGTGCATTAAACGATTCCCTCGAAAACATAATCTCGTAAGACACAAACGATCACATATAGGATCCATAACAGCCATGTAAGTTTCAAATCTGATATAAACAATTCATTAAAAGTGGTGCACACATTTCATGAGAGCGTACTAATATACGTTAGAAGCCATGAGTGTTAATTGATAATTCAAACGATTGACTAGGTAACTGTGACTGGTCAATTCACAAACTGTTCACTCGCAGGAGTGAACGAATTCGTATGTGATATCTGCCATAAACGATTTTCTCAAAAATATAATCTCGTAAGACACAAGCGATCACATATAGGAGCCATAACAGCCATGTAAGTGTAAAGTCGGCTAAAAACATTTCATTCAAAGTAGTACACACATCACGCGAGCGTACAAATTTACGTTAGAAACCATATGATTGTAACTAATAGTTTAAACGATTGGCTATATAGTCAAGTCACAAACTGTTCACTCGGAGGAATATCATCAAAATTCATTTACGCGAATTAGACGATAAAAATATATTTTGATGTAATTAAACTATTTTGATTTTTTAAATAATAAATACAGTGATAATTATTAGTTAATTACTATCTAACAAACGAATTTTTTGTTTTCCAAAAATAATTGGCCAAACAGAAGTATTTTGCGCATAGTCACGGACTGTGATTTCATCCAACCTGATCATTGCCATCTTATTAATTTAAGTACTAATAAATTAACTGAATTATTACAGTTTTGGTGCTGAAATTGTCCACAACATTTGGGTATGGTCACCTTCAAGCTTAGATTATTCCATACTTTTAGGTATATTTGTACATATTGATATATATTCGGAACTATCTAATGTATTTTTTATGAAAATAAATTTGACAGTATATTTTGCTTTTAGAATTTAATGCGAAAATGTAGTATTTTATCAATGTTAGTATTTAAAATATTCGAATTTTTATCACATACAATTAAGAGTGGCTTTTGTAACAGGAAAAAAATTTGTTCTCTAATTCCAAAATTAATTATCTACTATGTGTGGTGAACATAAGCTATTCTGTTTTAACGACTTTATAACATAGTAAAAGTATTAAAAAGTTTACAAAAATATTAAGACAAAAGGAGATTGATTTAAATGAGTTTGCTCACAAGTAAAAAAAAGTTTATTCTATAATCATTTAGTGAACTTTACATTATTAAAATTGCGATTTACATTACAAGTTTTCTATATCGATCAAATTGACAATCTAATTGTATTGTATTTTATTCTGTTTTATAGAAATAAATCGATGGTTACCACAATTGTACACAATTCACCACAACTGTATCATACAAATACGAATTTCGACTCTGGGACCCAGCCACACCGAGTGTAATCACTGAATAAGGCAGCTCATGAGAGATCAGCTTGGTGTGCTGTGACCAACCAACTTATCTCAATTTAATAAAACTAATTTTAATAATAAAATTATATATTGTTTTTTTCCTACACTAAGAAATATTTATACTTATAGTATGTCTAACTGAATATCATGGGATAATTTAATATAGTTAGTTAAAGAGTCCGCAATCCTAAAGATTGGTTGGAAACAGCACGCCATGCCGATCTATCCTGAGCTAATCCCTTCATCTCCCTATAGCTATTCATCTCAACGTCTTCAACTATCTGACTCACATACTCCAATCTAGGCCTACCTACCCCTCGCTTTCCCTCCACTCTACCTTCTATGATCAATTGCATAATCCCCCCATGCCTAAGAATATGCCCTACTAATCTGTCTCTCCTACGCTGTAACACTCTCCAGATACTTCTCTTCTCCCCTACTAAGTCTAGTACAGCTTCATTTGTTACTTTATCTTCCCAACCAATCCTCATCATCCTCCTATAACACCACATTTCAAGTGCTTCTAATCTACGCTTCTCTTCCTTTCCTATAGTCCACGCCTCACACCCGTACAGTGCTACACTCCAAACATATACCTTCAGTAATCTTTTTCTAATACCCAAGTCAATATTTGATCTTAAAATCTGTTCTTTTTCTACGAATGCCTTCCTACCCTGTGCTATCCTACACTTTATATCTACCTTGCTTCGATTATCTTTTGTGATTCTACTGCCTAAATAACAAAAATCTGACACTTCTTCGATTCTATTATCTCCTATTGTGATCCTCATTTTTTCTACTGCATTCCTTTTTGTCACACCTCATCACTTTAGTTAGTTAGTTAAACAGTCCGCAATCCTAAAGATTGGTTGGAAACAGCACGCCATGCCGATCTATCCTGAGCTAATCCCTTCATCTCTCTATAGCTATTCATCTCAACGTCTTCAGCTATCTGACTCACATACTCCAATCTAGGCCTACCTACCCCTCTCTTTCCCTCCACTCTACCTTCTATGATCAATTGCATAATCCCCCCATGCCTAAGAATATGCCCTACTAATCTGTCTCTCCTACGCTGTAACACTCTCCAGATACTTCTCTTCTCCCCTACTAACTCTAGTACAGCTTCATTTGTTACTTTATCTTCCCAACCAATCCTCATCATCCTCCTATAACACCACATTTCTAATGCTTGTAATCTACGCTTCTCTTCCTTTCCTATAGTCCACGCCTCACACCCGTACAGTGCTACACTCCAAACATATACCTTCAGTAATCTTTTTCTAATACCCAAGTCAATATTTGATCTTAAAATCTGTTCTTTTTCTACGAATGCCTTCCTACCCTGTGCTATCCTACACTTTATATCTACTTTGCTTCGATTATCTTTTGTGATTCTACTGCCTAAATAACAAAAATCTGACACTTCTTCGATTTTATTATCTCCTATTGAGATCTTCATTTTTCTACTGCATTCCTTTTTGTCACACCTCATCACTTTAGTTTTACCTATATTTATTTTCATGTTAAAATCCCTAGTCAATACTGCCTGCATACCATTCAATACCCTCTCTAAATTCTTTTCGCTTTCTTCTAATATAGCTATATCGTCGGCGAATCTCAGCATATATATTTTCTCTCCCTGTACATTCACACCTACACTATACTCTTCTTTTACTTTGTTTATTGCATCTTCTATATATAGATTAAATAATAACGGTGAAAGTGTACATCCCTGCCGAACTCCCTTCCCTATTTTTGCTACCTCTTCTTCCCCCTCAATTCTAACTAAGGCAGTTTGGTGTTTATATAAATTAAAAATTATTCTCCTATCCTTATAATTTATACCCGTTTCTTTAAAATTCTAAACATTATGTCCCAATCTACATTATCAAATGCCTTTTCTAAATCTACAAAAGCTATGCAAGTTACCTTTCCTACCCTCTTTCTTTTTTCTACTACCGTTCTTAGTGCTAGAATCGCCTCTCTCGTCCCTCTGTTTTTCCTAAAACCAAACTGATCTTCTCCTAGCCTTTCCTCTACTTTATTTTCTAATCTATAAATAATCTTTAACAATATCTTCGATGCATGTGATAGTAGGCTAATGGTCCTATAGTTCTCACATAAATTAGCTCCTATTTTCTTCGGCATTTAATATAATATATTTTATTTTCAAGAATTTGAAATTAAAATAGGCATTTTTTATATGTTCCTGGTAGCTCTTTTGAAAGAGTATTTATTTTACAACTGCAAGCATATTACTGTGACATTGTACATTTATATTTTCGTTCACAATGTTTACCTATTTTCAAATGAGAAGACCAATCCTTAGAATAATTTTCTATATATATAATTTCCATAAATGCAAGTTTTTTCTTTTCGTACAGATTCCCCGTTTCCAAAATGTACATATTATCCGGTTATAGGAATCGTTATATATATATATAATTTAGCGGGGTAAATAGCATAGGAGAGTTATTTCAGATATTACATTATAGGTACCGCTGGCATGTCCTTTCTAATATTAAATAGATTTTAATATACAAATATAATATAGGCTAGGCAATGAATACTAACTATATAAAGAAGGCTAACGCCTACGGCCAAATCGAGCTTAAAGGTAGAAAGCAATTATTCCGAATTGCTTGCTTATGAGAGTATATACAGGCATAAATGAACAACAAAATTGAAAGAATTTAGATTCGGGCCTAATTTCATCTTGTCTATTTAATTTCGGAATCAGTGTAAATATTCTTTCCATCTATATATAAAAATCAATCAAATCATTTCCTAGCATATATGGTACAGTGAGCGCTTTTCATTATTCGGTAATTCATCATGATAATTTCAATAACAGTATAACAACAATACAGTGAAATGAATATAAACGGAAGTAAAAGCATGTTGTCTGCTTCCTTGTTTTCATACAATTCAATTTGAAAGAGTTTCCATTGTTGCGGTTCTGAATAGCAAATAATATTAGTGTCGCAAATATGAATTGAACACAATTCTTCAAATCTGTACCAATCATGTAATATCTGACAACTATGTATTGATTGCCGGCGACTCCGAAAATGATACGGTAATATATTTATATTATATATTCAAATAATTGATTAAATCAAGTGTCACTTTGTGGTAATTTATAATAAATCGATTTGAAGGAGTTAGTTATAGTACCACTTAAAATATTTTTATTATTGTTGATCAGGTTTCACCGGTAAGAGCATC
Source organism: Leptodirus hochenwartii (assembly GCA_947310635.1). Lineage (NCBI taxonomy): Eukaryota > Metazoa > Arthropoda > Insecta > Coleoptera > Leiodidae > Leptodirus > Leptodirus hochenwartii. The sequence continues at coordinate 29,389,304 of OX371184.1, forward strand.
ATCAGAGTGATTCGAAAACTTACTTTTAGTAGTAATTATACAAAATTATGAACATGTGTAATAGACAATGATACATAGAGTAGAACGGCATTATAATATAGGTGGGTACAAGTCTAGTCTATAGATAGATCTGTCCAGTCCAGTCCAGTCCAATAGTCCAGTCTATAGATTAAGCTTTACCTATAATACAAGAATACATTTATTAGAGAATTCATTATTTAGTTTTTCACACATGCGAGTATCAAGATCCCCTTGATCCATTTGAAATAAGATGATGCCATGTTGCTTATTGCATATGCTTTCTATTTAAACTTGACATCATTCATTACGAAATTATTCTTAACGCCTTTGATGAAGTGAGGTGGATCGAAGATGTGTACAATTTCCTTGTTGCCGATTTTTTTTGTAGATTTCTGGATTCGTAAATTTATTTGTTCCGTACGTTTTTTTTTTAATTCGCACATGGCGTACTAATTTTCTTTGTGTCTTGCAAACTGGCTTACGTAAATCTTAAACAAAAAGATAATATTATAACATAATATCACAAGCATTTTACAAAATATAGTATTTAATAAAAATCAAATATGATTGTTTTATATACTTACTCGCTTTATGCAAGTTTATTCTTGGAGCACGAAATGTTTTCTTTTTCTTCTATAGAATATATAAAATCTAAACATTCGTCACATACGCGGTAGGCAATGTATTACTTTTATCAATTTTTGAGAAACATAATGGATCTATTAGTTCCAACCGTTCTATTCGTTCTAGTCCTTCAACTTCTAATTATAATGAAATATATTTTTGAAATAATTTTAAATAATTGTAGTTTAAGTTCCATACCTGCTTATTTTGTGGTAAACGATGCATTTTTATTATTTTTGGGGTTTTTTTACTATTACTGCAGCACGTTATTCCTCCAACCATTATTTATGAAACGATTCAATAAATTAATATGAAAAATTTAGTTAAGCAAAATTATAATGCAAATTACAACGCAATTTCACTTCGATTTTTAACTTTTTTAATTTGGCGTTTTGCTAAAAAAAATATTTTGTTCTAATTTTTATGTTTCTCAATGCCGTCTATAAATTTAATTTGAGAAAACTTGACTGTAGCGACGCTCGCGACTGTTATTCGTACTACAGTTATTGTCCCGCACATTTCCTATAGAGTTACGCACCCCCGTGGGGGGGGCTGACCACAGGGTGGCAGGGGAGCAGGGGGGCTGACCATATAAACAATAATCTATGTTTGGCGAGTTTTCACACAATTGTATGTATTTTATAAGTTATCGTACTAATAAATATAAAACAATGCTAAAATAAACATAATTCAAATTGAACTTTATCTAATAAAAGCAAATCGCATAGGTTTGATTACATGCCGTTGATAAAAATGGAGCAAGGTCACAGGGAAGCTGACATTTTATAGCAACTAGCTGGCAAGACAACTCTAACGATGGACAACAAAAATTCCAAAAAAGAATGTAGGAAGGCTACGTAAGATCATGTAAGTTAGACAAGCAATATCAAAGTCCTCATTGGATACATACGATATCATCCAGCTTTGAATAAATGGATATCGAATTAAATATATCTTTTTTTTAGCTATGATTACCTTCTCAACATCATTAAAATTATAGGTTCAATAGAATGTGCTATTACATCAAAAGGTCCAGACATACTGAAATTATATAGATGCGTATTATATACTTCAAATCAAACAACAATCACATATACTTCAAATCGAATGTTTACATTGAACTATTTTTTTTTTACAATTACAATTTTTTAAATGTAAGTAAGTCATTATTTTGAAAAATATTTTGAAAATTAATTCTTTAACGTTGTTAAATAATAGTATAGAATATCACCCAAATACCGTAACTCAAAGCATTAAGTAGCTAGATGCGTATTTCGAAAGCTATACCCCCATCTTCAGTAGCACAAGATAAAAACTAAATATAATACCTCTGTCACGAATCGTGATTGATATACTATTAAATAAATAAGTTAACATGACAGAAGTATTTCATAAATGGCATATAATATGACCTATAAATCTTTTAAAAAATATAAATTAATAATTAACGAAACTAGTAACAAGTAACAACAATAAACATTGGTTCATAATAAATATAGGACAAACACGTAGATCCATTGAAACAAGATTTAAGGAGCATTTCGCTCATTTCAGATTAAATAGAAAACATAAAAGTGCTGTCGCCGAGCATATTTTTGAATCAGGTCATCCTATTCAAATTAGTTCACTAAAATTATTTAAAAGTGTTTTGAATTATTCCGAGTTAAATGCTTATGAAAGTATATACATGCATAAATCTAAATCAAATTTAATGAATTTAGATTCAGACCCAATTTCATCTTGTCTTCTAATTTATTTAATAAGCACAATTTTTTAATTTATTTTTATTTATTTATTTAAATTTAATTAAGGAAATTGTGAGCATATTGAGGAGGATATGAGAAGAGGTAAAGTAGATTTGGGCTACAGGAAAATTAAGTCACATTTTTCTAAAGTAAAACCAAAGGGTAACATTATATGTGATAAGCAGGGTAAGGAACTCACAGAAAATAAGGAAAAAGCTAGAAGATGGAAGGAGTATCTTGAAGATTTATATAAAGGTAGGCAGGACATGGAGGAGCTAGAAAGTGTGGAACAGATAGATGAGGATGACTTAGGTCCTAGCATACTTAGGTCAGAGTTTCATAGAGCATTAAATGATTTACGGAATAACAAAGCAGCGGGGATTGATATGATACCAGCCGAATTAATAAAACACGCAGGGGAAAAAATGCAGGAGCGATTATACAGGTTAGTTTGTAAAATATATGAGAAGGCAGAAGTACCACAGGATTTTCAGCGTAGTAGAATAGTAACAATGCCGAAGAAAATAGGAGCTAATTTGTGTGAGAACTATAGGACCATTAGTCTACTATCACATGCATCGAAGATATTGTTAAAGATTATTTATAGGAGATTAGAAAATAAAGTAGAGGAAAGGCTAGGAGAAGATCAGTTTGGTTTTAGGAAAAACAGAGGGACGAGAGAGGCGATTCTAGCACTAAGAACGGTAGTAGAAAAAAGAAAGAGGGTAGGAAAGGTAACTTGCATAGCTTTTGTAGACTTAGAAAAGGCATTTGATAATGTAGATTGGGACATAATGTTTAGAATTTTAAAAGAAACGGGTATAGATTATAAGGATAGGAGAATAATTTTTAATTTATATAAACACCAAACTGCCTTAGTTAGAATTGAGGGGGAAGAAGAGGTAGCAAAAATAGGGAAGGGAGTTCGGCAGGGATGTACACTTTCACCGTTATTATTTAATCTATATATAGAAGATGCAATAAACAAATTAAAAGAAGAGTATAGTGTAGGTGTGAATGTACAGGGAGAGAAAATATATATGCTGAGATTCGCCGACGATATAGCTATATTGGAAGAAAGCGAAAAGAATTTAGAAAGGGTATTGAATGGTATGCAGGCAGTATTGACTAGGGATTTTAACATGAAAATAAATATAGGTAAAACTAAAGTGATGAGGTGTGACAAAAAGGAATGCAGTAGAAAAATGAGGATCACAATAGGAGATAATAGAATCGAAGAAGTGTCAGATGCTTGTTATTTAGGCAGTAGAATCACAAAAGATAATCGAAGCAAGGTAGATATAAAGTGTAGGATAGCACAGGGTAGGAAGGCATTCGTAGAAAAGGAACAGATTTTAAGATCAAATATTGACTTGGGTATTAGAAAAAGATTACTGAAGGTATATGTTTGGAGTGTAGCACTGTACGGGTGTGAGGCGTGGACTATAGGAAAGGAAGAGAAGCGTAGATTACAAGCATTTGAAATGTGGTGTTATAGGAGGATGATGAGGATTGGTTGGGAAGATAAAGTAACAAATGAAGCTGTACTAGAGTTAGTAGGGGAGAAGAGAAGTATTTGGAGAGTGTTACAGCGTAGGAGAGACAGATTAGTAGGGCATATTCTTAGGCATGGGGGGATTATGCAATTGATTATAGAAGGTAGAGTGGAGGGAAAGAGAGGGGTAGGTAGGCCTAGATTGGAGTATGTGAGTCAGATAGTTGAAGACGTTGAGATGAATAGCTATAGGGAGATGAAGGGATTAGCTCAGGATAGATCGGCATGGCGTGCTGTTTCCAACCAATCTTTAGGATTGCGGACTCTTTAACTAACTATTTATTTATTTTTGGTTCTTTTAGATTTAACATACATTTAACAGTTAACCAATATTTTTTGCTGTTAATTGTTAATTTGTATTTTTTTAAAATATTTATAGGTCATATTATATGCCATTTTTGAAGTACTTCTGCCATGTTGACTTATTTATTTAGTAGTATATCAATCACGATTCGTGACAGAGGTATTTTATTTAGTTTAACTTGTGCTACTGAAGATGGAGGCATAGCCCTTGATATGTACATCTAGCTACTTAATACTTGTAACGGTATTTGGGTGTTATTCTATATTATATTATTGGTTCATAACACTAGCAATTTTATATTCAGCAAATAGTGATTTGCTCGGATATCTCTTAGTTTTTGCTAGCATTTTTTTATAATATATTTTTGTGTAATTTTTTGTAATATAATATATTATTGTGATATGATATTCGCTGATGCTCCTTCCCAAGTACATATATTATAAGATAATATTAATTAAACTATTGCAAAATAAACAGAATTTAGCAAACAAACTTTTCAAAATTTTGAATACGTAAATGAATTTTCTTAATCTGTTATTTAAGCAAGTTATATGTTCGTCCCATTTTAACTGTTCATTTATTATAGTATTGAGATACTGTATATAATTTTTGATCTTCTAGTAATCTCCATGCTATTACAATAATTTAATATTTGTTTTGAATCTTTATAACAGTGAATTTGAATTTTTCGTCCGAGTGACATTTCCAATTTCTTTAAAGTAATATTTAAATAATGAGTTACTCAAATTTAAGACCAAACTATTTTCATTTACAGTTACCGCCAGTTCATTAATACCCTTCTCGGCTTTGCAATATACTTCTTCCCAGCTAACTCCAGTAAAGACTACGGCGGTGTCGTCTGCAAATAATATGACTTCACCATCGCAGTACCTTTTATTAATAATATCATTAACGTATATTAGGAACAATATGGGGCCCAGCCAGTCCCTTGTGGTACACCATACTCTACCATATTAGAATTAATATTATTTTATATTGCCAATTATATATTGAATTTCCAATTCTGTAACTGGAACTAGGAATTGGGTAGTGTTATTGCTTGGTGGTAATCCATGATTTGTCTAGCACAGTTTTGATGGAAGGTATTTATTTTTTCAATATTTTTTGTCATTATTGTGATATCACCGTAATCATTAAATATTTCTCCTACCATGACATTATCATTAATTTAACATGTAAAATACTTTTTTCAATCTAGCTTTATATATAACCATTGCAGGCCCATCTATTAGAGAGAATCAGAGGGGAAGCACATTTCCACAAATTTCATAGGCCAGGAAGTGCTGCACTCTGTTGGTGATATATAGATTGTGGTTGTGTTGAAAGCGTTTGAAATAAAAATGCAAATTGAATTTCAAAAATATTTCAGATTTTGTATTTTATATTATCTTTATGTTTATACCGTCTTTAAAATTAATCAATTCTTATTTTTTGAACGTTGTTGTTTTATAAAATTATAGCGGCATATTTAGACTTATTTCACTTTTTAAATTACAAAACTGAAGATGGGGGCCATAGTCTTCGAAATGCGCATCTGCCTACTAAATGTTTTGAGTTACGGTACCTGGGTGATATTCAAATTTTTTTTTTACATGAACTCGAAGCGTCTCGTAGACACCACCATAAGTTACCCTAGCCTACTTCTATATTAAAATTCTCTATATTAAAATCTATTTAGTCTTAGAAGGGACATGCCAGCGGTACCTATAATGTAGTACCTGAAATAACTCCTGTGCTATTTACCTCGCTAAATAAAATATATATAACGATTACTATAATCGGATAATGATGTCTACATTTTGGAAAAAGGAAAACTGTACGAAAAGAAGAAATTTGCATTTATGAAAATTATATATATAGAAAATTATTTTAAGGATTGGTCTTCGCATTCAACAATTGTGAACGAAAATATAAAGGTACAGATGTCACAGTAATATGCTTGCAGCTGTAAAATGAAGACTCTTTCAAAAGAGCTACCAGGAATATATAAAAAAATGTCTATTTTAATTTCAAAATCTTGAAAATAAGATAAATAATTTTAAATCTATATTATATTAAATTGTCACATGATATTCAATTAGACATACTATAAGTATAAATATTTCTTAATGATGGAAAAAAACAATATATAGTTTTATTATTGAAATTAGTTTAATAAATTGAGATTAGTTGGTTGGTCACAGTATGCCAAGCTGATCCTCATGAGCTAATTCCTTCAACTCCCTATAGCTATTCCATCTATTTGACCCACATATTCCAATCTAGGCCTACCTAGATAAGAAAAGTCTGATACTTCTATCATCTCCTATTCGAATCCTCATTTTTCGCCTGTATTCCTTTTTGTCACACCTCATCACTTTGGTCCTTCCTATATTTATTATCATGTTACAATCCCTAGTCATTACTTCCTGCATACCATTTAATACATGTTCTAAATGCTGCTCCCTCTCTTCCAAGATAGCTATATCATCGGCGAACCTAGACATATATATTTCCTCACCCTGAATTTACACATCTACACTATACTCTTCTTTTACCTTGTTTATTGCATTTTCTATATGTAGATTCTATAAAAAATAATGGCGAAAGTGTACATCTTCACCTGACTCCGTTTCCTAATCTTGCTACCTCTTCTTCCTCAATTCTAACTATAGCAATTTGATGTTTATACCATTTGAGTTATAACTGAAGTAAGGTAGTTACAATATATATGATAGGTATAATTAATTGAGAATAATTCTGCTATACTTATCGTTCGCATTGAGGGAGCTGAATTCAGTTATGTAAGAATCATTTAAAAATTGTTACAAAATAAAATTTAGATGGCTAGATATCTGTTAAATGAGGGTATAATTTACCAATTGCCAGCAATAATAAATGTATGGATTCAATTGCTCCCATTTTATAATGACTTACGACAATAGATCTCCGAGGTGATCTCAGTTCTATTTGAATGAATTGCACAAAATACCTCTACAAATAGAATATCCGAGACATTTTTTCTTTCTTTAGAACGCTTTGTTCTGTGTCGTTAATTAAAATAATATAAAATTTAAGAAGCGTGAGAAGTTGTGAAAGAATTAATATGGATGAACAAATTGCACAATATTTCGACAATATTGATTATATTGTATTTGGTGCAATGTTAATGATTTCCGCGTTGGTTGGCGTTTATTTCGCCTTTTTCGCAAAAGTTAAACAAAACACCACAGCGGAATATTTAATGGGAAGTAAAACAATGGGTATTTTTCCAATATCCATGTCCCTAATTGCTAGGTAAGTTTAATATCTCATTATACATAATTTCGCTCTGTATATCTTTTTTTTCTTTCTTGAAGTAAGTATAAGTTGAGTGTATGTAAATTTTCATTGAAAAAAGAAATTCTGTTTTCTACGTCTTTTCATTTAATTCTGATCTGCATATGCTTCAGCAATGAAATTTGTAACTTGGAATAAACATGAAGAGTTTTAAAATTCACTGAATGATTAATTTTCATGGCCTTTAAAAGAGCACCCATGTTGTAATATATGAGGGGTCTAGAATCCAAGGAGATATTAAAAAAAAAATCAATTGATATTATTTTAGTATTAATATAGAATATCACCCAAAGACCGTAACAAGCATTAAGTAGCTAGATGTACATTTCAAGAGCTATTCCTCCATCTTCAGTAGCACAAGATAAAACAAAATGAAATACCTCTGTCACGAATCGTGATTGATATACTATTAAATAAATAGGTCAACATGACAGAAGTACTGCAACTGGCATATAATATGACCTATAAATCTTTTAAAACAATACAAATTAACAATTAACGAAAATATTGGCTTGTGAAATCTAAAATAAAAATAAATTTAAAAATAGTTCTTATTAATTAAATTAAATAGACAAGATGAAATTGGGCCTGAATCTAAATTCATTAAATTTGATTCAGATTTATGCATGTATATACTTTCATAAGCATTTAACTCGGAATAATTCAAAACACTTAAGTAATTTAAGTGAACTAATTTGAATAGGATGACCTGATTCAAAAATATGCTCGGCGACCGCACTTTTATAATAATAATAATAATAATAATAATAATCTTTATTGGTTATCTCAAATAAAAAAAATAAAAATAAATTACATTCATTGATATTATATATACTTGAAATTCCCAAATGGCGAAGTTCAGCATAAAAATAAGTATTTAAAAATCAAAATAATAATAGTAATATATATAACCACTTAACTCACTTAATATACAGAGTAGGCACACAATATTTATACAACATACGAAAATTAGGAAAAAAGAAGAAAAAAAAAAGTAATAAAAATAAAGGTTCAATCATACACAATACACATTCACAATTATTCAATGAGAGATAGATAGATAGATAGTTTATTAACCCATCGATTGACGGACAAGTACAAAGTACATTGTGGTACAAAGATAATAAAATATTTAAGTATAATCTTAGAACTTGGAATTCAACTATTATTTGTTAACAGTATAATATATAAAAATAGGACGAAAACAGACAGATTAAGAAGTTGTTATAAAAGTTTTATCACATAAGAACTCTTCAATGCTATAGTAAGATTTTCTCAGTAGGTGTAATCTTAGTTTTATTTTAAATGATTTATAATTAAGCTTTCAAAGAGATCTTGGCATCTTGTTATATATAAAATTAGACATATACATAAAAGAATTCTTATAGAAAGTCGAATTTGGCTTGTTGATATATACATTATCAGCGTGTCTCGTGGAATAATTGTGAAGATCGCTAGCTAAACCAGAAGCGTGGCGATACTTATGAGCATGACAACAACTCTCCAGCAAATAAATATCAGCAAGTGTGAGTATTTTTAAATCATGAAAAATTGGACGACAATGTGCTAAAAATGGAGCTTCAGACAAATTTCTAACAGCATGTTTTTGTAATATAAATATATTTTAAAAGTGCTCTTTGTAACTATTAGCCAAAAACATAATACCATAGCGTACGTGAGATTCAAAAAGAGCGTAATAGACTTTAGTTGCAGATTGTAGATCTAAATTAATTCTGATCCTTCTTATAGCATAACAAGCAGAAGAAAGTTTAGTGTGTAAGCAAGTGACGTGTGAAGCCAGTCAAGTTGATTGTCGATATTTAATCCTAGAAATGTAATATTATCATTAAATACTATTTGCGTGTTATAAATTACTAGGGGTATATCGTCAATATTTCTCTGTTTGAATATCAAAGCAGAAGTTTTCTTCGTGTTAAGAGATAGTTTATTTTAGTATTTAGAGTATTTAGAATATTTAAGTCGGTGTTGATTTTATTAATATACATAAGTAGGTCAGCTCTGGGAACACTCCAAATGATTTATGTGTCATCAGCAAATAAAGTAAATTTACCATAAATTGGTATATCTTTTTTTTTTATAAAATATATCATAAATTGCTGATATCATTAATGTATAAAACAAATAAAAGAGGGCCCAGAACTGATCCTTGGGGAACGCCGCGCTTGGATAAAACTGTGTCAGATAATATTTTATTTCCAATACTATCTGTAATTTGAACTGATTGACTGCGTCCGCTCAAATATGATCTAAACCAATAATTGCTAATACCTCGAAAACCATTGTGCATCAGCTTGAGCAGAAGAATATCGTGTTCGACACAGCCAAAGCTTTTGACAAATCGCAAAACAATGCCATAGATATTTTATCGTCTTTATTAAAGTCATTATAAACAATTTTTAAGAAATTATGGATAGCATCTGAAGTACTCTTATTTGCTTGAAACCTAAATTGCGTCGTTGTAATTATATTCAATTTATCAAAGAAAGCTATCATTCTACATTTGACTATTATTTTTTAAAACGAGGAGAATAGTGATATGGGTCTAAAGTTACTAATCGATTGATTGCCACCTTTATGCAACGGAATAACGACAGCATGATTTAGGAAACTAGGAAATATGCCAGTAGTAAAAGAGTAATTTATAAGTATAGGAAATATTTGAATAATATTATTAGGGAAAAAACCAAATATTTTCGCAGGTACATTATCGAATCCACTAGTTTTTATTTTTTAAATCTAGAATAATCGACTTTAACTCTTGACCGCAAGTTGGCAACCAGAAAAAAATCGGATAAATACCTTTACGTAGACAGGCCAAAGCTTATTCTGTAGTTGAAGTATTGCCTTTAATTAATATGTCCGTAATAGTTGCAAAATATTCATTTAACTTGTTAGCTATAATATTATCATCTGTAATTATATTATCGTCAGACACTTGAATATTAATTTTATATAACGGCTATATATATATAACAGCGAATTCTTGAGGAAATTTAAAGGAAATATAAAATATATACAGCGTGAATTATATCAATTAAAATATACTACCACGGTGGAATTCTAAGTCAATTATTTTAAAATCTTAAAATTATTTTTAAATTTTTATATCTATAACACAGTGTTACATTGATTTGGGATATAAAATGAATAGTGCATTTGAAATTGCAGATTTGAAGGAATCATGCACAGCAAATAAGAAAATGTGTTATAAAGAATTATTGCGCCTATTTAAGCAAATATTATAAATGAATTCTCACAACTAAAAATATTTTTTTTGTCGTGGAAAAATTCATTTTTAAGCCTGGATGCTCGAAAATGTCTAAAAATTGCTGTTTTCTTAGAAAGTGATCGGTTTTGGATGTTTTTAACCGTCTGGCGTTATTAACAAGCTTATTTATACAGTTAAAAAATACAGCCAAACATAATTGTCGTGCAAATTTAATTTTTAATTTAAATTATGTACAATTTTGTCACGTGTTTCTCCAAGAATATATTTAATAGAAGTAATTTAATAAAAATGAATAGTATTAGTTCTTTATTGGAAATAGAGTTTTGTAGAGTTTCTATTGTGGACAAAGTAAAAATTAAAGAATTAGGTAGGCCATCGGCTGATATAAATTTAATGCAAACTTGTGAAAGGAGTGCACAAAACCGGACATTTTCGCGGCATTTTTCAAGAGACCATATATATCGCTATGGTGCACTCATCCTATCTATTGGAAGCGCTATATATATCCTATCTAGTGAGAGCGACCGTATGCAGTATATCATCTGTTTCATCTATCCGCATACAAACTAGCCGGCCGGGTTGCTATGGCAATGTGACGTCACGCTGCTTCTATAGCTAAGAATATACCGTTGTATTAAGCTATTCTGGGCTACGATTCTTTAGCGGCGTCCCAACAGAGAAACCTAGTATACAGTAAAATTGATATAGTTGCATTGTTCTGTGTAGTTACGTATGTACGCTTTTGCCACGTGTTTCTCCAAGAATATATTTAATAGAAATAATTTAATAAAAATGAATAGTGTTAGTTCTTTATTGAAAATAGAGTTTTGTAGACTTTCTCTTGAGGACAAAGTAAAAATAAAAGAATTGGGTAGGCCATTGCCTGATATAAATTTGTCGCAAACTTGTGCAAGGAGTGCACAAAACAGGATATATACGCGGCGTTTTCCATGAGACATTTATAAAAAAAATACATAGATATGTGGTTGTTAAGTTTCCAACTTATTGTACTGCTTTCCACGTATATTAAATTACAACCCTGCAGCAACTGGAATGGATCGGAATTGGGCCAGAATAGGTATGAAAGATTTGCATCACCTTCCTGATAAAATAAGAAAGCATGAATCATCTCGAGTCCATATCAGTTCATGCGCACAGTTGGCTTTACTTGGCAAAGTAAACATCATGACTCAGCTTAGTTCTGCATATCGCAAACATGTAATAGAATATAACGAACAAGTGAGGAGGAATCGCTATATCTTAAAACGCATTTTTTGTTGCGTGAAATTTTGCAGTGGTTTTGAATTAGCTATCAGAGGTCACCGCGAGTATGAAGAATCGGGAAATCGTGGAATATTTAGAGAATTGGTCGATTTTTCTGCAAAATTAGATTTTACATTGTGAGAATATCTGCAAGACGCTACGGTTTTCAAGGAGACCTCTAACACAATACAAAATGATATTTTAGATAGTATGCTTGCGGTATGCAAAGAATGTCAAAAACCAGATTAAAAACAGAATTAGAAGTCATTTACTCGCGTCCGGATTTTTATCAAATAATTGGAGCCACAAATTTTCTTTCAATATTGCTACAAAATAATATCGGTGAAACTTTCCTGGAAACTATAAAAATACTTCAATTATTTTAACAACCCCGATGACCACTGCTAAATCAGAGTGTTGTTTTTCAACACTTAAAAGAATCAAAACTTTTTTGCGAAATACTATGGATAATAATCGTTTAAACGCGTTGGCGATGATGTGAATTAATAAAAATGTGGTGAGAAAAAAAAAAAATTGAGAATTTTGACGAAAAAGTTTTGGAAAAGTTTATATCAATGAAAGATAGAAGAGTGGAATTCACTTTCAAGAAATGATTGAATTTAATCATTTTGCATCCATTTTAGGTAAGATTTCTCACAATTATGTTATTTTTTAAGAAATGCGCCCCCCTTGATAGAAATGTCACGAGCTGCCACTGGTATATATGTATTTAACTTCTACTGGCATTGGATAGCCGCTCGGAATGTGTGACATATATTAGACGATGTAGCAAGGAGCGAACCGAAGAAACAGAAGATATACCGCATACGGTCTCTCACACCTATTGCTTGCAATAGAGTGAGTGCATATACATTTAACCTGTACTGTGTGGCTGGGTGGCGCTGGACATCCAGCGGCACCAAATTAGCGATATATCTATACCACGCGAACGATAGATACAGATGATATACAGCATCGGTCGCTGCTCTACTCTATCACTTTCAACGGATACCACAACGAATGCCACACCGTGTTGTGTTGATTGTTATCGCGGCGCAAGATTCATCTTTTAGGAAAAATAATGCCGAGATAAAATATCGCAATGCAATTATATATCTACTATTGTAGATGTTGCGCTCAATATTCAGGAGGGACGCGCAGCCCTGCGGCCTGCATAAGGAACCGACACTGCACTACAGCGATCTTTGATTTTATTAATGTTGTAGCCTCACACATGGAAAATCAGAGGGTTCCTTTAGATCGCGGACAGAAAACTGTCATTAAAGGAAGAGAATCTGATATATTAAAATGTAATTGTGGCATACCACAGGGTAGTAATCATGGACCGTTACTCTTTATTATATTTGTAAATGACCTTTATAACGTGGTAAATAGTGGTCTAGTCGAAATTACACAACTTTGTTAGTTACTGGCATAGATGTAATAGAAGCAAATTAACATGCTTGTGAATTGTTTACTAGCGTGTCAAAATGGTTTGAAACAAATAAACTTATTCTAAATGCCGATAAAAGCAAAGCTGTTTTTAAAACTACTTATTCTAGGCTTCTTGTTCCTAATGAGGTGGTAGTGTTTGATAAAAAGACAATTGAAGGATAGGTGAACACAAAGTTACTTGGATTAAATATAGATGCCACTTTATCCTGGAACAATCATATATCACTGCTAGAAAAAAGACTAAATAGTATAAACTTTATGATGAGAACGTTAAAGAAAGTAGTTGATGAATATACTGTTAAACTACTATACTACTCAAATTTTGAATCAATTATAAGATATGGAATCGTGTCCTACGGAAACAGTATGTATGTAAAGAGGATTAGCATATGCCAAAAATAGGCGTTGAAAATATTATCTGGTCTCTTGTACAGGGAATCGTGTAGAGGAAAATTTAAACAAGCTGTATTATATTAACGGTAACAGCCCTGTATATCTATGAATTGCTGGTTTTTAATTTTTCCAATAAAGACAAATTTATTAATGATGCTAATAACCATACGTACAATACGCGAAATTACATAAACTATGCGTTGCCAAAGAATAATTTGAATTCCACACAATAACAGTTTTTTATATTCAGCAATGAAAATTTATAACCACCCATAACGCCCATGGATATGTCTTAAATAATTTGAAACTATTTAAACGCAGATTACACAAATACTTAGAAAATATAGAACCTTATATATTGTCGGAATATTACAACTATGTTGAAAGTATGTGATAAACGGATTTTTACGTTCAATTTATATATTATTCTATGACAAATATTTCATTTTATTACCTCATAAATTTTGCTTATATACTCACATATTTCTGAATTATACAGCTATGTAATTTTATGTGAACATGTGATAATTTGAAAATAAATATATAAATAAATGAGTATTTGAAACTTACTAAGTTATGTATGTCTCAGAATTGTTTTTCCTGCAAATTCTTTGAGCAAAGAAAAGGTACAGCTATGGGAAATTGTCATGTAAGGTCCATTTATTGCTAATTTATTTTGAAAATAAATTCAAGGAAGCGGAAATTTATTTTCCTAAATTTTGGATTAGATATATAGATGATATCTTCACGATTTTTGATACTGAGTGATCTAATATTGATGATTATATTAAATTCTAAATTTCCTTGTATTAAATTTACGTTTGAAAATAATATTCAGTTGCCATTCGTGGATTCAAATCATTGTCAATATAAATATGCTACTTTTAATTTTTTAAACAACCGTTTATTAAACTTTCCTTTATCTTGATAGATATAACATTGAATTAAATATATCTGAAATATAGAAACACAAAATAGTTATTGTTCTACAATTGTAAACAATATATTACGAACAAGATATGTCAGAATTATTAGTACTTTAGTACCAAGTAATTATTCTACTTCTAAATTTGATAACTACCTAATATTATTTATTATTGTTTTATCCTATTATATTATCCGCGTGGTTTAGACATGATTTTAAAGTACTAATAATACTTATAATAATCTTGCTATTTTTAGGAAATCCGAAAATTTTTATTGATTTGAATAAAATACCTGGTATTTATGAAATATCTTGTTCTAGTTGTCCTAATATATAAGACAGATTGAAACTAGATTTAAGTAATATTTAGCTCATTACGGATTAAACAGAAAGGATAAAAGTGCTGTAGCCGAGCATATTTTTGATTCAGGTCATCCTGAAGTTCACTTAAATTGCTTAAATGTATTTGGAATTATTCCGAGTTATGAAAGTACAGTCATTCGTAAATTGAAATGAAATTGAATGAATTCAGATCTGGCCCAATTTCATCTTCTCTATTTAATTTATTTAATAAAAACTAATTACATTTTTATTTTGCATTACCATGTCATGTACGAACGAATATTTATAAAAAAAATATTGAAATTAAAAATACAAATTTCACAAATAATTGCCACAAAATTTAATTCATAATGTTAATAACTACGCATTCGAAAAATCTTTCGATTCCAAGGAGAGCTTTTTCATAAGTTTTCGGCGAAAATTTTTTACTTCTTCATCAGGTTTTCGACATCGTTTTGGTTTAATTTGACCACTTTCCAAATCGTCTTGAAATTGCAACACTTGCACTTCTATCTCTCGCAACTTTGAACGTAGAGACTCCGAGGATTGTTTGAAAGGTTTCGAAGAATATCCATTATCGTTCTTCAAATTTGCATTTTTCAGAGTCGATTTGTTATGCGAATTTCGTTTTTGTTCTATAATATTGAAGTAAAATTAATTATTCCATTCTTATAAAAGTGCGCGCCATGTTTTTTTTATGTTGGCCATGTTCCAAACCAAGATGACACGACCCTTCTTAACTATTTATTTTAAAAAGTTTACCATGAAGTCGATTACTCTCAAGAACATATAAACGTTTGGTAGACATTGCATTAGCCTCAATTTCCATAGGATCCACAACTTCCCATCTTGATGTTACAAAATTTCTGTGTTCGGGTTCAGATTCACCTATCAAAACATCAATAGGTTCTTCCATACAGTCTATTGGAACGCCATCAAAATCCAATTCTTCATTATTAGTTTTTGACAGTTCCAGCAACCTTTGACCGTCTAAAGGGCATTCCTCCATAGAATCTAGAATAATATAAGTATTGAATTCCTAAGTCAGTATTAGACCTTGTCCTTTTCTTCTACGAATACCTTTCTATACCTTACGCTATCATACATTTTTATCTATCATGAAATTTCCTCGTAATTATGCTTCCTGTATGGTAGCGTTATATGTGATAAGCAATGTGAGGAGAAAATAAGAAAATCGCACATAAAATAAGAACAAAGCTAGAAGATGGAAGGAGTATTATGAAGAATTATATAGAGGTAGGCAGGAAATAGAGGAGCTAGAAAGTGTACAACATGATGAGTTAGATCCTAGCTTTCTTAGATCAGAGTTTGATAGAGCATTATATGATTTAAGGAATAACAAAGCAGCAAGAGTAGATATGATACCATCAGAACTAATAAAACACGTAGCGGAAAAGATACAGGATCAATTATACAGGCTACTTTGTGAAATGTATGATGGAGAGGTACCACAGGATTTCAGCGCAGTAGAATAGTGACAATACTGAAGAAGGTAGGATCTAATTTGTGTGAGAACTATAGGACCATTAGTTTACTATCGTATGCATTGCAGATCCTGTTAAGGATTATTTATAGAAGATTAGAAAATAAAGTAGAAGAAAGGCTAGAAAAGATCGGGTTGGTTAAAAAAAAAACACAGGGACGAGCAGGTATTTTAGCGTTTTTAGCTAAAGACCGCTTCTTATAACCGTAGTGCAAAAAAGAATGAGATTAGGAAAACTTTCAAAAACTAGATAACTTTCGTAGATTCAGAAAGGACATTCGATAATGTAGATTGGGACATAATGTTTAGAATCCTATAGAACGCATTTTAAACATTATGTAATAAATTATGATAGGATAATTATTATCAACATATTTAAACATCAAAGTGCTTTAGTTAGAATTGAGGGGGATGAAGAGGTAGCAAGAATAGGAAAGGGAGTCGGGTAGGGATGTACACTTTCGCTGATATTATTTAATCTATATATATATATAATCTGTCATATAATCTGTATATAAAAGATGCAATAATCAAGATAAAAGAAAAGTATAGTGCATGTGTGAAAATTCAGGGAGATGAAATATATATCTTGAGGTTCGTCGACGATATAGCTATCTTGGAAGATATAGAGCAGAATTTAGAACATTTATTAAATGGTATGCACGAAAGTGATTGTATGACTAGGGATTAGAACATGAACATAAATATAGATAAGACGAAAGTGATGAGGTGTGACAAAGAGGAATTCAAGCGAAAAATACGGATAAAAATAGGAGATGATAGAATAGAAGAAGTGTCAGACTTTTGTTATTTAGGAAGTAGGATTACAAAGGATAATGGAAGAAAGGTAGATATAAAATGTTGGATAGCACAGGGTTGGAAGGCATTCGTAGAAAAGGAGTAGATTTTAAGATCAAATAATGACTTGGGTATTAGAAAACGATTACTGAAGGCATATGTGTGGAGTGTAGCATTGTACGGGTGTGAGGCGTGGACTATAGAAAAGAAGAAATCGTGGAATAGAAGCATTCGAAATGTGGTGCTACAGGAGTATGGTGAGAATTGGTTGGGAAGATAAAGTAAGAAATGAAGCCGTACTAGACTTACAATGGGAGAAGAGAAGTATTTGGAAAGTATTACAGCTCAGGAGATATAGACTGGTAGGTCACATTCTTAGACATAGGCGTATTATGCAATTAGTTGCGGAAGAAAAGGGAGAGGTAGGTAGGTTTAGATTGGAGTATGTGGGTTAAATAGTGGAGGACGCGTGGGATGAAGACCTAAAGGGAAAATAAAGCAGTTCAGGAGAGATCGGCTTGACGTGCCGTTTCTAACTAATCCCTATGATCTAACTAACTAACATAAAAATCTATTCGTTCATTATTCATCATGAGATATTTTAACCTTTATTTGTGTTTAATAATTGTTCTAAATTATATTTCTTTATTACTAAGATAGCTATTATTATCAGCAAACCTCAACATATCTGATCCTCCTTTATAAATTTTCAAACTCGTATGTGACATATCCTACATAATAAAAGCTATAAAAAATCTAACCCTGTTCACAATCGTCTGCAAAAGTTGCTTTGTCTTCAAACAGCTGTTCCCATTTTGTAATACGATCAATAGTAAAAATAGTCCAGCTCTCCCAAACGCGAAGAACACGATGTACACGTTTCTTGAATTGAACGCGATCATGGCCGAACCTTAAATTCCAGTAGACGATTCGAAGACTGTCCATAATCGTATCCAAATATCGATCGAAAGCGGGTAGAAAATCATGGCAGTATTTGCCGTGCCAAATATTGTACAAAATATCGCTGAGCAAATATAGCCGTGCAATTTTGTAAGTGGCATTTGTTGTCCTATTGAGCAAGGACGTGCACAAAATATCCACAATTGGCTTGGCGGCTCTGGAGTGATTTAGACAATACACAGTCACATCACGGATACTCTGTTGTGTCATACGCATATTTTGTATGAATTGTATTAGTCGTGTTTCCTGAGCGAGGCTAAGATCACACGTAATTGCTATAAATTGTAAATAGGTTTAGTAGAAGTAGTAGTAATACAGTTAGTTAGCCATCAATCCTTGGTATTTGCTGAAGCTGAACAAACTCCTCTTTCTCCTATAACTTATTTGTCCACAAGTCCTACTCTATTTACCTCATGTATTCAAAAGTATGTCAATTTATATATGCCTCATCTTATATAACTAGTCGCATAATATCACTGTGTCTAAGAATATGCCTATTAATTTTTTCCTGCTGTGCTATAATTTCTAAAAAATGCTTCTCTTTTTTTAACTGTAACACGTCTTCATTTGTAAGTTTATCTATCCACCAAATTTTATTTATTTACCTAAAGCACCATATTCTAAGAATCAGACTTACGTTTATTTTTCTCTCCCATTGTTTACGTCTCACAACTATATAATGCTATTTAAAAATTATCACTACGGTGTTAAATTATAATATAGAATATCACCCAAATACAGTAACAAGCATTAAGTAGCTAGATGTACATTTCAAGCGCTATGCGCTCATCTTCAGTAGCACAAGATAAAACTAAAGAAAAATAAAAATAAAACTAAATTTGTGCTACTGAAGATGAGCGCATAGCGTAGTACATCTAGCTACTTAATGCTTGTTACGGTATTTGGGTGATATTCTATATTATATATAATGCAACTTTTCACTATGTGAACTTATAAGACCATAATGTTCCTAATTCTTAAAAGAATGTTATTCCTTAAAATTGTCCTTTTTTTACTTCCGTTTCTTTTCTATTGTTTCGTCCCGGCGCTATCTTACAATCCCTATAAATCCTTACAATCCCTATCCTTATCCTTATCCAACTAACTTTGTAATTTTTAATACTATTTCCTGGATACCATTTAAAACATAAGTTAAAAGCAGAATATTTCGCATTCGCGAAAGGTAATGATGAGAAATAATTGCAATCACAAATCAATACAGACAGACCTATCGCTATACTATGATTGGCTACTGCAAAACAGATTAGCCATAAATATAAATAAAACTAAGTGCATAATTAGTATAGAATATCACCCAAATACCGTAACTTAGAAGCATTAAGTAGCTAGATGTACATTTCGAAGGCTATGCCCCCATCTTCAGTAGCACAAGATAAAATATTTATTTATTAAAATTTATTTATAAATATTTATGTTGCGCTACTGAAGATGAGGGCATAGCCTTCGAAATGTACATCTAGCTACTTAATGCTTTAAGTTACGGTATTTGGGTGATATTCTATACTAATATTTAACCCGTAGTGATAATTTTAAAAATAAGTACATAATGTTTAAACAAAAAAATAAAATAAAACGATACCAATAGAAATTATAATAAATGAAACGTCTCTTACTCAAGTACAATATGTGACATACTTAGGACTTGAGCTAGATGAAAAAATAAATTGGCAATACCATATAGATCATATTAAAAATAATATAATATCAATGTTAGGAGCAGTGAGTAGCGGCAGAGATTTTTTAAGCACTAAGTCAAAACGTAAAATATATAACGCTTACTTCGAACCTCAAATTAGATACTTAATTCCAGTATGGGGAACATGTGTTAGCACCATACTTAGTAAGGTTCAAAATATTCAAAAGAAAGCACTCAAAATCCTATTTAATCGTCACACATTAGCACTAACGAACGAATTATATAATAACCTATAAATAATCTTTTAGAAGTTGAGAGAATAAAAATAGTTCATAAGACATTCGACAACAAACCTAAACAAATGTACAAATTGCGATTAGAAATTAAATACACGGATACGATGTTAGAAACAAGAAAAACATCCACCTAAAAATGATAAGAACTATTGCAGCATTATATAACCCTCTAAACCAATGCGTCAACTCTTACAAAAACATAACTAAATACATTAAAGATATTGATAGTTACAGATTTTTTATGAAACATGTTAAAGATTATATAAGACGTAGGACTACCTAAAAAAAACATATTTAACCGCTAATATTAATATAGAATATCACCCAAATACCGTAACAAGCATTAAGTAGCTAGATGTACATTTCAAGGGCTATGCCCCCATCTTCAGTAGCACAAGGTAAAACTAAATAAAATACCTCTGTCACGAATCGTTATTGATATACTATTAACCCGCGAGAGGTCGCACGGGGTATATAATGACCCCAGTCGCGTGAATCTGTAGATATTTTTACAATAATTTAAGAGGGACTCCCCACATTTTAGGTATTTTCTCTTAATTCCTTTTACAATAACATATGCAAGAATTCAGTTCTATTCGGTTTTTTTTGGCGAATAAAGCGATATATATTCCAAGTGGGGACCTTAAATTGTTGTGGAAAATAGAACAAAATATGAGCTACGAAGAACAAAAAAGGCTATTAGAGCTCATGGATGAGGCACAGGCCGATGAAGAAATAGTAGGTGGCAGTGATGAAGAAGGAAGTAATTCAGAAATGGACATGGAGGACGAAAATGGGACATTGGATATAGATTCTGTGTTTGACCAAAGTGCAAGTGAACATGATAGTGATTATGACGAGCTTGACGACATTCCTCTGGCTACCAGATTTTTATCATACACTGGTCGAGATGGTATGACGCAATGGCAAAGACTTCTATATGCTCAACAATAAATTAATAAAACACAATATATTTTGCATTTCATTTCCTGCGTGTGGCGATTTTATTCCTTGGGTCAAATATACCCTAAGCGACCTCTAACTGTGTTTATGCATGCACGACCTCTCCCGGGTTAAATAAATAAGTCAACATGACAGAAGTACTTAAAAAATGGCATATAATATGACCTATAAGTCTTTTAAAACAATACAAATTAATAATGAACGAAAATATTTGTTTGTGAAATCTAAAATAACCAAAAATAAATAAACAAAATAAAAATAAATGTAAAAATAGTTCTTATTAAATAAATTAAATGGACAAGATAAAATTGGGCCTGAATCTAAATTCATTAAATTTGATTTAGATTTATGCATGTATATACTTTCATAAGCATACTATATATATATATATAATTTTATATACTACTTAATGCTCGTTACGGTATTTGGGTGATATTCTATATTAATATTTAACACCGTAGTGATAATTTTTAAAACGCTAATATTAAGTTTATTTATTTTGTATTGAAATTCTTCGAGACCATCTTATGATGATTTGAAGAACTTTATATATTGAATATATATAACACCAATATTACTTTGTATTTATTAGCAATGTAAATTAATTATCAAGTAAAGTGTAAAAACTATATAAAATAAAGAATTAAAAAAAAAAAGTATTTTAAATGCTTTTCCCTTTCTGCTAAAATATATTTTTATCAACACAACTCAATTGCTTGTCTCTGAATTTTCACGATTACAATCTATAACTCTTCTTTAACATACTTTATTGTATGCGTGTCTGACTCTGTTTCCTACTCTGTTTAATTTCTCTTCTTCTCCCTCAATATTAGCTAGAGTGGTTTGCGATTTATACAAATTATAAACAATTCCTCTATCCTGATAATCCATTACGAGAATTCACACTACGTTTCAATATAGCTCAAAATACTCATCATGAAATACTCATCAGCGTTATAATTTATACTATGTGACAATTATATCGGTAGGAGAACAGTCTTATACCGAATATACGTTTATACGTTTTTACCAAATAGTGACGATTGTATCGTTTAATTTTATGCCCAGTGTAGGTAGATATAAGTCATTTTTTATATCTTGGCGGACCTAATTCATCCTCTACTGCGCATAAGGGTTGAGCTTTCAGTACCATTGTTGCCATATATAAATAAAAAACTTCAGTACTAAGTGCTCAAATTATAAACTGCATAGCAAAATTCAGATTGAGAATATTTAATGTATGATTATATACGGCTTCGATTAAAGTCCACTATTTAGTAAAAAGTTTCCGGTTATTTATTATTTGTTTCGATCAATTATGCTAATATAATACTCTCTGTATTTGTTGGCCGTCGATATGACAACATTGCAGTAATTTTGACCACACCCTCAAATGACAAAAATGCAGTGGCGAGCATCTCATCACGAGCATAAGGTTTCGGGGTGTTGAAGCGACCAGTATATTTTCAATTTTTTTTATCATTGGTCTTATGCATAAACTAGTCTTAATTTGTAATGCGCAGTAGAAGGGGCGGGCCCGCCACTTTAAAAAAATAGCCGATAGATACAGGTTTTTTTTTTCCAATTGGCGAACATCCGCGCACCGATAACCGCTGCACAGACAACAACAACCAATAAGATATTCCATAGAGGATGTTTACATGTGAACGCTTTAGAGGCTGTGCTTACTTCAGGGCTGTAAGCCGAGTACGCATACCCTTGAAGCCGCGGACGTTCGCCAGTTGGAAAAAAATTACCAATTCTTATATATATTCCCACCCTTCCCATATGTTCCTAATGTCCTCCATAACTACACTCTGTAATTGGGATTATATCCTGTTGAGGTAGTTTCCACAAACACAAATAAATAAATAAATAAATAAATATTATATAATTAATTAATTAAAGAGTCCGCAATCCTAAGGATTGGTTGGAAACAGCACGCCATGCCGATCTATCCTGAGCTAATCCCTTCATCTCCCTATAGCCATTCATCTCAACGTCTTCAACTATCTGACTCACATACTCCATTCTAGGCCTACCTACCCCTCTCTTTCCCTCCACTCTACCTTCTATGATCAGTTGCATAATCCCCCCATGCCTAAGAATATGCCCTACTAATCTGTCTCTCCTACGCTGTAACACTCTCCAGATACTTCTCTTCTCCCCTACTAACTCTAGTACAGCTTCATTTGTTACTTTATCTTCCTAACCAATCCTCATCATCCTCCTATAACACCACATTTCAAGTGCTTCTAATCTACGCTTCTCTTCCTTTCCTATAGTCCACGCCTCACACCCGTACAGTGCTACACTCCAAACATATACCTTCAGTAATCTTTTTCTAATACCCAAGTCAATATTTGATCTTAAAATCTGTTCTTTTTCTACGAATGCCTTCCTACCCTGTGCTATCCTACACTTTATATCTACCTTGCTTCGATTATCTTTTGGGATTCTACTGCCTAAATAACAAAAATCTGACACTTCTTCGATTCTATTATCTCCTATTGTGATCCTCATTTTTCTACTGCATTCCTTTTTGTCACACCTCATCACTTTAGTTTTACCTATATTTATTTTCATGTTAAAATCCCTAGTCAATACTGCCTGCATACCATTCAATACCCTTTCTAAATTCTTTTCGCTTCCTTCCAATATAGCTATATCGTCGGCGAATCTCAGCATATATAAATATTATATAATATAATATAATTCTTACCGCTACTATTACCCTCACATAAGTAATCAGGCATTCCTAGAGAGAAATTAGGTACAGTTGGTGGAATCCAAATGGCACCCCCTTTAAACATGCGGAATCGCCTCTTCGACCTGCATTTTGAAGTTTCAGTAACATTCCCATTAAACAGCACAATATTAAAATGAATGAAATATAAATGTTTATAATTTACCAATTATTAGTACTCTCTCCATGTGCAATAGAGTATAGTTTCCATCGATAATAAGCATGAGCTGCCGATTTATTTTCGAATAGGAATTCAAAAAGAGGATTCTTCAGTTCCCGATTCATGATCATGGCCTCAAATAGAGGGCCTTCTCTTACAACAAATTCGACCATACGATGAATAGTAACGAGTTGCTTTTTTTCAAATGGTATTGTCACCTTTACATAACTGTTGAAAAGCATTCCTTGCGTATCTGAATAAATTTATGATTATTAAAAAAAAACACTTTTGTAACGTTACGACCTTCATTTATAAGCAATCCGACATAATAATGAACTTAAAAACAAATCTGTAAACAATTTTTGGCAGAACCAATCAGCCCTTTCTAGTAACTCTATAAAAACGTAATGTCCACGATATTTTAAGATCGTTTAAACCGCTTAGATACTATAATAGCAGTATTTACAATAAACTTAAACCGAAACATATACCATGTAAACATGAATATATTGCATACTTATAGAGTAAATAGAAATAGAATATCAGAAATTTTAAAATTTAAATTACCATTATTATCGTAATTGAAATGTTTGACACTCTTATTTGATTGCGCATTGAATGGAAACCCAGTGCGTGATGGAGGCATTAAAAGTTTCAGATATCTTGGGGGTATGTATACCGGAAACGATGGAAGCTCGACTGCTCTACCCCATGAAATACGCATGTCCGAATTTTTTGTCATGTATTCTAAGGCACGTTCACTGCAAAAGACGCTTATTTTAATTCCACAACGTGCATAATTGCAATTCTTATAATTAACATGAACATAAAGAGAACTGATGAAAGACAAATAATAGTAAGGGTACTTTTAGTTATTCTAACTACAATTTAGACGAACTGGTTACTAGAATCATCTTAAGAAACTCATGTACGAACCGTTCCATTCATCATTCACTAAAAGGATTAAGATACATTTATATACTCTATACTCGGATATGCCGAGTGGCCTATGCGGGTAATACATTGAGCGTCGATAACAAGAGTTAAGCAACATCTCGCTAGGTGTCAGTGCTTGGATGTGTTACCGTAGCTCAGCGCCACCTATCCTCTATACTAGGTACCATTCTTAGTTGGGATACAATTAACTAAGCTTTAGCGGTATAGCGAACCGCTATAGTGACAGGCTTCCCACCCTTCCCATATGTTCCTAGTATCCCCAAGATCTCAGATATGCTTCACTGACTTCGAGCTGTTTGCAATCTGATCTCATAACATAAACAATAAACAACAATAAACAATACTCAACTATAACAACGCGATCATTCGATCAGTCATTATTTATTTTAAATCTATAAACGAATCATTCGTAACGTTATTCTCGTTCAGTAATCAATTGTTGGTAAATTTGTTTGTGTTCAACGAACGACAAAACGAGCGTTGACGGTCCTTCAGTATATTATTTTGTTTTTATGATTCAATCTGTATGTGAAAGCATTATATACTCAATACCAGCAAAGTATAAAAGAGCATGAATCATCTAATGAAATAAGCATTTTTTATGCTAAGTTAGAAACTAAGTTAGCTAGTCCCCAATCCCAGAGATTGGTTAGAATCAGCACGCCATCTGCCGATTTCTCTTGAGGTAATTCCTTCATTTCCTCATAGCTATTCATCACCCACATATTCCAATCCAGCCATACTTAACATTTCCTTTCCGACTACTCTACCTTTTAGAACTAATTGCATAATACATATTATGCAAGAATATGACCCACTTGTATATCTCTCCTACGCTGTAATACTTTCAAAATACTTCTCTTCTCTCCTACTAACTCTAACACGGCTTCATTTGTCACTTTATCTTCCCAACCAATTCTCATTATCCTCCTATATTACTACATTTCGAGTGTTTCTGTCCTACGTTTCTCTTCCTTGCCTATGGTCTACGCCTCACACCCGTACAATGCTACACTCCACATATATGCCTTCAGTAATCTTCTTTTAATACATAAGTCAATATTTGATCTTAAAATCTGCTCCTTTCCTAAGAATGCCTTCCTATCCTGTGCTATCCTACATTTTATATTTACCTTACTTCAGTTATCCTTTGTAATCTTACTTCCTAAATAACAAAAGTCTGACATTGCTTCTATTGTATCATCTATTCTAATCCTAATTTTTCGCCTGCAATCCTTCTTGTCACACCTCATCACCTCATCTTGTCTATATTTATTTTCATGTTATAATCCCTAGTCATTACTTGCAGCGTACCATTTGATACCTGTTCTAAATTCTGCTCCCTTCCTTGCAAGATAGCTATATCGTAGGCGAACCTCAACATAAATATTTCATCTCCTTGAATTTTCACATATACGAGTACACTATAATTTTTATTTATAATATTTATTTAAAAAATGATCACTACGGTGTTAAATAATAGTATGGAATATCACCCAAATACCGTAACTTAAAGCATTAAGTAGCTAGATGCGCATTTCGAAGGCTATGCCCCCTACTTCAGTAGCACAAGATACAAAAAATAAATAAAATACCTCTGTCACTAATCGTGATTGATATACTATTAAATAAATAAGTCAACATGACAGAAGTATTTTAAAAATGGCATATAATATGACCTATAAATCTTTTAAAACAATTTATTAACTTTCGCATATTTTGAAATCTCAGTGATATTCAAAATTTGGTTAAATGTATATTATTGATAGTACGGGAATTTATTTACTGATTCAATGTACTATTTACATACCCATATTTTTTAAACATTTATAGCTTTGGTCATGATGATGGGTTAAAACCCGAAACCGGTCACCAATATATATCAAAAACAAATAAGGAAGTACTATTTCTCCCTCACCCTACTAAATTATTCACCTTATTAAAAATATGGATATAAACGAATCTAAATTTACATACCCTTTCTAAGTATTTGCTTTGACCATTTCACATTCTCTGTCGCCTTATAACAATTATTTTCTACGTATTTTTACCTACCTATATTTGCACTATCCGTATACTGAGAAAATACCTTTATTTGCCGAGCCTTATCTATCGGTAATCCCTAACCATAATTAAAATACTATTTTTCTATTTAGATATCTTTCCGATGTTATATCTCCTTATAATAAATTTCTTTTTACCCTTTCTTAATATAAACACAATAATCGTAATTCTGCGAAAATCGAAGAATTTGGCAATGCTAATTCTAATTTTATTTCAATCACGATTGTTATTAAACCATTCGATATAATATACTAATTCCAGTCTACACTGTAACAAATTCTCATTTAATTCTCATTTTAATTCTAAAATTCAATTTTCGCACTCTATGCGGATGATTTGAAGATCTATAAAAGTATCGCGTCTATAAGAGATGCTATAGAGTTACAGACGGATATATACAATTTCTTTAATTATTGCACTTATAACAAACTCTTCTTCAAAATTTCAAAGTGTAACTGCATATCGTTTACGCGTAAGAAACTTATTATAAATTTTAATTATTCAATTAACAATATTGATTTATACAATTATAAACAACGGGTTTAATAATATGTAATATCACCGAAATACGTAACAAGCATTAAGTAGCTAGATGTACATTTCAAGCGCTATGCGCCCATCTTCAGTAGCACAAGATAAAGCTAAATAAAATACCTCTGTCACGAATCGTGATTGATATACTATATATATATACTATCAAATATAATAGTAATGCTTGTTACGGTATTTGGGTGATATTCTATATTATAATTTAACACCGTAGTGATAATTTTTAAAACGAGTTTAATGTTTCTTTGGTCGATTGCATCAGGTTTTATATACCATCTTTTAAATTAAAATTACGCATACTTTTGCTATGAATAAATGCAAAACGTCTTTAGGGTTTAATTCCCCATATAATAGACCTCTGCGTACTTTTAACGATCAAATTAACAACCTCCGTGTTTTTCATTTATCTTTTTTCATTTTTAAGCGATTTATTTTACGAATAATGTCTTAATTTTGTACTATGTATATACTATATAAAATTTTATATGTATATTAGTGAGAGACCTTAACAGTGGCGGCTCTTGACATTTCAATCGAGGGTGGCGTATTTCTTAAAAAATAACATAATAGTAAGAAATCTTACCTAAAATTGATGCAAAACGATTAAATTCAATCATTTCTTGAAGGTGGAATTCCGCTCTTCTATATTTCATTGATGTAAACACTCCTTGCACAAGTTTGTGATAAATTTAAATCATGCAATGGCCCACCTAATTCTTTAATTTTTACTTTGTCCTCAAGAGAGTCTACAAAACTCAATTTTCAATAAAGAACTAACACTATTCATTTTTATTAAATTATTTCTATTAAATATATTCTTGGAGAAACACGTGGCAAAATCGTACATACGTAACTACACAGAACAATGCAACTGTCTTATCTGGCCATTCAATATCAATTTTCCTGTATACTAAACTAGGCTTCTCTGTTGGGACGCTAAAGAATAGCTTAAAACAATGATATATTCTTAGCTGTAGAAGCAGCGCGACGTCACGTTGCTATAGCAACCCGGTCGCTATTTTGTTTGCGGCGCTATGATACGCGAACCAAAGAAACAGATATACTACATACGGTCGCTCACTCTACCGATCGCAACATATAGGATGAGTGCATATGCACTTGTCTCATACTTGCTCGCCGCCACACCTTGTTGTGTTGAGTGCTATCGCAACGCAAGCTTTATCTTTTAGGAAAAATAATGCCGAGATAAAATATCACAGTTCAATTATATATCTACGGTGATGCGCTCAATGTTCAGGGGGGCGCGCGGCCGTGCAGCCTCGAAAGAAACCGCCACTGGTCCTTAATGTCATATCTGTTGTCTCTCCATGTGCATTACATTAAATAACTAAATAAATATTCACTACCCTCACTCTACCTACGGTACATCATAAAATTACACCGCAGATTTCAAAAATATTACAATAACTACAATTAGTAACAACCGGGTAAATATAAAATTTTATTTTCTCAACTACTCCTGATCATCAAACTGTATCTCCTTTAGATTCCAATGATTATTCTTCTATGCATGTTTGACTGTTCTATGACCATGGCTTTGTATATAATGTAGAATAATAATCAAATTAATGTTTGGTCTAGTTTTTAAGTGGTATTTCTTAGAATAAACATAAACAATGATTTGAAATATATTAATGATAGGCCGTCATTAATCAGGAAACTGCTAAAAGAAGTATCGGCAATATCCAGGTTTCGAAGAAAAGTTCTCACTAAATACCATATCTCTTCTTCTAGCAGTTTCCTGATTAATGAATCAACGAATCAATTTATTTCTATTTCCATTATTTTCATAAATTATAATTATCAGTTTACCTATCCTTCCGGCTCATGTACGCGACAAATCCACAATTGACGTTGCTTCTTCGATCATCATCATCGCCACTGTTCACGGTGATATTGCTTCGAGGCCACATTATCTTCACACTAGCTAATGGTCCGTATTCACCGAACAAAACCATTAGATCATTTTCTGTCAATGTTGGCCGTAAATTGTTGATGAATAAATTGGTTGTGCGACCGGATATACCATTTTCATCCAATACCATTTGTTTAATACTGTTATCATCAAATGACGTATTTGAGGACATACTGCTTGGCTAATTCAGGATACATATAAGATTATAAGTAGCGCTATTTCGAAGTGTCTTTTATTTCATAAGCGAATATGAAATCATGAAGAAATATGCAAAAAGAAATATACAATGTATTAAATAATGGCAAATGTTGGAATTGTCTTTTCGAAAAGTGTATTTCTAATTACAGATATTAGATAAAAGTTGAAACCAACCGTTTGGGATATACACACTGTATATTTTCATATATTTGATTCTTCGTTTAAATCTATTATTTGCTATATTACTAGCGATGTGTAGTTCACTCGCGAACCGTTCACTCTGAACGATTCAATCAAATGACGGGCGTACTGTGACGATGTTTTGCAATGACCTATGGATCACTATGACCTAGTTCGTGAACTATCAACTACATGTGTACGTATTGATGTACTTGTACTAGATCCTGAACCCGTCGTCTACTAAACCGTTCATGAATCACAACGACTCGTAAACGATGCAGTATAATATACATTACATATACAGTATCAATAGCAGTACCAATTATCACATTTATGTGATAAAGTGTGTTGGTGAACGGAACGAAATTATATTTCCATATATATATATATGTTTTGTATAAATTATAAACATTGTTGTTTTTTCTTCCTTATTCTTAATTCAAAATAAGTATTGTAATATTTCCATTTATTTATTTTTTACTATTTAATATTTTTATATTGAGAAAAAACGGGATTATTTTCAGTATGTGCATGCATTTCATATAGGTCGTGAATTAGTTCATTAGTTACTTAGGTTCGTTTAATCGTTTTTGATAATCGTGATCCTATAAATCGAGATGATGAAATATCACAAGAGCACGATAAATTGTACTAAAGTGCGCGAATATCTGAAGATATTATTATACTCGTAACTGACAAATATAGTTCAAGTACATTTTTAAACGATTGGTTAAAAAATAAAAATCCTCATTCAATCTTGGGGTATATTGGTTTAAAATCAAAGAATTTATATGAAATCGTATATGGTGTTAAATATGGTATGACGAATCCTCAACTCATAAAGTTATATTCCACAAGGGAAAAGAAGCATCGAAACAATATAAAAATTTTAAAAGACAAGGTGAATTAATTGATTGGAACAAATAAAAAAAAAATTACGCAACATCTGAAAAACTAAATGCAGAAGCCATCTCAAGACGTATTGCAAGCACTATACTGGAAGTAGTATAGCGATGGCAAACTGTAGGTCACTTTGAGGACCTAGTTCGTAGTTCGTAGTTCATTTCAATGTACCGTTCACGAACTATAGGTCGTGAACTACTACATCTTTTAAAAATGAACTAGTTCAGGACCGGCACAAACTGAAAATAATCTCTTTTTTTTCTCAATATAAAAATATTAAATAGTAAAAAATAAATAAATTGAAATATTTCAATACTGTTGTATTGAAATATAGTTTGAATTAAGAATGAGGAAGAAAAAACAACAATGTTTATAATTTATACAAAACATATATATGAGGAAATATAATTTCGTTCCGTTCACCAACACACTTTATCACATAAATGTTAGTACTGCTATTGTTACTGTTATGTAATGTATACTATACTTTATGAGCCGTTGTGATTCATGAACGGTTTAGTAAATGACGGGTTCAGGATCTAGTACAAGTACATCAATAAGTACACCGCTCACCATAGTTCACGAACTAGGTCAAAAGTGACTTTTAGATCGTTGCAAAACATCGTCACAGTACGCCCGTCATTTGATTGAACCGTTCAGAGTGAACGGTTCGCGAGTGAACTACACATCGCTAATTGCCCAGGCATTTTATATAATGCCGGAGACTTTTTCGGCTAATATCATTAAATTGAACTACTGCCATCTGGTGTATGTAGTAAACAACAACATTGTCGAACATGTTGCAGAAAATTACGAAATGCCACTTTTTTGTTGTATTTGTTGAAAAATAGTTGTAGAAGAATTACGTAGTACCCACAACCGCTGGATTCACGTAAATTGTCTAACTAACATTCGAGGTTCTATACAATGCCTAGGTATTCCACATAACCACTAGCTAATGTATACAAGATCATTACTTTTTTAATACTTTACCAAATTCCACGAGTTATTACACAGAATGCCTAGGAATTTTACAGAATGCGGTGTTATACACATTGCTGTTAACATATCTATGGGTCAGTTCAAGAGGGTAACAACTCAAAAATTCATCATTTTGAGTTAATAATGCCAACACATAGCTTCAGATGTACTTTACTTTATTATTTTCAAACTGCCTCCTACGTAATTTTCCATCCTCCTCCATCTGAACCCAATCTAATCTTCTGACATTTTTCATTTCTGCAATGAAACTTTTAGAGTTAGTTCTATATTCA
The DNA here is from genome assembly GCA_947310635.1 of Leptodirus hochenwartii. Taxonomy (NCBI): domain Eukaryota; kingdom Metazoa; phylum Arthropoda; class Insecta; order Coleoptera; family Leiodidae; genus Leptodirus; species Leptodirus hochenwartii. The sequence continues at coordinate 29,421,665 of OX371184.1, forward strand.
AATTAGCGATGGCAAACTGTAGCTCACTTTGAGGACCTAGTTCGTAGTTCGTAGTTCAATTCAATGTACCGTTCACGAACTATAGGTCGTGAACTACTACATCTTTTTAAAATGAACTAATTCACGACCTATATGAAATACATGCACATACTGAAAATAATCTCTTTTTTTCTCAATATAAAAATATTAAATGGTAAAAAATAAATAAATTGAAATATTACAATACTTATTTTGAATTAAGAATAAGGAAGAAAAGACAACAATGTTTATAATTTATACAAAACATATAAGGAAATATAATCTTCTCTAGGTACTCACGATTATTTATATGAAGTTCTAAAGTACTTATTGGTAGTTACAGATGAAAATGTTTACTACTTTACTAACACTTGAAAATTAAATGTACAAACTATAATAAAATGAACTAGATAGAATCGTTTTGTTTGGCGTTATAATTTATATTTTCTATTCCGAATCTTCTGTGTTCAAACTTCAACGCTTTGATTTGATATTAAGTGATTGCATTGCACTCAGTATGAAATAGAAGAACTATAAGATTTAGACGTTTATTTTTGCATTATTGCAAAAATTTGCTATGGCATGACATATTTAAGAACATATTTAATCTTGCGAATATATTAATTATATTATTCCAAATGAAATCTGATACCAACATATAAATTGTGACTCAGCTCGGCAATGCTGCTGTTGCATTTTTACATCGAGTTTCCTATTTCGTTCCGTTCACCAACACACTTTTTCACTAAATAAATGTTAGTACTGTATATGTAATGTATACTATACTGCATCGTTTACGAGCCGTTGTGATTCATGCACGGTTTAGTAGACGACGGGTTCAGGACCTAGTACAAGTACATCAATACGTACACCGTTCACCATGTAGTTCATAGTTCATGAACTAGGTCATAATGACCTATAGGTCGTTGCAAAACATCGTCACAGAACGCCTGTCATTTGATTGAACCGTTCAGAGTGAATGGTTCGCGAGTGAACTACACATCGCTAATTCAAATTACTGTAAGGAATATTAATACCTTCAATATTTCTAAGTATAAAAAAGAATCAGGACATTTAATTTAAAAACAAAATAGTTATTGTAGTTATTTTGAGTAGCAAGAACTTAAAAGCCAATTATCTCTGAATATGGTTTTTGGGAGCTGTTACCCTTTTGAACTGACCCATCGATATATAAACGTTCAAAATGACCACGAAAAGTACAGGTTTGGCTCTTTTACAAACCATTCTGGATCGTATTCGAACGAATACGAATCCGGTACAGTGTCGACGTACCAACAATGGAAGTAAGGTATGTTTTTTATCGCCATATTATACATTATTAAGGCAATAAATAGATTTATACAACTTTTTACAGCCATAAACATACCATTATGTACGGGCACTAATTCTGATTCGATCATGATATATTGAAAATAGTGAAAATAATATATTAATAATATTCATAATATCATGAAAATGGTAAATGTTCAACACTATATTTAATCTTAAAGTGTTAAATTGACTTCTTGTTAGTCTCTTTTATCATTTGTAAGCAAAATAATATTTACCAAACGTAAGACTACATATTTTTAAAACAGGGAAAATGTAATCATAATTATGTTATTTCTTATGATATTGGAACTGAAATTAAAATTAATAATTCATGACTAAATCTAAAGTTCTTTTTAATAACCAAAAAATAACAGTAGTTTTATACATTTTGGGAACATTTACTAAATTCGGTATAACCATAGTATTTAAAATCTAGGCATTACTAAAACAATAGGAACCGTTATTATTTTATTGACGCAAATTTAGTTTTTCAATATATCATCATTTGTTATCTCACAAATATTTTTGATATTCATTTTTTTTTTAGTACAGTGCTAGGGGTTCAGAGTTTAAATTGGTAAACATTTAATTTGATGCCTTTCTTTATATAAGGCCACAATCCATTGCTATATATAATTCCTCCTCCGCTCAACATTTTTTTTGTACCACTCGTTCTATATATTTATTTTTCGTAACTTTGAAGAAGAGTTTTCAATCCAACATCAAAAAGAGCAAGTTATAGTATAACTCCCTAAAGAAGAAGCCTTCTACTGAAACTCCAAAGAAAAGAATAGCATCGCTCTAAGGCAGTAGCCTCGGACAAAACAATATCTTCTAAAATATATAAACAAATAAAGCTTCTTAAAAAATTTACATGTTTAAATCCTAATCTCGAGTGTCTCATTAAGAGTAGAGTGACGCAATCGATTTCACAAATTGAAGCCGCAACCATAAAATATCACAAAATACCAAAAAGCACCATTAAGGCCGGCTTTAATGCGGGTACACACGGCGTGACGAGTGTACATGAACGTTGGCGCCAATATTGGGGGCAAAAGTTTGGCGTTCGTGAAGACTTGCGCATGCAATCCCCATACGCGATGTGATCAGTACAAGCGTACGTTGGTCTTGTTGGTTCATTCCCTGTGATGTGTGGTCGAAATACCACCTTCGAGGCAAACGTAGGCCAGCGCCAACGTTGGTAGGAGTTGCTTATGCGTTTTCCACACGCCAAAATAAACATTGACTTACCCACGCCAAAATAAACATTGACTTACAAACGCCACGTCGTCTGTAACCGGCATAACACGCGCACCCTACACTAGGTTTGGGTAAATGTCGTTCATTTACGTGAATTATTCGGTTATTCAGTATTCACATAAGTGAACAGTTCACGAACGATTCAGTATTCACATACACATGAATCGTTCGATCAGTCGTTATTTACGCTATATACATGGATAACATTAAGCTACGAATATTAATTTAGAGAATATTATATTTGGAAATAAATTTTGCAACTATCCAGCTTCAAATTACAGTAATTTCGAACAACATTTGCACATAGCTTTGGATAACCAAATGATACCGCTAAATTAAATAAGATTTTAAATATTTATATTCGCAGAAGTGTTAATGCCCCCAATTGTTTACTATTATCTTATGCTTGAGTATCAGCTATGTAATTCGCAATAAACAATTTTCAGTGAATGCGAATAATGTAGTGACTAATTCATTTGAGAATATATAAGTGAATATGAAACATATATTTTAAAAATTATCACTATGGTGTTAAATTATAATATAGAATATCACCCAATACCGTAACAAGCATTAAGTAGCTAGATGTACATTTCAAGCGCTATGCACCCATCTTCAGTAGCACAGGTTAAACAAAATAAAATACCTGTCACGAATCGTGATTGATATACTATCATTATATATACTATTGATATACTATCGATAGTATATCATTAACGATTCGTGACAGAGGTATTTTATTTAGTTTTATCTTGTGCTACTGAAGACGGGCGCATAGCGCTTGAAATGTACATCTAGCTACTTAATGCTTGTTACGGTATTTGGGTGATATTCTATATTATGGAATATATAATTCAGTATAGAGAATATTGAATACGAATCGTTTACTTTGATGAATAGTTCAAATTGAACGATTCATAAGTGAATTACCCAAACCTACTATACACAGACATTAGCTATAAGAGAACCATCATTTGTATACCTTCGTAACCTCTGAAATGCCGCCGATATTCTTGCGCAGGATCCTTTCTGAATGCCTCTGCTTAAGCTCTTCTTTCAGGGAGTCCAGATTTGATTTTGGTTTCTCGCTACCCTTTGCAGATTTCACAAATAGATCGTCATGTACGAGTTTCGCACATTCTATAGCTGAATTGGTTTGGGATAGTGAACTATGAGGCATTATTGGAATCGGTTTATAAATTCGACCGCATTCTAAATTCGCTTCCGTATCGCTCTTTGCATTTAATGTGGCCGATTTGATAAACACTTTGTTGGGGTGAGGATTGCTTTGGAATGTTTTGATAAAGTCTTGAAATACATGGGCCGCCGCTTTTTCATCCTCCTCGTATTTTTGTTTACAATACAATCGCTTGGGCATCGTGAAATGTTGACTGTATTTTTAAAGTTTGGCTCACTTATTCTTCGAACACAATCGCGAATAATCTGGAATAAGAACTGACAGGAACTTTAAAGTTAAAACAATACAAGTAGCTGACTTGATTTAACCAATGAATTATATGGTTTCACGATTCGCATGCGCAATGCGTGGTAATTTGCCGCCAAAGCATTATTGCCATATAGTCACTTTTTGTACTAGCTATATAAAACGTTATGAAGATACAGGGTCGTTTTTTTTATACAGAAATTTAATAAGGAAACAAATAACATCCGTAATACAATGTAGTAGCTAATAATTAGTTAAAGAGTCCGCAATCCTAAAGATTGGTTGGAAACAGCACGCCATGCCGATCTATCCTGAGCTAATCCCTTCATCTCCCTATAGCTATTCATCTCAACGTCTTCAACTATCTGACTCACATACTCCAATCTAGGCCTACCTACCCCTCTCTTTCCCTCCACTCTACCTTCTATGATCAATTGCATAATCCCCCCATGCCTAAGAATATGCCCTACTAATCTGTCTCTCCTACGCTGTAACACTCTCCAAATACTTCTCTTCTCCCCTACTAACTCTAGTACAGCTTCATTTGTTACTTTATCTTCCCAACCAATCCTCATCATCTTCCTATAACACCACATTTCAAGTGCTTCTAATCTACGCTTCTCTTCCTTTCCTATAGTCCACGCCTCACACCCGTACAGTGCTACACTCCAAACATATACCTTCAGTAATCTTTTTCTAATACCCAAGTCAATATTTGATCTTAAAATCTGTTCTTTTTCTACGAATGCCTTCCTACCCTGTGCTATCCTACACTTTATATCTACCTTGCTTCGATTATCTTTTGTGATTCTACTGCCTAAATAACAAAAATCTGACACTTCTTCGATTCTATTATCTCCTATTGTGATCCTCATTTTTCTACTGCATTCCTTTTTGTCACACCTCATCACTTTAGTTTTACCTATATTTATTTTCATGTTAAAATCCCTAGTCAATACTGCCTGCATACCATTCAATACCCTTTCTAAATTCTTTTCGCTTTCTTCCAATATAGCTATATCGTCGGCGAATCTCAGCATATATATTTTCTCTCCCTGTACATTCACACCTACACTATACTCTTCTTTTACTTTGTTTATTGCATCTTCTATATATAGATTAAATAATAACGGTGAGAGTGTACATCCCTGCCGAACTCCCTTCCCTATTTTTGCTACCTCTTCTTCCCCCTCAATTCTAACTAAGGCAGTTTGGTGTTTATCTAAATTAAAAATTATTCTCCTATCCTTATAATCTATACCCGTTTCTTTTAAAATTCTAAACATTATGTCCCAATCTACATTGTCAAATGCCTTTTCTAAGTCTACAAAAGCTATGCAAGTTACCTTTCCTACCCTCTTTCTTTTTTCTACTACCGTTCTTAGTGCTAGAATCGCCTCTCTCGTCCCTCTGTTTTTCCTAAAACCAAACTGATCTTCTCCTAGCCTTTCCTCTACTTTATTTTCTAATCTCCTATAAATAATCTTTAACAATATCTTCGATGCATGTGATAGTAGGCTAATGGTCCTATAGTTCTCACACAAATTAGCTCCTATTTTCTTCGGCATTGTTACTATTCTACTACGCTGAAAATCCTGTGGTACTTCTCCCTTCTCATATATTTTACAAACTAACCTGTATAATCGCTCCTGCATTTTTTCCCCTGCGTGTTTTATTAATTCGGCTGGTATCATATCAATCCCCGCTGCTTTGTTATTCCGTAAATCATTTAATGCTCTATGAAACTCTGACCTAAGTATGCTAGGACCTAAGTCATCCTCATCTATCTGTTCCACATTTTCTAGCTCCTCCATGTCCTGCCTACCTTTATATAAATCTTCAAGATACTCCTTCCATCTTCTAGCTTTTTAGCTAATAATACCACCCAAATACCATAAGATGAAACATTAAATAGCTAAATGCGCATTTCGATAGCTATGCCCCCATCTTCAGTAGCACAATATAAAAACTAAATCAAATACCTGTCTGTCACGAATCGTGATTGACAGACTGTTAAATAAACAAGTCAACATGACAGAAGTATTTCAAAAATGTCATATATTTTTTATATATTCACTTAAATTACTTAAAAGTGTTTTGAATTATTCCAAGTTAAAAAATTATTCCAAGTATATACATGCATAAATCTAAATCAAATTTAATGAATTTAGATTCAGGCCCAATTTCATTTTGTCTATTTAATTTATTTAATAAGAACTATTTGTTAATTTATTTTTATTTTATTTGTTTATTTTTAGTTATTTTAGGTTTGATAAACCTGTGTTTATTGTTGTTACTTGTCAGCTTCGTTAATACTTATATTGTTTTAAAGATTTATAAGTCATATTATATGCCATTTTTGAAATGCTTCTGTCATGTTGAATTATTTATTTAATAGTATATCCAGTGGCGGTTTCCTTCGAGGCTGCACGGCCGCGCTCCCCTCCTGAACATTGAGCGCATCACCGTAGATATATAATTATAATGTGATATTTTATCTCGGCATTATTTTTCCGAAAAGATAAAGCTTACGTTGCGATAGCTGTCAACACAACACGGTGTGGCAGCGAGCAAGTATGAATTAAATGCATATGCACTCATCCTAGCAATTGCAAGCGGTAGAGCGAGAGGGATCGTATGCAGTATAGCATCAATTTCATCTGGTCGCATACAAACTAGCGGCCCGGGTTGCTATGGCAACGTGACGTCACGCTGCTTCTACAGCTAAGAATATATCGTTGGTTTAAGCTATTCCGGGCCACGATTCTTTAGCGTCCCAACAGAGAAGGCTGGTCTAGTATACAGTAAAATTGATATAGAATAGCCAGATAAGACAATTGCATTGTTCAGTGTAGTTACGTATGTACGATTTTGCCACGTGTTTCTCCAAGAATATATTTAATAGAAATAATTTAATAAAAATGAATAGTGTTAGTTCTTTATTGAAAATAGAGTTTTGTAGGCTTTCTCTTGTGGACAAAGTAAAAATTAAAGAATTAGGTAGGCCATTGCCTGATTTAAATTTATCAGAAACTAGTGCAAGGAGTGCACAAAACTGAACATTTACGCGGCGTTTTTCAAGAGACATTTATAAAAAAAAATACATGGATAGGTAGTTGTGAAGTTTCCAACTTATTGTACTGCTTTCCAGGTATATTAAATTACAACCCTGCAGCAACTTGAATGGATCGGAATTGGGCCAGGATAGGTATGAAAGATTTGCATCACCTTCCTGATAAAATAAGAAAGCATGAATCATCTCGAGTCCATATCAGTTCATGCGCACAGTTGGCTTTACTTGGCAAAGTAAACATCATGACTCAGCTTAGTTCTGCATATCGCAAACATGTAATAGAATATAACGAACAAGTGAGGAGGAATCGCTATATCTTAAAACGCATTTTTTGTTGCGTGAAATTTTGCAGTGGTTTTGAATTAGCTCTCTGTGGTCACCGCGAGAATGAAGAATCTGGAAATCGTGGAATATTTAGAGAATTGGTCGATTTTTCTGCTGAATTTGATTTTACATTGCGAGAACATCTGCAAGACGCTACGGTTTTCAACGGACCTCTAAAACAATATAAAATGATATTTTCGATAGTACGCTTGCGGTATGCAAAGAGGAAATTGGTATTCAAATTAAAAAATGCGATTTTTGGCTATTCAATGCGACGAAACTACGGATGTTACGAATTGGTGCCAAATGGTATTGATATTTAGATATGTTTTTGATAGAACTGTTTGTCAGAATTTGTTGGAGCTTTATTAGGACTCATGATAAATCAAGCATACAGAAATGTATTGAAGAAGAAATTGTTCCTCTAATTCTGGAAACACCTCAACAGTTTTCGCCCAAACGTACGATGGCGCGAATGTTACGAGTGGTGCTACAGTTGGTGTTCAAAGTTACATAAAGAAAAAATATCTTTGTTATCATTATATACATTGCTATGCTCACCAACTAAATCTTCTAATGCAGAAAGCATCATCACAACATGTTAAAGTGAGGGTATTTTTTAATAATCTATTGGCAATTCCCACTTTTTTTTCACACTCCTCGAACAGTTGCGATGTTTTAGAGGAAATAGTCAACCGCAGGTTACCGAAGTCAGCTGCAACAAGATGGAATTATAACATCAGAACTGGCAATAATGTGTATGAAAATCGAGAAAATCTAATAGAAGTATTTGAAGAAATTGAAGAAAAATGCTTAAGAAGTGTAACATCTAATGTAGCTTCTGGTCTCCGGCGAGCTCTAGAAGATCCAGAATTTGGTTGTAATTTTTCCACAAAATGATGCCACATGTGGATATATTGTATAATCAAATTCAGTCAAGAGATAAAGATAGTATCCAACTTCAAACTGATATACAAAATTTTGAAAAGTTTATTAGAAACATTAGACGTGAAAATGATGCTATTCAAAATGACACTGAAGAAATTTTTCATTCAACAAAGAGGAGAAGAAAAGAAGATAACTTACAAAGAAGTGTGTGACGTAATTATAACACAGATGAAGGACAGATTCTCATATCGTGGCCATTCTACAAGCCGCTGAGTTAGTTAACACGAAATCGATGCCAACATTTTCTAAACAATTTCCAGTGGATCTTTTGGAAACCGTGTGTCATGCATATCCATTTTTGAATAAAACCAGATTAAAAACAGAATTAGAAGTCATTTGCTCGCGTCCGGATTTTTATCAGATAATTGGAGCCACAAATTTTCTTTCGTTGCTACAAAATAATCTCAGTGAAACTTTCCCGGAAACTATAAAAATACTTAAAATTATTTTAACAACCCCAATGACCACTGCTGAATCAGAGCGTTGTTTTTCAACACTTAAAAGAATCAAGACTTTTTTGCGAAACACTATGGGTAATGATCGTTTAAACGCGTTGGCGATGATGTGTATTAATAAAAATGTGGTGCGAGATATTTACAATTTTAACGAAAAAGTTTTGGGAAAGTTTATATCAATGAATGATAGAAGAGTGGAATTCACTTTCAAGAAATGATTGAATTTAATCATTTTGCATACATTTTAGGTAAGATTTCTCACTATTATGTTATTTTTTAAGAAATGCGCCCCCCTCGATTAAAATGTCAAGAGCCGCCACTCAGTATATCAACCACGATTCGTGACAGAGGTATTTTATTTAGTTTTTATCTTGTGCTACTGAAGATGGAGGCTTAGCCTTCGAAATGTATATCTAGCTACTTAATGCTTTGAGTTACGGTATTTGGGTGATATTCTATACTATTATTTAACACCGTAGTGATAATATTTAAAATATAGATTTTTATAAATCATTTTTATATTCTGTAGTAAATAAAGTCCTATAAATAAATATTGGAAAAAATATCCCAAAACAAACATATAGGCTCCTGGTTGTCAAAGACGAGGTATGTGACCTAGGCGTAACTATTACAAATGATCTGAAATGGGATAACCATGTTCTAGGTGTTGCAAAAAATGCAACGTTCTTATATATTGTATTAGACGTGCCTTTAATATATCTACACTGCGAACTTGGGTGAAATGATTCACTACTTACATAAGGCCAAGATTCGAATACGCTGCTGTTGTATGGTCTCCACATTTGATAAAGGATGTAACTACGATTGAAAACGTACAGAGGCGGCTATCAAAGAAGATTCCGGGGTTGTTTTGGAAATCTTACGGGGATAGACAACAGTGGCGGCTCGTGACATACACTCATCTTATTGCCTGCACTATTGCATATGCATTTAACTTGTACTGGCCTCGGTAGCCGCTGGAATGTGTGAAACATATTATACGATATATGCGACAAGCGAACCGAAAAAACAGAAGATATACGGCATACGGTCGCTCTGACCTATTGCTTGCAATAGAGTGAGATGAGTGCATATGCATTTAACCCGTATTGGGTGGCCTGGCTTGGCGCTGGAATGTCGGTACCATATTAGCGATATATGTATTACACCACGCAAACGATAGATACAGATGATATACTGCATCGGTCACTGCTATGACTCTACCACTTGCAACGGATTCCACAACGAACGCCACACCGTGTTGTGTTGATTGTTATCGCGGCGCAAGCTTTATCTTTTAGGAAAAATAATGCCGAGATAAAATATCGCAATACAATTATATATCAACGTGTGATGCGCTCAATGTTCAGGAGGGGCGCGCAGCCCTGCGGCCTCGGAACCGACACTGATTCAACCCGGTTTTCCGCTGCTTTCAAATAGACGAATTACAGGTGATTTAATAAAAACCTTAAAAATCACTAACGGCTATTATCGTTGCCCCTTCAAACTATTTAGTCGTATAAATACACGAAAGTTCTTCTTTGCTAACAGGGTGATAGGCAATGGTCTACCTGACCAGGTTGTAACCAGCACCAACATCAGTACTTTCAAAAATCGTCTGGATCTAGTTGTAACCTGGCAAAAAAATACCACCTGATTTTGAATATACGACACTCTATTCTATACTCTTCCTTTCTCTATAGTGTTTCATAATTTTAAAGTCACTTAAAAATGTATACTCTTACTTTAATCATATATTTATATTTATATATTTAAGCAATGTAATCTTACAAAGTGTAAATATGAACTAACATCGGCCGTCTGTTTAGATTAATAAATAATAATAATAATAATAAATCTTTAGGATTTCCCAGAAAATTCGCAAGGCTATTAGAAATATAAAAAGCTATTTTAAAATTATTATATTTGTTCAAAATCCTATCCAAACCGAGAGAAATGATTGGGTCAAAAGGAAGTTTAACAAATTTATGAGTTGAATCGTTACTTTTTACTAAACTAGTTATATTTCTTTGTTCTAAGCTACTAATATTTTTGATATCCATTGTTCTTTTAAATTTTCTCAATCTACTACTTACAATTAGAGAAGAGTAGCCGTTCTGCATAGCTATATTCCGGATATTATTCAATTCAATGTTGTATCTCTCCTTAGATAAAGGAAAATTCAATAAGCGGTTGTTTAAAAAATTGAAAGCAGCGTGTTTATGTTCACGGCAATGATTTGAATCGTTCCGAATATAGCTGTCCGTGTTAGTAGCCTTTCTGTACATATCGAATTCTAATTTATTATTATTTCTAATGACTAATTAGTTAAAGAGTCCGCAATCCTAAAGATTGGTTGGAAACAGCACGCCATGCCGATCTATCCTGAGCTAATCCCTTCATCTCCCTATAGCTATTCATCTCAACGTCTTCAACTATCTGACTCACATACTCCAATCTAGGCCTACCTACCCCTCTCTTTCCCTCCACTCTACCTTCTATGATCAATTGCATAATCCCCCCATGCCTAAGAATATGCCCTACTAATCTGTCTCTCCTACGCTGTAACACTCTCCAAATACTTCTCTTCTCCCCTACTAACTCTAGTACAGCTTCATTTGTTACTTTATCTTCCCAACCAATCCTCATCATCCTCCTATAACACCACATTTCGAATGCTTGTAATCTACGCTTCTCTTCCTTTCCTATAGTCCACGCCTCACACCCGTACAGTGCTACACTCCAAACATATACCTTCAGTAATCTTTTTCTAATACCCAAGTCAATATTTGATCTTAAAATCTGTTCCTTTTCTACGAATGCCTTCCTACCCTGTGCTATCCTACACTTTATATCTACCTTGCTTCGATTATCTTTTGTGATTCTACTGCCTAAATAACAAAAATCTGACACTTCTTCGATTCTATTATCTCCTATTGTGATCCTTCTTTTTTCTACTGCATTCCTTTTTGTCACACCTCATCACTTTAGTTTTACCTATATTTATTTTCATGTTAAAATCCCTAGTCAATACTGCCTGCATACCATTCAATACCCATTCTAAATTCTTTTCGCTTTCTTCCAATATAGCTATATCGTCGGCGAATCTCAACATATATATTTTCTCTCCCTGTACATTCACACCTACACTATACTCTTCTTTTACTTTGTTTATTGCATCTTCTATATATAGATTAAATAATAACGGTGAAAGTGTACATCCCTGCCGAACTCCCTTCCCTATTTTTGCTACCTCTTCTTCCCCCTCAATTCTAACTAAGGCAGTTTGGTGTTTATATAAATTAAAAATTATTCTCCTATCCTTATAATCTATACCCGTTTCTTTTAAAATTCTAAACATTATGTCCCAATCTACATTATCAAATGCCTTTTCTAAATCTACAAAAGCTATGCAAGTTACCTTTCCTACCCTCATTCTTTTTTCTACTACTGTTCTTAGTGCTAAAATCGCCTCCCTCGTCCCTCTGTTTTTCCTAAAACCAAACTGATCTTCTCCTAGCCTTTCCTCTACTTTATTTTCTAATCTCCTATAAATAATCTTTAGCAATATCTTCGATGCATGTGATAGTAGACTAATGGTCCTATAGTTCTCACACAAATTAGCTCCTATTTTCTTCGGCATTGTTACTATTCTACTACGCTGAAAATCCTGTGGTACTTCTCCCTTCTCATATATTTTACAAACTAACCTGTATAATCGCTCCTGCATTTTTTCCCCTGCGTGTTTTATTAATTCGGCTGGTATCATATCAATCCCCGCTGCTTTGTTATTCCGTAAATAATTTAATGCTCTATGAAACTCTGACCTAAGTATGCTAGGACCTAAGTCATCCTCATCTATCTGTTCCACATTTTCTAGCTCCTCCATGTTCTGCCTACCTTTATATAAATCTTCAAGATACTCCTTCCATCTTCTAGCTTTTTCCTTATTTTCTGTGAGTTCCTTACCCTGCTTATCACATATAATGTTACCCTTTAGTTTTACTTTAGAAAAATGTGACTTAATTTTCCTGTAGCCCAAATCTACTTTACCTCTTCTCATATCCTCCTCAATATCCTCACAATTTCCTTTTATCCACTCTTCTTTCGCTAGCTTGCATTTCCTATTAATTAAGTTCCTTAGTTCCTTATATTTTTTCTGTCCTGCTTCTGTGTTTCCTATTTTAATTTTCCTTCTTGCTTCTATCATTTCAACTATTTCTTCCGTGATCCATTCCCTCCTAGCTGCCCTTTTCTTTGTGCCTAATACTTCATTTGCTGCTGTAGTTAACCCATTTCTGATTTCCCTCCATTCGCAATCTATATCGTTCCTAGATGTTCCATTAGCCATGATTTCTACTTTCTGCTTGTACTTTTCACATACATCAGCTAATTTTAACCTATCGACATCTACTCTGACCTGTTTAGACTTCTGTAATTCCTTGAATTTGACCTCTGAGTCCAGGACTACTAAATTATGGTCACTATCAATATCTGCTCCAGGGTAACTCTTACAATTCTTAATCTGGTTCCTAAACCTCTCTTTAACCAGTATGTAATCTATCTGATACCTCCCTATATCTCCTGGCATTTTCCACGAATATATCCTGCGCTTGTGATTCTGAAAAAGCGTGTTTGCTACCACTAGCTTATTCCTAATACAAAACTCTACCTAATGACTAAAACATCTAAGAATGGCAACTGATTATTATTTTCTATTTCATAAGTAAATTTAATTGAATGAAATTTAGAAATTAATATTTTAATAAAATCATCTACGTTAGATTGTTGAGTGTCAAAAACCGCGAATATATCATCAACGTATCTGACCCAAACTTTAGGAAAAAAAATTTTTTTTCCATTTTGCAAAACATTCCTTTTCGCTGTACATTCATAATCTAGCATATGCCAATAAATGGATTTATTATTATTATTATATAATTTTCACTAGACTATAATTTAGTTTCAAAGTAACTCATAAATAAATTAGAAAAAAAAGGACTTAAACTGTTAAACTTAAACCAAAAATACATAAACCAGGTAAGTCTCTAAGACCAATAGTTTCAGCTATCAACTCCCCCACACATTTACTTTCAAAGTGGTTCGCAAATGAATTTAGCAATTTCAAATTTGATAGTTTTGCAGTCATGAGTTCGCTGCAGTTCATTAGTGCTATCAAAGATCTAACTCTAGTGTTCCTATTTCCAAAACTATTCTTTTCCTTGAGGATATGTTGAAAAATAAATTTGTTGACGCTGTCTTCATTAATGAATATTTGAAACTTACTAAGTTGTGCATGTCTCAGAATTGTTTTTCCTTAAATGGTAGGTTCTTTGAGCACAGGGAAGGTACATCTAAGGAAACAGTATAATTGCAATGCAATTGCTATGCAATCCATGTGAGTGACAGAGGTTTCTTTAATTGTTCTATTATCGTGCTACTTAAGATGGGGGCATAGCCTCCGAAATGCGCATCTAGCTTTGTGTTGTGTTTTTTTCTGCATCACAAATCATTTAATGCAATTTAATGCTAATAGACATAGAACAAGTAAATGGGTCAGTATTTTTTCAAAATTTTGGCTGTGTAAATTCACCCAGGAACCAATATTTGCATCACATTTACTTACAAAAGTCAAAGATATACATTAATTATTCTCTATAATAATTTTTCACGTATAAATGAACCATTTGCAATATTATTCTTATTCTTTTAAATATATCAATCATTTGGTCGAGTATATAATTATTTGAAAATTGAATTTGGCTCTACCAAGTACATTACTTGTTATAAGTAATATAGTCCACTATACAACAATATATTTTTACCCATCTGTGTTCGATAACTTTATTATTTTTTATTTCAGTTATATATCTGGAATCAGTATATTGGGGATACCAGCAGAGATGTATACCTACGGCACCCAATTTTGGATAATAATAGTACCACATGGCTTTGTCGCCATTACTATGGCGGTGGCGTATCTACCAGTATTTTATAAGCTACAAATAACTTCAAGTTATGAGGTAATTTATAAGTTTATATTAAAAATAAAAGAATTGATATGATAACGAAAATATCTGTCAAAGTTGAAAGTTTTGAGATAAATACATGTTTGTCGCTGGATATCTCCAGTTTTCAAAAATAAATATTTAACATAAGAAATAGCACTTTGTCTTTGTCCAAATACTTGGGTATCAGCTTGCTCTGTTCGGTAACCTTCTAATTGACTTATGGCTCTCCAAGCATTTAAACAAATCAACTTTTTTGTTTTTAATTACGATTAAAATCAAAATTATTACTACTAATAATTAATAAAGCGGACATTTGACTTGTTACGGAGAGGATTTTGCTGCGCGCTTTTATACTCTCCTGCTCTAAGATCTCCCCAAGTTTCCTATTTTAGCTTCATCTTCGTTTCCTTCATTTGAAACTATAACAGTTTGTTGTATATAAAAATTATTACTGTGTTGCTCTCATTCTTAATGCTATATAGCTTCTCTTGTCCTCTCCCTGAATTTTCACACCTACACTATACTCTTCTTTTACCTTGTTTATTGCATCTTCTATATACATATTAAATAACAACGGCGAAAGTTGACATGCCTGCCTGACTCCCTTTCCTATTCTCGCTACCTCTTCTTCCCCCCAATTTCTAACTAAAGCAGTTGATATTTGTATAGATTCAAAATAGTTCTAATATCCCTATAATCTAATCGTCTTTCTTTTAAGATTCTAAACATTATGTCCCAATCTACATTATCAAAAGCCTTTTCTAAATCTATGAATGCTATGTGAGTTGTTTTTCCTACTCTCTTTCTTTTATACTACCCTTCTTAGCACTAAAATAGCCTCCCTCGTACCTTGGTTTTTCCTAAATCCAAACTGACCTTCTCCTAACATTTCTTCTATTTTATTTTCTAATCTCCTATAAATAACCCTCAACAATATCTTCGATGCTTGCGATAGTAGGACTAATGGTCCTAT
This sequence comes from Leptodirus hochenwartii, assembly GCA_947310635.1. Lineage (NCBI taxonomy): Eukaryota > Metazoa > Arthropoda > Insecta > Coleoptera > Leiodidae > Leptodirus > Leptodirus hochenwartii. The sequence goes on from OX371184.1 coordinate 29,437,503, forward strand.
AGTTCTCACATGAATTAGCTCCGACTTACATCTGCATTGTCAATATCATACAATGTTCAAAATCCTATATTAAATATCACACCTTTTTAAAAGCCGAATATTTGCTACAATTATAAGAAGACACAAGGTCTGAGATTATCCACAATCTACAGAGATCCAACCGCCAAAACGACGAAACAATTTAACCTTACTTTTATTATATATTGTATGATATTAATTTAATTAATACTTTCAGTATCTCCACTTACGTTTCAATCAAAGTGTACGCTTGCTGGGATCTATTCTGTTCTTACTGAAAATGATGCTGTATATTCCCATAGTTATTTACGTTCCTGCACTAGCCTTTAGTCAAGGTAAATAATGACATAATACGTGTTAGTTGGAAATCATGCAATTTCCTAACGAGACTTTTTTCTAAAATAATTCCTATTACGTTACATCCTGTAGATACACAAATTTAAATAATTTATTTCAGTCACTGGAATCAATCTTCATTTAGTGAGTCCTATAGTGTGCATTGTTTGCATTTTCTACACGACACTGGTAAGGAATACTTTTAAATTTAACTTCACACAAAATATAAATTTTAAATGAATTACGGATTAAAATTATACATTCCTCATATAGCTGAATTCAAATAAATCGTTTCACTTGTGTTTTTACCCAGTGCGAATTATATTGACAATTATTAACTTTAACTTAATGGAAACTGTAATTGTTGATCGAAACCATAAATATAGATGAAGAAGGAACCTGTAATTATTTATGGGAACAGTTAGAGTGGTCTAGAGTGAAACAATATTATTGATGAGATTGCAATTATAGTTTATTTATATTTATATTAGGCAGTATTGACTAGGGATTTTAACATGAAAATAAATATAGGTAAAACTAAAGTGATGAGGTGTGACAAAAAGGAATGCAGTAGAAAAATGAGGATCACAATAGGAGATAATAGAATCGAAGAAGTGTCAGATTTTTGTTATTTAGGCAGTAGAATCACAAAAGATAATCGAAGCAAGATAGATATAAAGTGTAGGATAGCACAGGGTAGGAAGGCATTCGTAGAAAAGGAACAGATTTTAAGATCAAATATTGACTTGGGTATTAGAAAAAGATTACTGAAGGTATATGTTTGGAGTGTAGCACTGTACGGGTGTGAGGCGTGGACTATAGGAAAGGAAGAGAAGCGTAGATTAGAAGCACTTGAAATGTGGTGTTATAGGAGGATGATGAGGATTGGCTGGGAAGATAAAGTAACAAATGAAGCTGTACTAGAGTTAGTAGGGGAGAAGAGAAGTATCTGGAGAGTGTTACAGCGTAGGAGAGACAGATTAGTAGGGCATATTCTTAGGCATGGGGGGATTATGCAATTGATCATAGAAGGTAGAGTGGAGGGAAAGAGAGGGGTAGGTAGGCCTAGATTGGAGTATGTAAGTCAGATAGTTGAAGACGTTGAGATGAATAGCTATAGGGAGATGAAGGGATTAGCTCAGGATAGATCGGCATGGCGTGCTGTTTCCAACCAATCTTTAGGATTGCGGACTCTTTAACTAACTATATTAAAATTTTATTATCATCTATGTTCTGCGAATAAATTGCTTAACTGGTGAAAATCCTGTAAATCACCATACATTTATAAGGTAGGGTTTCGTTCCTTGAGAAATTGAGAGGGGCCGTATGTGTGTGTATAAATTGGTAATATATACACACACAAATTTCCTCACGGACTGACGTCAGGAAATACAAATCATTGTTACAAGATGTATGATTAAATTAAAGAAGAAATAAAAATACAAGACTTTCACGAATTTTGCCACATAACCACATAGTCATCTTCCATAATATACCCACGTGGTATATATCATAGAGTTCACTCTAGTTCAGCACTTCTACAATTAGAGATGAAACGCACATTTATTTAGTAATATAATTTTAAATTGTACACAAAACTTTACATTTAAACTAATATATAAAAGATTTAAACTAATATTTAAATTCATTTAAATTGAGATTTGTTGAGTCAAATCTGACATTGTGTACTGAATTCTTAACTAAGTCACTTGATGATAGAATACAAGTTGACTCTATTTATACGGACTTCAGTAAGGCCTTCGACAGAATTGAGCATAATGTATTGCGTAATAAACTTTTAAGAATTGGCATCCATGGCATACTCTTACATATCTTAGACAGCAAGCGGTAAAAATAAATGGTTTCACTTCATCTTTCATTACAGTCACCTTTGGAGTGCCCCAAGGATCTCATCTAGCGCGTCTATTATTCAAATTATATGTCAACGATATAGCGAAAATTATTAAGCATTCACAATTTTTTTGGTTTGCAGATGATCTAAAAATATATAAACATATCAGCAGTGTGACCGATTGTTTACTGCTGCAAGAAAATATAAATAATCTCTGTTCCCATAGTGAAGATAATTCATTGTTTATTAATTTGAAAAAAAGTCTTTCAATTAGTTTCAGTCGTAACAAGAATATTATAATTAATAACTACACGATTGCCAGTGTTCAAATTATAATCATAAATTAGTTTTGAAAAATCATATTGATGAAAGAACTTTTGATGAAAGATCATATTGATTATGTTGCCAAATAATCATATTAAATGTTGGAGCTCATTATAAGATCAAGCAAACACTTCATGAACTTAAATACGATTAGAATTCTGTATTATTCTTTTATCGATAGTAACTTAAATTACAGTTCCGTTGTATGGAATCAATAATATTACAGACACATTAATAGATTAGAACCTGTGTAGCATAAATTCGTCAGGTTACTATACTTCAAATCTCGCACTGAATTTGTTAATTACAATGAAGCGTTCAAACTGTTCACTACTTTTATTAAAAATTATAATTATTTTCTAATATCGACCTATCACACAGATGTACTTTCTATAATAATATATTAGTGTAATTTATGTGAATGTCTTAATTGGGAATCTTCCTGTGACGTTCATATAAATAAATATAGTTTTTCGATGCGGGAATTGACATTATTTTCGTATTTAGGGAGGATTAAAAGCAGTCGTATGGACGGACACAATTCAAACCGTGCTCATGTTTGCTGCTTTGATAGCTGTTATTATTATGGGTACAATAAGTGTAGGAGGATTCACGGAAGTATGGACCAGAAATGAACATGGTGGACGTATTGAGTTTTTCAAGTACTTATAGTAATAATAATCGTAATGCATTAAGAAGAAAGAAAGAGTATATACTAAGCTCATTGACGTATACAAAATAATAAAAAGAAACTACTCACGTTTAAAAATAAAATCTTGAGCTTGGAACACATTCAGTGCTCGACCAATGTTTTCAGACATTCCTTAGAAAAAAAAAACTTATTTACCAAGTTTATTTTAAGAAATAGCACCACGGTGTTAATTAATAGTATAGAATATCACCCAAATATTGTAACTAAAAGCATTAAGTAGCTAGATGTACATTTCGACGGCTATGCCCCCATCTTCAGTAGCACAAGATAAAAACTAAATAAAATACCTCTGTCACGAATCGTGATTGATATACTATTAAATAAATAAGTCAACATTTTTTATTTTTGAAGTGAAACTTCTATAGGCGCGGTAGGGCAAATTGGCCTGAACGTCACGAAAAGTGAAACACGCTACTCGCATGCGCTGCGTGTACTGTGTTTATACGTAGCATAAGGCAACCAGTAGACGCTTGCGTATTTTATTATATATTACACAAACACAGCTTAATCTTTTAGCTAACAATTTCCATTGTGTGAAAAGTGAAATGGAGAAAAAGACAAGTACAGACAGAGTGCGAGCCTTTATAGAACGGAAGAAAGCAAATAAACCGCCAAGAAAGGTGCCAACAAGTACCTTGGAAAGAAGTAAAGAGTATCGAGCCAGGAAAAGGGCGTTAAAGAAACACGGTGGACAACATAACCTACCAATGATCTCAAATACACTGGATGAATCGATACCGTCGTTAAGTGAGGACACAGTGAGTGGTATAGAGAATTTGAATGCCACTGATTCAGGCGTGACGTCTACACGTGAAGATACACGCGGTGTGAGAGATCAACGAAATGAATCTGATACAGCTGAGCCATCGACAAATATAAATGCACCCACTAGTGCATCATATACAAAATTTACATTCTTTCAACCTGCTCATCGCGAATTTGATAAACAATTTTTCAATAATCCGCTAGGTACAGTGTGTTCGATATGTGATCGAATATGGTTTAAGAACGATGTGAAACCTGTTGATCCTAAGCACGAGCAACTTTTACATACTGCGTTTCCAGCCATTATCATTGAAGATGTGTTAGTGTGCAATTCATGCCGAAATGGTCTCACTCGGAATACCATTCCAATGTTATCGAAGTCAAATAGTTTTGTCTACCCAGAATTACCTGGTCATCTACCAAAATTAGATTTAGTGTCACAGAGGTTAATTTCACACAGAATTCCATTTATGCAAATTCGACGTTTACGACATGTACATGGTCAACATGGGATTTATGGGCAAATTATTAATGTTCCAATATCTGTGAATACGATGGTGAATCATTTGCCAAGAGACATTGATGGTGATCATTGTATTAATGTCCACATAAAAAGAAGAAAAATACACAGATCGAGTTACTTAATTGTTAAAGAAAAAGAACTATAAAAATATGGCTACAATATTTAATCCAAATTCCTCTTTATAGACTGTACGACATTACAGTTAATAATGCTTTCTTTGATGATCAGAGTGTCAATCAAAATCAATCAAAATCAAAATCAAATCGTTAACAAATGGAAAAAAAGCAATGCATAAAAGCAACTTTTCCTAGGAGCTAATAAGTTTCACTTCTACCGCGCGAGAGTCTCACGCATATTCTTTTTTTACATTTACATTGTGCCTAAGCTAAGCTTGTGTTGCACATTTTTAATGGTATAATAACAAAGTATAGTATATTTATATTATATTCGAATAGGAGAGCGTATGTATTATAAAATAATCTGTAGCATATAGTTTTTAATATATAAAAGTGTGTGTGTATGGTATGTGTGTGTGGGTGTAGGTGAGTGTGTGCGTGTATTTGCAGTTGTCACTCAATCAAACGATTTTATTTTATGTATCAACATTGAACATATTTCTGTACATTTCTTTATTTTCGTGTAATAATTTTTTGCTAAACTTTTAGAATAATATTAGATTATTTGTATTTTTAATCTGCTTTGGTAAAGTATTAAAAAATGTAGGTACGAAATATGCAGCATGTATTAAAGCTAGCGTTTTGTTTACGCGGGTCTGAGAGAGAAATCCAGAAGGAACTTTTCTTGTAAGGTGATAATGAAAACAATTTATTTGATCTATAATAGTATTGTTCTTCTTTTGATACGTTAAGCAGTCATATACATATATTAATTTTAGATCTAATAGTTCGCTTTCAGCGAGTAGTAGCTGACTTTAGCGATGGCAAACTGTAGGTCACTTTGAGGACCTAGTTCGTAGTTCATTTCAATGTACCGTTCACGAACTATAGGTCGTGAACTACTACATCTTTTAAAAATGAACTAATTCACGACCTATATGAAATACATGCACATACTGAAAATAATCTCTTTTTCTCTCAATATGAAAATATTAAATGGCAAAAAATAAATAAATTGAAATATTACAATACTTATTTTGAATTAAGAATGAGGAAGAAAAGAACAATGTTTATAATTTATACAAAATATATATATATAAAGAAATATAATCTTCTCTAGGTACTCATGATTATTTATATGAAGTTCTAAAATACTTATTGGTAGTTACTGATGGAAATGTTTACTACTTTACTAACACTTGAAAATTAAATGTACAAACTATAATAAAATGAACTAGATAGAATCGTTTTGTTTGGCGTTAAAATTTATATTTTCTATTCCGAATCTTCTCTGTTCAAACTTCAGGGCTTTGATTTGATATTAAGTGATTGCATTGCACTCAGTATGAAATAGAAGAACTATAAGATTTAGACGTTTATTTTTGCATTATTGCAAAAATTTGCTATGGCATGACATATTTAAGAATATATTTAATCTTGCGAATATATTAATTATATTATTCCAAATGAAATCTAATACCAACATATAAATTGTGCGTCAGCTCGGCAATGCTGCTGTTGCAATATTGCATCGAGTTTCCTATTTCGTTCCGTTCACCAACACACTTTATCACTAAATAAATGTTAGTACTGTATATGTAATGTATACTATACTGCAAGTATATATATAGAACAAGTACATGAATACGTACACCGTGCACCATGTAGTTCATAGTTCACGAACTATGGCCATAGTGACCTATAGATCGTTGCAAAACATCGTCACAGTACGCCCGTCATTTGATTGAACCGTTCAGAGTGAACGGTTCGCGAGTGAACTACACATCGCTAACTGACTTGGGTACATAAACGGTTTATTGTAGATAAATTTGAAGACATACTTTTGAGTTTGCATAATTGTATTAACTGCATTTTTATAGGATCCACCCCAACCAATTTTGCCATATCTTAATAATGGTTCAACCATAGCATAACGTTTTTAATAGACGTGTTTGTTTTGCCCGTTAATGATATTACGCGTTTTATACAGATTTGGTATGAGAACTCGAGGTTTTTTTTTTAAATACCCAATATGAGTATTCAATTTTAGGTGTTGGTCTATCATTATTCCTAAGTATTTTAGATTATCTACAATGTCAATTTTGTCTTCAGTATTATTTTGACTTATTGGTACTGTTCTTAAAGGTAGTCCTACTCTAGTTGGTGAAAAGTTTATGCATTTAGTTTTTTGGATATATAATGTTAACAAATTTTCATTTAGCCACTCATATATTTTATTCATGTCCTGTTCTATATATCTATGACACTGTTGCCAAATTAGTTCGTCCACAATCAATACCGTATCGTTCGCATATGACATTAATTTACCTTTTATGGACAGGTTTAATAAATCATTTTTATATAAGAGAAACAGAACAAGTTCCAGTACAGTACCTTGTGGGGTTCCTATTGCTAATTCATTGGTAATGCTATATTCATTATTTACCCTCACTGCTTGCTCTCGTTTTATTAAATAGCTGGATACCACCCGCAACACAACACCTCTGATTGCGTATTTATCCATTTTGTGTATCTTTTCATGAGGCACCGTGTCAACGCTTTTGCCAGGTCTAGGAAAACTGCAGAATATTTTTTATGTTGATCTAAATGGTGTATAATGTGAGTTGTAAAGACATAAATAGTATCCTCCGCACCTCTGCCTGATCTAAACCCATATTGAGCATTATGCAAGATATTCTTATCTTCTATAAATTTCACTAGTCTCGTCTTAAAACATCTTTCGAAAACTTTAGGTAGCAATATTTGAAATCAAACTGAACGGTCTATAGTTATTTAGTTGGTTCTTTTCCTTTGCTTTAAGAATTGGTATGATTATAGTAATTTACCTTAAAAATGTAAGATAGATCGAATTTTTCCATCCTTTATTAAAATTTTTACTTCAAATCTAATCAAACACATGCAAATAAATTTATTAATATTGCTAAAATAGCTTGGTTAGATTCTGAAATACACTGTTTTTATGCAAAGCGAAGTTCTTTAGAATTGGTTTAGATAGTATTTTAAATAAATATAGTCTTGCTAATTTTCTAGGAAATCCCAAAATTTTTATTGATTTCAATAAAAAATCTGGTATTTATGAAGTATCTTGTTCTAGTTGTCCTAAAGTATATATAGGACAAACACGTAGACCAAGATTTAAACTAGATTTAAGGAGCATTTAAATCATTTCAGATTAAATAGAAAAGATAAAAGTGCTGTAGCCAAGCATATTTTTGACTCAGGTCATCCTATTCAAATTAGTTCACTTAAATTACTTAAAAGTGTTTTGAATTATTCCGAGTTAAATGCTTATGGAAAGTATATACATGCATAAATCTAAATAAAATTTAATGAATTTAGATTCAGGCCCAATTTCATGTTGTCTATTTAATTTATTTAATAAGAACAATTTTTTAATTCATTGTTATTTTTATTTATTTTTTGTTTCGTTTATTTTAGGTTTGACAAACCAATGTTTATTATTGTTAATTGTTAGTTTCGTTAATTATTAATTTGTATTGTTTTTAAAAGATTTATAGGTCATATTATATGCCAATTTTGAAGTACTTCTGTCATGTTGACTTATTTATTTAATAGTATATCAATCACGATTCGTGACAGAGGTATTTTATTTAGTTTTATCTTGTGCTACTGAAGATGGGCGCATAGCGCATGAAATGTACATCTAGCTACTTAATGCTTTAAGTTACGGTATTTGGGTGATATTCTATACTATTACCAAGTTTATGTTTCAGCTTAAATCTGGGGTTAATTAAATAATTAAATTAAACAAATTAAAGAATTTAAAAATAATAGAACAAACAGAATACCTAATTTAAATGTATTGTTTCCATCTTAATCTCTTGATATGAATATTCACTAAAGCAATTAATTTTTAATTCTAAAGGTAAATCTATTTCAACACGCAACTAAAGAAATTACCCAAAAATCTATTTTGTCCTAGCATTTATATCTTTCTATTTGAGTGAAAGTACTTTGACTAAGTAATCCTTAGATGGAGGTTTAGTAGTAAAATTAGTTAAGAATGGTTACTAGATCACTAGATTCCGTTTCAGCTTAGATTTGGATCCAACAATACGCCATACGTTTTGGAATGTGTCGATAGGAAACTTCTTTGGCTGGCTCGCTTCTTGTTCCATTAATCAGGCAATGGTCCAACGTTGTTTAGCTACGCCCAGTTTAAAGGCTGCAAGAGTGTAAGTAAAGTACGTATTTCAGTTTCATAGTGCTCTATGATAAGCTTTAGTGATTATTTGCTAATGTGTTATGGAATGTTAGTGGTGCCATTGTAGTACTTTCATACTTTAGTGACCATTGGCCATATATAATCATTTTTAACAGTAATACGTTAGTGTAAGAGACAGTCAGCTTCGTGTACTATTAGAACGCGAAGTAATACAGTAAATAATAACTCTAGTGTGGTGAAAAGACCTCAATCCAAGTAGGTACAACTAGACTAACATTATGATACTCAAATAGTCGAATGGTTCCGCTTCCGATATACTTGCACTAAAATTATGTTTGCTTTAAATAATTAGCATTTTAGCATCTTTCAGAATTAGCAAATCTAAACCACCTGTATTTATACATATATTGAAAATGCAATATAGTTTTAAGGTCGATTTTAAATCTGGACTTCTGGTTGGTGGTATCCGAATTCCTCCACGAACCCAGGTAGTCAAATGTTAGAAACGAAGGTAGTTAATCTCCATAATTACTAGTAATGGCTTACAGTAGGGCTGCAAAGCCAAACACCTAGGCAATGTAAATATGAATGCAACATGCAAAATACATGCAAAATACCTCACAAGCTTTCTGCACACAACGCCATCTGCATATGTTGTGTTTGGAAGTGTGACCTGACCTGACCTGACCTGACCTGACCAAACCTGACTTGACCTAACCTGACCTGACCTGACCCTTGTGAAATTGTAGTTGTCAACTACTATAAGTTGTTTCTATTTTCCACTAAACGTGGTGGAAATGTTCATGGTCACGATACTTTCGATAGCAAGTGCCAAAAACGACTAATAGGACTTGAATTTCAATTTGGATATTTATAATCCCATATCAGTTATTTAGTATTTATTAAAGTTGGCCAAAGTTGTTAAAGTTGCAATTATATTGCCTAGGTGTTCGTCTTTAAGACATTTTGCAGCCATTTAACTACCTGGAGCTTCATGGCGGAATTCGGATATAATTAGGATGCGATAATGGTTCGTAGCGGAATTCGGAAACACGGTTCCGGTTAGTTCGTTAGATAATCCTTAATCCTAGGGATTGGTTGTTATTATTTTTATTATGATTATAATTATTATATCCCCTGAGCTAATTCCTTCATTCCCATATTCATCCCACACGTCCTCCACTATTTGACCCACATACTCAAACCTAAGCCTACCTATCCCTTCCTTACCATCTTATATAACTGATTGCATAATACCCCCGTGTCTAAGAATGTGACCTACTAGTCTATCTCTTCTGCGCTGTAATACTGTCCAAATACTTCTCTTCTCCCCTACTAACTCTAGAACGGGTTCATTTGTTACTTTATCTTCCCAACCAATCCTCATCAACCTCCTACTGCAACACATTTCAAATGCTTCTATTCTACGTTTCTCTTCATTTTCTATAGTCCACGCCTCACACCCGTACAATGCTACACTCCACACATATGCCTTCAGTAATCTTTTTCTAATACCCAAGTCAATATTACATCTTAAAATCTTTAAATTTGCTCCTTCTCTACGAATGCCTTCCTACCCTATGCTATCCTACATTTTATATCTACCTTACTACGGTTATCTTTTATAATGCTACTTCCTAAATAAGAAAACTCTGACACTTCTATTCTATCATCTCCTATTCTAATCCACATTTTTCGCCTGCATTCCTTTTCGTCAAGATAGCTATATCCTCGGCGAACCTCGACATATATATTTCGTCTCACTGAATTTTTACACTTTTTTATACTCTTCTTTAACCTTATTTATTGCAATCTATATACAGATTAAATAATATCGGCGAAAGTGTATATTCCTATCTGACACCCTTTCCTATTCTCGCTACCTCTTCTTCCCCACTCAATTCTAACTACAGCAGTTTGATGTTTATATAGATTTAAAATAATTCTCCCATCCCTATAATCTATTCCCGTTTCTTTTAAAATTATAAACATTATGTCCCAATCTACAATCTATTATTAAATACCTTTTTCTAAATCTACGAAAGCGATGTAAGTTGTCTGTCCTACTCTCATTGATTTTTCTACTACCGATTTATTTTGATCTTTTAAAATTTAATTTCTTTAAAAATAATCAAACTGTCATTATTAATATATTGTATCTTAAGATCATTATCCATGTTTGAAACCAGCCAATAGTCTCTAATATTTGAATATATATAATGTTAGTATAGAATATCACCCAAATACCGTAACTTAAAGCATTAAGTAGGTAGATGTGCATTTATTTTATTTAGTTTCAATCCTGTGCTACTAAAGATGGGTGCGTAGCCTTCAAAATGCGCATCTAACTACTTAATGCTTTAAGTTACGGTATTTGGGTGATATTCTATATTAATATTTAACACCGTGGTGATAATTAATAAAAAATATATATATAATGTTGTTTTTAATACATTGCCCTTATTAATAACTATTTATATAAATAAACCATGCATTTAAATTTATAAGACTTGATTTATGTTTTTCATTTTGTAACGATCCGGGAATATAATAAAATCGAAATACTGGATTCTTCACTCCCTTTAGAATCTGAAAATTTTGTATTGGGAGTTTTTAGTGTTAAATGGGAAACGATACTAAATTGATTTGATCACGTTAAAAAATAACATATAGACTAATTGCAATACTAATTATTCAGATTATGCGATAATTAGAACTGAAGAGCTATAATAATCGTATAATTAAAAGACATCAAATGGACAAACTAGATTATACTTTAAACCTAAATATTTATTAGCTTATAATTTCTATCTTAGAACGGTCTTGATTTTGGTTATTGGAATTATGACGTTAGTATCCATGTGTTGTTACATGGGATTAGTTATATACGCCGCTTATAACAAATGTGATCCAGTGACGCGAGGATCCATTGCTAAATCAGATCAACTTCTGCCATACTTCGTCATGCGAATTGCAGGATCTGTTCCGGGTCTACCCGGATTGTTTGTTAGTGGCGTATTCAGTGCTGCCTTAAGGTAAACTGTAAACTGAAAATCATCATCGCTTTCTAACACTTCATCATAACCTTCGTGCCTTCTTCACTAAACCCATAAAAATATTGACGATTTTGAAGGAGGGAATGGGATATACCAAAATAATTTTACAGGGAGTTAGAATGTGAGTGATGCACAAAATTATCCATCTAATTTGTAAAGCCTTACTTAGTGCATTACTTCCTATATCTGACTGTGTGCTGTAAGACTTGCAGCATTTTATTATTTCACACTCATTCAATTAAATTACATTATTACCTGAAAATCTAGATATAATTCGTATGCAGGAAATTGAAGTCTGAAAGAAGAAAGATATTTTTCGCAAGGACCAATGTATAAGTTGAGACTTAAAAGTATGTGCAAGTATATGTTTATCTGCGTCTTTACAAATAATGATTATACTTAGTCGCATATATAATGAACTGACTTTTTACGGGTGAGAAAGTACCACTTACCATCATCAACGAGATTGTTCGCTTTCCCAGTGAATGATCGTTATACGATGACTTCAAATCGTTGGTTACACTTGCCACAAACGAAAGCAAATACTACCAATTTCGAGTAATGCCGTTAGGCCTTAAAAGGTTGCCACCAGTGGTGGTTCCTTAAGCAGGCCGCAGGGCCGCGCGCACCTCCTGAATATTGAGCGCATCACCGTAGATATATAATTGTATTGCGATATTTTATCTCGGCATTATTTTTCCTTAAAGATAAAGCTTGCGCCGCGATAACAATCAACACAACGTTCGTTGTGGCGTTCGTTGTGGTATGCATTGCAAGTCACAGCAGCGACCGATGCTGTATCTATCTGTATCTATCGTTAGCGTGGTATATATATATATATCGCTATGGTGCACTCATCCTATCTATTGGAAGCGCTATAGATATCCTATCTAGTGAGAGGATTATTTAGGCAGTAGAATCACAAAGATAATCGAAGCAAGGTAGATATAAAGTGTAGGATAGCACAGGGTAGGAAGGCATTCGTAGAAAAGGAACAGATTTTAAGATCAAATATTGACTTGGGTATTAGAAAAAGATTACTGAAGGTATATGTTTGGAGTGTAGCACTGTACGGGTGTGAGGCGTGGATTATAGGAAAGGAAGAGAAGCGTAGATTACAAGCATTCGAAATGTGGTGTTATAGGAGGATGATGAGGATTGGTTGGGAAGATAAAGTAACAAATGAAGATGTACTAGAGTTAGTAGGGGAGAAGAGAAGTATTTGGAGAGTGTTACAGCGTAGGAGAGACAGATTAGTAGGGCATATCCTTAGGCATGGGGGGATTATGCAATTGATCATAGAAGGTAGAGTGGAGGGAAAGAGAGGGGTAGGTAGGCCTAGATTGGAGTATGTGAGTCAGATAGTTGAAGACGTTGAGATGAATAACTATAAGGAGATGAAGGGATTAGCTCAGGATAGATCGGCATGGCGTGCTGTTTCCAACCAATCTTTAGGATTGCGGACTCTTTAACTAACTAGTGAGAGCGACCGTATGCAGTATATCATCTGTTTCATCTGTCCGCATACAAACTAGCCGGCCGGGTTGCTATGGCAATGTGACGTCACGCTGCTTCTATAGCTAAGAATATACCGTTGTATTAAGCTATTCTGGGCTACGATTCTTTAGCGGCGTCCCAACAGAGAAACCTAGTATACAGTAAAATTGATATAGTTGCATTGTTCTGTGTAGTTACGTATGTACGCTTTTGCCACGTGTTTCTCCAAGAACATATTTAATAGAAATAATTTAATAAAATGAATAGTGTTAGTTCTTTATTGAAAATAGAGATTTGTAGACTTTCTCTTGAGGACAAAGTAAAAATAAAAGAATTGGATAGGCCATTGCCTGATATAAATTTGTCGCAAACTTGTGCAAGGAGTGCACAAAACAGGATATATACGCGGCGTTTTCCAAGAGACATTTATAAAAAAAATACATAGATATGTGGTTGTTAAGTTTCCAACTTATTGTACTGCTTTCCACGTATATTAAATTACAACCCTGCAGCAACTGGAATGGATCGGAATTGGGCCAGAATAGGTATGAAAGATTTGCATCACCTTCCTGATAAAATAAGAAAGCATGAATCATCTCGAGTCCATATCAGTTCATACGCACAGTTGGCTTTACTTGGCGAAATAAACATCATGACTCAGATTAGTTCTGCATATCGCAAACATATAATAGAATATAACGAACAAGTGAGGAGGAATCGCTATATCTTAAAACGCATTTTTTGTTGCGTGAACTTTTGCGGTGGTTTTGAATTAGCTATCAAAGGTCACCGCGAGTATGAAGAATCGGGAAATCGTGGAATATTTAGAGAATTGGTCGATTTTTCTGCAGAATTAGATTTTACATTGCAAGAACATCTGCAAGATGCTACGGTTTTCAAGAGGACCTCTAAAACAATACAAAATGTCATTTTAGATAGTGTGCTTGCGGTATGCAAAGGGGAAATTTGTAGTCAAATTAAAACTCCGAGTTTTTGGCTATTCAGTGCGATGAAACTACGGATGTTACGAATTGGTGCCAGACGGTATTTATATTTAGATATGTTTTTGATGGAACTGTTTGTGAGAATTTTTGAAGCTTAATTAGGACTATAATTCATATTACGACTCATAATAAAACCAGATTAAAAACAGAATTAGAAGTCATTTACTCGCGTCCGGATTTTTATCAAATAATTGGAGCCACAAATTTTCTTTCATTATTGCTACAAAATAATCTCAGTGAAACTTTCCCGGAAACTAAAAAATACTTAAAATTATTTTAACAACCCCGATGACCACTGCTGAATCAGAGCGTTGTTTTTCAACACTTAAAAGAATCAAGACTTTTTTGCGAAACACTATGGGTAATGATCGTTTAAACGCGTTGGCGATGATGTGTATTAATAGATATGTGGTGCAAGATATTGAGAATTTTGACGAAAAAGTTTTGGAAATGTTTATATCAATGAAAGATAGAAGAGTGGAATTCACTTTCAAGAAATGATTGAATTTAATCATTTTGCATCCATTTTAGGTAAGATTTCTCACTATTATGTTATTGTTTAAGAAATGCGCCCCCCCCTGATTGAAATGTCACGAACCGCCACTGGTTGCCACCGTTTTCTTTTGGTATAACTTGGAACTACCTATCAATGGAATTCAACCAGGTTTAACAGCAAGAGCTGACGAGCTTCGATCCAAAATGTTGCTGCAAGGCATATGTGGAATTCTAGTGTCTGAGTTACGAGATTAATAAAAATATATATATATATTCAAAGAAATCATTATTATTACTAGTCTATTGAACTACAATGCAATTTTCTCAGCATATATGGCTGGTTCTAGTGGAAATATCTATCGATCTTCCTACAGTGGCTGAACTGATCTTGAAGTACAATTTCGAATGGGGTCCAAATAAAAAAGAAAGAAATGATGTCGGAACAAGAGAAAGAATTCTGCGTGAGCAATTGGCCAAATAATGGAAACACTTTGAAAAGAATCTTGTACATATCTACTTGACTTTTATAACAGAAGATTTATTCCACGTAGATAAATAACGAATGCTTGCAAAAAGTCGGTCAAAAGCTTAGTTTGTTATTCAGGCATCAATAGGTTTGGTTGGAAATAGCACACTACGTTGATTTCGCAGTTTTCATTTTTAATGTGATCTTCCACCAGATATGCTTCTCTCAGACAACTGTACCATACCTAGTTAAATACGTTTTCTATACCCATCAAAATTATCACCTCAATATTCTTTTTGCTCGCTGTAATATAAATTTGGTGAAATTCAGCCACATTGATGGATTTAATATATCTATTAATTTCAAACCAATCATTATCAAAGTAATAATAATATTGTACTAATCGAAAGTGTAGCTTAATTACTTTTATCTTTTTTGCATAGTTCAATGTCGACGGGCTTAAATTCCATGACCGGAGTAATTTTGCAAGACCTCATCAAACCAAGTATTAGCAAGCCACTGACCGAAGGACAAGCGAGCTTTCTAATGAAAGTGATAGTGATAATTATCGGCACTATTTGCGTTGGCTTGGTGTTTCTTGTTGAAAAAATGGGTGCCTTAATACAAGCTTCCGGTAGTTTAGGCTCAATTACAGCGGGTCCATTGCTGGGCATATTTACTCTGGGAATGTTTTTTCCATTTGCAAACCCTAAGGTATAACTATAACTTGTAAATTTATAGTGAAATGTGAGCACAAAATTCAAAACCAAATGTACGGTATGAAATTGGTGAAATTGATTTTATCAATAAACTTAAAGTAATCTGCGTAATATTTAAAAATCACTTTGACATGTAAACATTTAAGGACCTATTATATAGAATATCACCCAAATACCGTAACAAGCATTAAGTAGCTAGATGTACATTTCAAGCGCTATGCGCCCATCTTCACTAGCACAAGATAAAACTAAATCAAATACCTCTGTCACGAATCGTGATTGATATACTATCAATGTATTTCTAGCTACTTAATGCTTGTTACGGTATTTGGGTGATATTCTATATTATAATTTAACACCGTAGTGATAATTTAAAAAAAAATGAAGGGCCTGATTTTAAACTTTTAGATTTTTCGAAAAATCAGAAGTTTTCGAACATGTCAAATTTTTTGAAAATTTTAATTTCTAATATATAGAAAAAATTGTCAATCGCACATGTTATGTGCCACAAGAATAATAGATTCTTGTTGTCTAATTTTGAATTTGCAAATATAACGTGTAATTGTATAGAATTACGGTAACTCAAAGTATTTAGTAGCTAGATGCGCATATATGCTTATTTCGGTTAGTGATAGAGGTATATCATTTAGTTTAATCTTGTGCTACTGATGATGAACTATAGCTTTTGAAGTGTGTACAGGCGCGTAGCTACAATAAGGCAAGACGATGCAAGGCATTGGGACCCTCGGCATTCAGGGGCCCTTCAGGCGACGTTAATAAATATATTGCAAAAAATTTGACGGGGGGCCCTTGGCCCACATTTGCATTAGGGCCCAAAATTTCTGGCTACGCCCCTGAGTGTGCATGTAGTTTTTAAATTCTTTGAGATACGATATTTCGGTGATATTCTATACAATTGTTTAACATCGCCGTGACAATTTGTAAATAACGTATACTATTTATTGTTAGGGCGCCTTAATTGGGGGCGTTGTTAGTGGCACATTAGTTGGTTGGATCTCCGTAGGGACGCAGCTACAGATGGCGCGCGGACTCATTGTGCATCCACAAAAGTCAGTATCGGTGCAAGGGTGCAACGCCAACTGGACAGCGGAGTACCTGACATTAGAGCGACATGACCCACAGGCAACATCCATATCACCAACGGAACTACCATTTCCACTTTTCACGCTCAGCTATATGTATTACACGGCATTGGGTACATTGATTGCCGTTGCCGTTGGATCAGTAATTAGCTACTTAACAGGCTGCAATGGAAAGAGAGTCATACACAAGGACTTGTTATCGCCTGTTATTCATAGATTTATTTATGACGATGAAATAAATTGTACGCATAAAGTTGGGGGAAATGAAATGAATGTTATATGCGAGGAGCAAAAGAATTGCTCATTTAAATGAAAAAATGCGAACGAACAATCAAATCATGGTTGAATGCAATTGGTGTATTATATTTTATTAAACCTGTTAATTCTATTTTAAGCAAATAGTAAAAATATATTCTTGTTCTAAAATTGTTTGTTTTTCTTAATTTAACTTAACTCCAAAGAATTTTGCCGCTCCGTTAATACTGAAGTAACAATACTTATTATAGTTGTTAGTTAGTTTTCAATCCTAAGGATTGATTGGAAACAACACGCTATCTGTAGATCTATCCTGAGCTAATTCATTCATCTTCCTATAGCTATTCATCCCTCACGTCCTCCACTATCTGACCCACATACTGTGATGGATATTCAACGAATAGGATAATTGACGCATAAAATATTTAAATGTTAGGAACAATGGCTGTAGGATGAATGACGAATAGAACGAATGGTCCGTACGATATATGGTGTGCTCCATTTCATGAACATTAAACTCAAAATAATTCAAAACACATTTAAGCAACAATTTAAGTGAACAATTTTCAATAGGATCACATGAATCAAAAATATACACGGTTACGGCACTTAAATTTTTTCTATTTGATCCGAAATCAGCTAAATGTTCCTTAAATTTAATTTCAATGGGTCTACGTGTTTGTCTTATATATACTTCCTTAGGACAACTAGAACAAGATATTTGATATATAATATTTCAATATTATTCAAATCAATTAAATTTTTGGGATTTCCTAAAAGAATAGCAAGACTAGTAGAAGGATTATATGCTACTTTAAATTTATATTTGTTTAAACCACGCGCAATAGGATCAAAAAGTAGTTTAAAGAATTTAGAATTTGATATTTTAATAAAATCACCAATATTAGACTTTTCAATATCAAAAATCGCGAAGATGTCATCTACATATCTAATCCAAACTATAGGATAATAAATTTCAGTTTACTTTAATTTAGTTTCAAAATGACAAAAGAACAAAATAAATGGACTTAAACAATTTCCCATAGCTGTATTTTCTGTTTGCGAAATAAAAAATTAAATTAAAATTAAAATTATTAAATATCTTTGCTAACCATATTGATAGTAAATATGTTGGGGAGTTAGTAGCAGAAACTATATTGGTTTTAAAGGTTTACAAGATTTATGTATTTTTGGTGATACATAAATTCTTGGTATTATGCGATTTGGAATTGAATGTTTTCGCTTAAGAATAGGTCCAATAAGGTTATGGCATGAATTAATTATGACTTTGTAATTTGAGACTAATTTATTTAGCGGATCCTTTTAATTTCGTAATAACGTCCATTCGAAATGAAAATATCACATCTATTAAAACAATCACAAACAGTCTAAAAGAACTATTATAATTCCCTAATCAGCCTTTAAGTCAAAACATTATTTTTGTTTGAGTCCTTTAATAATGTCAAATTCCGGTATCTTTTCAAAATTATTAATTCATTTCAAATTGGTTTCAATTTGGCGTAAGCAATCATTCCTAATATAATATTCTTAATTATATAACTAACCAAATGAACTCTTTTAAAATTTTTTAATTGAAATGCACTTTATTTATTTCGCAGAAACTATTAAAAGTCCCCAGGAGGCTTATAATTTCTTATAACTTCCTCACTGAGGAAGCATCTCCTATATACAGAATATTGAGCTCATACAATACGTTGTCCACTAGAGATGTGTAGTTCACTCGCGAACCGTTCGCTCTGAACGGTTCAATCAAATGACGGACGTACTGTAACGATGTTTTGCAACGACCTAAGTCATTATGACCTAGTTCGTGAACTATGAACTACATGGTGCACGGTGTACGTATTGATGTACTTGTACTAGGTCCTGAACCCGTCGTCTACTAAACCGTTCATGAATCACAACGACTCGTAAACGATGCAGTATAGTATACATTACAAATACAGTACTAACATTTATTTAGTGATAAAGTGTGTTGGTGAACGGAACGAAATAGGAAACTCGATGCAATATTGCAACAAATTTTTGCAATAATGCTAAAATAAACATCTAAATCTTATTGTTCTTCTATTTCATACTGAGTGCAATGCAATCACTTAATATCAAATCAAAGCTTTGAAGTTTGAACAGAGAAGATTCGAAATAGAAAATGTAAATTATAACGCTAAACAAAACGATTCTATCTAGTTCATTTTAATATAGTTTGTACATTTAATTTTCAAGTGTTAGTAAAGTAGTAAACATTTTCATCAGTAACTACCATTAAGTATTTTAGAACCTCATATAAATAATCATTAGTACCTATAGAAGATTGTATTTCCTTATATATATGTTTTGTATAAATTATAAACATTGTTGTCTTTTCTTCCTCATTCTTAATGCAAAATAAGCATTGTAATATTTCAATTTATTTATTTTTTACCATTTAATATTTTTATTTTGAGAAAAAAAGAGAATATTTTCAGTATGTGCATGTATTTCATATAGGTCGTGAACTAGTTCATTTTTAAAAGATGTAGTAGTTCACTACCTATAGTTCGTGAACGGTACATTGAAATGAACTACGAACTACGAACTAGGTCCTCAAAATGACCTACAGTTTGCCATCGCTATTGTCATTTATTAAGTCATATATTACTTATATTACTTAATCAATGGTATTGTCCACAAACGTTGATATTACTCAGTATACATTGTCTCATTTTCGTAATTTCGTTTTTGCTTTTATAATAAATAGATAAAGCTGCCACTAATCTTAACTTCATTGCTCAAACTTATCTCAAATTGTACTCGTGTTAATAATTTTAAAATGTTAGTATTAGTAAGTTGTAATATATTATACTTGATATTATATATATTGTAATACTTTAAATGCAATGTAAACTGGTGGGGCCCCATTTGGCACTTATAGTACTGTTGGGCTTCCTAAGATTATAAATAAATAAATAAATAAATAAATAAATAAATAATCAGATTTCTTTCATATTACATTTATATTCCATGTTTGAATCAATCATCACACACATTTTATCCCGTAATGCTAATGCTTTCTCCATTTCTCCATCAGGTCTATTTTCTGTATTAAATTTTATATTAACTCAGAAAGGATTGCCCGCGGTACCTACACTGTAATAACTAAAATAGAATTTCTGCTATTTATCACGCTATTTATATAGCGATTCCGATAGTGTATCAAAGTTTTCTACTTTTTTAGAATAAGAAAACTGTATGGAAAAAAAGAATAAATGTAAATGTGAAAAATATATTTACAGATATTTATTATTTAAACGGTTGGCCCAGATTTTATTAAAACTGTAATAAATAAGTAAACATTGTAAGCGTACAGATGTCTTAGTAATATGCTTGCATATGAATGTGTAAAATGATTTTTTTTTTTGTGGATATAAAAATAAATAAATAAATTAATGGAAGGTTTTCAATTTGCGGAGAAAATATAATTTAAACTTTTCTTTAATAATAAAGCCATTGCAAATTATAAGTTGATTCTTCAGCTGCTGGAAAAATATGTTGCCAATCACATGATATAATATATACAAGTTTGAAAAATAAAATATATTATCTCAATTATATCTTGCAGCATCATTTTATAATTTATTCGAACATTTAACTTAAGAAATAGGATTTTTGGTACGATTCTGACTGATATTAGCTGAATAGCGATAATGATTTAGTGCACGTTTCGCGATACAGTTGTGTTTACGAAGTTGCCTACTTTTAAGGGATATTAAGGTTGTCAGAATTTAGATGCATCAGGAAGCTGACCTATGGATCCTAGGTCTCAGGTCTTTAATAACTACTATTAAGACTTACTTTCACATATGGATATTTTTTAAATTTTACTTAATTTAATATTTTATCAATTATGTAGGTAGAATATTTAAATCAATCGAAATTTTTTTAGAGCTACTCAGATTTTTATCGTGTGCTTTTAGTTGCCTGTATTTATTTTTCCTTTCCCTATCCGGCTATTCTCAGCTAGAATTGTACCGGATTTTTTCTAAAAATATTGTTAATTTTTTGTTAATTGACCTTTCCTTCTATAATCTAACCCAGAAGTTCTCAATTTAGTAGATGTCTTTCCAGACTCCAGTCTAGTTTTTCCAAAATATTGAACAATTAAATTATTCTCATTATAAATTATATTTTCTCTCAAGAGATAAAAAAATCATTGAAAATTTGAAGGAAAAAAATACAAAAAAAAATTGCAATGCGTTTATAAATTGCAACATTTTTCATTCAAAAAAATGTCTGATACTTATTAAATTGTGGCTGGGGTATATTAATAGCAAGTGTGCACGCGGGCATAAGATTGAGAAACCCTGCTCTATTATAGCCACAGGCAATGAGCAATGACAATATCTACATCGTTTTTTTTTAAGTGGTGGACCAGTATCGTCCACTACTGCGCATAAGGGCTGCACTTATATACATCACTTATATACATCACTATATACTTATATACACAAGGTACTCAGCCAGACATAGTTTTTCTATTGACAATACACGAGCGTACCCACAGCACAGCATTTCTCAATATAGATAAGAGACATTTTATTTTTTATTTCATATGTAATAATGTAATAATAATAATAATGTTGGCAAAAACTTATAGTGTTTGTTTCATTTGTGTCCGCTTCCCGTTATTCATTATTAAATAAAATAATTTTTAAAAATTAGTGGTACTTTTCATAAATTTGCAAAAAAAATGTACTGCACTGGAATATTCAATGTGCCGTACGGCTTACGCCATACTGTTTTGAATAGCACTGCTCTGTACTGTATTGGTCAAGCCATTATACAGGTCTTGATTTATGATGCGTGAACTTCTCTGTCATTTTCCGCCAGTTTCAATAAAACGGTGTATTATACATTGTCGTTGCAATGAGCGTCATTACATAAGAGTTACTGGAGGGGAACGCAAAATGACAAAGTGGCAGCTCCCTAAACAACGCCCCCGAGAATATATTTATTATTCGTGTCAAAAGTGTAAATAGCTAGCAGATTTCAAAATCTATAGATTAAAATATATCTAGTTGTAATTGAATTTAGCAACAATATTTTTAAAAAATAATAATAATAAAAAAGATCTAGGTAAAAATTTCAAGAATTCCCGAGTCTGAGGAAGTTTTGTAGCCTTCGTGCCCAAGAATATAATATATTGTTGATAATTCATTAAAACGTAGTTGGTTATATTCATTTTTCAAAAATTTTGACCCAACGATGGATCATTACCTGACTTTCAAACTTAATTTTTTTTTTCGTGTACCTTCATATGTATATAAATTCAAAAAATCTTCCGAGGTATATATATGAAATAACCAATTTATTCTTCAAAGCATTAGATTTATAAAAAAAATCACGGGTGATGTATGTTCTTTTTGTCTAAAACTCAAATTTAAGTTCCCTATTGTGTTTCCACTTCTGTTTAAAATAACAACCAAACATATACTCGTATTATTTAAATTTTGAAGGATACAAAATAAATACAAATTAAGCTTAGTATATATCACCCAAATACCGTAACTTAAAGCATTAAGTAGCTAGATTTACATTTCGAAGGCTATGCCCCCATCTTCTGTAGCACAAGATAAAAACTAAATAAAATACCATAAAATAAAATACGAATCGTGATTGATATACTATTAAATATATAAGTCAACATGACAGAAGTACTTCAAAAATAGTATATAATATGACCTATAAATCTTTTAAAAACAATACAAATTAAAAATTACAAACTACAAATTACAAATTATAAATTAACGAAAATAACAAGTAACAGCAAAAAATAACAGGTAACAGCAAAAAATATTCGCTTGTGAAATCTAAAATAACCAAAAATAAATAAATAAAATAATAATAATAATAAATTTAAAAATAGTTCTTATTAAATAAATTAAATAGACAAGATGAAATTGGGCCTGAATCTAAATTCATTAAATTTAATTTAGATTTATGCATGTATAGTATACTTTCATAAGCATTTAACTCGGAATAATTCAAAACACTTTTAACTAATTTAAGTAAACTAATTTGAATAGGATGACCTGATTCCAAAATATGCTCGGCGACAGCACTTTTATCTTTTCTATTTAATCTGAAATTAGCTTATTTATTTATTTAATTTAACCATTTTATTTCGTGACGGAGGTATTTTATTTAGTTTTTATCTTGTGCTACTGAAGATGGGGACATAGCCTTGGAAATGTACATCTAGCTACTTAATGCTTTAAGTTACGATATTTGGGTGATATTCTATACTAATATTTAACACCGTAGTCATAATTTTTAAAACAAATCAACATATTTAAAATTTAGCATATTAAAATATTAAAATACAAATTATAGAAAAATAGAAACAGAAAAATGAATAGAAAAAATCTTTATTCAGTGCAGAAATTGTACTTCAATATGTATATAAAACATCAGTGACCTTAGGAACCGATCTTCTCGATTGCATCGGAATCTTCCGCATCCAACATACGAATTTGCTTATTGAAATGCGCTTCTATTATTCTTAGCATGGGCTTCGTACTATCTGTCACTAGGTTAATGGCGATGCCGTGCTTACCGAATCGACCCGTCCGTCCAATACGATGTAGGTACGTTTCACAGTCGCCCTCTCCGTTTACGTTCATGGGCAGATCGAAATTGACAACGATCGTTACCTGTTCCACATCAATTCCTGTAAAAATTCATATTATCTAAATTGTAAATTATGGAATTTACTCGCCACTTCCATCGTTACATTCGCGCTTTGGTTGTTTTATTTGATGAAATGGAGCTAAAAGTAAAATGGAGCTAAAAAGTACGTCTATTGCATCACATAATCTTTTTTATTATGTTTTTATCAGAGTTTTGACAGAGATATTAGAAATCAAATCTTGATTTAATCTACAAATTTTCTTAAATAATACAAGAGTATTGAACAATTTTCAATTGTAGAGGGATTGATCTGCATTCCATTCAGTCGATACGTACTGAATGGATTGAAGATGGGAGCCTAGACTTCGAAATGCGCATTTAGCTATTAAGTGTTTTGAGTTACGGTATTTTAAAGATATTCTATATTATTATTTAACACCAGGGACAAATTTACAACAACAAAAAACATAATCTATATTTCAATACATTTTGCAGCAATATTGAAGTAGCCATACCTCCTTGCTTTTAGCGGGATAGTCCCGATTTTCGGTAATTTGTCCCGCGTCTGAATAAATATATAATATATAATAAATAAATTAGGGGGAAAGATCAAGTAGATACGTGGTCAGGAGAATATAGATTAATAACCACAGCATCAGATAATGGGCATACCGGTGTAGGTTTTATAATGAATAGAAAGTTGGGATGTAGAGTAAAGAGTTATTGCCAAGTTAGTGATAGAATTATAACTATTAGATTAGACACGAAGCCAACGGACACAGTTATAGTGCAAGTATATATGCCAACTTCAAGTCACGATGATGAGGAGGTAGAATCCATTTATGAGGAGATTGAATCTAGGTTAGCAAACGTTAAAGGACAGGATAATCTAATTGTAATCGGAGATTGGAATGCCGTAGTAGGTAAGGGAAAGGAAGTTTCAATAGTAGGAGAATATGGAATAGGAACACGTAATGTTAGAGGGGATAGATTGGTAGAGTGTTGTATTAGGAATAAGCTAGTGGTAGCAAACACGCTTTTTCAGAATCACAAGCGCAGGATATATACGTGGAAAATGCCAGGAGATATAGGGAGGTATCAGATAGATTACATACTGGTTAAAGAGAGGTTTAGGAACCAGATTAAGAATTGTAAGAGTTACCCTGGAGCAGATATTGATAGTGACCATAATTTAGTAGTCCTGGACTCAGAGGTCAAATTCAAGAAATTACAGAAGTCTAAACAGGTCAGAGTAGATGTCGATAGGTTAAAATTAGCTGATGTATGTGAAAAGTACAAGCAGAAAGTAGAAATCATGGCTAATGGAACATCTAGGAACGACATAGATTGCGAATGGAGGGAAATCAGAAATGGGTTAACTACAGCAGCAAATGAAGTATTAGGCACAAAGAAAAGGGCAGGTAGGAGGGAATGGATCACGGAAGAAACAGTGGAAATGATTGAAGCAAGAAGGAAAATTAAAATAGGAATCACAGAAGCAGAACAGAAAAAATATAAGGAACTAAGGAACTTAATTAATAGGAAATGCAAGCTAGCGAAAGAAGAGTGGATAAAAGGAAATTGTGAGGATATTGAGGAGGATATGAGAAGAGGTAAAGTAGATTTGGGCTACAGGAAAATTAAGTCACATTTTTCTAAAGTAAAACCAAAGGGTAACATTATATGTGATAAGCAGGGTAAGGAACTCACAGAAAATAAGGAAAAAGCTAGAAGATGGAAGGAGTATCTTGAAGATTTATATAAAGGTAGGCAGGACATGGAGGAGCTAGAAAGTGTGGAACAGATAGATGAGGATGACTTAGGTCCTAGCATACTTAGGTCAGGTTTCATAGAGCATTAAATGATTTACGGAATAACAAAGCAGCGGGGATTGATATGATACCAGCCGAATTAATAAAACACGCAGGGGAAAAAATGCAGGAGCGATTATACAGGTTATTTTGTAAAATATATGAGAAGCGAGAAGTACCACAGGATTTTCAGCGTAGTAGAATAGTAACAATGCCGAAGAAAATAGGAGCTAATTTGTGTGAGAACTATAGGACCATTAGTCTACTATCACATGCATCGAAGATATTGTTAAAGATTATTTATAGGAGATTAGAAAATAAAGTAGAGGAAAGGCTAGGAGAAGATCAGTTTGGTTTTAGGAAAAACAGAGGGACGAGAGAAGCGATTCTAGCACTAAGAACGGTAGTAGAAAAAGAAAGAGGGTAGGAAAGGTAACTTGCATAGCTTTTGTAGATTTAGAAAAGGCATTTGATAATGTAGATTGGGACATAATGTTTAGAATTTTAAAAGAAACGGGTATAGATTATAAGGATAGGAGAATAATTTTTAATTTATATAAACACCAAACTGCCTTAGTTAGAATTGAGGGGGAAGAAGAGGTAGCAAAAATAAGGAAGGGAGTTCGGCAGGGATGTACACTCTCACCGTTATTATTTAATCTATATATAGAAGATGCAATAAACAAAGTAAAAGAAGAGTATAGTGTAGGTGTGAATGTACAGGGAGAGAAAATATATATGTTGAGATTCGCCGACGATATAGCTATATTGGAAGAAAGCGAAAAGAATTTAGAAAGGGTATTGAATGGTATGCAGGCAGTATTGACTAGGGATTTTAACATGAAAATAAATATAGGTAAAACTAAAGTGATGAGGTGTGACAAAAAGGAATGCAGTAGAAAAATGAGGATCACAATAGGAGATAATAGAATCGAAGAAGTGTCAGATTTTTGTTATTTAGGCAGTAGAATCACAAAAGATAATCGAAGCAAGGTAGATATAAAGTGTAGGATAGCACAGGGTAGGAAGGCATTCGTAGAAAAAGAACAGAATTTAAGATCAAATATTGACTTGGGTATTAGAAAAAGATTACTGAAGGTATATGTTTGGAGTGTAGCACTGTACGGGTGTGAGGCGTGGACTATAGGAAAGGAAGAGAAGCGTAGATTACAAGCATTCGAAATGTGGTGTTATAGGAGGATGATGAGGATTGGTTGGGAAGATAAAGTAACAAATGAAGCTGTACTAGAGTTAGTAGGGGAGAAGAGAAGTATTTGGAGAGTGTTACAGCGTAGGAGAGACAGATTAGTAGGGCATATTCTTAGGCATGGGGGGATTATGCAATTGATCATAGAAGGTAGAGTGGAGGGAAAGAGAGGGGTAGGTAGGCCTAGATTGGAGTATGTGAGTCAGATAGTTGAAGACGTTGAGATGAATAGCTATAGGGAGATGAAGGGATTAGCTCAGGATAGATCGGCATGGCGTGCTGTTTCCAACCAATCTTTAGGATTGCGGACTCTTTAACTAACTAATAAATAAATTCGTGCGAAAAGTATTTTGAAAATTTAATTAATAATTCGATTCTTTCAAAGAAAATCCATCAAGTGAAAATATGTGTATCAAAACCAAGGAAAATTATTTTCCATTGTCCAAAGAATAGTTGTTTCTAGTTCCTAATATATTAGTTTTTATAATTTATAATTTTTTTATTATCTATGGCTACAACGAGCAGTATTTCATTTTTGATTGAATATATTATTTACTATGGCTGATAAACTATTTTATTTTATCTATCTCGCTAAAACTATAACATCCTTAGTATAAAAGATTTCATATTAATTGAATTAATTTAGGTTGGTATTTGTTATTATTAATTTAGGTACCATTATGTAGACGATTTAATGGCACATTAAATCGTCTACATAATTATATAAAATATTATATATATATACATATAATAATATATCAATCACGATTCATGACAGAGGTATTTTATTTAGTTTTTATCTTGTGCTACTGAAGATGGAGGCATAGACTTCGAAATACGCATGTAGCTACTTAATGCTTTACGTTACGGTATTTGGGTGATATTCTATACTATTATTTAACACCGTAGTGATAATTTTTTAAATAAAGATAATATTGACAAATTCAATTGGTGTGGTATTTACAAGTTAATTTGTTCTACTTGCAGTGCTATTTACATTGGCCAAACAGGCTGCAGTTTTAAAGTTAGATTCCGGGAACGTTTGAGTAGCTATAGATATTTAAAAAACCAATTCAAATTTTACAAATCATATTTTAGAATCAAATCATACCATTCTTACGATAGATAATATGAAAATTTTACACATTTGTACAAAAGAACCGAAACTATATTGACTAGAATCACTGGAAATTCATAAATATCGAGAAAAAAAAACACTTTACTGAACTTTACTAAATGACAAACAGCACTTAATCTCTTCTGTTTAATATAATCTAACTACCCACTCCTAATGCCCCATATATATATATGTATACTAGAGGTAGCAAAAATAGGGAAGGGATTTCGGCAGGGATGTACACTTTCACCGTTATTATTTAATCTATATATGATGCAATAAACAAAGTAAAAGAAGAGTATAGTGTAGGTGTGAATGTACAGGGAGAGAAAATATAATATGTTGAGATTCGCCGACGATATAGCTATATTGGAAGAAAGCGAAAAGAATTTAGAAAGGGTATTGAATGGTATGCAGGCAGTATTGACAGACAGAACTATAGGACCATTACCCTACTATCACATGCATCGAAGATATTGTTAAAGATTATTTATAGGAGATTAGAAAATAAAGTAGAGGAAAGGCTAGGAGAAGATCAGTTTGGTTTTAGGAAAAACAGAGGGACGAGAGAGGCGATTCTAGCACTAAGAACGGTAGTAGAAAAAAGAAATAGGGTAGGAAAGGTAACTTGCATAGCTTTTGTAGACTTAGAAAAGGCATTTGATAATGTAGATTGGGACATAATGTTTAGAATTTTAAAAGAAACGGGTATAGATTATAAGGATAGGAGAATCATTTTTAATTTATATAAACACCAAACTGCCTTAGTTAGAATTGAGGGGGAAGAAGAGGTAGCAAAAATAGGGAAGGGAGTTCGGCAGGGATGTACACGCTCACCGTTATTATTTAATCTATATATAGAAGATGCAATAAACAAAGTAAAAGAAGAGTATAGTGTAGGTGTGAATGTACAGGGAGAGAAAATATATATGTTGAGATTCGCCGACGATATAGCTATATTGGAAGAAAGCGAAAAGAATTTAGAAAGGGTATTGAATGGTATGCAGGCAGTATTGACTAGGGTTTTAACATGAAAATAAATATAGGTAAAACTAAAGTGATGAGGTGTGACAAAAAGGAATGCAATAGAAAAATGAGGATCTCAATAGGAGATAATAGAATCGAAGAAGTGTCAGATTTTTGTTATTTAGGCAGTAGAATCACAAAAGATAATCGAAGCAAGGTAGATATAAAGTGTAGGATAGCACAGGGTAGGAAGGCATTCGTAGAAAAGGAACAGATTTTAAGATCAAATATTGACTTGGGTATTAGAAAAAGATTACTGAAGGTATATGTTTGGAGTGTAGCACTGTACGGGTGTGAGGCGTGGACTATAGGAAAGGAAGAGAAGCGTAGATTACAAGCATTCGAAATGTGGTGTTATAGGAGGATGATGAGGATTGGTTGGGAAAATAAAGTAACAAATGAAGCTGTACTAGAGTTAGTAGGGGAGAAGAGAAGTATCTGGAGAGTGTTACAGCGTAGGAGAGACAGATTAGTAGGGCATATTCTTAGGCATGGGGGGATTATACAATCGATCGTAGAAGGTAGAGTGGAGGGAAAGAGAGGGGTAGGTAGGCCTAGATTGGAGTATGTGAGTCAGATAGTTGAAGACGTTCAGATGAATAGCTATAGGGAGATGAAGGGATTAGCTCAGGATAGATCGGCATGGCGTGCTGTTTCCAACCAATCTTTAGGATTGCGGACTCTTTAAGTAACAGCAATACTTTTTTTCAATTTTACAGCTAAGAGTAGCATAACAAAAATAATTCGACATTAAAGCATATTTGACAAAATCATACATAATGTATTTT
Source organism: Leptodirus hochenwartii (assembly GCA_947310635.1). Classification (NCBI taxonomy): domain Eukaryota; kingdom Metazoa; phylum Arthropoda; class Insecta; order Coleoptera; family Leiodidae; genus Leptodirus; species Leptodirus hochenwartii. Next base: position 29,467,587 of record OX371184.1, read on the forward strand.
TTGTAATATTAAGGATTTTTGTTAAAGTTAATATTAAATAACAATTATCAACCATAAATATGGTTGTGTAGTGAAAACAAATGAAAGAAAATTTTAAACGTGCTTCTTCTAACATGAGCATTTAGATTCCATATGGCAACGGTGGATGGGACTTTTGCTATATGACGCATGCGCACCGTGTATATCAGACATTTAAATACTACCTACGTCATTATAGGGAAATTTTGATTTGCTCAATTATACTGCAATTGCCTAAATGGAGAATATTTAATTTCTTCTTTTTATAAAAGAACGATGCATATTTCTCTGATAGAAAAAAACAATTTTTTCGTGAAAGAGCCTATCGTAGAATAGTAGAATCCTGATATGTGACAAAATTGTATTTTTTTAGAATATACTCCATTCATATGGAGTATAATATTCTTCTTTCTTCAATATAATCCCACTAGGTACCCTTATTACCTAATAGATATATGTATATATAAGTAGACGTATGTAATGTAACTCTATCAGACTTGAAAATGTGTGAATAACGAAAATATAATCGTCTAATAAAATTATAGTGATACTAAGTAATGTTCTTTATTTCCTATATTATGGAATATCACAAAATAACGGCTAAATCAATCAATTAGATCAAATTTAGGTTTTTTCTAAATATTCCTTAAAACTGATCGTTCTGATTACTAACCTCTAGCTAATACATTGGTACTGATCAACACTTTTTCTTTGCCACTTCTAAATCGATCGAGGACAGCGATTCGTTGCTCGACTGCAAGATCACCACTTAGTAGAGCTACCGCGTGACCATCCTTTGTCATTTTAGTAGCTAACCAGCTAGCTGTTTTTCTTGTCTAAAAAAAGGGGGAAATCATTCGAAAAAGTGTGATAAATGAATAAATGACGGACATACGTGACAAAAAATATACGCTTGTCCAATACCAATAAACGCATAAATATTTGTCAAGGCTTTATATTTGGCGTCATCGTCTTTACATTGAACATAATATTGTTGAATGTTGTCCAAACTTTCCTCTTCTCTTCTTAGACGGATTATAATTGGATTTTTGACGATTATTTCTGCGAAATTCATCACATTCTCTTCATACGTGGCAGAAAATAGCATCATTTGACATTTCTGGTTCAATTTTCTAAAATAATAGCAAAACTGTAATTCTAAACATAAGCCGAAAATTAGACAATAATACATCATTGTAAAGCTACTTTTGTGCAATATAAAATAAATGAGAAAAAAGTATAGTATCATATTTAAAATTAAAAAGTTGATATGTACACTTCGAAAATGGAACACCCTGTATAAATCAAATTATTTTTAGAATGTAGATCAATGATTGAAAATCTTCTTTTCACAGATAATCTCAAAATATTTTCTAGCATTAATTCTATTTATGATTGTAATAAGTTACAAGACGATCTGGATAGTCTTTACGCATTGTGTACCTCGAACCAAATGTCTTTCAATATATCAAAAAAAATGCTACTTTATATCATTCTGGCGAATTCATTAAAACCCAATCCTACAATTACACCATTAATAATTCAATACTAAATCAAGTAGAGTCAATAAATGATCTTGGAAGGATTCTGGACTATTGTAAATTAACATTTTCCAATCATATTGATTATGTTGTAAAGAAATGTCGTAAGATGCTATCCTTTCTTAAGTATACTGCCAGGGACTAAAATAGCACCAACACTTTAGTTTGTATGTACAATTCTTTAGTTCGTTCCCACTTGGAATATTGTACAATTGTTTGGTTCCCGCATTATAAGTTCATCGAAATCGATTAGAATCAATCCAACGTAGATTCCATAAGCTTATGGTTTACTTAAGCTTAACTGTAATAATATCAACATAAGCGTGAATATCATTGGTTCTTATGTAAACCTACAGTCCTTAACTAGCCGAGGGAGCATTATGGACTGTTATTTTCTTCATAAAATAGTTCATAACATTTGTGTTATATTTTATGTAAGTTTTACAAAGTGGTTGTTAATGTGTGTAATGTCTAAATTGGTATTGGTTGACCATGCTTTCCTGTCTTTTGATAATTGATCATTCATTACATGGTTGTAAACTTTATATTAATCCTGTCCATGATATTGAAGCTCTGATGAAGATGGTGAAATAGACATCGAAACGTTAGCAAGATATCAGTCGTTTTATTTAGTCCACTATACCACTAATTGTTGTAATATTCTGTTTGCTTCTAGACAACAAACGATTATTCATTAGAAGCATTGTGGATGAAATTATAATGGAAAGTGAAGGGTAGATAAATATATATTTTTTCGTATTTGCGACGTGGCTACAAATACGAGAATAAAGCAGAATAACATTCAATCATTCCCTTAGAACATGCATAACGTACTTGTGAATTCGTAAGCATTGATCCTGATGGCCTTGCGTATCGATCATCACATCCGCTTCATCCAACACAAAAACCGTAATCAGTTCCGGATCGAACGCCTTATATTTGTCTATCCAATCCCAGACCTTACCCGGTGTGCCGATGATGATATGCTCGGTTAGTTTGGTGCCGCGCGGTATCATCTCGCCCCGCGTGGCGTATTTCATGTCGATGGGACAGTGGCGGGCCATGTGCGCTGCCACTTCGCCAGTCTGTATAGCCAGCTCGTACGTGGGCGACAAACAAAGCACCTACACAAGTGTTCAGACATATTAATAATAATAATAATATGTTATAGTTCTGTGGCATAAAACGAATTAAATAAATGGATACCACAATTGTATTTTAAAATACAAATATGTATTTCGGTAGCCAAGCTACCTTCTTCAGTGTATTTCGCTTGGAGTGGCTAAGTTCTAAGTGAAGAGAATAATAATGGATTTTGGTATTTATACCCTGCGAGATGAGTTGACCTAATTAATAATTCATTAACAGATGATATTTTTTGTATCTAGTCGAAAACAAGTTATTAGGGCTAATCCAAGAATTTGTATAAATCTGAGTTTGGTACTGGACCTAAATCTGAATTTAATAGATTATTTTTTTAGATGTATATGCTTTCATACGAATTTAAAAAATCAGATTATACTAATTATTTTGGATGAAATTTCTGATTTATACAAATTATTGTGGACACTTTTTTAATAATAATAATAATATTTATTTATTTATACGCCAGCAACATTTACAACATACTTAATGTGTAACACAACTTGTAATAATACTTAGAAATATAATAACTTAGAAATATAATATATAATATTCGTTTAAGATTATTTCTAAAAGACGACAGAGACATTGATAAAACATCTATGTTATAATTATTTAATGTTCTGCGTGACCTCGCTATAGGATTATTTTTACTATAGTTTCTTTTGCAATATTTGATATCTAATAATGGCGAATTACGAGTCGTATAGTTTCGGACTTGTAAAGGTCTTAGACTCACAAGATCACAGCAATCAAAATTATTGTTTATTAATTTATAAATAAAGTAAGAGTCAGTAAATTTCCTACGCATTGATTATAGAGGCAGATTCAAATATGAGCATAGACAATCAAATTGAATGTATATGTTGAGCCATTTAGTTTATACATAATAAATTTATGTTGTCTGGACTCTGTTCTATTCTGATGAACTAAAATTTATATATATATATATATATAATTATTCATTAAATTATCGCAATGATTCATTAATTAATGATTCAATAAACTACAAGATTTTCAAATTTTCGAAATAAAAACGTATAAAATGTTAAGTTTAGTATATACAGAGTCAGTGACGGATTATGACTGAATGTGTGCATGCGCAAAGGCATTTTTGAGGCCCTTAAACTCAGTGGCGGTTTCTTTCGAGGCCGCACGCCCCCCCCCCCCCCAGTTCATTGAGCGCCGCACCGTAGATATATAGTTGTATTGTGATATTTTAACTCGGCATTATTTTTCCTAAAAGATAAAGCTTGCGTTGCGATAGCACTCAACACAACACGGTGTGGCGGCGAGCAAGTATGAGTTAAGTGCATATGCACTCATCCTATCCGCTGCAAGCGGTAGAGTGAGAGCCACCGTATGCAGTTATCAGCTCATCTGTTTCTTTGGTTCGCAACAAAATAGCGGCCTGGGTTACTATGGCAACGTGACGTCACGCTGCGTCTACAGCTAAGAATATATCGTTGTTTTAAGATAGTTTCCGGGCCGCAATTCTTTAGCGTTCCAACAGAGAAGCCTAGTCTAGTATACAGGAAAATGGATATAGAATAGCCAGATAAGACAGTTGCATTGTTCTGTGTAGTTACGTATGTACGATTTTGCCACGTGTTTCTCCAAGAATATATTTAATAGAAATAATTTTAAATGAATAGTGTTAGTTCTTTATTGAAAATAAAGTTTCGTACACTTTCTCTTGAGGACAAAGTAAAAATTAAAGAATTAGGTAGGCCATTGCCCGATTTAAATTGTTCACAAACTTGTGCAAGGAGTGTTTATATCAATGAAAAATAGAACAGTGGAATACCACTTTCGAGAAATGATTGAATTTAATCATTTTGCATCAATTTTAGGTAAGATTTCTTACTATTATGTTATTTTTTAAGAAATGTCCCCTCGATTGAAATGTTAAGAGCCGCCACTGCTTAAACTAAATACGTTTATTATGATTTTTAATTCATAATGTACGTGTTTTAAATAAAATTTATTTAAAACACGTACATATTTCATATTTAAAATCTCATTCCAATTAAATAGAGAGAACTTTTAATTGAGAATAAATCAGATTTATTTTTATGTTGACTTTTTTCAATTGTATAACAATCGCGTTTAATGACAGATGTATTTTGTAGTTTTTATCTTGTGCTACTAAAGATGAGACCATAGCCTCCGAAATGCGCATCTAGCTATTCAATTTTTGAGTTACGGTATTTGGGTGATATTCTGTACAAGCTCAGATTTGAATAAGTATTATATTCAGGATGTAAAGGATTGATTTAGCCGAAACTTTTTGATAATCCATATTAAAATAGGGAAATAAAAACAACTTTGTTTTTACTATCATATGGAGGTATATTAATGTATCATTGAATATGGTATTGGCTATGATCATCGTCGTATCACCGTCAGAATTAATGTGACGATGTCTTTGTGTGTTTCAACGGAACTAATTGATAATTAAATCTTTTAATACAATTCATCAACAACATCAATAAGAACATTAAATTTACCAGTGAAAAAATAAGTCCATTAGCATCCTTGACCTAAATATCACTCGGAACGAGAACATACTCAGATTTAAATTGTTTAGAAAAGCAAAGTTCATTCCAACGTCGATTGGTAATAACTCTACGCATCCGTCATCTAATAAACTTGCAACTTTTAAGTCCCTCATCCATAGAGCATTCAACATCCCTCTTTCAACCACGGACTTTAACGAAGAAATTAATAATATAAAATTACTAGCACAATTTAACGGCTTTGATCACTCAGTTATTGATAAATTAATGCACAATAAACGAAAAAGACTACTTTTTAATTAAACTTATCCCCCTACTCCGAAAGACCCCAAAACTTTGTTTCAATCCCATCCCAAAAAAACCACATCGCATAAAAATTCCAAAATCCTCTCAAAATTCGATTTTACTGTCTCCTATCGCACTAATAACAAACTTTCGAACCTTCTATTAAATAGCAATGATAAAACAGACAAATTTAATAGATCTGAAGTTTATAAGATTAGTTGCCCAGAGTGTAACAGCCAAACGGAGCCGATGTTTCGACAACCTTCCGACAACGTTTCCAAGAACACGATCGAGCATACCGAATGCAAAAAAACACACTGGTCCTTCGCAGAACACTCTCTAATTTGTAATCATGCTTTTCCAGACATTTAATCATTGGAATTTTTCATTGTTGCTCATAAAAGGAAACAATTAACTATTTTGGAATACTTAGAAATACATAGAAATACTAAGAACCCCCATTCCGTTATACTTAATGACAAAACCGATATCTATAAGTCTATTCTTTTCAATGTAATTGTACCTGAGTAATATATTTAATGTATGTACCTATAAAAATTATATATAAAACCGCCGATATGTTAAAATGATTCTGATGATGGCATCAACTATAGTGAATGGACAATTAATATACCTCCACTTGAAAGTAAAAACAGCGTTGTTTTATTTTTATATTTCAACTATTATATTCGTTTGCAAGAAGTAAGATATATTATGAGTAACAGTACACATCGAACATTTGAAAGTATTCGCTCAAAATTTCACATCAACAACAAATGTATTAGATGATTGTGTGAACAAACCTGAGGATATTTCTTTTCAACATCGACGCGACTGAGCATAGCTAGCACAAATGCCGCAGTTTTTCCGGTTCCAGATTGGGATTGTGCGATTAGATTATTTGGAGGTGGCGCTAATAATATTGGCAATGCGGTACTCTGAATTTTCGATGGTAAATTAAATCCCATTCCATAGACTCCTTTCAATAAATTCGGTTGACTGAATAAAACCGTAAAACCAGAAATTATAAATTGTCTAGTGCGATATACATTTAAAAGTAAAAAGCAAATAAAAAAATTTTGATTTTTTCTCTTCGTCAGCATTTAAATAAAAAAAAAGTGAAAAATGCATTACTTCTGCAGGCAGTTTTTAGATACGATTCTGACTGAGTGAGAATAGCTGAATAGGAATAATGATTTAATGCATGGAAAACCGTATGAGAAAAAAGCAATATATAATATGAAAAATACAGATGTCTCAGTAATATGCTTGCATATGAAAGTGTAAAATGAATATTATTTTAATGTTATCTGGAATATATAAAAAAAATGGACTAATTTAATGGGAAAGTTTTCAATTTGCGGAGAAAATATAATTTAAACTTTTTTTTATAATAAACCCATTGCAAATTATAAGTTGATTCTTCAGCTGCTGGAAAAATATGTTGCCAATAACATGATATAATATATAAAAGTTTGAAAAATAAACCATTTTTTATTATAAACTCATTGCAAATTAATAAGTTGAATGAGTTTTCAGCTTCCGGAAAAAATATGTAAGTATAAGTTTTAAAAACAGTTAAAAATAAAATGAATTATCTCAATTATATATTACAGTATCATTTTATAATTTTTTGAACATTTAATTTAAGAAATAGGATTTTCAGTACGATTCTGGATGAGATTAGCTAAATAGGGATAATGATTTAGTGCATGTTCCGCAATACAGTTGTGTTTACGAAGTTGCCTACTCTCTAGGGTGTACTAAGGTTGTCAGATTTTCGATGCACCAAAAAGCTGACCTATGGATCCTAGGTCAGGTCTCTAATATTATTATTAAGATTTACTTTAACATTTGGATACTTTTTAAATTTTACTTAATTTAATATTTTATCAATTATGTAGGTAGAATATTTAAATCAAGTGAAATATTTTTTGGGCAACCGTAGGTTTTTATCAAGTAGTAAAAGTTGCCTATATACCGATGCTGTTATTCTCAACCAGAATCGTACCAGTTTTTATAAAACAAATCATTTTCTCCCGCTTTTGAAGCTATTCTCTAACATCGAACTATTTGCTTTATATATACAATAGATATACTTACAGGTTCAATGCTTCGAACGATTTAATTGAATATAATGGCGAGTTTGGATCCGAACGTTGAATCTCTAAAGTAGCTTTGGATTCTACTAATCCTTTCCTTATAATTTTTTTCAATAAACTAGTTTCGGCTAAACTGACTTCATCTGCTTCGTCTCCAAGATTTACTTTGGCAACCTGTGCGAAATTAATATTGCATGATTTATCGCTAAGACTAAACACGCACTATTTTTATAATTAATGAAATACAGACTTGTTCATTTAGAGCTTCTTCCTTTTCGAGGTACGCTGCCCAATCCACTTTTGCAGCCATTTTGGTACGATTGGATTATTTAAATTATATTTTTGATATAAGGATCACTTTAAGGAGAACAACAAAATAACAATAAACCTTTAATATTTGGGAATACTTAATGTCAATAGAACGCCAGTGGAAGGTTAGGTTAATGTGTATGATGACAGTTTAAAAATAAGGTTAAGGAAGGCTCGCACCAGGTTAATTCGAAATTGCAGGCAGCATTCATAAAATTATCTAAAACAGAAATTTAAAAAAATTATGTATTCATCATTTAATAATGCACTAAAATTAAATCAGTAACATTGCTATGGACGGAGCAAGTCCATATAAAAATGTGTATCAACTTTAATCGGTTATTTTACCAACTATAAACACCTGTCGATAACCTAGCTCATCATGTAGTAAATTAAGATATCAAAAGAGGACACCATTAGCGTAAAAAAAAAGATAACTGTAATTGGCAGTAGTATCGAATAGGTTTGACGGTGTCAAAAAATATAATGTGACCTAAATGCATACATAAAAGTACGCAATACGCAGGTAAATTGATGGAAAAAACAACATTTGCCACAAATAAAGAGAATTTCACTGAGACGATCGTATTATCCACTCCATATTAGTCAATAATAAAGGTGATATTATACGACACAAAATGAATTAACCTGGTCATAAACATTAGCATATTAACATTATACTAATTATGCATACCGCTTCTCGTAAAGGTTATTTTTTATAGAAATTGTGTCAAATATTGATTTAATTATTTTTTAAAATATTTGTTGTCTTCTTAGTACACAACACCAACTATATAGTTAGTATTCATTGTCAACACATAATTGGAAATTTTTAAGACTGATGAAAGTAATATCGATCTATTACAAAATTAATGAACTGTTTTAAAATGAGCCTTAGGTATTAATCGGTTCTATAATTTCAGGATAATTGAGTAAAACATGAATGTTGTATGAATCCTCAAGCTTCCCTCATGTTATGTAATTTATTTGCAATTGCGCATACTATCAATTTATATAAATAGCAAAACATTCCACCAAACAGCGCATTATTATTATTTTATTTCGTTATTTTATATAAATCATTTTGTACATTTTTCACAATTTATTTGGTAGTAGTGGCGTATCAGCTGATGTCCAAATAAGGGAAGTTTATGTGTCGTAATGCATGATCTATTTCTCAGAAAATGTTTTACTACTTGTGCTAATTGACCATAAATGTTACGCATTTTATGCTAATTGGCTATATGCATAGTGATAAATTCGGTAAATAACGTTATGGTATATGAGGTGCATATGAAAAAAAATATGATATAACCTAGAATAATATCTACAAGATCATAAGTAGACATATGAACTGGTTAAAACAAAATTAGCCACTATAAAATACTAGGCGAAAAATCGTGCGAATAAGCAAAGCCATTAGTAAGGTGCTCCCCAAATACCCTTACCCATGCCAATTCTGTATTGATCCACTAATTGTTGTATCTCTGACTGATAGTTTGAGGTTATATCAAATATTAATATATTTCTCTCAGCCTCACAATTTTACGAATCAAAGGGGCAAAGTTTAACCGAAAATGTTCAACTGTACAATCAAATACGAAGACAGTGATTCGGATCACAAATCTGATATCGACTTAGAGTATGATCTGCATTACAATCCAGATGCTTCAGCGGATTACGACACAGATTCGCGCACTGCAGATGCACCCAAGCCACTTAAATTGTCTCCTAGTTCCGCTTCTGTGCATTCACCGGGGGAACATACCTTCTACACATATGATCGTCGTGATGCTAGTATAGATATAGACGTCAAAGACGAACCGCTTCGCATCAAGATAGAATTAGAGACACATGACCTATACCAAGATATACCTGATATAAGTGTAGAAGAGATTTTGTACGTATGTGATATATGCCACAAACAATTCATTCGAAAAGATAAACTTTCATTACATATACGCAGAATCCATAATAAGAATAAAGTGCATGTATGTAATATTTGCCAAAAGAATTGCAAAAGTAAGAGCAGCTTAAAAGTACATATGCGCACACATACAGGAGAGAAACCATATATGTGTAATATATGCCATAAATTATTCGCTACTAAGAGTGAGCATACGAAACATATGCGCACACATACAGGAGAAAAACCATATGAGTGTAATATCTGCAAGAAACTGTTAACTAGCAAGCATATACTATTAAGTCATATGCGCATACACACAGGCGAGAAACCATCGGAGTGCAATATCTGCCAGAAACGATTCACAAATGGTAACAACCTTAAGTTACATATTCGCACTCATACAGGAGAGAAACCATATATGTGTAATATCTGCCATAAATTATTCGCTACTAAGAGTGAGCATACGAAACATATGCACACACACACAGGAGAAAAACCATACGAGTGTAATATCTGCGAGAAACTGTTAACTAGCAAGCATATACTATTAAGTCATATGCGCATACACACAGGAGAGAAACCATATGAGTGCAATATCTGCCAGAAACGATTCACAAATGGTAACAACCTTAAGTTACATATTCGCACTCATACAGGACAGAAACCATATGGGTGTATTATCTGTCATAAACAATTTCATAGTTACAGTAACGTTAAGGTACATATTCGTAAACATACAGGAGAGAAACCATATATGTGTAATATCTGCCATAAATTATTCGCTACTAAGAGTGAGCATACGAAACATATGCGCACACATACAGGAGAAAAGCCATATAAGTGTAATATCTGTAGTAAACAATTTCATAGTTATAGTAACCTTAAGGTGCATATGCGCATACATACAGGAGAGAGACCATATGAGTGTAATATCTGTCGTAAACAATTTCATACTAATAGTAACGTTAAGGTACATATGCTCATACATACAGGAGAGAAACTATATGAGTGTAATATCTGCCAAAAACGATTCGCAATTAAGTATGAACTTACACGCCATATGCTCACACATACAGAAGAGAAACCATATGAGTGTAATATCTGCCAGAAACGATACGCAAGCAAGTATAAACTAACACGTCATATGTGCACACATACAGGAGAGAAATCATTTGAGTGTAATATCTGCCATAAATTATTCGCTAGTAAAAGCGATCATACGACACATATGCGGACACATACAGGAGAGAAACCATATGAGTGTACTATCTGCTGTAAACTATTCACTGTTACTAGTAACCTTAAGGTACATATGCGCAGACATACAGGAGAGAAACCATATGAGTGTAATACCTGCCATAAATTATTCGCTAGTAAGAGTGATCATACGACACATATGCGCACACATACAGGAGAGAAACCATATGAGTGTAATATCTGCCAGAAACGATTCGCAACCAAGTATAAGTTTACACGTCATATGCCCACTCATACAGGAGACAAACCATATGAGTGTAATATCTGCCAGAAACTATTCGTTTGCAAATATAAACTTAGTCGTCATATGCGCATACATTCATGATAGAACGAATTAGTATGTGATATCTGCCATCAACGATTCAGTCAGAGCAGTAGTCGCAAATTACATATGCGCAGACATACAGGAGAGAAATTATAGGCGTGTATATCTGCCACAAACGATTCTCTTAAAAACACAATGTGGTAGAACATAAACGATCACATATAGGAGCCATAACATCCATGTAAGTGTAAACTCTGCTATAAACATTTCATTCAAAGTAGTACACATATCACATGATATAATGCCATCCAAATTCATTTACGGGCGCATAGACGATAAAAATATATTTTGACGTAAAAGATATTAACTTACAATAAGTTTTACTTCCTTTTTAAATTGTATTATTCATTTCATAGACGATATGTTCTATAGCCTGTCAATGTGCCATTGTGATGTTACAGCTTATTTAATTTATTGTGATTCGAGCGAATTAGCTTTAGTTAATTAAATAGTCCTCAATCCTAAGGATTGCTTTGAAACAGCACGCCATCTGTCGATCTATCCTGAGCTAATTGCTTCATCTCCCTATAGCTTTCATACCACACGTCCTTCACTATCTGATCCACATACTCCAATCTAGGCCTACCTACTCCTTTCTTTCCCTCTACTTTACTTTCTATAACTAATTGCATAATACCCCCATCTCTAAGAATGTTACTTACTAGTTATCTCTCCTGCGCTGTAATACTCTCCAACTACTTCTCTTCTCTACTAACTCTAGTACGGCTTCATTTGTACTTTATCTTCCCAACCAATCCTCATCAACCTCCTGTAGCACCACATTTCGAATGCTTCTATTCTACGAATGCTTCTTTTCCTATAGTCTATGCCTCACACCCGTATAATGCCACACTCCAGACATGCTTTCAGTAATATTTTTCTAATACCCAAGTTAATATTTAATCTTAAAATCTGCTCCTTTTCTACCAAACTCCCGAAATGCCACTTAATTTATATTGATTGAAGAATGGTTTTTATGAAATGGATTATTAGTTTTTTATCAAATTTATTATTTAATTATCAATTCAATTTGCAAAGAATGACAGTTCATGACCACGCGCTAGTCGTAGTTATTTTCGATTTTTTAAATAATGAATGCAGTCATGATTATTACCGAATTTATATCTGACAAAAGTAGTTTATAATCTTAAAAAAATATTTGGCCGAAAGGAAATAGCTTAAATGTCCAGTGCATAATCATGGACTGCGGCTTTGCAAAATTCGCTCCGAATTGATCGAGAAGATATTGTAGTTAATTTAATTGTTACTTAATTAACCAATTAAAAATAAAAATTTCCGTTTACAGAAACGATTATTATTGTTACGATTATGAAAGATGGTGTATATCAATGATGCAGAAATAGCCCACAACATTGAGGTATGGTCACCATCTAATAAGTTTAATTATAATATTCTTTATAGTATTCTTATAATATAGATTGTGATTGCATGTCCGCATAAATAACAAATGTGTATTTTTAAAAATTTAATTTTTACTTTATTCGGCATATTGTACAGTATAGTCATTTAAAATCACAGTAATATTGCAATGTAATTACAATTGATTATGTTACAACAATATAAATAAAAGGTGAATTAATCAATCATTACAAATTTTCAGAATGTAGAAAATCATCTATATTACATATTGGATTTTGAACCAGATGGATTTTCAGAACTTTCTGGAATCTATTCGTGCTCAATAATTTCCATTCATCCATAAAGGACGGACCCTACGTCCGTTAGCAGTACCAGCCGTAGCAACAATAAAGTTACTACTTTGCACATTAGTTTAAGATGTAAGAATGAAATAAAATATATTTTTCAAAAAATAAATTTCCGGAAAAAATAACCTAATTGTCGCAGTAGTGGTAGGATTTATTCCAAGAAAATTTCAATCGAATTTCTTTAGCTTTAACTATTTATGAAATTTTAAAAATTATCACTACCGTGTTAAATAATAGTATAGAATATCACCCAAATACCGTAACTTAAAGCATATAATCTCATATATATATATTTAATTATCTGCGGTGTTAAATTATAATATAGAACATCACCCAAATACCATAACAAGCATTAAGTAGTTAGATGTATATTTCAAGGGCTATGCCCCCATCTTCAGTAACACAAGATAAAACTAAATAAAATACATCAAATACCTTAGAAATGACTGCTTACGCCAAATTAAATCAAAATTTAAATTAATTAATAATTAAATAATATTATATACTGTCATTCAGAGTTAATATTGGTGACCTTCCACCCCATAATATGGCGTACTATTGCTACTATCTCATAGAGGAGACTTCGTTAAACAAAATACCAAAAAATTGCGAATACTATTGTTGTTTAAAGAAAGTAATTATAATTTTAATAATTGCTTCATTTACCGCACTGTCATATTATACACAGTGTCATTCAAAGTTCATATTGGTGACCTTCCACACCATAATATGGCGTACTGTTAATACAATCTCGTAGAGGAGACTTTGAGAAACAAAGTTTCAAAAAACTGCGTATACTATTTTTGTTTAAAGAAAGTAATTATAACTTTAATAATTGCTTCATTTATCGCGCTCTCATATTATACAGTGTCATTCAAAGTCCATATTGGTGACCTTCAACCACATAATATGGCGTACTGTTAATACAATCTCGTAGAGGAGACTTTGATAAATAAAGTTTCAAAAAATTGCGTATACTATTTTTGTTTAAAGAAAGTTATTATAATTTTAATAATTGCTTCATTTACCGCGTTCTCATATTATACACAGTGTCATTCAAAGTCCATATTGGTGACCTTTCACTCCATAATATGGCGTACTGATAATATAATCTTATAGAAGAGACTTTGGTAAACAAAGTTTCAAAAAACTGCGTATACTATTTTTGTTTAAAGAAAGTAATTATAACTTTAATAATTGCTTCATTTATCGCGCTCTCATATTATACAGTGTCATTCAAAGTCCATATTGGTGACCTTCCACCCGATAATATGGTGTACTGTTAATACAATCTCGTAGAGGAGACTGATAAATAAAGTTTCTAAAAATTGCGTATACTATTTTTGTTTAAAGAAAGTTATTAGAATTTTAATAATTGGTTCATTTACCGCACTCTCATATTATACACAGTGTCATTCAAAGTCCATATTGGTGACCTTTCACCCCATAATATGGTGTACTGATAATACAATCTTATAGAAGAGACTTTGGTAAACAATGTTTCAAAAAACTGCGTATACTATTTTTGTTTAAAGAAAGTAATTATAACTTTAATAGTTGCTTCATTTACCGCGCTCTCATATTATACAGTGTCATTCAAAGTCCATATTGGTGACCTTCAACCCCATAATATGGCGTACTGTTAATACAATCTCGTAGAGGAGACTTTGATAAATAAAGTTTCAAAAAATTGCGTATACTATTTTTGTTTAAAGAAAGTAATTATAACTTTAATAATTGCTTCATTTATCGCGCTCTCATATTATACAGTGTCATTCAAAGTCCATATTGGTGACCTTCAACCCCATAATATGGCGTACTGTTAATACAATCTCGTAGAGGAGACTTTGATAAATAAAGTTTCAAAAAATTGCGTATACTATTTTTGTTTAAAGAAAGTAATTATAACTTTAATAATTGCTTCATTTATCGCGCTCTCATATTATACAGTGTCATTCAAAGTCCATATTGGTGACCTTCAACCCCATAATATTGCGTACTGTTAATACAATCTCGTAGAGGAGACTTTGATAAATAAAGTTTCAAAAAATTGCGTACACTATTTTTGTTTAAAGAAAGTAATTATAACTTTAATAATTGCTTCATTTATCGCGCTCTCATATTATACAGTGTCATTCAAAGTCCATATTGGTGACCTTCCACCCGATAATATGGTGTACTGTTAATACAATCTCGTAGAGGAGACTGATAAATAAAGTTTCAAAAAATTGCGTATACTATTTTTGTTTAAAGAAAGTTATTATAATTTTAATAATTGGTTCATTTACCGCACTCTCATATTATACACAGTGTCATTCAAAGTCCATATTGGTGACCTTTCACCCCATAATATGGTGTACTGATAATACAATCTTATAGAAGAGACTTTGGTAAACAATGTTTCAAAAAACTGCGTATACTATTTTTGTTTAAAGAAAGTAATTATAACTTTAATAATTGCTTCATTTATCGCGCTCTCATATTATACAGTGTCATTCAAAGTCCATATTGGTGACCTTCAACCCCATAATATGGCGTACTGTTAATACAATCTCGTAGAGGAGACTTTGATAAATAAAGTTTCAAAAAATTGCGTATACTATTTTTGTTTAAAGAAAGTTATTATAATTTTAATAATTGCTTCATTTACCGCGTTCTCATATTATACACAGTGTCATTCAAAGTCCATATTGGTGACCTTTCACTCCATAATATGGCGTACTGATAATATAATCTTATAGAAGAGACTTTGGTAAACAAAGTTTCAAAAAACTGCGTATACTATTTTTGTTTAAAGAAAGTAATTATAACTTTAATAATTGCTTCATTTATCGCGCTCTCATATTATACAGTGTCATTCAAAGTCCATATTGGTGATCTTCCACCCGATAATATGGTGTACTGTTAATACAATCTCGTAGAGGAGACTGATAAATAAAGTTTCAAAAAATTGCGTATACTATTTTTGTTTAAAGAAAGTTATTATAATTTTAATAATTGGTTCATTTACCGCACTCTCATATTATACACAGTGTCATTCAAAGTCCATATTGGTGACCTTTCACCCCATAATATGGTGTACTGATAATACAATCTTATAGAAGAGACTTTGGTAAACAATGTTTCAAAAAACTGCGTATACTATTTTTGTTTAAAGAAAGTAATTATAACTTTAATAGTTGCTTCATTTACCGCGCTCTCATATTATACACAGTGTCATTCAAAGTCCATATTGGTGACCCTCCACCCCAAAATATGGTGTACTGTTAATACAATCTCGTAGAAGAGACTTTGATAAATAAAGTTTCAAAAAATTGCGTATACTATTTTTGTTTAAAGAAAGTTATTATAATTTTAATAATTGCTTCATTTACCGCGCTCCCATATTATATACTGTTTCATTCGAAGTCCATATTTGTGACCTTCCACCCCTAATATGTCGTACTGTTAATACTATCTTATAGAGGAGACTTTCATAAACAAAATATCAAAAAATTGCGAATACTATTTTTGTTTAAAGGAAGCTATTGTTGTTGGAGTTTTCTATACATTTTTTAGTAACATGCCATTTCACCGACTAAGTTTCATTTGTTATTAATATGTAATTATGTACTAAACTGATTATATACTGCTGTATTTTTGTTGTTGATTGTTTTAATTAAAAGATACAAGCATTTATTTATCTATTAACTTGTTAATTGTTATAAAAATCATGTAAATGTAATATTGTGTATTTCGGTATCTTTGCCGTACATAATCAAATTAAAATAAAACACGAATGTATGCGATGAAAAGGTAATATCTCATATAATATCAAATATAAAGCAATTTAATCAATTTTTTTTTCAGTTTAGAAGAAATAAACAAAACATTGACGAGAGCCATACTGCAGGAATGTGATATTAAACATCTCACACAATCAATTAATTTCACCACTAAATTGCTCCAGTTGGACGAGCATTTATTACAAAGTATTACAGAAAATACGACAGTCGGAATTGTAGGTGATGCGGAAGAGCATTAATTTGCACAGACACTAAAACATACGATGTAATGCATGCGGAGACTTCAAACAGCTCGATTCTACTGGAAAATATCATATTTAGCTCTGATGTGGGAGATGATAACGAGAAATTCATAAAAAAGTCAATTGTTTGTGGCATATTTCACAATTACTTGGAAGTAATTCCGAGCTATCTGAAAATCAAACAGCTCCTAGATATATTAGACAAAGCGGAGTACAGGTAGCTCCCAAGGCGGGAAATATTAGTCTCTGATTTAATTTATGTTTTAGTATTATCTAATTAGTAATTAGTATATCCATTAGTCTTGATGATTCACGGTGATCACAATGCACATTCTTCCAAGCAGTATATGGTGGCATTTTGTTATCTAATGCGTTAATTGTAAAGATGAAACACGTACATTTCGTTCCTGTCGCAGTTTTGTTATAAATGGACTAATTTAGTTTGATGTATTAAACACAAATCTACTTAAATTTAAGGCTGATGATGGGAGGTAACTGTTACTGTCGAAACCGGTCCTAATAAAATTTATAGTAATGATTCTGTAGTGTTTTATTAAAAAACATAAAAAAGGAGGCATAAAGGCAGTTGTCTACAACGTTTCACTGTAGCTTTATAGTCTTCAAGTATTCCATTTTTATCCTACGGATTATTAGTGGAATCAAAAGGCGAATAATAAACATGATTAATGAATCTACATTAGTATAAGTTAACCTAAAACTAAAAGAACAGATTATATAATGAGCTACAAATATTAGTACATTTACTTTACTTTGGGTAAAATGTGGTTTACGGTAAAAATTCCTAAAAATCCGGCGTTAATTTTTCTGTGTCCAGGAAGGTCCAAAAACCATATAAACCAAAAAAAATCGAGGCGGTCGAAATTATTTTAATCCCAAAATGAACATCAAAAAGGACCAAAACAAATGTCCGTAAAAATACATACAGTAATCTAACACTGGTTAGGTAACGTCAGTGCCCCACATACAGTAATCGATGAGAGCAAATTTGGCCGTCGAAAGTACCACAGAGGTCATCGTGTCGAAGGTCAGTGGGTGTTTGGAGGCTATAAACGTTTTAGGGTGGACATTTTGGCTGTGGATTGAAAAAACCATAGAAACATAGTAATTGCTGTGAAAATTGCAAATTTTCCTCAAAAAAAAAATTTGCATAAATTTGCATATTTCTCAGCAATTACATGTTTCCGCCTGGATTTTTCAATTCAATGTTAAAGTTTCCACCCTAAAAAGGCCTAAAAACCCTCATTCCTCAAAATATGCAAATTTACCGTAAACGTAATTCGCTCCCTTTACTTTTATTGGTAGGCTTTGCAACTGCAAAATCTATCGAATTGAATGCGTGAGGAAACAGCAATATATGTGATAATCGGATAATCTATCACGTATTATCGGCTTGTAGATTTTATACATATATTTATTTTGTGTTTATAATTTATATTTTACTAGACATTCCGCAACTAAATATTTCCATATTCGTTACCTTACTGGTGCTACTTTGCAAGCCGATTGTGTTTTAATTATACCGAATTTTATCAATTTGATACACTTCTCCCGGGTTGTTGAATGTTTAACATTCCAAGATTTTATTCCTTGTTTTGATGTTGCTGACGTCGTAACAGCTGACTGTGGCTATTTCGTATTTTCCCGCGCACAGTAATCGAATGCTTGCTTTAGTCGATTGGCGTCGCAACGCGCATATTGAATTCAATTATCATGTTGCTTATGGGGAGACAATGGCGCCACACTAAGTGGCAAATTGTCAAAATTTGTTCCCGTGCATTTGGTCAATATACTAGCGCAGTCTTCAGTTATCTTCACCAAGTTCTCGTGGGGAAGACATCAACAGATGTCGCCACATAAAAATCAACCGCTTATAGTTGATACGTTTTCGTATATGGACTTGCAACGTCTATGTATACATTGTCGTTGGTATCAGGCTTTCCACCCTTCCATATGTTCCTAATATCCCTCTATAACTACACTCTGTAATTGGGATTATATCCTATTGAGGTACTTTCCACAAAACAAATATAATTATTATCTAATTAACATTTTCAAACAATATTTGGCCAAAAGGAAATAGCTTAGGTGTCCAGTGCATAGCCATTGAATGTGACTTTGCAAAATTTGCTCCAAATTGATCAAGAAGATCTTGTAGGTAATTTAATTGATAATTAAGTAATTTTTTCCGTTTACAGAGACGATTCTACAATCAATATATAATTGCAAAATTATGAAAAATAGTGTATATAAAAGTACTGGATTATTTATATTCCGAGCTGTCTAATTTATTTTCGTTGCAATTTAGAGTGGTTTTACTTTTTATAATTTAATACGACAATATTGTATTATTACTTTTATGCACACTATCAATGAACACTAACTATATAAAGAAGGCTAACACATATGGCCAAATCGAGCCTAAAGGATAGAAAGCTATTTTTAGGTATCCTTGTCTTACTCATTAGAAAACAACATCCATACAGGGCTGGCTCGTGTTGATGAATAGGAGAATATATAGTTAGTATTCATCGACGCTATGTTTTATAATTTTATATTTTTCTACATCATATATGTATTTTAAAAATTATTACTACTGTGTTAAATAATAGTATAGAATACCACCCAAATACCGTAACTTAAATCATTAAGTAGCTAGATGCACATTTCGAAGGCTATGTAGGCTTCAATAGCACAAGATAAAAACTAAATAAAATACCTCTGTCACGAATCGTGATTGTTATATTAATATTGTTGTAACTACATACACATACAATAACAACCCCGAGTACCTGTATTATTTGGTATTGGGATTGTATGTTCGACGGTAAAAGTAGTCGAGTTTAGCTCCTCGAAGAGACCAGTCGCAAATTGTAATTTAATAAAAAACTATTCTTAACATGTGTAATTGATAACACAACAATATACACACACACCTTCGAAATGTGCATCTTGCTACTTAATGTTTTAAGTTACGGTATTTGAATAATATTCTATACTATCATATATGTATTGTTTTAAGAATAGTTTTTATAAACACAAAAAAAATTGTTAGTTTACTAATTGCAAAATTATTTAAATATCAATTGTATATAGTGAACGTATGCTATTTTGATTTTGATTTTAAAATACAGTACAATCTCGATAGTGTTTTTCTTCGTTACTGTGAACAACTCGGTAGTGTGAACAATCCATTTTGTTCATAAGACCCCGCTAATGTGAACAGCGATGCCCCCGATATTGTGAACAGCATATTCAAGCAAGCGAAACCGTACTTGTTGTGTAAGCCATATACCTAGTTGATAAGCCATCAGCCATAGTGTAGTAAAGCGTATACATACCTATGTACCTAAAGTGCATATTTGACTGTAGAGGTTTGCACTAGGGCTAGTGATTAAAATTGAAAAATGGGAAAAACGAAAAATAAGACCAAAATATTTCTTTCGTTGCATCAAAAAGCAAAAATTGTTGAAGACTACCAAAATGGAATCACGGTAACCGCTCTTTCCAAGAAATATGGTGTAGCCAAATCCACAATTTGTGCTATTAATAACAAGAAGGATCGAATTATCAATGCCATTAGTCATATATTAAAACCAAATAGGATGTGTACTTTGAAAACATCTATGTTTCCGAAAATGGAAAAGAAATTGTATAGATGGTTTCTTCAACAACGCGAGAGACATATACCAGTTGCAGGTGATACCATGAAGCAAAAAGCACTAAACTTATTTTCAAGCTTGAATCTTGACAAGAATAGCAATATAAAATTTAATGCAAGTAATGGGTGGTTGCAACGATTTAAATGTCGTTATGGTATACGATTCTTGAAAGTTACTGGTGAAAAACTGTCATCTCAACCGGAACTTGTTGACCATTTCAAAGAAAAATTAGCAAAATTAGTCGAGGAATTTGGATTTTGTGAGGACCAACTGTACAATGCGGACGAAACAGGTCTATATTGGAAGATTCTGCCTGAAAAAACTGCTCCTGGAGTGAAAATTGCCAAACAACGGTTTACATTTTTGGGTTGCGCGAATGCGACGGGCTTGCATAAATTGAAGGAGTTTGTGATTGGCAAATCGAAAAATCCTCAATGTTTTCGAAATTTTAAAAATCCTACAATTTACAAGAACACAAAAAATGCGTGGATGACTGGAGAAATTTTTAAAAGGTGGTTCTTTCAACATTTCGTACCAGAGGTAAGCAGAATTTAAAATTATATATGTATTGTTTTCAACGATAGGTATTTCCAAAATTTTAGGTTAAAGGATTTTTGTGCCAACAAGGCCTTTCGGAAAAAGCAGTTCTTCTTCTGGACAACGCACCATCTCGCCCTCCAGAGGAGAAATTGAAAACTGAGGATGGGATGATATTTGTTATGTTTATGCCTCCGAATGTTACACCATTAATCCAGCCGATGGACCAAATTGTTTTAAGGTTGACAAAATTATATTATAGAAAAAGTTCGTTAAATTCCATTATGCCAAATAGTCAATACATAGGAGGAGAACTGAAGAAACTCACTTTAAAAGATGCCATCATACATTTACACAGTGCCTGGGAAAAAATTACACCAAAAACAATTTCAAAATGTTGGCGTAACTTATTATCCAGTTGTGAATTTACTATAGAAGATAACATGCCATTGAGTCAACTTAAGAAAGATGATAACGTAGAATCAGTTATTTCGGAGACTGTAACACTACTGAAAACGATTCGTGCTGATCATTATACTGAATCAGAGGTTCTGGAATGGAATTTGGACAACATTAAAACCTTGGATGACAACAGTGAGCATGATGATGATGTTTTGGAGGAAGATCTTGAACACAACTTTCCAAAAATAAAACATGATGAGGCTATTCAAGCATTGAAAGTGGCATTAGAGTGGGCCCAACAGAATGATGTTGAGATATCAGATATTTTAAGTATTAAAAAAGTTTATGGAAAAGCTGTGCTTTACAATTCAAAAAAAACGAAAACAGACAAAAATAACTTCATTTTTTAAATAAATCTTGTATTTATGATGGATGCATGTATCAAATAAAGAAAAATAAGCTATAATTAGCTATTTTTTTAACCCCCTATAGTATGAACACCCTCGCTCGTGTGAACATGCTTGGGATTTTCGTGTTCGTGTAATTGTATATTAATTACATAATGAAATATAGGTTATTGAAACATATAATTGTTGTTTATATCGACAGAATGTAATGTGTATAAATTTTGGAATTCTGTTTCCTTTTGAGGTTTCTCATCAAAGTAATTATAATGCAAAAAATTCACGCAGTTTTACTATTCTTAATGTCATTTGGGAGCTAACGTCATTAGTTAAAGAGTCCGCAATCCTAAAGATTGGTTGGAAACAGCACGCCATGCCGATCTATCCTGAGCTAATCCCTTCATCTCCCTATAGCTATTCATCTCAACGTCTTCAACTATCTGACTCACATACTCCAATCTAGGCCTACCTACCCCTCTCTTTCCCTCCACTCTACCTTCTATGATCAATTGCATAATCCCCCCATGCCTAAGAATATGCCCTACTAATCTGTCTCTCCTACGCTGTAACACTCTCCAAATACTTCTCTTCTCCCCTACTAACTCTAGTACAGCTTTATTTGTTACTTTATCTTCCCAACCAATCCTCATCATCCTCCTATAACACCACATTTCAAGTGCTTCTAATCTACGCTTCTCTTCCTTTCCTATAGTCCACGCCTCACACCCGTACAGTGCTACACTCCAAACATATACCTTCAGTAATCTTTTTCTAATACCCAAGTCAATATTTGATCTTAAAATCTGTTCTTTTTCTACGAATGCCTTCCTACCCTGTGCTATCCTACACTTTATATCTACCTTGCTTCGATTATCTTTTGTGATTCTACTGCCTAAATAACAAAAATCTGACACTTCTTCGATTCTATTATCTCCTATTGTGATCCTCATTTTTCTACTGCATTCCTTTTTGTCACACCTCATCACTTTAGTTTTACCTATATTTATTTTCATGTTAAAATCCCTAGTCAATACTGCCTGCATACCATTCAATACCCTTTCTAAATTCTTTTCGCTTTCTTCCAATATAGCTATATCGTCGGCGAATCTCAGCATATATATATAAATAATCTCAGCTAACGTCATATTATATATAAATACAACATTAATTTAATGTTTACCATTAGTAGTACTAATTGATTTTATATGGACATTGTCGTTATTTCGTATGTTCTTGTAAACATTTCTTATAAGATTCAAGTTATTTCTTTACATTTGCTTATTTTTGTATATTAACAAAATGTCTGCAATAGTCTCGATCCGTTGATATTTGTCGGCATTAACAAATTGTGTTATTTTGCCGCTGCTAATCATTATTGATATCAATAATAATAGCCAATATTGTATCTTGATATTTTTGGCAAATAATAGAAATATGAAGCGAGTATTGATCCAAATAAATTTAAATAGAGTAAGACCTTTATTATTCCTTCCATAAAGCAATAACGTATCTAATTCTTACATATAATAATGATATAATGTTCTTCTTGAAGTAACAAGATATAGTATTAACATGTAATACGATTGTAAAAACAATGCAGAAATTAATGTATCTACATTTAAAACCTGTTTATAGATTAAAAAAAAAAACACTTTCAATATACATTGTTTTTATATTATGTAGAAGATGTATTTATACAATTTCAAAACCAATATTATAGGATGGTTTGGAAATTATTTTAATCTAATTTACTATTTAAAGGATTTCCAATAGTCTCAGAAATTATCAGTTACAAGGTGATTTAATTAGATAGAATAAGCAGAATTTTAGTCTTAATGTTTGTTATACCATCAGACCTTCAATTTAGAATATTACGCAGAAAGCGTAAGAGATAAATTAACTAAATGCGCATTTTGAAGGCAAAGCCGCCATCTTTAGCAACGCGTCAGACAAATACCATTGATACCAAATACCATCAGATATACCATTGCCACTAACCGATTTTAGTTTAATAATCTGGACAATTAAATACAGACGTATTAATTGATCTGTAATTCAATATTTTACGTTATTCAAAAAAATTTCATTGTGTAATTCCTTTGATACTTTGTTACTGTTCAATATGATAACTCTGTGGTATTAATTATGTAAAAAGGTAAAGGTTCTTTTTCGCAAGAACTAGTTTTTGTATTACAATTCTAGTCTAGCATATCCCCTATCAAATATACGATACACATGGATGCCTTCATATGTAAAAATCTGCATTTTTCTATGTGCCGTAATAGAATAGTATTAACATTAAACATAAAGCCAAGCGAGAAACTCAAATTTGAAATTTCCTCTAAATGCGTACCACCGCAGTACAAAATAAGACTTTTCGCGACATTGAAATATGAATCGTGTTAAATTCCCTGTAGTTACCGATTTAAAAGAAAATGTATTAAAAAAATGAAAGGGGTTCTTAAACGAAGTCAATTCACGTTATGTACGATATGATCATTTCCAAACTTTCTTCGAAAAATGCATACAAAAAAGTAATATACGCGTATTGAAAATGAAACACTCTATATATTTCAAAATATTTTCACAATATGCAGATTAAAAGTTTATACACGATTAGAACAATTTCAGTTATTTTAATTATGTTTAGACAACATTCCACTGTGTCGGCACTGAACCATCCTGTATATACATACCTCTTTCGAATCTATCAATTGACAGTCAAGATAAATAATACAAAAAAAATTCATAAAACTAAGTTCAATCACACGATTTATTTTTTACCATATTTGCAAACTATATTACGGTTTTTATTTAAATATTTAAAAACATTAACAAAATTTCTTATTTTAATCACAGCTATACATTATAGTATAGGACGTATTTTTAATTGTTATAAAAATACTAATTTTCATTTTATGGTAGCTTTAAAAATGACTGGTTGCGCATTTGGCAGTCGACTCAGTTTAAATTCAAGAGAGCGAAATAAACATATATAACTAACTCCCGATTGCACGAAATCTCCCGAATTAAAGATTAAATTGAAGATATGTTGATTTCACATTATTGTTCCTAAAATTCTGCTCCAAGTCAAATCTAATAGATCTGCTTCATTCTTAGATCGCTTTAGTAATGAGCATTGGAAAATTCTAACCCGTTGTACACATATTATTAATATAATAATATTTATTCTACAATTAAAAAATATATATAATCATGTGGGTCCAGTTTACAACTGGTAATATCGATATAATGTTGCTAACAGGTAATTTGCTAATATTTTACTATAGTAATGAATTATTTTTTTCCGAACAAATGATTTTTATTGCATTTTTATATAGACATATATAAGAACATTTTTCGTTGTATGAAAAATAAATAAATATCAATGTGGAACTGTGGATACAGCGTAAATTCATATTTTCAAGTTAAAAATTTTTAGATAAGATATATATATTTTTTTAGCCGAACTGGAATGAAAAGGTGCCTGGACATGCTCCACCGTTGAAATTGAAGAAGCTCTGGAACATCTGATTAGGATCTATATCTAGATGGAATGAAAATAGTGTATTAAATGAATGTATTTTTTTAAATAAACGAAACATGGTTTATATAAGTGTTTGGAAACCCCAGATTTTGTGTTTCATCATACATCTACATTACGGAACGTCAATAAAAATATAGCTGGATTATTGTCAGTCGTGTAACTATTATCCCATTTAACACGCACACGCCAGGGACATCTTATTGCAGTAATCCCTACGAACTAAACTTTATTTTTGTAGTTTTGTATCGTAAATAATGTTGTATGACGTGTCCTTTCTTCAGATTTCTTTGAATAATTCTCGATGTATGAGTTTCTTTTAATATTTGGTGGTTTAGAAAGTGTAAACAAAATTTAAACAAAATTACGAAAACAAATTGTTTACGGTTAGATCACAAAAACGCATTAACGTTTACCTAAATAAATGCAATAATATAATTGTTATGCAGATCTAACAGAAACTCAATGTCAGATCAATTAATTTGAGAGCACTTAATTGACTACAGCTAACCATGGCTTCTTATATTACATAAAACTGAAAAGTAGTTAATGTGCTTATCACGCTATAAACAAAAGATGAGAATTTGATGATTTCACCCAACATATTTAAACTAGATTTTACATTTTTTCTTTCTGTTCGTAATAGGAATTCCATGTATTGTACATTTTGTATTAGGTTAACTGGATCCACCGATGTAAAAACCAAAATCTGCTAAAAGATTGCCATAACCATTATTAAGACAATGCATAAAGTTATTCATTTTACATGCTCGCGTTTGTCTTATTGTCAGTCAGTTGTTTTACAGTTTCCTGTATTATCAAAGCAAGAAAAACATATCTGCACGCAAAGAGTATCCTAATTTTAGTTAGTTTTCAGCCAGTCCAAGTCAATTAAAGTGTGTCGTATTACTTCGGGTATATATGCCGCTTTATCCATTTTTATCTTCTATATCAGGGATTCCCTGACAGTTGATGGAATTTTGATACGGGTCGATGGACTACTCAATTTTGATCGATGGACTACTCAAATACTTAGAACGTTTTTACACGATATCGAAAATTAATATGAAATCTATATTTAGAAAAGTCTTCAAGTAAATTTTGCAAGTTCCATCGGTCGCAACAAAATACTTTATAATATTCGAGTTTTCTTTGCGCTTTTTGAATTAATTTCTCTATCGGTCATTACACGATGACAGAACACAATCCAATTTTCTTATTCAAACTTTGTATGAACTGTTAAATGAGTAGAAATATGATTGGTCATTCAAGAATGCGCAAAATTAGTTCTGAATATTTCGGAGTATCTTTTACGCATTTAAGAGTAAAATTTCGGAGATTTGGAAAACTTCCATTTCGAGTATATTTCGACGATTACTCGAAGAAATCGGGTTTTGAGTTTTACATTTTCGTTAAATAATACATAGGATACATATTATTGTAGTGTAACAATTGAATTAAATGATTTTGTAAAGTCTACAAACTTAAAAAAAAATAAAAATAAGCTTTTTAAAAATTGTCATTACGGTGTTAAATGATAGTATAGAATATCACCCAAATACCGTAACCCAAAGCATTTATTAATAGCTAATGCGGTGGCGCCATAAATTATTTATTTAAATCGTATAATTAAATAATATCCGAATTATAGTAATGCAAAATGGTTATTCTACTTTAATTGTAAACTATGTGAATCAATCATCTCATTTGGTGTCCTGTCTTGGGGCCACGCGGCAAATATAAACATTATATTCAGACTGCAACGAAGAACAATTAGAGTCATAGATGGTTTGGGGTACAAGGATGATTGCAGGCAGCCTTATCAATAGCGATCAATATTAATTTTTCCTAGTATTTTGATACATCACTGCTGATTAGTTAGTTAAAGAGTCCGCAATCCTAAAGATTGGTTGGAAACAGCACGCCATGCCGATCTATCCTGAGCGAATCCCTTCATCTCCCTATAGCTATTCATCTCAACGTCTTCAACTATCTGACTCACATACTCCAATCTAGGCCTACCTACCCCTCTATTTCCCTCCACTCTACCTTCTATGATCAATTGCATAATCCCCCCATGCCTAAGAATATGCCCTACTAATCTGTCTCTCCTACGCTGTAACACTCTCCAAATACTTCTCTTCTCCCCTACTAACTCTAGTACAGCTTCATTTGTTACTTTATCTTCCCAACCAATCCTCATCATCCTCCTATAACACCACGTTTCAAGTGCTTCTAATCTACGCTTCTCTTCCTTTCCTATAGTCCACGCCTCACACCCGTACAGTGCTACACTCCAAACATATACTTTCAGTAATCTTTTTCTAATACCCAAGTCAATATTTGATCTTAAAATCTGTTCCTTTTCTACGAATGCCTTCCTACCCTGTGCTATCCTACACTTTATATCTACCTTGCTTCGATTATCTTTTGTGATTCTACTGCCTAAATAACAAAATCTGACACTTCTTCGATTCTATTATCTCCTATTGTGATCCTCATTTTTCTACTGCATTCCTTTTTGTCACACCTCATCACTTTAGTTTTACCTATATTTATTTTCATGTTAAAATCCCTAGTCAATACTGCCTGCATACCATTCAATACCCTTTCTAAATTCTTTTCGCTTTCTTCCAATATAGCTATATCGTCGGCGAATCTCAACATATATATTTTCTCTCCCTGTACATTCACACCTACACTATACTCTTCTTTTACTTTGTTTATTGCATCTTCTATATATAGGTTAAATAATAACGGTGAAAGTGTACATCCCTGCCGAACTCCCTTCCCTATTTTTGCTACCTCTTCTTCTCCCTCAATTCTAACTAAGGCAGTTTGGTGTTTATATAATTTAAAAATTATTCTCCTATCCTTATAATCTATACCCGTTTCTTTTAAAATTCTAAAAATTATGTCCCAATCTACATTATCAAATGCCTTTTCTAAATCTACAAAAGCTATGCAAGTTACCTTTCCTACCCTCATTCTTTTTTCTACTACTGTTCTTAGTGCTAAAATCGCCTCCCTCGTCCCTCTGTTTTTCCTAAAACCAAACTGATCTTCTCCTAGCCTTTCCTCTACTTTATTTTCTAATCTCCTATAAATAATCTTTAGCAATATCTTCGATGCATGTGATAGTAGACTAATGGTCCTATAGTTCTCACACAAATTAGCTCCTATTTTATTCGGCATTGTTACTATTCTACTACGCTGAAAATCCTGTGGTACTTCTCCCTTCTCATATATTTTACAAACTAACCTGTATAATCGCTCCTGCATTTTTTCCCCTGCGTGTTTTATAATTAAATAACTATATTTTTATAATATTTGTTAGCTACCAGAATATGATTTGTATAAACACGAAATAAATATGTAATTTAATATATTACGAAATTTTTATAAGAATAAGAGATATCAGAAATATTAGTAGTTTAGTGTAAAGTAATAATTCGACTTCTAAATGCGTAAATTACCTTTTGATTCTATTATTGCGCGTGGATTTTAAACACATATACTTTTAAATTCGCATAATTATATTGCTTCCAATAGTCTTGCTATTTTTCTAGGAAATCCCAAAGAATTGATTGATTTGAAAAAAAAAAACTGGTATTTAAGAAATATCTTGTTCTAGTTGTCCTACGATATATATAGGACAAACACGTAGACTTATTGAAACAAGATTAAGGAACATTTAGCTCATTTCAGATTAAATAGAAAGGATAAAAGTGCTGCAGCCGAGCATATTTTCAATTCCGGCCATCCTATTGAAATTAGTTCACTTAAATTACTGAAAAGTGTTTTGTGACAGAGGTATTTTATTTAGTTTTTATCTTGTGCTACTGAAAATAGGGGCATAGCCTTAGAAATGCGCATCTAGCTAATTAATGCTTTGAATTACTTTGATGATATACAATAATTGAAGCTATTTGTCGCTTCTACACCCGCAAATGATCTCACAACCCAAAATTTGAAAGCAAGAAAAACTTCAACGATAATCGAACAAACAAAAAATTTTTGTTACAAAATGTTTCCACTTACCCATGTCCATCCCTGATCCTTCCAAGTCCTGTCCGTTGTCGTAACGTTCTTTCTTCTTCGGGTCACTGAGGATACCATACGCCTCACCAACGTCCTTGAACTTCCGCTCCTGTTCCTTTTTCTCCGTGTCACTGGCATTGGCGTGCCGATCGGGATGATGGGCCATGGCACGCTTCTTGTATGCGCGCTTGATCTCGTCGTCATTTGCGTCGCGACCTATGCCCAGGATCTTGTAGTAGTCTTTGCGTTGCGAACGTTTCAGCGCCTGCTTCGCGTCCTGTAGCAAGCGCTTGTTCTCCCGACTGCGGTCCAGCTTCACCAAGCGTTCGTAATCGGTAACGGCCGACTCGTATTCCCCTGTTTCGAATTTTATATTTATGATGGTGTACGATGATAGTCTAAAGCAGATGGTCTATTTGCTTTTAATTTTCTAATACATCATTTATAATTTCTTTTTTTAATTCTTTTTTTATTGAAACTATTATATAGAATATCACTCAAATACCGTAACAAGCATTAAGTACAAGCATGTACATTTCAAGCGCTATGCGCCCATCTTCAGTAGCACAAGATAAATAGTATATCAATCACGATTCGCGACAGAGGTATTTTATTTAGTTTTATCTTGTGCTACTGAAGATGGGCGCATAGCGCTTGAAATGTACATCTGGCTACTTAATGCTTGTTACGGTATTTGGGTGATATTCTATATTATAATTTAACACCATAGTGATAATTTTTAAAATTGGTTGAAATTGTTTTAATAGGATTAAAGTAGATTAAATTGAGACTGTAGGATTAAAGTCTGTAGACTTTAAAAACTGTAATTATACTGGCATTAAATGGGTTTGATTGAAAATAACTTAGTTATAATACCACTTAAAATATTTATATTTGTTGACCCGGTTTCGCCGGAAAGGGCATCATCAGACTGATTCGTAAACTTACATTTAATACTTCAAAATTACAATACTTCTATTATACTACTAATCACTCTGATGATGCCCTTACCGGCGAAACCAGGTCAACAAATATAAATATTTTAAGTGGTATAACTAAGTTATTTTCATTCAAACCCATTTACTATGAACTACCACAAGGTAACACTTGAGTCAATAAATTATTACTGACATTAACATAACAAACTATTCTCTTAAAACAGATTTATTTATTTATTTTATATATTTAAATTGGTATGCTACAGGTGAGCCCAAGATGTATACACTATTATAACAATTAAATTTAACGTAACGTTACATGAAAATTTTGCCTTCTAAAGGATTGAATGAATAATAGATAAATTATTACAGTAAAGCCAAAAACTAAATGCTTTGTAGGTACCCTAGCACTATCACGTAAGTTCTATGAATTTTTTAGGCAGGTCATTACATGTTTTTTAAAGGTTTGAATCAGTGGCGGCTCGTGCCATTTCAATCTGGGGGGCGCATTTCTTAAAAAATAACATAATAGTGAGAAATTTTACCTAAAATGGATGCAAAATGATTAAATTCAACCATTTCTTGAAAGTGGAATTCCACTCTTCTATCTTTCATTGATATAAATTTTTCCAAAACTTTTTCGTTAAAATTGTAAATATCTCGCACCGCATTTTTATTAATGCACATCATCACCAACGCTTTTAAACGATCATTACCCATAGCATTTCGCAAAAAAGTCTTGATTCTTTTAAGTGTTGAAAAACAACGCTCAGATTCAGCAGTGGTCATCGGGGTTGTTATAATAATTTTAAGTATTTTTATAGTTTCCGGGAAAGTTTCACTGAGATTATTTTATAGCAATAATGAAAGAAAATTTGTGGCTCAAAATTATTTGATAAAAATCCGGACGCGAGTAAATGACTTCTAATTCTGTTTTTAATCTGATTTTCAAAAATTGATATGCATGACACACCGTTTCCAAAAGGTACACTGGAAATTGTTTAGAAAATGTTGGCATCGATTTCGTGTTAAATAACTCAGCGGCTTGTAGTTGGCCACGATATGAGAATCTGTCCTTCATCTGCGTTATATATATTTTTGTAAATGTGTCTTGTAAAACGCCGCGTAAATGTCCGGTTTTGAGCACTCCTTGCACAAGTTTGCGATAAATTTAAATCAGGCAATGGCCTACCTAATTCTTTAATTTTTACTTTGTCCACAAGAGAAAGTCTACAAAACTCTATTTTCAATAACGAACTAACACTTCATTTTTATTAAATTATTTCTATTAAATATATTCTGGGAGAAACACGTGGCAAAATCGTACATACGTACATATCGTACATACACAGAACAAATGCTACTGTCTTATCTGGCTATTCTATATCAATTTATATACATATATACTAGACTACTCTGTTCTCTGAACTGTGGCTGTGGTTCTATGGCTGTTCGGCGCTAAAGTATCGTGGCATCCAATATTTTAAAACAACTACATATTCTTAGCTTTGAAGCAGCGTGACATCACGCTGCTACGATTCATCCAAAGCCGCTGAAATGTGTGTTACATTAGTCGATATTTGCGACAAGCAAACCGAAGAAACAGAAGACATACTGCATACGGTCGCTCTCACTCTAGCGCTGGCAATAGAGTGA
Organism: Leptodirus hochenwartii; assembly: GCA_947310635.1. Classification (NCBI taxonomy): domain Eukaryota; kingdom Metazoa; phylum Arthropoda; class Insecta; order Coleoptera; family Leiodidae; genus Leptodirus; species Leptodirus hochenwartii. The sequence continues at coordinate 29,499,951 of OX371184.1, forward strand.
GATGAGTGCATATGCATTTAACCCGTATGGGTGGCTGGCTGCCGCTGGAATGTGTGTTACATTAGTCGATATATGTATAGCGACACGCGAACGATAGAAACAGATGCTATACTGCATACGGTCGCTCTCACTCTAGCGCTTACAACAGATAGGATGAGATTTGACTCGACTTGCTAGCTGCCATATCGTGTTGAGAGTAATGTATGTTCGCGGCGCAAGCTTTATCTTTTAGGAAAAATAATGGCGAGATAAAATATCAGGAGGGGCGCACAGCCTGCATAAGGAACCGTCCCTGGTTTGAATACGATTACAACGAAGTACATCAAATTTTGTACAATATTGATTAAATGTATATGATAGTCTATATATGGGAGAATGTTGGTAAGCATAAGTATTGAATTGATTTAAGTGAAACAAAGCCTCCGTTATATTATTTCTGTGCGGCGCAATAAACTGAAAAGAAGCCAATAGTTCCGAACATGATATACAGCTATTTAGTATCTTAAATAATACACAAATATTAGTTTTTATCCTAAATTTATATAAAGGTAAGATATTATTTACGGCGTAACAGGTTTCATATCATACAAAATCCATATTGGATCGAATACAAACTAACTTTAAAATTTTTCTCTGTATTTTTTAAATTCTCATAATATAGATTTCGTATTGCGGGTTCCATATTACGGAACAATAGTTGATTTGCGGATGACCTGATTCAAAAATATGCTTGGCGACGGCACTTTTGTTTTCTATTTAATCTGAAATGAGCAAAATGTTCCTTAAATCTAGTTTCAATGGGTCTACGTGTTTGTCCTGTATATACTTTAGGACAACTGGAACAAGCTAGAACAAGACTAGAACAACTATTCAAATTAGTTCACTTAAATTACTTAAAAGTGTTTCGAATTATTCCGAGTTAAATGTTTATGAAAGTATATACATGCATAAATCCAAATCAAATTTAATGAATTTAGAATCGGGCCCAATTTCATCTTGTCTATTCAATTTATTTAATAAAAACTATTTTTAAATTAATTTTAATTTTATATATTTATTTATTTTTGGTTATTTTAGATTTCACAAACCAATATGACTTATTGTTGTATAATATGTTGACTTAATTATTTAATAGTGTATCAATCACGATTCGTGACAGAGCTATTTTATTTTATTATATTTTAGTTTTATCTTGAGCTACTGAAGATGGGGGCGTAACCCTTGAAATGTACATCTAGCACATCTAACTTAATGCTTGTTACGGTATTTCGGTGATATTCTATACCATAATATAATAGTTAAAAGGGGTTTATATTTTTAAACGATTTTGTGGATCTATACAGAAATCCCAGCTTTCTATACGCATTTGCAACTAAATTGTTTATTTGTTTTTAAAATGTTAGTTTTTGATCGTATATTACTCCGAGATCTCGTATATGATCAACTTTTTGGATCAAAACATCGTTTATGAAGTATCTGGAATCAAAGCGGTTTTTATTTGTTGTAAAAGTTATATGTTTGCATTTATTCGATTTATAAAAAGATCATTATTTTGACAATATTCAGAAAAATCTATCTAAGTCGTCCTGTAAAAGGCACGAATCAGCTAGCGATGTTATGCTCCGGTAAACTTTTAAATCATCAGCGAATAAAAGTACATTTGAAGTTTTAAAGCAATCACATATATCCACTATGTATATATTGAACAATAGTGGACCCAGATGTGGTCCCTGCGGAACTCCCAATGGGATCATATTGTACTCTGATTCATACCCATGTACCTCGACTGCTTGAGATCTATTCTCTAAATATGATGTCAACCATTCCAACAAACTACAAAGTACACCAACCTCTTAGCAAGCTTCGGTACCAATATATTGTGATTAATTTTGTCAAAGACCTTACTGAAATCGGTGTACACGGAGTCTACTTGTTTTCTTTTATCGAGATTGCTTAAGACGTTTTCAGAATAAAGCATTAAATTTGTTTCAACCAATCTGCCTATATAGAAGCCGTGCGTGCTGTTCTTGTGGAAGTAAATGTTTAATTGCAACAAAGAGCGTATCGTGCACAAGTTTTTCGAATAATTTGCCTATTAAATCTAATTTAAATATTGGTCTGTAATTAATAATTTTAATGTTATCACCACTTTTATAAATCGGGACGATTAATGCTCTTTTCCATTTATCTGGGAAAATACCGGCTAACACAGATTTATTAAATAACACATGGATTGGTTTTGCTAACGATAAAGCAGTATTCTTGAGAAATACCCCAGGGATATCATCAGGGCTTGCACCTTTTTTTCCATCAAGCTTGCACCTTTTTTCATCGCGCTGATAGTACGTCGTCGTATGAAACAGATAATTCGCTTACCATTATACTATTCGCGTCCGGGATATCATGCATAATTGTATATGAAACTTGTACAATTGAGGCGTTAAAGTAATCCGAACATAGTGCTGCGATTCCTCCTTGCCCTTCAGATGCCGTTACGTTATTATACGTCATCCGATTGGGAATAGAACATGTTCTTGTCAAACTTGAAACATATTTCCATAGTTGATTTGGGTTAGATTTAATATCGCTTTCAATTGTATTTGTATAATTACGGTATCAATAGTTATTAAATACTTGGATCTGGCACGAAGATTTGAGAATAATATATCATCTGATTTGTTGCAAAATTGTTTATACTTCTTACGAGTTTTTTTACAGAGATTGTAATACGAGGGCTGTCCAGAAAGTAAGTTCCGTTGTGACGTGTTCCCGCGCAGGCGCTACTGTGGCAATTTCGCGCATGCGTTCCAGTTGCACTGACTCAGTAGGAAGGGATAGACACCATTTTGAGATCGCTTGTTATTGTGTGTGCTGCATGGTGAAACTTTATATGTCGAAGCGAGTTGCAAATCCCGCCACCTGTGAAATGCGATCTGTAATACGTTTTCTCAATGTCAGGAATGTGAATCCTTATGAAATTCATAAGCAAATCTGTGAAGTGTACGGAGAAAAATGCAATGGTACGGAGATGAGTAGGACTGTTCAATGAAGGACTTGAGAATGTGCATGATGAAGGATGAATGTGCATGATGCTGTTACTACGTGGTTTGCATCACAGGCGGGAAGGTTCTATGACAGGGGCATACAAAAACTTGTGCCCCGCTATGACAAATGCCTCAACAATGGTGGAAATTACGCGGAAAAATAGTTTAATGTTTGTAATTCACAATGCAATCGAAAAATTTGTTTATATACGTTTTGTTTGATAGCCAAACGGAACTTACTTTCTGGATAGCCCTCGTATAAGAATATCAACCTGGAAAATTATAATTTTTTTAAATGATTTTATCTACCTTATTTTCAATAATGTTATTTACGTTTATGTAAAATGTATTTACTGCCCCATTTATAGCACAGTTTCGTAAGGTTATATTCAAATCAATAGCCTGTATCGTTTCATTACTTACTTGATAATTAGCGGAATTAAATTTGTAAATTATCTTCCTGGATTTAAAATTTAATAGACTGAAATTTGGTAGTGAAATATATATGTAAAGGGGTGGGTGGTGGCAATCCTCAGATACTAATTAGTAATCGCTACGCACTACGTAGTAGTATTTTCAGCGTAGTAGAATAGTAACAATGCCGAAGAAAATAGGAGCTAATTTGTGTGAGAACTATAGGACCATTAGTCTACTATCACATGCATCGAAGATATTGCTAAAGATTATTTATAGGAGATTAGAAAATAAAGTAGAGGAAAGGCTAGGAGAAGATCAGTTTGGTTTTAGGAAAAACAGAGGGACGAGGGAGGCGATTTTAGCACTAAGAACAGTAGTAGAAAAAAGAATGAGGGTAGGAAAGGTAACTTGCATAGCTTTTGTAGATTTAGAAAAGGCATTTGATAATGTAGATTGGGACATAATGTTTAGAATTTTAAAAGAAACGGGTATAGATTATAAGGATAGGAGAATAATTTTTAATTTATATAAACACCAAACTGCCTTAGTTAGAATTGAGGGGGAAGAAGAGGTAGCAAAAATAGGGAAGGGAGTTCGGCAGGGATGTACACTTTCACCGTTATTATTTAATCTATATATAGAAGATGCAATAAACAAAGTAAAAGAAGAGTATAGTGTAGGTGTGAATGTACAGGGAGAGAAAATATATATGTTGAGATTCGCCGACGATATAGCTATATTGGAAGAAAGCGAAAAGAATTTAGAAAGGGTATTGAATGGTATGCAGGCAGTATTGACTAGGGATTTTAACATGAAAATAAATATAGGTAAAACTAAAGTGATGAGGTGTGACAAAAAGGAATGCAGTAGAAAAATGAGGATCACAATAGGAGATAATAGAATCGAAGAAGTGTCAGATTTTTGTTATTTAGGCAGTAGAATCACAAAAGATAACCGAAGCAAGGTAGATATAAAGTGTAGGATAGCACAGGGTAGGAAGGCATTCGTAGAAAAGGAACAGATTTTAAGATCAAATATTGACTTGGGTATTAGAAAAAGATTACTGAAGGTATATGTTTGGAGTGTAGCACTGTACGGGTATGAGGCGTGGACTATAGGAAAGGAAGAGAAGCGTAGATTACAAGCATTCGAAATGTGGTGTTATAGGAGGATGATGAGGATTGGTTGGGAAGATAAAGTAACAAATGAAGATGTACTAGAGTTAGTAGGGGAGAAGAGAAGTATTTGGAGAGTGTTACAGCGTAGGAGAGACAGATTAGTAGGGCATATCCTTAGGCATGGGGGGATTATGCAATTGATCATAGAAGGTAGAGTGGAGGGAAAGAGAGGGGTAGGTAGGCCTAAATTGGAGTATGTGAGTCAGATAGTTGAACACGTTGAGATGAATAGCTATAGGGAGATGAAGGGATTAGCTCAGGATAGATCGGCATGGCGTGCTGTTTCCAACCAATCTTTAGGATTGCGGACTCTTTAACTAACTAACGCACTACTGAATTTATAACGCTCTCATCATTACATATCAGCAAATCCAAAATATTGTTACTAACATTCTTACTAGGATTAAATTGGAACAAGCCTCCAAAGGACAAGGTGTCGATAAATTCTGATGATTTAGTGGTGCATGAATGTTGGTGAATTATAACATTGGATTTGTGTTTGTTATCCTTCCAGATTATTTGATTTTGGTTAAAATCACTCAATATAATGACCCTGTCCCTTGGATGTGCAGTCATTATACTATTGAGCGTATTGAGAAAACGCACTAAGCTGATGTCAACAAATACACAGCACAAATACAATTTTTTGTTGTCACTTGAAAAAATTGACATCCATGTCTTCTGAGCCTGTCTCGAATGCAACTTGATGATTGATTGCCATACCTGCAAAGGACGATTCCCAGATATCAATTTGGACGCCGCCGCCGTCAGATTTCAAGCACGCTGTGGATTCACGATCTCTGCGATGGACTATAAACTCATTTGGAAATAATTCTGAATTATGTATTTTGTCATTGAGCCAAGTTTCGGTTAAGAAAATGAGGTCTCAATCATTGGCAGATAAGTTATTCTTGAAGATTGATATTTTCGACCGGAGACCCCTTACATTTTGGTAGTAGATAGAGAGATTACTAGCCATGGACGCATAAATCTATAACTTTTATCGCTTTTTATCTGAATACCTAATTCAGTTTACTGAGAATAGTTTCACGCAGAATCAGAATAGGATTACTGGTTTTAGATTTACGCATGAAAATTTAGCCATTCCTTGTCCAAACAAATCTATACATCTTAGTTTTAGCTACCTCTCCATCTTTCTTGTAAAGAATTTTTAAAAATAACGTAAGGTGTTCATTCACAAAAATGTTTTGATTTTTGGTGGCATATCCAAGTTGGGAAGAAGATAATTCTTTCTTCGGTTTCATAGGACCTATTAAGTTATTCCTCGCTTGTCTGGATATAAACTTGACAATTACATTTCTAGGAGAAGGACTCGATGAGTTGTTATGTTGAACCCTATGTACGGCGTCAATGTTTTCCTTTTCAATCTAAGACATCCTAAAACATCACCAATTTTCGGCACAATCTCCATTCAATTTTCGTCCTTTAGCTCGGGTAAACATCGTATTTCGACGTTATTTATTCTCAAATAGGCCTCTAAATCCTCAATCTTGTGCTGTAACTCAGTATTCTCCTTATGAAGTTTATCCATGTCATTGGCACATTTTTGACAATCCTTAATCGACAATCGAACTCGGTGATCGCATCATTGCAAAACTGTACCGACACTTCAATATCATCAAAACGAAGATTAAATTCTTTCAAAATCTCTTTCTTCATTTTATCCAACGCAGCTACCAGGTAAGGGCCTTATTACGCTGTCCTGCAGTGTAGACTGCAGGATTAAAGTCGGTAGACTTTAAAAACTACGATTATACATTAACATGACAAACTATCCTCTTAAAACAGATAAGGACCTTATTACGCTGCGCCGCAGTATAGACTGCAGGATTAAAGACTGTAGACTTTTAAAACAATTATTCCACACTGCGCGTGTGAAATTTTGTCCAGCGTTTTAAAGGTAGTCAGAGTTATACCAAGAGTTAGGAAAAAGATATTAAACGTAGTCAGGAAATAGATATGAAGCGATATGTTTGAAATCATAGAATATGTATAGATTGTTTTATAACTTCGAAGGTGGCATGCGGTGTGTTTCAAGTTTCAACAGCTAATAAAATAGATTGAATTTTCACATTTCGTTTGTTAGGAATATTTTCTGTTCTTTTTTCTTTAATCTCAATTTTTTTGAGAAAAAATGTAGTGTAGTAAAAGTAATTATTGTGTTAACAACTTTTATTGGAAAAAATATACTCTGTATCTGTACATTCAACGATGTAGAAGATGCAGGTACAAACGCAGGGCAAATATCGAAACTTTTACGACAAGTGTGGGAACTCTCCATTATATTATATTTATGTGTAATAAATAACATTTAAAACGAAATTGTTAAATTACTTAAGCAATCTGCAAAGAAATTATTGATTTATATTATAATATTTTGATAAATTGTCGTTATATTTATGTATGTTAATTGTTTGTTATATTTCTTTAATTGCAAATGAATTGTATTAGAATTGTTATATATATATTTTTTTAATCATAGCTTTGTAGCAATTCTTTTAAGTTAAGTTTAGAAATAGTTTCCTCTGGTTTGGCTGTAAATCTTTTAAATATTTTACTGCTATATACTATAATGTGTAAACCATTTTTGTCATAAATTCTTATATATCTCTGGTTGAAATGTATTAATATATTTATTCTTATTGTTTATATACTCCACTGTAATTGATAATTATTTTATTTCTGTTGTTGGGGCTAAATAAATAAATTATAGTCGAAGGTAGGTTTTAGAATTTTATGCAATTTTTTTACAATAGCAATACTACAATAAATCCACTTTTTAGCTGCGTTTAGTATATAGAGAATATTTTTCCGAATTTAAATTCACGAAATTGTATTTATTTTACTCACTATAATACAATTTTCATATAAAACAATTTCTATTGAAACTAATTTTTAGCCATTCCAGAGAACAGATTTATATTCTCTCATTGATTGAAGGGAAAAAACCATTATGAAGCACAAGATACAACTAGGAGATCAAATTTACTAAATCATTTTTTTAGTAAAAAAAAAAAAAAGAATTCTGAAAATTTAAATACTTCCTATCAATTTCGAAACGATGGGCAGCAAAATTTTACAGCGCAGTAGAATAACTGTTTTAAAAGTCTACAGACTTTAAGCCAGCAGTGTACACTGCAGGGCAGCGTAATATCGGCCTTACAGTAAATTAGCGCTAGTAAAAATGGTCCATTACTGAATTCTGTAGAATTTATTTTTAATCTATTTTAGAAATTTTGAGATCTATTACAGTAAAAAAATATCGTTAAAATCTGTTAATATTTATTAAAAGGATACACACAAAACAGAAATATCTTTGAAACCAGTGATTTTTTTGTTACGAAAGGGAAAATATTGTTCGTAAAAAAATAGAAACTTTTTTATGTTCCCCACTTTTAAATGCACTGGCAGAAACTATAAAATTGTAAACATTTGACATGAATCACCAAACACAAATTTGATAGTATTTGTCAAAGCATGTCTCAAGAGGTATTCAATCTATACGAAATTTTGGAAATTTTCAAATTTATCTTTACGAATATTTAGAAAATGTCAAATTAAAAATAATCAAATTTATGAACCTCGTTGCTATTGATTCTAGAGATTAATAATAAAAAGTTAGTTAAAGAGTCCGCAATCCTAAAGATTGGTTGGAAACAGCACGCCATGCCGATCTATCCTGAGCTAATCCCTTCATCTCCCTATAGCTATTCATCTCAACGTCTTCAACTATCTGACTCACATACTCCAATCTAGGCCTACCTACCCCTCTCTTTCCCTCCACTCTACCTTCTATGATCAATTGCATAATCCCCCCATGCCTAAGAATATGCCCTACTAATCTGTCTCCCCTACGCTGTAACACTCTCCAAATACTTCTCTTCTCCCCTACTAATTCTAGTACAGCTTCATTTGTTACTTTATCTTCCCAACCAATCCTCATCATCCTCCTATAACACCACATTTCGAATGTTTGTAATCTACGCTTCTCTTCCTTTCCTATAGCCCACGCCTCACACCCGTACAGTGCTACACTCCAAACATATACCTTCAGTAATCTTTTTCTAATACCCAAGTCAATATTTGATCTTAAAATCTGTTCCTTTTCTACGAATGCCTTCCTACCCTGTGCTATCCTACACTTTATATCTACCTTGCTTCGATTATCTTTTGTGAAAAATAAATAAAAAGTATAAATTTATAATTATTGCAAAATTCAAACAGAACTATTGAAGTTCTGCGCAAATTCTTTCGACAAAACCGGTATTTCTTATTCAATCTGCTGACGACCTAATTATTGTGGAAGATTAAACTATTTGAACAAGTTTATAATAAAATTCAACCATTATTTAAAAATGTGAAGTGGCCGTTCGATTGTTACTAACATTTTGTTATTACAAAACTCATTTAAAGCGCAAACTAACACCGTATATATACTAATTTTACAAAAGCATCATAAGTTAATACTAAATAAACTTGAGGCGTTTGGCGATAGAGTTAACTTGTTTAAGTGGTTCGATTCCTACCTATCTTATGAACATACAACAATTAGTATCAGTTAATAGCTTTAATCTACTCCAGTAAATTCACTATATAACTTTAAAAATAAACGAATTCGCACCGATACCGTCCTGAAAATGTGGCAAGAGAAATTGGTGGTCCAACACAAATATATTAAATAAAAAAAATATCGACATTTCACAACCGAAATAAAAAGCATTAAAATATAAATTAATCTAGTACATTCAACAACACTTACCAATGTCCACATAACATGAGGCTCTACGTGTCAAAGCTTTCAAGTACCCCTCGTCCAGTTTGAGAGCTTGCGTACAATCCGCAATTGCTTCCTGTGTTTTGGTCAGTCTAGAAAGCACTAAAGCTCTGTTGAAATACAACTTCGCGTTCGTTTTATTATTAAGTGGATCGATCGATAAAGCCTAGCAAAAATGAACATATTAGTAATAGTATACAATATCACCCAAATACCGTAACTTAAAGCATTAAGTAGCTAGATGTGCATTTCGAAGGCTATGCCCCCATTTTCATTAGCACAAGATAAAAAGATTGCTATACAATTGTATAGCAATCACGATTCGTGACATTGGTACTTTATTTAGTTTTTATTTTGTGCTACTGAATATGGGAGCATAGCCTTCCAAAATGCGCATCTAGCTACTTAATGCCCTGAGTTACGGTATTTGGGTGATATTCTATAACACCGTAGTAGTAATTTTTAAAATAATATTAGTTAGTTAAAGAGTCCGCAATCCTAAAGATTGGTTGGAAACAGCACGCCATGCCGATCTATCCTGAGCTAATCCCTTCATCTCCCTATAGCTATTCATCTCAACGTCTTCAACTATCTGACTCACATACTCCAATCTAGGCCTACCTACCCCTCTCTTTCCCTCCACTCTACCTTCTATGATCAATTGCATAATCCCCCCATGCCTAAGAATATGCCCTACTAATCTGTCTCTCCTACGTTGTAATACTCTCCAAATACTTCTCTTCTCCCCTACTAACTCTAGTACAGCTTCATTTGTTACTTTATCTTCCCAACCAATCCTCATCATCCTCCTATAACACCACATTTCAAGTGCTTCTAATCTACGCTTCTCTTCCTTTCCTATAGTCCACGCCTCACACCCGTACAGTGCTACACTCCAAACATATACCTTCAGTAATCTTTTTCTAATACCCAAGTCAATATTTGATCTTAAAATCTGTTCTTTTTCTACGAATGCCTTCCTACCCTGTGCTATCCTACACTTTATATCTACCTTGCTTCGATTATCTTTTGTGATTCTACTGCCTAAATAACAAAAATCTGACACTTCTTCGATTCTATTATCTCCTATTGTGATCCTCATTTTTCTACTGCATTCCTTTTTGTCACACCTCATCACTTTAGTTTTACCTATATTTATTTTCATGTTAAAATCCCTAGTCAATACTGCCTGCATACCATTCAATACCCTTTCTAATTTCTTTTCGCTTTCTTCCAATATAGCTATATCGTCGGCGAATCTCAGCATATATATTTTCTCTCCCTGTACATTCACACCTACACTATACTCTTCTTTTACTTTGTTTATTGCATCTTCTATATATAGATTAAATAATAACGGTGAGAGTGTACATCCCTGCCGAACTCCCTTCCCTATTTTTGCTACCTCTTCTTCCCCCTCAATTCTAACTAAGGCAGTTTGGTGTTTATATAAATTAAAAATTATTCTCCTATCCTTATAATCTATACCCGTTTCTTTTAAAATTCTAAACATTATGTCCCAATCTACATTGTCAAATGCCTTTTCTAAGTCTACAAAAGCTATGCAAGTTACCTTTCCTACCCTATTTCTTTTTTCTACTACCGTTTTATTAGTACATTATATTTATTTAAATATTACATAAATATTAGTACATTATATTTATTAATTATTATTTAAACTTGTTAAACATATTTAAACAATAGTATATTGTTTAACATGTGCAAAATATTTGTATTCCGCATGTGGTCTGAATACTAAAGTATTTCTACGTGTAAAATATCACGTGTAAAAACAGTATTTACATGAATTATATTCTATTTATTTCTACTAGGGGGGGGGTATACAGGATGCTTGAAGCTTGGTCACATCTAACGAAATATATTGAATTTTCTTACTTTGTTCATCTGTTCTCCATTCTTCAATACTTGCATGTCTTTTTTTTTTAATGTAGTGTAGGAAAGGTATTTACTATTTCTACAATAACAATGGGCATTTATAGTATACTATTTGATAAGGAGCTATAATGCGAGCGTTTATAGTACGAGCGTAGTTCGTACAATAAACTTGTATTAAAAAAATATCGCTGACAAAACGATGGGCAAAATTTCACAGGACAGTGGAATATCAATTTTAAAAGTGTACAGACTTTAAATCTGCACTGTATACTGCAGGGCAGCGTAATAAAGCCCTAAGGGAAACTTTTTAATAGATAAGAGGAACTTAAAATGGATATAATTCCACTTAAATTAATAAGTGAGACTTAGTATCTAAGTGTCATTGTTGTAAATGGGTCCAATAATTTTACTTTGATGAATTTGATTGGTTCATCAGTGTTAGAGAAAGTAACTTTAGTCACAAACAGGATTAGAGAAAGAAATATCTGTGGCTCTAGTTTCTGACTATAAAAAAGGGACATATTAACGTTGCTCACATCACCACGAAAAGTCATGTTTTTAACGTTTAAAGAAAGAACACGTTATGGGGAACTTTTATTCTTTTGAACGTATTAATGCAATCGTCATGGTTAAAAATTCTTTTATTACGAGCCGTAATAATGAATAACGTGGTTGAAATTTTTAACGCATTCGTTCTATATTCAAGTAAAATTTCGTGTTTAGATTTGCGCCAAGAGAGAGGAAAGTTTCGAATAAATAATTCAAGAAAAATTGGACTCTTAGACAGAAAAAACTCTTACAAATAATAAAAAGCACAAAATGTCATAATTTGAAGATACCTGTGTATAGAGATCATATGCCTTCTGAAACTTGCAATGTTTGTACGCATCGTTGCCATCCTCTTTGGTTTTCTTCAATAATTTAGCGCGTTTGTATGCGTTCATGGCTTGCGCATGGTCAGGAGCGAGGCGCAGAACTTGTGTAAAATGATTAAACGCGCTGTCAATTTGATCCTCGTATAGAAGACACAAACCTCTAACGTATATTGCGTCAGCATTTCCTAAACAGAAAATACGTGAAATATGATTGTATAGAATATCACCCAAATGCCGTAACTGAGAGCATTTAATAGATAGATGCGCATTTCGAAGGCTATGTCCCCATCTTCAGTAGCACAAGATAAAAAGTAAATAAAATACCTGTGTCAATAATAATAATAATAAAGTGTCTTTATTGGGAAATATAAAAATAAAGGAACAAATACAGTCGAATCTAACATATTACAAATCATAACGGCGGCGTTCAGTATTTAAATAAAGAATAATGTATACAAAAAACAAAAAGATAACAAGAGTAATCTACTGTTCTTCCACTTAACCGTGGTAAAATAATTAAAGATAATAAAATAATAAATTAACGCAGTCGTGTTAAGGAATTGATCCATATAGTATAACTTGTTAGATAAACAAAGATAACTATTAGAAACATACTTGGCTGAAGGAGTGTATACAAATATACAATACTTATAGTAGATAAGTGTAAAATTACGGAGTATTTTAAAATAATATTATTAAGGAATATAACGAGAAATAGAGATAGAAAACACGCATTTGAAGCAGCACACATTATTGTTCGTTTAATAAATATAGTTTAAGTTTAAGTTTAAGTTTAAGTTTAAACTGGCACTCCACATTTTTAAAGTATTAGAAGAAATGACTTCTGAAAGCTTGCAGTTTTATGATGAGGTGGTGTAATTGCGACTTTTCTCCTAACATTAATACTGTGATAATCGTGATTGCTATACAATTGTGAATTTTTATTCAACATGACAAGTTTTTCAATCTATGACATATATAATTATAATTCTTGAACAATATAAAATACGACTAATCACGTAAATAAGTAATAATAATACATGGGGTGTAATACTTCCAATAGTCTAGCTAATTTTCTAGGAAATTTCAAAGATTTGGTTGATTTGAATATAAGAAAAATACGTAGAACTATTGAAACTAGATTTAAGGAGCATTTAGCTCATTTCAGATTAAATAGAAAGGATAAAAGAGCTGTAGCTGAACATATTTTTGTTCATTCAGGTCATCCTATTAAAATTAGTTCACTTAAATTGCTTAAATGTGTTTTGAATTATCAATGTTTATCAGCTTTAATAGTAAAGATTGATGGCGATAAAAACAGCATTTGTTTTATTATCTGTTTAAATAGATATTATAAGAATTGCATCAAAAATTGCATACATATCACTTCATACTACGTATAGAATTTATATATCAAAAAATTTACACAATTTGATACCATATATTTTGTTACAATATTTATTATCCTATCACTTGCTTAAACGTACAAAAGGAATCTATATATTTGAAATACAAAGCCTTCGCAAAATCGCTTGTCTACGAGGTCTTCAAAGAAATGTCCAAGTTTCAGTTTTTATTTACTCATTTTTCTATTCTTGTAAAAAAAACTACAATAGCGCAATTCTTGAAGAAAAATTAATATGCCCCGAACACAACGCGGCACGACCGACGTTCACTTAACGTAATAACCAACAAGGTACTTTTGTCATCTTTTACGAAGAGTTTTAAAATTTATTCCAATATGCAAGTGTTGATTCTTTTTTGCCTATTCCTACACATTTATGTATTGGCATTTATAAGAGAAGTTTAATTTTAATTTGAGATACTTTTTTAAAGATTACTTATATAATCCATGTTTGCATTCGTTCTTCTACGAGAAAATATATTCCTAAACATATAAATCGTCAGAAATAAATATAAAAACTCCTTAAATCATTTTTATACTAAATCATATTTTTGTCAAACTCTTGTTATGAAAATGCTAACGATACTGTAATTGAATTACTACCGCTTGAAAAATAGTTTCGTCTCAAGAAATTGGTTCTTTTTAGAACAGTTAGTACTCGTCTCAGATAATAAAACAGAAAATATACCTTTATCGATTTGAAGGACGCCGGTAACCAGTTCCTGCGCTTCCACAAATCTTCCCAACAAAACTAGATTCTCGCTCTTGGTCACTTTATATCGAATGCATGTGGGTGTTTGAGAAAGGCACCGATCCATACAGTATACAATTTTACGGTAGTCTTGTTTCTCCAGCGCTTTAGCCGCTTCCCCTTCATACTGCTTCAGAAACTGTAAGCTGTTTAATTCTGCTTCTATTGCATTGTTGTTTGGTTCCAGCTCTTTTATCTTGAATATATAAAAATGATGACATCCATTAAAAAAAATTATACACGATTACGAGATAAAGGAAAATATTTGTTAAAAAATCGTATTAAAAAAATGTCACTAGTTTTAAATCAATGTCGTAGATTAGTACAACTTACACATTCCAATGTGGGTCTACCTAATTCTATCTTTCCATCTACTCTGTCATCTGTAACTAAATGCATAATTCCCCAATATTAAGAATATGACTTACTAGTCTATCTCTTCTACGCTGTTTCGAAAATGCTTTTCTTTTAATCAAGTAACTCTAGTACGGCTTCATTTGTTACTTTAGCTGCCCAATCAACCAATCCGATCATGCTCCTATAGCACCACATTTCAAATGATTCTATTTTACGCTTCTTTCTTTCCTATAGTCCACGCCTCACAATCGTATAATGCCACACTCTACACTATACCTTCCGTAACTTTTTATCCAATATTTGATATTAAAATTTGCTCCTTTCCTACGAATGCCTTCCTACCCTGTACCATCCTTCATTCTATAACTACCTTACTTCGGTTATCCTTTATAATCCTACTTCCTAAATAACAAAAATCTGACACTTCTTCTATTCTATCATATCCTATTCTAATACTCATCTTTCGCTTGCATTTCTTCTCACACCTCATCACTTTCGTCTTGCCTATATTTATTTTCATGTTATAATCCCTAGTCATTACTTCCTGCATACCATTTAATATCTGTTCTAAATTCTGCCCCCTCTCTTCCAAGATAGCTATATCATCTGCGAACCTCAACATATATATTTCTTCTTGAATTTGCACACCTATAATATAATTCACCTCTATTTTTAATATCACCCAAAAAACTGTAACGCAACTTAAGTATTTATAAGGTATATGCACATTTTGATGATCAACTCCCATCTTCAGTGGCACAACAATAAGATAAATAATATACCTCTGTAAATCACGGGAAATGTTATACATAATATTTTGACACAATTGTATACAATCTTTTATAACTAGCTATATAAATAATGATACTAAATTTTTATTTTTAATACATATATTTGGTCTTGAAAATTATCACTACGGTGTTAAATTATAATATAGAATATCACCCAAATACCATAACAAGCATTAAGTAGCTAGATGTACATTTCAAGCGCTGTGCGCCCATCTTCAGTAGCACAAGATAAAACTAAAGATGGGTATATATATCTTTAGTGCTACTGAAGCTGGGCGCATAGCGCTTGAAATGTACATCTAGCTACTTAATGCTTGTTACGGTATTTGGGTGATATTCTATATTACATATATTTGGATTTACCAATAAACGTACGTTCTTAAAGGTTAATCGGATGGTATTCTAAGTTATAAGATTTAATGCATATCATTTTGACGAAAGCTTTTGTAATATTGCATAAAGACAAAAGATAAATAAATAACCTTTGAATTGTTTTTACAGCATATCATTTATTTACGTGATAGCGTTCTGTTCACATTGCAATTATTTGAAAGAAGTAATGTGCATAGCAACTTTTATTATACAAGATTTTTATATTCAATTCAGTGTCGCATTATCAAACTTGCGGTTGAGCTTCTGAACAAAATAATATTTTTATTCTAGAATATCCTAGATAAAAAGCCACGAAAACATTTATACACATTACGTACAAAAAACATTTCGAAATGAAGGCTCATATTGAAAAACAAACGTAAACTATCAGAAAAGGAATTAATATATCTTACAAATAATTTATTTGATGTGATTGTCAAAATTATTGTTTTGCAAATAAAACTGAAAAAAGGAATAACTAGTTAAAAAGAATATATGGACATAAATCTAATAAAAAAGAATATATGGACATAAATTGTCTTAAATAATTTTTATACTATTTTTATTTGAATTTCTATCTATGATCCTATCTCTCGATGTAACTGTGCAAAATATTTCGCCTATATTATAATATTATATAAAATATTTTTTACTTACTGCATGTTCAGTCTTGACCATCAACAAACATGGCCATATTATAAATCAATAATTTATTATTTTACTCTTTTGAACTGTTGCAATTAAACTTATGTTGTAAACTTATGCAATTTTTACAACATTTTATTTATACAATTTTAATTAATCTACACATTCTGCGAGGCCATCTTTTACTACTTATGACCATGTCTACTAGTTTCTATTATATGACAAGTATGTATAAATTTTCAATCGATATTTCACCACTTAATATTTATATCTATACTATATCTAAATTGTGATTTTGTAGCCCCCTTTGTAGTTTCGGTCCGATGATGGGCTAAGCCCGAAACCGGTCACCAATATAAATTAAAGCATTCGTGTAAGGCTTTATACTCTCACCTTCCTTCATATAAATTATATTCAACACAACAACAAAATATGCATAATAGTTTAAAAGGATAACCGAAGTAAGGTAGATATAAAAAGTAGGATAGCACGTAGGAAGGCGTTCGTAGAAAAGGAGCAAATTTTAAGATCTAATATTGACTTAGGTATTAGAAAAAGATTACGGAAGGCATATGTGTGTGGAGTGTAGCATTGTACAAGTGTGAGGCGTGGGCTATAGGAAAATAAAAGAAACGTTGATTAGAAGCACTTGAAATATGATGCTATAGAAGGATGATGTGGATTGTTTGGGAAGATAGAATAACAAATGAAGCCATACTAGAGTTAGGGGAGAAGAAGAGAAGTATTTGGAGTAGGCTTGGGCAAATGTCGTTCATTTAGGTAAATTATTCAGTATTTACATAAGTGAATAACTCATGAACGATTATTCATTATTCACATATGCATGAATCGTTCGATCAATCGTTATTTTCGTTATATATATATATATATAGCTCAAAGGATATTATATAGATAGACTAGTGGGTCACATTCTTAGACATGGAGGTATCATGCAATTAGTTATAGAAGGTGAAGTACAGGGAAAGCAGGGGATGGGTAGGCCTAGATTGGAGTATGTGTGTCAGATAGTGAAGGACGTGTGTGGGATGAATAGCTACGGAGAGATGAAGGAATTAGCTGAGGAGAGATCGACAGATGGCGTGCTGTTTCCATCCAATCCTTAGGATTGAGGACTATTTAACTAACTAAGAAAAAAAAACTGTTATCTTTAGAAAATTTCCAGTAATACCTATATTAAAACAACATTTAAACCAGTGAACTGGGTTCATTTTTAAATTACGATTTTTTTCTAACCAACTATACTAACATCGAGGAAGAATTGCTACGCAATTATAGTAACAGGATTCCCCACCTTCCCTTCCCGTTCATAAAATCCCTCCATAACTACACTCTGTAATTGGGATATTATATCCCGTTGAGGTAGTTTCCACGAAACAACAAATAAATAAATTACTATTGAATCATCACACACCGAGTGGCCTATGCAGTTAGTTCATTGAGCATCGATAACCAAAGTTAAGCAACGTCCCGCTAGGTGTCAGTGCTTGTATGGTGAGCGTAGCTCAGCGCCACATATCCTCTCTACTACTCGGTACCATTCTTAGTTGGGATACAATTAAGTAAGCCTTAGCGGAATAGCGAACCGCTATAGTAACAGGTTTCCCATCTTTCCTATATGTTCCTATTATCCCTCTATAACTACACTCTGTAATTGGGATATTACTACCTCTCGTTGAGGTAGTTTCCACAAAACAAATGAAACAAATAAATAAATTACTAATGCATTGTGAAAATCGTCACTACCGCGTTAAATAATTGTATAGAATATTACCCAAATACCGTAACACAAAGCATTTATTAGCCCGATGCGTATTTCGGAGGCTATGCCCCCATCTTCAGATATTCTATACTATTATTTAGCATCGTAGTGATAATTAAAAAAAAAAAACTTAATAGAGCTAAATAAAAATTATAAAAATTAATAAAAAACACTTTCATACTTAATAATTAACTTACTTAATTTTTATTTACAATTAATTAATCCATCAACAAATAGATAGATGGAGCATAGCCTCTCATATGCGCCTCTAGCTAATAAATGTTGTTGGGTGATGTTTTATACTATCATATACTACAAGGTATATAAAAGCATTTGTTAACCTCATTTCGACTATTGCCCCTCGAACATGTACTTATTTAATAAAGGATGTATGGCAGGCCCACAGAGGTTACAAAACTGGGGTATGCAAATTATATTGAATATGAATCGATATACATCTAAGCGCTTTATGCTAAGTACTTTTCAATGGTTATGTGTTGCGGATAGAATTGAATTCTTAACTATGATGTTTGTATATAAAATTGTTAATGCTTCTCTACCGATCAGTGGCGGTTCCTTATGCAGGCCTCAGGGCCGCGCGCCCCTCCTGAACGTTGAGCGCAGCACCGTAGATATATAATTGTATTGCGATATTTTATCTCGGCATTTTTTCCCCTAAAAGATAAAGCTTGCGCCGCGATAACAATCAACACAACGTTCGTTGTGGTTCCGTTGCAAGTTACAACAGCGACCGATGCTGTATCTGTCTGTATCTATCGTTCGTGTGGTATAGATATAACGCTAATTTGGTGCCGCTGCGTGTTCAGCGGCACCCAGTCCAAGTTAAATGCATATACACTCATCTCACTCTATTGCATGCAATTGGTGAGAGACCGTATGCCGTATATCTTCTATTTCTTCGGTTCGATCCTTGCTTCATTGTCTAATATATGTCACAGATTCCCAGCGGCTATCCATTGCCAGTACAAGTTAAATACATATATACAGTACATATGCAATGAGATGAGGGTATCATAGAGTGCAAGCGATCGATCTATTGGATGTCGCGCTTCTTTAACGGCTTAGAGAAGTTCAGAGAGAAGAGAGAGTAGTATATTTATATACTGAGAGTATATATATATGTACATAAATTGATATAAAATAGCCAGATTAGACAGTATCATTTGTTCTGTGTATGTACGATATGTACGTATGTACGATATTGACACGTGTTTCTCCAAGAATATATTTAATAGAAATAATTTAATAAAAATGAATAGTGTTAGTTCTTTATTGAAAATAGAGTTTTGTAGACTTTCTGTTGTGGACAAAGTAAAAATTAAAGAATTAGGTAGGCCATTGCCTGATTTAAATTTATCGCAAACTTATGCTAAGAGTGCTCAACACCGGACATTAACGCGACGTTTTACAAGAGACATTTACAAAAAAAAATGATGACACAGATGAAGGACAGATTCTCATATCGTGGCCATCTACGCTGAGTTATTTAACACGAAATCGATGCCAACATTTTCTAAACAATTTCCAGTGAACCTTTTGGAAACCGTGTGTCATGCATATCCATTTTTGAATAAAACCAGATTAAAAACAGAATTAGAAGTCATTTACTCGCGTCCGGATTTCTATCAAATAATTGGAGCCACACATTTTCTTTCATTATTGCTATAAAATAATCTCAGTGAAACTTTCCCGGAAACTCTAAAAATACTTAAAATTATTATAACAACCCCGATGACCACTGCTGAATCTGAGCGTTGTTTTTCAACACTTAAAAGAATCAAGACTTTTTTGCGAAATGCTATGGGTAATGATCGTTTAAAAGCGTTGGTGATGATGTGCATTAATAAAAATGCGGTGCGAGATATTTACAATTTTAACGAAAAAGTTTTGGAAAAATTTATATCAATGAAAGATAGAAGAGTGGAATTCCACTTTCAAGAAATGATTGAATTTAATCATTTTGCATCCATTTTAGGTAAGATTTCTAACCATTGTTATTTTTTTAAGAAGTGCGCCCCCCCAGATTGAAGTGGCACGAGCCGCCACTGCTACCGACTTACCTACCCAATGCAATAACTTTAAATTATGATATTCATCAGGTAATTATGATATTCATACAATAAATAAGAACAAGATTCATATCTATAGATTTAACTCCTCCGCGGCTATGAACACGTTGTTCTTTAAGGGTTTTACAAAGTACAATTCGCTTCCAGATGTCGCATTAAAATCTACCAATTTATATCAATTTCAACTTAATTTGAAGTGTATTATTAATTTCAAACTAAAAAAATATGAGGTATTTTATTTAGTTCTCATCTTGTGCTACTGAAGATGGGGGCATAACCTTCGAAATGTACATCTAGCTACTTAATGCTTTAAGGTACGGTAATTGGGTGATATTCTATACTGTTGATTTCAAAGCTAATATCATATTGTTAGTTAAAGAGTCCGCAATCCTAAAGATTGGTTGGAAACAGCACGCCATGCCGATCTATCCTGAGCTAATCCCTTCATCTCCCTATAGCTATTCATCTCAACGTCTTCAACTATCTGACTCACATACTCCAATCTAGGCCTACCCACCCCTCTCTTTCCCTCCACTCTACCTTCTATGATCAATTGCATAATCCCCCCATGCCTAAGAATATGCCCTACTAATCTGTCTCTCCTACGCTGTAACACTCTCCAGATACTTCTCTTCTCCCCTACTAACTCTAGTACAGCTTCATTTGTTACTTTATCTTCCCAACCAATCCTCATCATCCTCCTATAACACCACATTTCGAATGCTTGTAATCTACGCTTCTCTTCCTTTCCTATAGTCCACGCCTCACACCCGTACAGTGCTACACTCCAAACACATACCTTCAGTAATCTTTTTCTAATACCCAAGTCAATATTTGATCTTAAAATCTGTTCTTTTTCTACGAATGCCTTCCTACCCTGTGCTATCCTACACTATATATCTACCTTGCTTCGATTATCTTTTGTGATTCTACTGCCTAAATAACAAAAATCTGACACTTCTTCGATTCTATTATCTCCTATTGAGATCCTCATTTTTTTACTGCATTCCTTTTTGTCACACCTCATCACTTTAGTTTTACCTATATTTATTTTCATGTTAAAATCCCTAGTCAATACTGCCTGCATACCATTCAATACCCTTTCTAAATTCTTTTCGCTTTCTTCAAATATAGTTATATCGTCGGCGAATCTCAGCATATATATTTTCTCTCCCTGTACATTCACACCTACACTATACTCTTCTTTTACTTTGTTTATTGCATCTTCTATATATAGATTAAATAATAACGGTGAGAGTGTACATCCCTGCCGAACTCCCTTCCCTTCCTATTGTACATACAGGTGATACAGACAATATTGTACTTATTTTTATCATGTATATTAGGTGCAACCTATTTCCCAATAAAGATTACTATTATTATTGAATCGTCACTACAACCAGGGACAGTACTCCGGGCGATTGTGTACCTTGGCAACAGCTGCTTCTGCGGTCATCATGTCACCGAGCGCTATCGCGCACTTCAGCATGCGCACGTACCCCTTTACGAAGACCGTGTCCAGATCGACGGAGCGGCGGGCATCGTTCAGTGCCGCCTGGTAGTTGCACAGCATCATGTAGCAGGCGGCACGGTTCCCGTAATACGCCGCCGTATTCGGACATAGTTCGATAGC
This sequence comes from Leptodirus hochenwartii, assembly GCA_947310635.1. Classification (NCBI taxonomy): domain Eukaryota; kingdom Metazoa; phylum Arthropoda; class Insecta; order Coleoptera; family Leiodidae; genus Leptodirus; species Leptodirus hochenwartii. Next base: position 29,521,980 of record OX371184.1, read on the forward strand.
GGCAGTGTACAAGGGCAACGCGGACTTGTACTGTTTCACCTTGTATAGTTGATTGCCATTCTCTTTCTTCAGTTCTGCCAATCTATATGGGAGAATCGTATATACTGTTTAATACGTAAAATGTAGACGGTGGTTGGTGTGAAATATATAAAATTAAAGCCTTACGCGTTCCCGAACGAGGTATCAATTGTATCAAACATAACTTACATAAAATAAACAGTGAAATAGAAATGTTCGGGACCAGTTTGACAATACTACGCATTAACTAACGTCATAACCTATTTATCTTTCGTAGTGCACTGGAATTCATTTTAAATGCCTAATAATATATAACTCACTCTTCCGGACTCTTCGGCACGATTTCAGGTTGCTCGTTTGTATCACAGACACCCATTGCCTCCACGAAGGGAGCACTTTCGCCGTTATCCGTCTTCATGAACACCATACCTAATTACTGCACTTTGTACGAACGCTGTGTATTTTTTAAGTTGTGTGATTATAGTGGCGCTGAAAACGCAGGTTTTATTTCGAATTTTTTTTGTTTAATTTAAGAATGTCAGGCGCGGTAATTTCTTCGGAAATAATTTCTAGTTAATTTTTTTTTGGGTAGTGTCGATTGTCGAATTGAAAAATAGAAAATGAGGTGAACATGAAGACGAAATTGACAAAGCTATTACAAAGGCGAATGGTGCTGAGCCACACCAATCAGCAAATTCTTAAACAGGGAAGTAACTTTGGGATTCGATGTTGTAATATTCGCTCTTCCTCATAATTAGTTTCGATATTCATACTTGTTTTTAACAATGACAATGTGTATATGACAAAGCAAGTCCAACTAAAAACAGAGGGGAATCACTTAATCCAAATTTCCAGATCAGGGAGTGCTGCACTCTGACGGTGATATATAGATATTGGTTGTATTGCAAGTTTTAATATCTTTCATAAATCGTACTTGTCTGCATTTATTCAGTTGATTCAAACGCCATAGCGATACATACGCTGCTTGCTTTTTCTTTTGTTTTTCATCGTGATAGTTCAGAGACAAAGTTCGGCTGATGAATATAAAATATTTATATTACCAGATTATTTTCAGTCGCCTCAATAAACACATTGTTGTTATATATTACATGATTGCTACAGATTTGAGGAATTAACTTCATTTCATGTATACGACGATTCCCTAATTTAGTACTTACGAATTACAACAATATAGACATTCATATTAAATTTGATTAGATAAATAAATATCCCTCGTATTTTCAAACCGGTCATACTGACTGTCTAATGCTAGGTAAAAAAAATACTATCTTAATAAAATAGAACAAATGTAAAACCTGACATGTATATAAATATTTTTTATTCTAATAAAAAAAATATATATATATATAATTTGAATAGGATGACCTGATTCAAAAATATGCTCGGCGACAGCACTTTTATCTTTTCTATATAATCTGAAATGAGCTAAATGCTCCTTAAATCTAGTTTCAATGGTCTACGTGTTTGTCGTATATATACTTTAGGACAACTAGAACAAGATATTTCGTAAATACCCGATTTTTTATTGAAATCAATCAAATCTTTTGGATTTCCTATAAAATTAACAAGACTATTAGAAGTATTATAGGTTACTTTAAAATTATATTTATTTAAAATACTATCTAAACCACGAGCAATTATAGGATCAAATGTAATTTAACAAATTTTGGAGTTGAATTATTACTTTGTTCCAAACTACTAATATTTCTGATATCTCTTGATCTTTTAAAATTTCTTAATATGTTATTTATAATTTTAGAAGAATAGCCATTTGGTACTGCTATATTCCGGATATATTTATCATTAGATAAAGGAACATTTACTATGCGATTAATTAAAAAATTAAAAGCAGAATATTTATGTTCACAATGATTTGAATCGTTCCGTATCTGTAGCTTTTCTATATATATCAAATTCTAATATATTATTTCTAATGACAAAAACATCTAAGAAAGGTAAGTAACTGATTATTATTTTCGATTGCATAAGTAAATTTAATTGAATGGAATTCAGAATTTAATATTTTAATAAAATCATCAATATTAGATTTTTCAGTATCAAAAAACGCAAAGATGTCATCTAATCCTTACATGTAAGTAGTTTAGTGTGATTCATTCATTTATTTAGAATCTGATGTAGATCAGTGGTTACCGCCCCTTTCGCCATAGTTGTATTAAAAATAGAAATATGTATTTCGGCAACCAAGCTATCTCGATTAGTGTATACAATCGGAGTGGCTAGTTCAAAGTGCCGAAATGCGTATTTATATTAATGTAAGATAGTTGTAGTGAACGGCAACCTCTGATTTATTTCTGCACAACAGATTAAAACAAAACATTATTAGATTGTCATGTGATCTATATAGAAAATTTAATTCTATATAGAAAATTTAATTTTAATTCACTACTAAACTTCTTTTTTTACTTGTGAGAAAAGTTTATATTGTCTTATTAAATTATAAAAGCAAAATACACTGTAAAATTTATTTTCATATAAAAATAACATAAAATATATTGGATCGTTCCGAATATAAACCAATATATAGGTACAAATACGCCTAGAAGTGTCGAATAATCTAAACTTGAAGGTGATCATACACAAATGTTGTTGGCAATTTGTTCATAAAAAAAAGATAAAAATTGAGTTCATTTATTAAATTAACAAGATCGTAATGATCAGGTAGGCTGAAAAGTCCCAGTCCATGACTAATGCACTAGACACCTGCTTGGCTAAATATTTTCGGAAAATAAAAAATGCTTTTGTTAGATATTAATTATAATATAGAATATCACCCAAATACCGTGACAAGCATTAAGTAGCTAGATGTACATTTCGAAGGCTATGCGCCCATCTTCAGTAGCACAATGGTTTTTAAAATAGATATTAGTTAACTAATAATAATTATTAATCCATTTTATATTAATTATTTTATAGTCCATAGAAATCTGTTTACATAATATAATTGCAAAATTAAAAAAATAATTATATTTTTTTGAAATCACTCGTGATATATTAAACCATACATAAATCACTTGAAATATTAAGGTTTGTTCAATTGAAAGTGCGAACGTTCTTCCGATTCACAATAAATCGAGATATAGAGGCACATTGATAAGATAAAAAATATCGTGTATGAAATGAATACAATTTAAAAAGTAATTACATCCAAGTATATTTTTATCGGCTATGCGGTTAGTTTGTGACTCGACAGGTCACACTTCCGGGTGAATATTAAAATAATTAGAGAAGGGGCAAGCGATGCTCGTGGCATCTGTTTAATGCTGCTCATGCTCATATAATCTCTCCTGTATGTGTGCGCATATGATTTGAAAGTATATGCTTGTATGTGAATCGTTCCTGGCAAATATTACACTCATATGGTTTCTCTCCTGTATGTGTGCGAATATGACGTGTAAGGTCATCCTTTTTAGTGAATCGTTTATGGCAGATATTACACTCATATGGTTTATCTCCGGTATGTGTGCGCATATGATTTGAAAGTATATACTTGTTCATTAATCGTTTCTGGCAGATATTACACTCATATGGTATCTCTCCTGTATGTGTGCGCATATGATTTGAAAGTATATTCTTGTATGCGAATCGTTTCTGGCAAATATTACACTCATGTGGTTTCTCCCCTGTATGTGTGCGCATATGATTTGAAAATATATACTTGTTCATTAATCGTTTCTGGCAGATATTACACTCATATGGTACCTCTCCTGTATGTGTGCGCATATGATTTGAAAGTATATATTTGTATGTGAATCGTTCCTGGCAAATATTACACTCATATGATTTCTCTCCTGTATGTGTGCGCATATGATTTGATAGTATATGCTTGCTAGTTAATCTTTTATGGCAGATATTACACTCATATGGTTTCTCTCCCGTATGTATGTGCATATGATTTGAAAGTACATATTTGTATGTGAATCGTTTCCGGCAAATATTACACTCATATGATCTCTCTCCTGTATGTGTGCGCATATGATTTGATAGTGTATGCTTGTTCATTAATCGTTTCTGGCAGATATTACACTCATATGATATCTCTCCTGTATGTGTGCGCATATGATTTGAAAGTATATACTTGTATGTGAATCGTTTCTGGCAAATATTACACTCATATGGTTTCTCTCCTGTATGTGTGCGCATATGATTTGATAGTATATGTTTGCTAGTTAATCTTTTATGGCAGATATTACACTCATATCGTTTCTCTCCTGTGTGTGTGCGCATATGATTTGATAGTGTACGCTTGTTCGATAATCGTTTCTGGCAGATATTACATTCATGCAATTTATTCTTATTATGCATTCTGCGTATATGTAATGAAAGTTCATCTTTTCGAATGAATTGTGTCTGGCATATATCACATTCGTACCTAATCACTTCTACATATTCAGGCATATCTTGGTATAGGTCATGTGTCTCTGGTTCTGTCTTGATGCGAAGCGGTTCGTCTTTGATGTCTATATCTATACTAGCATCACGACGATCAAATGTGCAGAAGGTATGGTCCCCCGGTAAATACACAGAAGCGGAACTAGGAGATAATTTAAGTGGCTTGGGTACATCTGCAGTGCGCGAATCTGTGTCGTGATCCGCAAAAGTATCTGGTTTGTAATCCGGATCATTGTCTAAGTCGATATCGGATTTATGATCCAAATCAGTGTCTTCGTTTTCGGCTGTGCTATCGGACATATTAGAGTTATTTTCTTTACTTTTCACCGTAAAATTATAAGTATGTATTAATGTTAATCAAAAAATATTACAAGTGAAATACTAGTATGACTACACATAACCCTAACTATCAGCGAGAGGGGAATCCGGAATAATTTAGATATTTTAATAGCAGAATCAGTATAAAGACAAAAAACATTACGCTAATTTTAAATATCTGTTAAAATAAATTAATAATAGAGTCTCGGTCACCAATAACAGTTATCAATTTTATAATTCTTTATAGATTACCTTTATACAAACCATACACTAGTTCATTGACGATATATATATTGACATTGCAAGCAATGACGATATAAATATAGACATTGCAAGTCCATATACGAAAACGATCAACTTTAAGCGGTTGATTTTCATGTGGCGACATCTGTCGATATCTTCCTGAAGACTGCGCTAGTATATTGACCAAATACACAGGAACGAAATTTTGACATTTTGCCACTTAGTGTGGCGCCATTGTCTCCCGATAAGCAAAATGTTAATTGGATTCAATATGCGCGTTGCGTCCCCAATCGACTTAAACGAAGCATTCGATTACTGTGCGCGGGAAAATACGAAATGGCCACGGTTAGCTGTTGCGACGTCAACAACATTAAAACAATGAATAAAATGTGTTAAACATTCAACAACGCGTGAGAAATGTATCAAATTGATAAAATTCGGTATGATTAAAACACAATCGGCTTGCAAAGTATGCACCAGTAAGGTATAAGGTAACGAAAATGGAAATATTTACTTGCGAAATGCCTAGTACAATATAAACACAAAATAAATATATGTATAAAATCTACAAGCCGATAACACGTGTTACATTTTCCGATAATCACATATATTGTTCAAATTCAAATTCAAATTATTTATTGCCATAACGTTAGTTTGCTAACATTGAGTCGTCAATACATAGTTCAAATGGTATATATAAAATACATTGCATATGTTGAACTAAACAACAATTACAGAAAAAGAGATTACGGTACACGCAACATTGGTGAACACATGTAAATACAAATACAGAAAAATAATTAACAAACATTTAGCAAAATATACACACGAGTGATGATATGAAACCAGGCGAGAACAGAAGCGTGCGTCAAAAGTTAGAAACTAGTTCACGCTGTAGTATGGAGTTCTGGTAAAGTAATCTTTACAGGCTACTTTAAACCTAGACGTTTGACTAATTGATTTGAGCAAGTTGGGTAACTTATTATAAACAGATATTGCCATATATTTAGTGCCAAGTTCGAACTGACGAGATTTATGGAACGGAAACTTAGCGCACTTGCGTTTCTGGTGTTAAATATAAAAGTGTTATCATATAGGTCGCGATTACAATCAAATGCATCGCGCTTTTGATAAACAAAGCAACTTAGTTGATATAAATATAGCGAGTGGACTGTCATAATGTTTAGATTTATAAAAAGAGGTTTACAATGTTCACGGAAAGCAGCTTTAGAAATAAGCCCAACAATTGTTTTCTGAAGAATAAGAATTCGATAGGTATTTGAACTTGCCCCCCAAAATTGAATACCGTACAGTAGGTGGCTTTGCGCAAACGCATAGTAGTACATAAGTTGAGCTTTTGTTGAAGTAAAAGAACGAATGTTACGGATTGCGAAAGTAGCTTGGTTTAGCTTTTCACAAATCTCATCAATCTGTGCATGCCAGGATAGGCATTCACTCATACTTATTCCCAAGAAATTAGCTAATTCGGACTGAGGAATGAATTGGTCAGATACTTGAATACGAATACTCTCTGAGTAAATATTGTGTTTATTGCTAAAATATAAGACAGTTGTTTTAGAGCTATTCAAGACCAACTTATTATCTTTACACCAAGTAGTCATTTTTGTACATATATTGTTAGCTTTTGTCACCGCCTAGCTTATATCATCATCCACGATTAGGTATCAGGATCCAGGAGTTATCAGCTGCATACTCATAAATACCTGTGTTCGGTAGCAGAAGGTTAAATGGCACATCATTATAGTAGATAAGAAACAGGAGAAGGGCCAACAAAGAACTTTGAGCGGCTCCTTGCTTCAGGGTGCGTAGGCTGGACTTAAATTTCAAGTTGGAAACGCTATTGCTGCTGCTAATTAACTGAACATATTGTGACCTTCCTGATAGGAACGACATTAACCATGATTGAGCTGAATTCAATATACCGTAAGCATTCAGTTTGGATTGCAGAATCTCATGGTTCATAACATCGAAAGCTCTGGAAAGGTCGAAGAAAATCCCAATAACTTTCCTCTTCCTATCCAGAGCATCCACGACTTTACTTAAGCATTCATAAATGTTGTAGATTCGGTTGTAGATTTCCTAGATCTGAAGCAAAATTGTGAGTTAGAAAAAGCTTCTATTTTTCAAAATAATCCACTAATTGAACATATATGCATTTTTCCAATATTTTCGAAAAAAACGGACAGTAACGACACTGGTCTGTAGTTGCTTTTGTTTAGTCTGCTGCCTTTCTTGTGTATTGGTAACACTTTTGCTATTTTCAGAGCATCTGGGAACCTTCAATAAACGAGCAATTAATGATATCTAGTAGTGGTATCGCTATTGTCTCCGCAACCGTTGATAATAGTTCACAGTTTATAGCCACTCGAGTTTTTAATACTCACAGATTTAATAATTGAAACTAATTCAATAAAAGACACAGGTCTGAGAAAAACGAACGACCACAGCGCAAATTTCTGAGGCAGATTGATCTTCGATCGGGAAGCCAAGCTCACTTATTACAATAGGATTATTGCGGTTCGATTGACCGCCTCTCTTAGATTTAAGGATAGACCAAATTGTCCCCGAAGGATTCGCGGATATCAAAATAGATTACTATCATAAGATTTCTTGGTTTGATCCACTTCCAATTTATAGTTTTTAAACAAAATTTTGTACTGATCATTTATAGCGACGTCGTTCGTTGAGTTCCTGAGCCAATTTAATTTTGTTACTTTAGCAGACATGAAAATAAACGGGGTTACCCAAGATTTGTTATTGATATATTTGAAGTGACTGCCGGTTAGTTTCACGGATGCAGGAAAACACTGCTTGAATGTGGCATTAAAAATTCTAGTGAATTCATTGAATTTAGCGTTTGTGCTAGTTTGTGAAACACAATCATTCGAAATGGTATTGACAAGCATTCGCGAAAACAATATTATGTTTCCATTGTTAAACACTCTTGTAACTATGGAATTGGCATTGCTTTCTTTAGAATTCCAGCTTGTTTTCATAAAAATCGCGGAATGGTCTGAAAAAAACGACATTAATCACTTTGGAACTGTAATTATCTGCATGCATATTTGTGAAAATATTATGAATTAGGGTTGGATTATGACCTAAACGAGTCGGTTCATTAATTGAGGAGTGCGCATTAAAGGAAGATAAAATATCAGTTTAGTTTCCGCAAGCATTTAATTCGATAGATTTCACAGTTACAAAACCTACCAATACAAGTAAAGTAAAGTTACTAATATTTTTAGCTCATTATATAATTTGTTCTTTTATTTTTAGGTTAACTCATACAAATGTGGATCATTAATCATGTTTATTATTCGCCTTTTCATTCCACTAATAATCCGTTCAATAAAAAGAAATACTTGATGATCATTTCAATGCGCTCGAGTGCTTGTCATGAAATTCGTATTTTCGGAAGGATGGTACAAATCCTTATTTGAGATTCAAATCTATTTTCTGTGACCTTTGTGTGTATTTTCAAAAAATATTCATGACCTAATGTCTTAAACAAAGATGTAAAAAATATATAAACATCTAAATACTGCGATCTCCTTTATTATTTTAACTCTGGGCGACAGACAACAGCATAGTTTATAAATCGATTTATGAGAGCTTTGATTAATGAATATTATGGGCCATAATTAATGAATATTTTAGGCCATGATCAATGAAATTGATTGAAAACTAATTAATGGATTCCACACCGTCTTTGACTTATTGTCAAAATTATAATTTTTCCCCATATTCTAGCATTTTTTATTTCTGTTCGTAAGCTTGAGGTACTTGTGTTTGAATTTTTCTTGCGGTGAGTGCTATTTATGATCGTCGAGTATATTACATCTTGCCCTTTGAGACACTTGCCTTACACCTTTGATTGTACAAACGGATAGCGTCTGCTCAATTTTTGTGGTAAATGTCTAAAACACACATTATGGTATTTTACGGAAGTTGTTTATGCTTAATACATTTCCTTGTAATAAATTTCATTTTTACATGATCGGTAAAGTTTGATACCTTTATAAATTTCGGTTTCTAACCTCTTATTTATTCGTCCAATGCTTGATCTGAGAAGCTTTTCAGCAAACGTATATTTACGAAGATATTGTGTGTGTGTGTGTATGTGGCACCACTTTTTGTTTAAACTGGTCAAAACAATCAATTCAAAATAGTGCAGATTATATTGTTTCAATTCTCATTTCCGCAAATCATCTGAAAGACAATGTAAGATTATATTGTAAGAATTTCCGCGTGAAAATGGATAAGTAATTAGGGCTTAAATTTCGACTACAAATCAGGGCTACAATTTTAACAAAAAAGTTTTGGAAAAGTTTATATCAATGAAAGATAGAAGTGTGGAATTCACTTTCAAGAAATGATTGAATTTAATCATTTTGCATAAATTTTAGGTAAGATTTCTCTCTATTATGTTATTTTTTAAGAAATGCGCACCCCCGATTGAAATGTCACGAGCCACCACTGAAACAGCGCATGAACCGCTGTGGCTTTTGAATCAACTAAATAATATAATAGATGCATTTAAGCAAAATATCAAATATTTAAACACAACCACAATCTATATATCACCATCAGAGTGCAGCACTTCCTGGCCTATGAAATTTGTGGAAATGTGATTCCCCTCTGATTCTCTCTTTTGATGGAGTAGCAATATACATCGTCATTGATAATGATCGACATCCAATCAATTTTTAACAATATGATAAATTAATAATTGTGTATTATTTAAACATAAGATACATTTTTATTCGTAATAATAGACACAAAACACAACATTTAAAAGTATTGCGATATCATAATCATAGTATTATATTATGTCAAGTCTGTGCTTTTATTGCACTTTACTATTTAAATATATCATTCTGTATGGGTTGCTTTATTTTTAGATGGTGCGATTTATATAAATCATTTTAAAGATGGAAAGAAATCACTTTAAATAATGAAAATCAATACATCGATACAGCTGTATACAATACGATACAATATAACTGATATACCCTCTTATAGAGCATACCTTTATTAACAAAATATAAAAATCTGTGGTATAACATATTTTACTTTTTGTTTAAATAATTTTTGAATAAGGTCTAAAAAGTGTTATTTTTGAAAGACATTATCTTATGATTACAATAGTTATTAGCAAAGTGGAGTATTCTATGTATTAAAGTAGTCTATTGTTTATAACATTTATAAAAATTGAGATGCTAGGGTCTTTATTTAATTATATTTTTATTAATAATTTAACAATGAGCTGTTTTTTGTTCTTATAAAAATCCGAATATCCAAACAAATGTAATTTCTACATAGTTAAACATTGTCATTGCCTTTATTGTTTCTGTTTTGGTCCATTCTTCTACTGTTAAAACTAATTTCTACAGAATTCCACTCTCGCTGATAGTTAGGGTTATGTGTAGTTCACGTCTCACTTACATCTTTTAGAAGCTATGAACATCAATAAGTATTTATTACCTATTGTATTGTGAAAAGTAGATAAATTAACTTCAAATATGCCCGATAGTACAACCGAAAATGAAGACAGTGATTTGGACCATAAATCTGATATCCACTTAGAATATGATCTGGATTACAATCCAGATACGTTAGCGGATTACGACACAGATTCGCGCACTGCAGATGTACCCAAGCCACTTAAATTATCTACTAGTTCCGCTTCTGTGCATTCACCGGAGGACGATAGCTTCTACACATATGATCGTCGTGATGCTAGTGTAGATATAGACATCAAAGACGAACCGCTTCGCATCAAGACAGAATTGCAGACACATGACCTATACAAACATATACCTGATACACATGTGGAAGAGATTGGGTACATATGTGATATATGCTATAAACAACTCATTCAAAAAGATAAGCTTTCAATATATGTGCGTAGAAGCCATAATAAGAATAAATTGTATAGATGTAATATTTGCAACAACAATTGCACCAGTAAGAGCAACTTAACAGAACCTATACGGACTCCTACAGTAGAGAAACCATATGAGTGTAATATCTGCCATAAACGATTCACTATAAAGAGTGGCCTTACATGTCATATACGCACACATACAGGAGAGAGACCATATGAGTGTAATATCTGCCATAAACGATACACTATGCAGATTGGCCTTACATGTCATATGCGCACACATACCGGAGAGAAACCATATGAGTGTAATATATGCCAGAAACGAGTCACTACGAAGAGTGGCCTTAGATGTCATATGCGCACACATACAGGAGAGAGACCATATGGGTGTAATATCTGCCATAAACGATTCACTATGCAGATTGGCCTTACATGTCATATGCGCACACATACCGGAGAGAAACCATATGAGTGTAATATATGCCAGAAACGAGTCACTACGAACAGTGGCCTTACATGTCATATGCGCACACATACAGGAGAGAGACCATATGAGTGTAATATCTGCCATAAACGATTCACTATGCAGATTGGCCTTACATGTCATATGCGCACACATACAGGAGAGAAACCATATGAGTGTAATATATGCCAGAAACGAGTCACTATGAAGAGTGGCCTTACATGTCATATGCGCACACATACAGGCGAGAAACCATACGAGTGTAATATATGCCAGAAACGAGTCCCTACGAAGGGTGGCCTTACATGTCATATGCGCACACATACAGGAGAGAAACCATATGAGTGTAATATCTGCCAGAAAGTATTCGCAAGAAAGAATGACCTTACACGTCATATACGCACACATACATGAAAGAAACCACATGAGTGTAATATATGCCAGGAACTATTCACTATGAAGAGTGACCATACACGTCATATGCGCACACATACAGGAGAGAAACCATGAGTAATATCTGCCAGAAAGGATTCACAAGGAAGTATGGCCTTATACGTCATATGCACACACATACAGGGGAGAAACCATGCCAGTGTAATATCTGCCAGAAAGAATTCGTAAGAAAGCATGTCCTTACATGTCATATGGGCACATATACAGGAGAGAGATCATATAAACATGAGTAGCGTTGAACATGTGCAAGGATGGTCGCTTCTATGTAAGTATATGTAAGTATACTAATGTTATAAGCAACACTCTGTATATTCCAGTTACCTTGCATCTCCCCATTGTACCTAATATACGTTTGAATATCTTTCCAATGCTTTCAACTAATTTCTATTTTCAACTCTATCCTTAACATTCTTAAAACATGTCCTTACTTCAATGTCCACTTTAAACAAATTACGACCCTTTCTTTTCTTTTCTTATTTCTAATTTCTAAAATCCGTTCTATTTATAATTCCTTTCCGTCTGTTCCTTCCAGTCCATCCTACCTAGAATCACGTAATTTTCGTCCCTTATCATCCTTTAAAATCGAATATATTTGCAATTCAATCTCTACGAAATTACAATTTCTCTTCCATTGTCTTTTATTGTAAAATCACACACTCTTACATAAACTCTAACAAGCATGCTAAAACCCTTCGCGATATCAACTATGCTCGACCGCTTAGTAGATTTACTAAGTGGTCTTGCTCGACCACTTAGTAGATTGCACGAAATTTGAACTAAAACTATAGACTTATACATCTGTATACTTATACATCTGTACACTTTCCAAAAAAAAAATCAGAGGGGAGGAAGAGAATTTTAGAAGAAAACGAGAAGAAGCCTTGATGAAACAGGACTTGCCCACTGACTGGCACGAGATCGAATCACGTTCATAAAACTAACTTTTCGAAATTTCCTGAAAGTGAAGTAACGTTATAGTTTCCGAGTTAGAAATTGAAGATCCTTTTATGTATAAGCTGTTGCGAAAAAACGAATAAGTAATAACGACAATGCGTTCGTATCGTCTATTCTTGAAACTCCTTACACAAACCCTTATAAATGAGGCGTTATGGTGTTGGGTGTGCGTGGTAGTGAACTGAGAACGAACACGTGTGGCCATCCCGGAAAATTTCATCGTACCTCCAGGGATCAGCAGTAACAACTAGGGTAATCCTAGAGAGAACAATTACGAAACAACACACCACTATTTGGTAGCAGCGGTACCCGGACGACATGTTGGATAAACAGTGCCAACGATGCCCGAGCTACATCTTGTACGGTTTATCAGTCTATCGGCAATCTGTTCCATTCAACAACTTCATCGGCTACTTCAGAGGCTTCAGACAACACAGAATGCTGAAATTGTAGGTACGACATGAATTTTTGAATTCACGCGAAAAAATCGCACAATTTTCATAATTATCTCAGCTACCTTTAATTACAAATAAAATGGAGCAAGATGGAGTTCACGACACGTTCCCTAAAAGATACTTGAAAAGGGGGAATTTTTAAATATTTTTCTACAAAAAATTGAAAATTCTTTAAATTTCGTACAACCGAAGGAACTAGAGACGTTTCTAAAGATGGCCAAACTTTATAAACTATTTTAGCTATTTTTAATGATTTCGGAAACACTTTAGTTTTTAACGACAAATTGAAAATCAAGCAGAAAGGTTTTAGTAACAAATACTTACAACCTTTCAGCAAATAAGACGGTACGTTATCAACTCCCATAGTTGATAGTTCGTTTGGATTTTAAAGAGTCAATAACACTTAGTACATCAGCTTCGTTTATAGAGTTTATAGCTATATTGCGGTTAAAACGGTTTGGTAGGTTCTCTATTGTCGCAAGATTAATTTGTGGAACATTCACAGAATTTATCCTATACACTGAATTAAAGTATTTCGCAAAACCATGAGAGATCTCGCTTCCAATATTTAGCGTTAGATTATTCTAGATACATTGAGGCCGGAATATCAGAAAAAATATTTTTGGACTTAATGAAATTCCAAAACATTTTTGCATCACTTTTTAAATTTAACTCAACTGTATCCTGATATATTCGAAACGATCGGTTATATATTTTTAATTTTAGAGCGCAATTCATGATATCTATTTAAGTACACATTGTTTTGAACAGATACAGAATACAGAAAAGTACAGATTTTTTGAAAAGCTTTCTAAATTTGTCTAGCATTTATATCCCTGATTATATCAGTAGTGATCCAAGGTGGATTTTTACCAGTTTTGTAATTAATAGGAACGGTCACAAGGAGTATCTTATTAATGATCTCGTAAAATTTATCCATGGCTTCATAACTACTAGTACAATTATCCAATGAACACCATTTTTCATCTGCTAGAAATTTATATAACATATTAAAGTTTGCTCGTTTGAAATTGTATCTCTTTTTTAAAGAATTATTGACTTTGTTCGATTTAATTTAAACTGTAAGTGAACGTTTAAAGTAGGGTGGTGGGAATCCTCATTTACCAAACAAATTCTTTCATAAGTAACGATGCCATTGCTATTGGAAATAACTAAGTCTAATTATTATTGTTATTATTATTGGAAACCATGTTGAATTGTTTACTATCACTTAGATTTATAAAATTATTGAGCTATGAAATTATATTATTCGAGATACCATTTTGATAGAAGTTATTAAGTCCAGTGATATTAAAATCGCCCATGATTACAAAGTTATTATTGGTCATGAAAGGTAGATTTTCCATAGCGTCAAAGAAAGCTTCATATGTAGAGAAATTATTCAGTTTAACGCAAATTAGTTCAATATTAGGATTTTGAATGTTGATAATCACCTCAGACGACACATAATTATTTTTAATTGCAAATAAAACTCCACCAGCACGCTTTTTACCTGTCGGATCAACGTCTCTATCTTTGCGAAATTCATTATAATCTGCGCTAAATAATTCTTTATCATCAACTGCCGCTGACAGCCAAGTTTCAGTTAGCGCAACAGCATCATAGTTACATGCTAATAAATGGTTGTAAAATAAGTTCGTTATCGTATTTAAGCCGCGGGACATTTTGATAGTAGATTTCCATTTTTAACGCAAATATCAAAAATAAAGTAAATAATGTTAATTACAATATACTAAGGTATATATTGCCAATATCTTTTTTCCAATATTTTATTATTATACCAAACGAATTTGAAACCTTCTTCTTTGCTTTTATCCTTAGCAAGTCGAAGACGATTCCTATTGTAGGAGGTGAGATCTGCGTTTATGAAAACTTTTTTGTCAGAATACAAAAGAGCTTTCTTTGCGTACCTCTTTTTCATAAACTCGTCCCTTTTACTCTTTGAGACAAACGACACCAGAATTGGTGGGGGGTTGGTTAGGTTATTGAATGAATGCGTAACACAGATTGTAAATCATTGTCATTTATCAAGATATTGAGACCCGACGCGATTTTTTTCACATTTTACAAATCGTTCATTCTCCGTTCGAAACGATTCTACAATCAATATATAATTGCAAAATTGTGAAAAATTTTATGTATATATCATTAAATAGAAATTGCCCATAACATTGGAGTATGGTCACTTTAACACCTCAGGTTATTAGGTATCTCTAAATAAATGCGTACATACTGGTTTATATCCGTAACTATCTAAATCTATTTTTGTTGCAATTTAGATTATATTTTACTTTTTATAATTTTACGACAATAATGTATTATTATTTTTATATGTATCTACTCTGTTTTTATATATTTATATATATATATACATATATACATACAACTGATGTAAGAATAGTTTTTATAACCACAAAAAATAATGTTAGTTACTAAGTGCAAAATTATTTAATTATGAATTCTGTAATGAACACGGCTATTTTTATTTCGATTTAAGAATAATTGTAAATTAATTACATAATGAAAATGGATTAAATACAAATTTAAAGAACTAATCGAACTTTGCTACCATATTTTAGAATCTCGCCATAATTATCTTAATATAGATAATTTAACAATTTTACATGTATGTTCAAAAATTCATGTATTGAATTTGCTTGAATCGCTAGAAATTCATAAACACCATAAAAACCCTAACTATAATTTACTCAATGACCAATTAGACAAATCTCATCCCCATTATTCTATATTACCCGTAGGTAGATTATTTATATATAAATGTTTTCGCAATTCGTTATTCATTTCTTGATAATATTTAATAAGCGAAACTATTGTCGAATAAATCGTTGTTTTTAATTGTGATTTAAAACATTGTAATTTTATTTCACTTCCCTATTGTGGAATATTACAACATAACGGCAAAATCTATAAACTATTTAAAATGTGAGAATAGTGAGGAAGATATGAAAAGATGTATAGTAGATATGGGCTACAGGAAAATTAAGTCTTATTTAAAACAAAGGCAAAAGACAAGGTCTAAAGCAAAGGTAAAAAAGTAAGTTTCGGTTGGCAACCCCTGAACTGCGCTTACGCAGTTGATCATAGCTCTCTATTATTCGCTTTATTGATTCGCAGTAAGTTCGATAGATATCGCATGAAGGCGGGAAATTGCTTTTACACTGATGTTTTCTCCAATTGTATATCAATCCCGCTGTTTTATTTCGTTTTTATCTTGTGCTTCTGAAGATGGGAGTATAGCCGCCGAAATGCGCATCGAGTTACTAAATACTTCGAGCTACGGTATTTGGGTGATATTCTATACAATTATTGAACACCGTAGTGACGATTTTACAAAACTGACATTCTATGTTCTCTGGTGGGCCTTTTCCGTCGATATCAGAAGTTATTGCACATGTTACGCAGGTTGTCTACTTCCTTGTTTCACTTCATTTCCTTGCAACTCCGCTGGAAATAGTTTACATTGTTGCGATTCGTGAATACTAAATAATATTAGTGAATCGTAGCATACACGAAATGAACATAGTTCTTCAAATCTGCACCAATCATGTAAAATGTGAAAAGTATGTGTAGATTGCCGGCTACTCTGAAAATAATCTGGTTATATAAATAGTTTAGACTCACTAGCCGAACTTCGACTCCGAACTACCACGATGAAAAACGAAAGAAAAGGCAAGCAGCGCTTATACTGTGGCGATCAACTGAATAGACGCAAACCAACAGGATTTATGCTAGATAACAAAGTTTTCAATATAACCACATCTATATACCACCATCAGAGTGCAGCACTTTCTGGTCTATGAAAATTGTGGAGATGTGATTCCTCTCGGATTCTCTTTATTAGATGGGCTTGTAATGTCTATATATACATCGTCATTGATAATGATCGACATCCAATCAATTCGTAACAATATGATAAATTAATAATTGTGTATTATTTAAACATAAGATACATTTTTATTCGTAATAATAGACACAAAACACAACATTTAAAAGTATTGCGATATCATAATCATAGTGTTATATTATGTCAAGTCTGTACTTTTATTGGACTTTACTATTTAAATATATCATTCTGTATGGGTTGCTTTATTTTTAGATGGTGCGATTTATATAAATCATCTTAAAGATGGTAAGAAATCACTTTAAATAATGAAAATCAATACATCGATTTACATTCTAGATAGCTAAATATTGGTATAAAAACAGCAAATGGTATTCTCTCTTATACATAGAAACAATGGAAATGCTATCAAAATATTGATTGTCTTCAAATCATCTTTTTCCTGTCGATGACGCCAATCGCTCTTTCATTGTTTTTGAATTCGATTTCGCAAATAAAGAATTCCTCCATAATAATTAAGTATAAGAATAATAATATAATATAATTAATACTTAACAAGATATTGTTTCCAAATAAGTAACAGCTTCTAGCTTGTTTGGCAGCAAGTATCCTTCGCTATCCATCAAATCCACTTTTGGTAAATCTGACGACAGTGGCGGCGGTCGAGGTAACTGTTTCGGCAACGTGTTCACTTTACCCGTATATATTTGCATATTTCGTAAAAATATTTGCGGAAATCGATCTCTCTCTTCGATATTATAATTTTGTATGGGTTGCTGACCATATGGATTTGATTTTTCCTAAAATAGAACTAACTTCAGCTACGAATTGATGGCGCTAGTTTTTAGTAACTAGCATAAAATAAACAAACATGTTTTGTAGTACAGCTTTCTACGGCTATAGGAAAAGAAGATAGATCTAAAATAGAAGCATTCGAAATGTGGTGCTATAGGAGGATGGTTCTAAAGGGTATGAAAATAATTTGTCGACGTTAAAATTGTCATATTAAATAATTGTATATATACATTTCACTCAAATACCGTAACTCGAAGCATTTCATAGCTATTTATTTTAGGATACCGTTTAAAGCTCCCGTACCTCGGAACCATTCGTCTCTCGGATAATTCCTTCGGTATATGGCTGTGTAAGCGTGTTTGTATTCTTATACAAACGTAAGTATAAGCTTGTGTATTTGAGCACGTGTTTTGAGATTGAACAGCGTTCCAGTTGCTCGAGTTGCGAATTACTTACATTTATTCCAAAAACTTAAATTAATCATCATTTTCAAATCTTTTTTTTTGAGTTATCTATATATAATGAAGGTGGTCGAATAGTTTCCAGTGCAATCAATGCAATATTTTTAATCAAAGATCAAGACTAAATCGTCACTTGAGGAATATACATAAGGTGGATCTAGAACCCCAGACTACAAGGGAGTGTATAAAATGTATTCTGTGCACTTTTGATCAGGTAATTCATTTTTATATCTACATATCTGTGCCAAAATTATTTATACTTCTTTCTAATACCATAGTACAAACGAAAATGCTATTTATTATAGATTATTGCGATGTTTCCTACTTACAACGACTACAATAAACATTTGGAGAATCAAACGATACCGAGTCTATAGACGGCAATCGACGGCTGGAGATGTTTAGAGAGCGTATTAGCAATTTCGTAGATGAGATATAAAAGTTATAGTTATAAAATACGTATTGGCAGATGAAGATTCACTTAATTGTAAATAATATGATAATCTACTTAATATTTATTAATCTTTACCAATGATTACTAACTATTCATAGATTATAAATACAAATATATAACTCTATTCATAAAGTTAGTACTCAATGCCTTCATCATTTTTTCTTTAGTTTTTCAAAGAAGCTGGTTTCATTGGAACTCCAGACGAGGAAGAAACTAAACCAAACAACGAACAAGACGAAAGGAGACTCACAACATTATTTCCTCGAAAAGAAAAGGCGCCTTTGAATTTTATTTTGATTAGAATTGTATTATACCTATTGTTAAAAAGTTAACAAGTATTGTTGTTTTTGTTTTTACAATTTAAGTGCTTATTTTGATTTATTTAAGATTAAAGTTTTTTGCTCGATATATTATGTCTCATATATTTTGCTGCTAACTTTTATTGATGTTTTATATTTATAGTATTTACATTTTAAATACATTTTATATGGTTTTTGTTCAATGAATTGTTTTATTTGACACACATTTGTTATAATATATCCTGAAACGATTATAGTATTTTCATCGTTAATGTTTTATAACGGTATTGTATTATATAAATTTATAAATTGTGTAGTGAAACTAATGCTGAAAAAGTATAAAGGAATATTTTGAATTTGCCGCAGAATATGTATATATATATAACACGAAGTAGTAACCCGATAGTCGAATGGTTCCGAGGTACGGGAGCTTTGAACGGTATCCTATTTATTTTTATTTATTTACTTATTTATTATGTATATACATGAGACATCTACAGGTCAGTAAAAAAATGTAAATCAAAAAAGACGTCCTTTTCAGAAAATAAAAGTCATTATTCTGTGTTGCATAATAAATTAGTATTTTGTTAAATATAAATTAGACAAAATATTCATATAAATTAAACTTGAAAACTATTATTAAATAAGGTATTTAAGGATATTAATATTATCGTAATAATAGTTCAGAATAGATATAAGCCTGTATATTGGAGAATTTGCGTATTGTTTAGTTAGTTAAAGAGTCCGCAATCCTAAAGATTGGTTGGAAACAGCACGCCATGCCGATCTATCCTGAGCTAATCCCTTCATCTCCCTATAGCTATTCATCTCAACGTCTTCAACTATCTGACTCACATACTCCAATCTAGGCCTACCCACCCCTCTCTTTCCCTCCACTCTACCTTCTATGATCAATTGCATAATCCCCCCATGCCTAAGAATATGCCCTACTTATCTGTCTCTCCTACGCTGTAACACTCTCCAGATACTTCTCTTCTCCCCTACTAACTCTAGTACAGCTTCATTTGTTACTTTATCTTCCCAACCAATCCTCATCATCCTCCTATAACACCACATTTCGAATGCTTGTAATCTACGCTTCTCTTCCTTTCCTATAGTCCACGCCTCACACCCGTACAGTGCTACACTCCAAACATATACCTTCAGTAATCTTTTTCTAATACCCAAGTCAATATTTGATCTTAAAATCTGTTCTTTTTCTACGAATGCCTTCCTACCCTGTGCTATCCTACACTATATATCTACCTTGCTTCGATTATCTTTTGTGATTCTACTGCCTAAATAACAAAAATCTGACACTTCTTCGATTCTATTATCTCCTATTGAGATCCTCATTTTTCTACTGCATTCCTTTTTGTCACACCTCATCACTTTAGTTTTACCTATATTTATTTTCATGTTAAAATCCCTAGTCAATCCTGCCTGCATACCATTCAATACCCTTTCTAAATTCTTTTCGCTTTCTTCCAATATAGCTATATCGTCGGCGAATCTCAGCATATATATTTTCTCTCCCTGTACATTCACACCTACACTATACTCTTCTTTTACTTTGTTTATTGCATCTTCTATATATAGATTAAATAATAACGGTGAGAGTGTACATCCCTGCCGAACTCCCTTCCATATTTTTGCTACCTCTTCTTCCCCCTCAATTCTAACTAAGGCAGTTTGGTGTTTATATAAATTAAAAATTATTCTCCTATCCTTATAATCTATACCCGTTTCTTTTAAAATTCTAAACATTATGTCCCAATCTACATTATCAAATGCCTTTTCTAAGTCTACAAAAGCTATGCAAGTTACCTTTCCTACCCTATTTCTTTTTTCTACTACCGTTCTTAGTGCTAGAATCGCCTCTCTCGTCCCTCTGTTTTTCCTAAAACCAAACTGATCTTCTCCTAGCCTTTCCTCTACTTTATTTTCTAATCTCCTATAAATAATCTTTAACAATATCTTCGATGCATGTGATAGTAGACTAATGGTCCTATAGTTCTCACACAAATTAGCTCCTATTTTCTTCGGCATTGTTACTATTCTACTACGCTGAAAATCCTGTGGTACTTCTCCCTTCTCATATATTTTACAAACTAACCTGTATAATCGCTCCTGAATTTTTTCCCCTGCGTGTTTTATTAATTCAGCTGGTATCATATCAATCCCCGCTGCTTTGTTATTCCGTAAATCATTTAATGCTCTATGAAACTCTGACCTAAGTATGCTAGGACCTAAGTCATCCTCATCTATCTGTTCCACACTTTCTAGCTCCTCCATGTCCTGCCTACCTTTATATAAATCTTCAAGATACTCCTTCCATCTTCTAGCTTTTTCCTTATTTTCTGTGAGTTCCTTACCCTGCTTATCACATATAATGTTACCCTTTGGTTTTACTTTAGAAAAATGTGACTTAATTTTCCTGTAGCCCAAATCTACTTTACCTCTTCTCATATCCTCCTCAATATCCTCACAGTTTCCTTTTATCCACTCTTCTTTCGCTAGCTTGCATTTCCTATTAATTAAGTTCCTTAGTTCCTTATATTTTCTGTCCTGCTTCTGTGTTTCCTATTTTAATTTTCCTTCTTGCTTCAATCATTTCCACTATTTCTTCCGTGATCCATTCCCTCCTACCTGCCCTTTTCTTTGTGCCTAATACTTCATTTGCTGCTGTAGTTAACCCATTTCTGATTTCCCTCCATTCGCAATCTATGTCGCTCCTTGATGTTCCATTAGCCATGATTTCTACTTTCTGCTTGTACTTTTCACATACATCAGCTAATTTTAACCTATCGACATCTACTCTGACCTGTTTGGACTTCTGTAATTTCTTGAATTTGACCTCTGAGTCCAGGACTACTAAATTATGGTCACTATCAATATCTGCTCCAGGGTAACTCTTACAATTCTTAATCTGGTTCCTAAACCTCTCTTTAACCAGTATGTAATCTATCTGATACCTCCCTATATCTCCTGGCATTTTCCACGTATATATCCTGCGCTTGTGATTCTGAAAAAGCGTGTTTGCTACCACTAGCTTATTCCTAATACAAAACTCTACCAATCTATCCCCTCTATCATTACGTGTTCCTATTCCATATTCTCCTACTATTGAAACTTCCTTTCCCTTACCTACTACGGCATTCCAATCTCCGGTTACAATTAGATTATCCTGTCCTTTAACGTTTGCTAACCTAGATTCAATCTCCTCATAAATGGATTCTACCTCCTCATCATCGTGACTTGAAGTTGGCATATATACTTGCACTATAACTGTGTCCGTTGGCTTCGTGTCTAATCTAATAGTTATAATTCTATCACTAACTTGGCAATAACTCTTTACTCTACATCCCAACTTTCTATTCATTATAAAACCTACACCGGTATGCCCATTATCTGATGCTGTGGTTATTAATCTATATTCTCCTGACCACGTATCTACTTGATCTTTCCCCCTAACTTCACTAATCCCTACAATATCCAGTTTAAGTCTCTCCATTTCTAATTTCAAATTCTCTAACTTTCCTATCCTATTCATGCTGCGTACATTCCACGCTCCGACTCGTAGAATTCTCGACGAAAACGATTTCTTGCCCGCCCCAGAATCCGAGGGCTTGCCTGCTACCGAAGTAGCCGGTGAGATTCTGAGCCATTGGCTCTACTCACCTGGGGTAATACATTAAAGATAATTGACATTTTCATCTGTAGGCTTGAGAAAGGTACAGTGCTGGTTTCTCCTTGCCTTGCACCGACCAATGAGTGCATATTTTAGCCGTCGCCCCACCGATTCAGCCTAATCCCCTTAATACCGTGGGTTAGCCTGAATCTTTCCTATATACCGGGATCCCTGTATAGGGACCGCTCTATAGGCCAGAGCGTCGTTGCCCATGTATTGCGTATTGTTTAAATTTGCTTAACTTAAATAATTGTTTTTTTTCTATTAATTCTCGATGATATTTAAAGGTAACATTTCCACGAGTTCCAGACAATTTACGAGGCTATTTACTAATTTATATCCTAATCGAATATCAATTTTGATACGGTAAAATAAGGGGAACTGTCTGCAAGACGAGGCAATATTTTCATAAGGAATTTTGGTTTTAAGGTACAAGAATTTAAGGAATTTCCTTTGTATGGTTACGAGTTGATTAATATAAATAGTATACTGAGGATTCTACATAATTGAGCTGTCATTTAAATTGCTCTATGTGCATTTCGAAAGCCCTTCTTTTATGTTGATATGTCGACAGAAGTGTCATGTTGACTTTTGGTTCAATTGTATAGTAATCTGTCTAGTAATTGTTTAGTAATTGTATAAACAGTTACATCACGGTTGGTGAGCGAGGTATTTTATTTTGTTTTTATTTCGTCCTACTCAAGATTAGGGCATAGCCTTCGAAATGTGCATCTAGCTATTAAATGCTTTGCGTTACGGTATTTGCATTTTTTTGCTTATTTATTTTCCTCTCACCTTTTCCAAATGCTCACAAATCTCGTCGAAACGTATACGTTCCTGTGGTTTCGTCTTCCAACACAACTGCATCAGGACGCATATGTGGCTCGGACAATCTTCAGGCGCTAGCAGCATAATGTCGTCTAGGATTAGTTTGACCACTTCCTCATTAGTGTGACCATAGTAAGGCTGGCGACCGTAACTGTATATCTCCCACAGTACGACGCCATAAGACCAAATGTCCGATTCCAGGGTGAAGCGGCCATACTGGATGCTCTCGGGTGACATCCATCGTACCGGTAAAAGACGGGTACCTCCGATCTGATATTGATAATATAATTTATCGATATATATTCGCGTTAGGGCTGTAAGAAATAAATATATGGAAGAGCGGAAATAAGTTGAGCTATAGTTCAGCGGAGGCACGGAACTGCTAAAATGTTAATCAATATTCTGTTTTAATTTTGATTCAAGCAGAAGAAATGAATATGACATCATAATGTGGCATGTATTTTAGCACAAATGGAGCAGATTTTGGATTAGGTACAAAATCATAATAATTTCAAATAGGTATATATAATATAGAATATCACCCAAATACGTAACAAGCATTAAGTGGCTAGATGTAAATTTCAAGGGCTATGCCCCCATCTTCAGTAGCACAAGATAAAAATAAAATAAAAGACCTCTGTCACGAATCGTGATACTATTAAATAACTAAGTCAACATGCCCGAAGTACTTAAAAAATGTTGACTTATTTATCTAATAGTATAACAGTCACAATTCGTGACAGAGGTATTTTATTTAGTTTTATCTTGTGCTACTGAAGATGGGGGCATAGCTACTACATCTAGTAGCTATGCCCCCATCTACATGGTGCACGGTGTACGTATTGATGTACTTGTACTAGGTCCTTAACCCGTCGTCTACTAAAGCGTTCATGAATCACAACGACTCGTAAACGATGCAGTATAGTATACATTACATATACAGTACTAACATTTATTTAGTGATAAAGTGTGTTGGTGAACGGAACGAAATAGGAAACTCGATGCAATAGTTATATGTTGGTATCAGATTTCATTTGGAATAATATAATTAATATATTCGCAAGATTAAATATGTCATGCCATAGCAAATTTTTGCAATAATGCAAAAATAAACCTCTAAATCTTACAGTTCTTCTATTTCATACTGAGTGCAATGCAATCACTTAATATCAAATCAAAGCTTTGAAGTTTGAACAGAGAAGATTCGGAATAGAAAATATAAATTATAACGCCAATCAAAATGATTCTATTTAGTTCATTTTATTATAGTTTGTACATTTAATTTTCAAGTGTTAGTAAAATAGTAAACATTTTCATCAGTAACAACCAATAAGTAGTTTAGTACTTCATATAAATAATCGTGAGTACCTAGAGAAGATTATATTTCCTTATATATATATATTTTGTATAAATTATAAACATTGTTGTTTTTTCTTCCTTATTCTTAATTCAAAATAAGTATTGAAATATTTCCATTTATTTATATTTTACTATTTAATATTTTTATATTGAGAAAAAACGGGATTATTTTCAGTATGTGCATGTATTTCATATAGGTTGTGAACTAGTTCATTTTAAAGAGAAGTTAGTAGTTCACGACCTATATTCACGAACTAGGTCCTTAAAGTGACCTACAGTTTGCCGTCGCTACTTGTTACGGTATGTGGGTGAAATTCTATATTATAAGGTATATATACTTTAGACAGGTATATATACTAAATACTATAAATAGTTTTCCATATGGTTGCAGATCTTTGATATAATTTTATAATTATTTATTCTGTCTTTGTTTTGAACAACTTAAAAAAAATATATATATCTTGAATGTTCATATATTTCTTTGACAAATTTGAAATTACACATTAAGTGTAAACCTAAAATAATTTAAATCGAAATAAAGTAATAAATTCATGTACATAGATCCATCATGAGCATAGCTTTTGTTATTTTTATTCATAGATGTCTTGTGCGCTATTTTTTAGAATAAGATGAAAAATACCGCCAATATATAATACAAAAACAAGAGTTATGCGAAACCATATCTTTGTTAGCGTTGTCATTTTTTCATGCGCAACATAATGAATTTTTTTAAGTTGCTCGAAACATAATTGAGATATGTTTCAAACTTTTATTTGACTTTTGATTAAATCGCTCTCGAACCATCCTTCAAATTGAGAATTTTATTCTATGACTTCTCGGCTTATTAAGCGTTACAATTTCGTTTGGTTGCACTTTAACTTATAAGTTGCATCAGGATGATATTGGCAAATAACTAGCAAAGAAGTGTAGTTGTGGATTGTGATTATAAATCAAATGGGTGTGAGAGGCGGTGGCGGCCAGAATGTACAGTACAACAAGAAAACAAAAGTAAAAAAATGTTTCCAGGATCATCTCTGTAGTATGAATTAAATTTAGAGTTCACGGAAATTCGCACGGTTTAATTACAAAACTTGTATATTTTTAGCAACGTTTCGATTATTTATTGTAATCTTCATCGGGCTAGAACATACTTGTGACATTTTAAATCTTCGTAAACATCAAACAATTTGATGATCAATCAATAATTGTCAATCGGAAAATATAATCCATTATAAGTTAAATGAAGGAAGATATTTTGGTATGATTACAGCATAAATTACATTGGGCCTACCCAAATCCATAATGGGATAATAAAATTTATAACAATCAATCAAATAAAAATTATTAGCAAATCACATTATAATCATAATCACATATTTCTAATTTTAAAAATTATCACTACGGTGTTAAATTATAATATAGGATATCATCCAAATACCGTAACAAGCATTAAGTAGCTATAAGTACATTTCAAGCGCTATGCGCCCAAATAGTATATCAATCACGATTAGTGACAGAGGTATTTTATTTAGTTTTTATCTTGTGCTACTGAAGATGGGGGCACAGCCCTTGAAATGTACATCTAGCTACTTAATGCTTGTTACGGTATTTGGGTGATATTCTATATTACATATTTCTAACTTTAAACGGTCGAATTCCCGTGAACTAAAAAAAATCGAAAGTACACAATTTCATAATATAAAATGATAGTATCTGGGTTAATTAAGAATGAATTGTTCCTAATGGTCAGCTACAGTAGCCACATGAAACTTGATAATTTTCATTTGGTTTAATGTTATTCTTAAACTTGAAAACTGTTACATTGAAGCTTTATTAAAAAATAAAATATTTTTATAAAAAATATAATTCTGTGCGGTAACGGTTAATATATTCTAATTACTTACTTTATAGTAATCGCACGTGTACACGTCCCTACTCATGCCGAAATCTGCAATCTTGACGACAGGACCGGCCTTTACGAGGCAATTACGGCAAGCCAGGTCACGGTGTACGAACCGTTGCCCAGCTAGGTACCGCATGCCACTCGCGATCTGCCACCCAATCGATAACAGATCCCCTGCGCCAAGTACAGGCTTGTTACATCCGGAATCCTCCGAGCTGTTGCTGTAACGCTTCTGTTGCGCGCGCAAAACTTCTGTCAAGTCACCATGTGGCATGTACTCAAATACCATCATCGGCGTGCCGGTCGCTTCTATAATTGCAAGAATATCTTTCATCGTATTGTCAAATATTGTTATTGATAAGCAGCATCCAGAAAATAATATTGTTTAAAAAATGCTTATATGCTTATTTTGTATATAATATAGATGTATAAATGAAGAAAAACCTATAAAGTTTTCATTACATTTTTATATTTATTACCACAGTGCTTGTAAATTTGTTTGATACCAAGTAAATATTAAAATGGGAATGTTGAAGACATATGGGTAAAACAAAAAGAAATTAATAGAAACAACAAATATAAGTTTAGGGTAATATAGAGTATCAACCAAATGCCGTAACAAGCATTAAGTAGCTAGATGTACATTTCAAGTATATTGATATATTGATAGTATATCAATCACGATTCGTGACAGAAGTATTTTATTTAGTTTTATCTTGTGCTACTGAAGATGGGGGCATAGCCTTCGAAATGTACATCTAGCTACTAAATGCTTGTTACGGTATTTGGGTGATATTCTATCTTATAATTTAACACTGTAGTGATAATTTTTAAAATAAGTTTAGGGTGTTCAAAATGTTGCCTTTGAATCAAATTCATTATATAAAAAAATCGCTAGGCGAAAATCTTTTTGAACATAATCACATGACATGATTTTTAATATGCAGCTTGAATATTGTTTAGGAATTTTATTAAAATGAAAGGCTTGTAATTTCACTATAAAAATAGGATTCATCACATATATATCACTTACCTCTCAAAGCAACACCTAATAGTGATAAGATATTTGAATGTTTGAATGTACTCATTATCTCTACTTCCCGCAAAAAATCCTCTTCCGCTTCGGCAGACGCAGATTCCTTTAACACCTTGATAGCAACAATATCTGGAGCATTGTTTGTATCCGCGTATAGCTCTCCTAGAATTCAATTATTTTAGAATGTAAATTTGTCAGTGTTAAATAGTTAAAATGTTAAATAATTGTACAGAATATCACCCAAATACCTTAATTCAAAAAATTTAATAGCTAGATGCGCATTTCTAAATCTATGCCCCCGTCTTCAGTAGCACAAGATAAAAAGTAAATAAAAATCTCTGTCACTAACCGCGATTGCTATAGAAATGTATTCGTGAATTACTTATTTATTCTTATGGTACTGAAGATAGGGTCACAGCCTTCGAAATGTGCATCTAGCTATTAAATGCTTTAAGTTACGATATTTGGGTGATATTCTATACAATCGTTTAACACCGTAGTGACGAATTTATAAATAGTTGACATTTTGTTTGTTTTTAACAAAGGAGGAAACATCTGCAATCGATTATAGAAAGTAATCGATTCTAGTTTTATAATAATAACATAACTCTCATATCAAAATTGATTGGATGTAGAATCAATATTTGATTAAACTTTGTGTACGTTGAGATTCTCATTATGTAAAAGAACATGGATTACAAGTTGAAAATAGAATTCGTAGACGATTAACTGTAATGCTAGTACACTTGATGCTTTCATAAATATTGGATATTATATATAAAATATTTATTTTTTTATATTGCGATGCTTATTTCTATTTATTTCTATTACTAATTTTTCTTTTATATTCTATCTGGAGCACCTTGGTGCTAACATATTGATAACGGACATTAGGAGTATAATTTAGCAGTTACGATCTCGCAGAGGAAATTTAAGAAACATAATATATAGAAACATAAACAAGTTAAATTAGATGTTGATAGATTAAAATCAGAAGATTTAAGCGAAAAGTATAAGAAAGTAGAAATCATAGCTGGTGGAGCATCTAAACAGGACATATAACATTATTAAGTTGATAGTGCAGTACATGATTTAAAGAATGACAAAGCAGCAGGAGTAGATTTGATACCAGCAGAATTTACAAAACACGCAGGGGAATCGATTATGCAGAATCGATTATACAGGCCAGTTTGTAAATTGTATGAGGAGAGAGAAGTACCACAGGATTTTCAATGCATTAGAATAGTGACAATGCCGAATAAGGTAGGAGCTAATTTGTGTGAGAACTATAGGACCATTAGCCAGCCTACTATCGCATGTATCGAAGATATTATTAAGGATTATTTATAGAAGATTAGAAAAGATAGTGGAAGAAAAGCTAGGGGAAGATCAGTTTGGTTTTAGGAAGAACGGAGGGACGAGGAAGGCTATTTTAATGCTAAATAAAACAATAGAATAAAGAATGAGAGTAGAAAAAGCAACATACATAGAATTCATTGATTTAGAAAAGGCTTTTGGTAATGTAGATTGGGACTGATGCCCCAATGTTTAGAATCTTAGAATCTTAAAAGAAACGGGAATAGATTATAGGGATAGGAGAATTATTTTTAATCTATACAAACATCAACTGGCATTAGATAGAATTGAGGGGGAAGAAGAGGTAGTAAGAATAGGAAAGGGAGTTAGGCAGGGGTGTACACTTTCGCCTTTATTATTTAATCTATATGTAGAAGATGCAATAAACAAAGTAAAAGAAGAGTATAGTGTAGGTGTGAATGTACAGGGAGAGAAAATATATATGTTGAGATTCGCCGACGATATAGCTATATTGGAAGAAAGCGAAAAGAATTTAGAAAGGGTATTGAATGGTATGCAGGCAGTATTGACTAGGGATTTTAACATGAAAATAAATATAGGTAAAACTAAAGTGATGAGGTGTGACAAAAAGGAATGCAGTAGAAAAATGAGGATCTCAATAGGAGATAATAGAATCGAAGAAGTGTCAGATTTTTGTTATTTAGGCAGTAGAATCACAAAAGATAATCGAAGCAAGGTAGATATAAAGTGTAGGAAAGCACAGGGTAGGAAGGCATTCGTAGAAAAGGAACAGATTTTAAGATCAAATATTGACTTGGGTATTAGAAAAAGATTACTGAAGGTATATGTTTGGAGTGTAGCACTGTACGGGTGTGAGGCGTGGACTATAGGAAAGGAAGAGAAGCGTAGATTACAAGCATTCGAAATGTGGTGTTATAGGAGGATGATGAGGATTGGTTGGGAAGATAAAGTAATAAATGAAGCTGTACTAGAGTTAGTAGGGGAGAAGAGAAGTATCTGGAGAGTGTTACAGCGTAGGAGAGACAGATTAGTAGGGCATATTCTTAGGCATGGGGGGATTATGCAATTGATCATAGAAGGTAGAGTGGAGGGAAAGAGAGGGGTAGGTAGGCCTAGATTGGAGTATGTGAGTCAGATAGTTGAAGACGTTGAGATGAATAGCTATAGGGAGATGAAGGGATTAGCTCAGGATAGATCGGCATGGCGTGCTGTTTCCAACCAATCTTTAGGATTGCGGACTCTTTAACTAATATAAAGAAATATAATCTTCTCTAGGTACTCACGATTATTTATATGAAGTACTAAACTACTTATTGATAGTTACTGATGAAAATGTTTACTACTTTACTAACACTTGAAAATTAAATGTACAAACTATAATAAAATGAACTAAATAGAATCATTTTGATTGGCGTTATAATTTATATTTTCTATTCCGAATCTTCTCTGTTCAAACTTCAAAGCTTTGATTTGATATTAAGTGATTGCATTGCACTCAGTATGAAATAGAAGAACTGTAAGATTTAGAGGTTTATTTTTGCATTATTACAAAAATTTGCTATGGCATGACATATATAAGAACATATTTAATCTTGCGAATATATTAATTCAACCAACAACACACTTTATCACTAAATAAATGTTAGTACTGTATATGTAATGTATACTATACTGCATCGTTTACGAGTCGTTGTGATTCATGAACGGTTTAGTAGACGACGGGTCCAGGACCTAGTACAAGTACATCAATACGTACACCGTGCACCATATAGTTGATAGTTCACGAACTAGGTCATAGTGACCTATAGGTCGTTGCAAAACATCGTCACAGTACGCCCGTCATTTGATTGAACCGTTCAGAGTGAACGGTTCGCGAGAGAACTACACATCGCTATTACGCATGTACTATTTTGCACATGTAGAATCTATCATAAGTTATGGAATCATCTGTTGGGGTCAGGCCACGGATTGGCGAAGAGTATTCAGAATGCAGACCAGAGCCATACGTTACATTGAAAGAGTACCATATAGAACACATTGTCGGCCAATATTCAAAAAACGTAATATTCTACCATTCCCCTGCCTATATCTGTTAAATTCATTGTTATGTGTAAAAACGAATATGAATTCATTTAAAACACTCATCCCCATCCTATCATATGCCGCACCAGCCTGGATTAACACATCAAAACATAATATGGACATGCTCCAACTAATACAAAACAAATTCCTTAGACTAGCCACCACACTACCCATGTACACGAGCATCAAAACACTTCACGAACAGGCAGCAATGACATACCTACAAACACAACTAAACAAAACAAACCTAAAGTTCTACAAAAACATCAAACTCATCAACAACCCAACACTCGAAAGACTAACAAAAGAAACCGCATCACACAAATGAAAGACCAACAAACAAACGCTACAATCTCTAACATAACAGCCATGTAATTACAAATATTAAAAACCCACTAACTAACTAAAACGTCAAGAATACAGATTCACGCCAAGACCACACTATTAAAAATAAACAAAACACCAGAGAAAGAAACAGACGTTTGACACTCCACACACAGGCCTAACAAGCCACCACATACAAGACGCATTAAAACACTAGGAGATAACCATCAACTAAATACTAGGAATGCAAGCATATTGGAATAATCACGGTATAGGTTATCCTTTTACGAAAAGTGCCCAAATTACGCAGGAATTCATGCATTTAATCGATTACCAGCAAATATAACAAATCTAACTAGAAAATTGTCCAAATCAGCAATAAGAATAATGCTAATGAATCACTGTTTTTGCCCAGGAATATTGTGTTCGTCCCATATTATTATTCTAATTTATATACATGTGTTAAATTCTAGATTTCTACATATTTTTCTGTTTTCCTTCTTTCTTTTTTAAATAACTGGTTTTTTTTAAATCAAATTAAAAATTGTAATGTAAGAAAATGCAACTGTAAACCTGTAACTATTTAAGTACTGCTTTATTTATATTATTTAAATTTACTTAATTTATAATTTATATTTTAAAAATTATCACTACGGTGTTAAATATTAATATAGAATTAAAATATCACCCAAATACCGTAACAAGCATTAAGTAGCTAGATGTACATTTCAAGGGCTATGCCCCCATCTTCAGTAGCACAAGATAAACACTAAATAAAATACCTCTGTCACGAATCGTGATTGATATACAAATATATATATATATTTAGAAATATAAATATATTTCACAAATCAATATTTTCGTTAATTGTTATTATTTTACGTCAATTTTACGAAAATATTGGTTTGTGAAATCTAAAATAACCAAAAATAAATACATAAACAAAATGAAATAAATTTTAAAATAGTTCTTACTAAATAAATTAAATAGACAAGAGAAAATTGGGCCTGAATCTAAGTTCATTAAATTTAATTTAGATTTATGCATGTATATACTTTCTTAAGCATTTATAACTCGGAATAATTCAAAATACTTTTAAGTAATTTAAGTGAACTAATTTGAATAGGATGGCCTGATTCAAAAATATGTTCGGCGACAGCACTTTTATCTTTTCTATTTAATCTGATTAAATAAGTTCCTAAAATCTAGTTTCAATTGGTCTACATGTTTGTCCTATATATATTTTAGTACAACTAGAACAAGATATTTAGTAAATACCCGATTTTTTATTGAAATCAATCAAATCTTTTGGATTGCCTAAAAATTTAGCAAGACATTCTATACTACCTTATACTCGTATATCATTACTTAATATGTAAATTACTTGCCCCATATCATTATAAATGATCTACGGGATTAAATATAAAAAAAAAAATAAAGTATTTAATACAATTCACTAACATATTATCTTGCCGGTATTCGCGACATAGTTGAAAAGGTACCTAACAATGAGAAAGAACTACTAAGCACTATTAAGCTTTGCTAGTTCAACACTATCATGTTACCAAGACTGGTCTGGTCAGTTTCGCTGCTCAAGAATGCTTGCCCACATACAAATAGATACACACACATACATCCAACATTGAGTCCTACTTAAAAGTGCACAAACGCTTGCTCAACATAAAAATTAATAAATAAATAATCTTTAAAAGATGTTTAAAAATATGCGGCATAATGTACTAAACAGTTCATCAAAGGTTTTGTCGTCGAGACAACATTCGGTGTATGTAGAAATTCCGCAATCTAAAGGCCTCCCGTTTTTCGGTACCACTTTGTCGTTACTTGCCGCGGGCGGTGCGCCAAAATTACACCGATACATCGATGCCAGACACAAGCAGCTCGGTCCTATATTTAGAGAAAAAATCGGGCCGGTGTCTGCCGTATTCATATCGGATGCGGATATGATGCGATCAGTCTTTGCGCAGGAGGGTAAATACCCTGTGCATCTGCTACCCGAATCTTGGGTCGTGTACAATCGACTTTACGGATGCTCGCGCGGTCTCTTCTTCATGGATGGCGTTGAATGGCATTATCATAGAAAAGCATTGATGAAATTAAGTTACGCCAAGAACTCGGATTTTGTGAACAAATCGTGTAGTGTAGTTGCGAAGAATATGATAAAAAAGTGGAAAAAGAGTGGCGATAAAATAAGTAACTTAGAAGATAACCTTTATCGATGGTCGATAGATACTTTAATTGCAGGTCTAATTGGACACGAAGAATATGTTAAAGATGTGGGTAAATTCGACACGCTATTAGATCATTTAGCAGCAATTATTATACGGATTTTTAAGTACACCTCGCAATTGTCATTGCTACCAGCAAACCTCGTCGCTACCTATAATTTGCCAATATGGAAAAAATTTGCGCTTACTGTAGATGATGCCTTAGTCACCGCAAATGAACTTGTGGAAGAACTTTTAATGGGCAGTTTGAACAAAGATCATTTACTCGCTAAAATGATGGCGGACAAAATGATAAATTCAGATATCACCCGAATTGTGGTGGATATGATATTAGCAGCAGGTGATACGACGGCATACACGATGCAATGGCTTTTATATTCTGTGGCAGGTCGACATGATTTACAAAAAAGACTTCTCCAAGCCGATGGAGAATTATTAGCTAAAAATATCATCAAAGAGACGTTACGAATGTATCCAGTAGCTCCATTCTTAACCAGAATTCTGCCAAACGAATGTACTCTAAGTGGTTACGTAATTCCAGCGAAAGAACTGATTATTATGTCAATATTTACAAGCGGTACGAGTTCCAAATATTTTTCCAATCCTGAAAAGTTTGAACCGGATAGATGGGTACGTAGGGGTGATAATACGATTGTAGAACAAACGGGAATGAAACAGGCGAGTTTACCGTTTGCTATGGGCGCCAGGTCTTGTATTGGGCGCCGTTTGGCAGAAGCTCAACTTTCTACTCTGCTTCTTCAAATGGTGCGTTTGTATCGATTAGAACTATTGAACGCTGATGATGTTGAGATCATTTTGAAGATGATTGCAGTTCCATCGAAGCCAATCCGAATAAATCTTATACCAAGGTGATTCGTTGAATATTATTTAGGAAAATGAATTGCTAAATTAGATGCTATATATAATCTATATTTTATTAATTAATGATTTAAAAATATACGTCGTTTTTCATACGATTTCCATTTATACTTTATAGTTTTAATGATTATAATTTAAAAAATTGCTTCTCGATGTTTTATATGATCCAACCAATTTTTAACAAGACACGACCCTATGTCCTTATAATGGGGTAATCGTAGTAATGAAAATTAATTAGATAAAGACTATATTTATTCAAAACAACTGATGATATCTCGATAAATGTAAGAATTTAGGCTTTAATATCTTGCAATTTGGCCAGAACAATTTTCTTAGAATTCTACATTTTTAAACATGAAAAACGAAAAATGGCAACACGAATCTAGTGCATGTCATATTTTTATATTATTCTATTTATCCTTTATAATCCTATTGAAAATGCAGTTGTGCATCGTCATTAGGGTCAATCAAAATAGCTACTTGGAAGTCGTTAAAAAAGTATATGCGCACATATCACCAAACTACTATTGAAATTGGAATATTAGATGATTTTCTGCAATGACATTTTTTGACAATTTTGACATTTCTAACAATTTAGATATATTTAATACATACAAAAAAAATGAGTTTTTTGAAACTGCCATGATTTTCTCGCTTTCTTTTTTCTTTTATGATGTTATTATAAGTAATATAGAAACATAAGGATCCAATTTTTTGTCGAATAAATATTTTTTTGATATTGCGAAACTAGAGTTTATTTAGAAATATATTTATGCTGTAAAAAACGTTGATCTACGGCGTATTTTAAGAAAATGAATGCACAAATAAAACAACCAATTCTCTAAAATAATAATAAGATACTACCAGTCTTTCATTTATCCACAAAGTTCCTCATTTGTCTACGATATTTAATGTACGTGTCAAAGTGCCTCTAAATTGAACTTTAAATTGTTCTTGCCGAATAAAATACATTCTTCAACACGGCATTCAATTTCACCCGGTAATTTTTTTAGTTCAAATCGCTCAAATTCAATATTTAGTTCGCTTACAAAATTACCAAATTGCAAGAAAACGCGTTCTCATAAATAGAACAGCTGTGATTGGCTAGATGCATTTTTTCCGTATTAAAATTAAAGGAATGTCAATAACGAAAATAAAAACGAAATTTAAAGGTTATGTTTCTATGATCTCTTTCTTCACAGTTCAAAAAATTGAACCGCATTGAAGTTAGATCCAGATTCACCGCAAGTATTAAGGTTCTTTTACAAGTACTCAAATCCGAAATATTATCCGTACATAATGGGGTAGAGTATTTATGACTAAATTAATTTTATTCGTTGTCTATCTTAAATGTACTTGTACAACTTTAAACAGCTGCGGTAAATCGATGCACTTTGAATAAAAATCATTTAAAAAAAACCCTAATAAAACTAAACTATATAAAAAGTATTAGTATAAAGAAAGTATTATAAAAACTATATATTTTTCATTATATATTAGTATTGGGTGTGGTCGTTGAGAATGCAGGATGTGAGAGTGTATGGCTATGAGAGTGCATAGCTATGAGAGTGCAAACTCATGTCTAAAGCGACTACGAGAGTGCAGGCTATCACAGTGCATGGCGTTTGGTATGCATGGCTATTGGAGTGCATGGTTCTCAGAGTGCATTGCTGGTAATAGAAGACACGGCATCGCTGTCTTGGACTGTATATTTGTTATTTCTGATAACTGAGTAACTACACGAATCTGTAAAAGTAGTGGCCACATACAACGTTGCCAATACATACATTTAATGTGTAGTTTTAAGCGCTGCTCTCTGAGAACCATGCACTCCATGCAGAACAATTGCTATGCTCTTGATAGTCTACAATCTCGTAGCCTGCACTCATTAGTAGCATTATACATATTGCACTGTATGCTATAATGTTTTACATATTTCCAGAAAGTTTCTATTTTATCAATCCTTTTGAATCAAAGTGTTAGTAACTAGAGTATACCTTTGTAAACTTTGCCGAAGCAACCCTCCCCGATCTCGTCGATAAAATGGAGATTGTCTCGGCGGAGGATGGGCACCGATGCGTTAGTACATGCGGAATAATGAGGGTTCCGGCAGTACCGCTCGGATACCAGCAAGCTCTTCTTTAATATCAAAGGAGACGGCTACAAAGACATATTCGTTATTCTAGTAAAATCGTTGCCCATTCAGGCATTATTTATCAATTGATTATTGTGCATGTTGTTATTCGATATTATTCATTTATGTGAACTTATCCACACATTTCCGAACATACATGGATGCGATTATAGACGTGTGCTGAGGCAATAAAAATGTCCTAAGAAGCAATGTTACTATAATTTTTATAAACGAAACTTATCAACGAATTTTGCGAAAATAAATTATAATCAGATTATTATATTATAACAGCTAATTTTAAATTAGTTAAAGAGTCCGCAATCCTAAAGATTGGTTGGAAACAGCACGCCATGCCGATCTATCCTGAGCTAATCCCTTCATCTCCCTATAGCTATTCATCTCAACGTCTTCAACTATCTGACTCACATACTCCAATCTAGGCCTACCTACCCCTCTCTTTCCCTCCACTCTACCTTCTATGATCAATTGCATAATCCCCCCATGCCTAAGAATATGCCCTACTAATCTGTCTCTCCTACGCTGTAACACTCTCCAAATACTTCTCTTCTCCCCTACTAACTCTAGTACAGCTTCATTTGTTACTTTATCTTCCCAACCAATCCTCATCATCCTCCTATAACACCACATTTCGAATGCTTGTAATCTACGCTTCTCTTCCTTTCCTATAGTCCACGCCTCACACCCGTACAGTGCTACACTCCAAACATATACCTTCAGTAATCTTTTTCTAATACCCAAGTCAATATTTGATCTTAAAATCTGTTCCTTTTCTACGAATG
This sequence comes from Leptodirus hochenwartii, assembly GCA_947310635.1. NCBI lineage: Eukaryota > Metazoa > Arthropoda > Insecta > Coleoptera > Leiodidae > Leptodirus > Leptodirus hochenwartii. The sequence continues at coordinate 29,559,735 of OX371184.1, forward strand.
CCTTCCTACCCTGTGCTATCCTACACTTTATATCTACCTTGCTTCGATTATCTTTTGTGATTCTACTGCCTAAATAACAAAAATCTGACACTTCTTCGATTCTATTATCTCCTATTGTGATGCTCATTTTTCTACTGCATTCCTTTTTGTCACACCTCATCACTTTAGTTTTACCTATATTTATTTTCATGTTAAAATCCCTAGTCAATACTGCCTGCATACCATTCAATACCCTTTCTAAATTCTTTTCGCTTTCTTCCAATATAGCTATATCGTCGGCGAATCTCAACATATATATTTTCTCTCCCTGTACATTCACACCTACACTATACTCTTCTTTTACTTTGTTTATTGCATCTTCTATATATAGATTAAATAATAACGGTGAAAGTGTACATCCCTGCCGAACTCCCTTCCCTATTTTTGCTACCTCTTCTTCCCCCTCAATTCTAACTAAGGCAGTTTGGTGTTTATATAAATTAAAAATTATTCTCCTATCCTTATAATCTATACCCGTTTCTTTTAAAATTCTAAACAATATGTCCCAATCTACATTATCAAATGCCTTTTCTAAATCTACAAAAGCTATGCAAGTTACCTTTCCTAACCTCATTCTTTTTTCTACTACTGTTCTTAGTGCTAAAATCGCCTCCCTCGTCCCTCTGTTTTTCCTAAAACCAAACTGATCTTCTCCTAGCCTTTCCTCTACTTTATTTTCTAATCTCCTATAAATAATCTTTAGCAATATCTTCGATGCATGTGATAGTAGAATAATGGTCCTATAGTTCTCACACAAATTAGCTCCTATTTTCTTCGGCATTGTTACTATTCTACTACGCTGAAAATCCTGTGGTACTTCTCCCTTCTCATATATTTTACAAACTAACCTGTATAATCGCTCCTGCATTTTCCCCCCTGCGTGTTTTATTAATTCGGCTGGTATCATATCAATCCCCGCTGCTTTGTTATTCCGTAAATCATTTAATGCTCTATGAAACTCTGACCTAAGTATGCTAGGACCTAAGTCATCCTCATCTATCTGTTCCACACTTTCTAGCTCCTCCATGTCCTGCCTACCTTTATATAAATCTTCAAGATACTCCTTCCATCTTCTAGCTTTTTCCTTATTTTCTGTGAGTTCCTTACCCTGCTTGTCACATATAATGTTACCCTTTGGTTTTACTTTAGAAAAATGAGACTTAATTTTCCTGTAGCCCAAATCTACTTTACCTCTTCTCATATCCTCCTCAATATCCTCACAATTTCCTTTTATCCACTCTTCTTTCGCTAGCTTGCATTTCCTATTAATTAAGTTCCTTAGTTCCTTATATTTTTTCTGTCCTGCTTCTGTGTTTCCAATTTTAATTTTCCTTCTTGCTTCTATCATTTCAACTATTTCTTCCGTGATCCATTCCCTCCTACCTGCCCTTTTCTTTGTGCCTAATACTTCATTTGCTGCTGTAGTTAACCCATTTCTGATTTCCCTCCATTCGCAATCTATGTCGTTCCTAGATGTTCCATTAGCCATGATTTCTACTTTCTGCTTGTACTTTTCACATACATCAGCTAATTTTAACCTATCGACATCTACTCTGACCTGTTTAGACTTCTGTAATTTCTTGAATTTGACCTCTGAGTCCAGGACTACTAAATTATGGTCACTATCAATATCTGCTCCAGGGTAACTCTTACAATTCTTAATCTGGTTCCTAAACCTCTCTTTAACCAGTATGTAATCTATCTGATACCTCCCTATATCTCCTGGCATTTTCAACGTATATATCCTGCGCTTGTGATTCTGAAAAGCTTGTTTGCTACCACTAGCTTATTCCTAATACAAAACTCTACCAATCTATCCCCTCTATCATTACGTGTTCCTATTCCATATTCTCCTACTATTGGAACTTCCTTTCCCTTACCTACTACGGCATTCCAATCTCAGATTACAATTAGATTATCCTGTCCTTTAACGTTTGCTAACCTAGATTCAATCTCCTCATAAATGGATTCTACCTGCTCATCATCGTGACTTGAAGTTGGCATATATACTTGCACTATAACTGTGTCCGTTGGCTTCGTGTCTAATCTAATAGTTATAATTCTATCACTAACTTGGCAATAACTCTTTACTCTACATCGTAATTTTAAATAAGATAAATTATTACATATGAAACTGTCTGCATCTATTCATATAATTACTTCATCCTTTGTTTTAAAAATTATCACTACGGTGTTAAATTATAATATAGAATATCACCCAAATACCGTAACAAGCATTAAGTAGCTAGATGTACATTTCAAGCGCTTCATTGATAGTATATTGATAGTATATCAATCACGATTCGTGACAGAGGTATTTTATTTAGTTTTACCTTGTGCTACTGAAGATGGGCGCATAGCGCTTGAAATGTACATCTAGCTACTTAATGCTTGTTACGGTATTTGGGTGATATTCTATATTAACATCCTTTGTTTGTTTTTTTTATTTAAAATGATGGTAATATTGCGTCTTAATTTTAAAGACAAGTATTTCTATTGCATCGGCATACAATACATCTCTATCCGCGTTCGTGTATCTTTTGAAATATATGGATTTAAAAATGTCTTTCCGAAGATGCCCGTTAATTAAGATCTCGCAATTTTTGGGAGCTGAAATGGTTTAGTAATTTTTTTGCAACTTTATATATTGTCATCCAGTATATTCCTGTATACCTCTTCTTAATTTTAAACATTAATAAAAGCATTTAGTCTTTGCAATTAGAGTTATGGCTTACCGAGGACACAGATTTTGTACTTCTCCATTTTCGTCGCCAGCACACGAGGAGCGAAAGGATGAGAAGAACTAAAGAAATGCCAGTCGCCATGTAAACAAAAGTCATTTCTGTAGTTGCGATACGTGTCTTCAGCATGGGCGTTGACTTATTCGTGAATTCAATTTGTGGCTGTCATCAAATAAAAAACAATAATTTAAATTAATTGCTACGTTCGTAGTTAAATACTTAATTTATAAAATACTTATTAATTTGAATCAGTATTGATTTCTCGTTAGCACTAAGTTTATTTTTAAACAATTATAAAGCGGATACCTTGACAGGAATTGCATATTGAAATATTTCATTTTAAAGAAAATTTGAAAGAAAAAAAATAATAAAAATTGCTATAAATAAAGTAAAGTACGAACAGTTTGAGGAAGGCTATTTTTTTTTATAAAATATGATTTCTTTAAAAGAATCAAATAAAAACGTACGGATGTGCAAAAAAATGTACTCAAAAGCTGTTAAATACAAGTAGTTACTATAAAAATTATGAAATTTAAGAAGTTTCATATATACCAATCATATACAGATAAATAAATAACACAGGTATTTTATTTCGTTTTTATCTTGTTCTACTGAAAATGGGGACATAGCCTTCGAAATGCGCATCTAGCTTTGAGTTACAGTATGCATTTGGGTGATATTCTATACAATTATTAAACACCGAAGTGACAATTTAAAAAAGGACCTATTTAAATTAATATTTTATAATGTTGCGGAAAAGACTAATGTGGAAAAGTGCAAAACTCTATCGCTTTAAAAATCACTCACAAATGTTACTAATGTTATATTTACACACACATAGAATTCTATTATATAACACATGTGTAGAATATTTCATTAAACATCTGTAGATACAATAGTTTTAAGCAGTGCCCCTCAACAATTTTTCTATAATGTGGTTGGTATAAAGTCACGAAACAATATAAATAATATGTAAGTATCTGATTTAATGGTATACATATATTTATAAAAAAATAAATCCATCGATTTTGTACATTCCAATAAAGCAGCATTTATAGCACGATTATTCTCAAGTATTATGTAAAAGCCGATAATATTTCAATACAATTGCAAATCTAAATGATTCTGATGCAATTTATTGAGAAATTTTCTGTATCACCACATATGACAGGTTTATACAGATAACAATGGAACGCAGTTCTTTGAATGCACACGGTCGCGCTTAAATCGTTTTCAGATTCTACTTTATGAAATGGAGCTACAATCATATACACCTCTCGCTCCAAATAATAAATCACGTCTATTGCATTACATAACCTATTTTTATTATGTTTTTATCCGTTTTTGACATATGTTCCTTAGATATTGGTGGGAACTACCTTTTTCCTTAAGTAAAACTCACAGTTTTCTCACTACATTAATTTATTCTAATAGGTAAGATTATAATTGGTTATACTTAAGATCTAATAGATCTAATTAGGTTCTTATGACTATTGAGCCATGCACCAGCGTGGTGCATGGCCAATCGCCTACTACCCGCCTAACCTACAACAACAATCCCGTGCACTGCGGGTAGTAGTAGGGGGCGGTTGTATTAGCGTAGCTACAATTGCCTATATTAAAACTATGCTATATAAATTATACTATTCACAATAGAGTCTTAAACAGATATCAATCCAATCTTGATTTAATTTACATATTTTGTGCCGAAGGCCCTTACTACTATATCTATATGTAGCTGGAGTATTGAACACAGACTTGGTTTTATTGCCTAGTATATGCATAGAATTCTTGGATATATTCCTGGGAAATTAATAACAAATGAGATTTGTACAAATTGCGACATTCCTCTTGTATTCAGAGAAGTCAGATCAAGAAAACGTAAACGTTTATATGATTACGAAGAAACGGATACATGTACAAAAACCTCCGAAACAAATTTCTATAGAAACTATTTTCTAATAATAGTAAATCAAGGAATAATCAATACAGAAGACAGATTTACACAAATTGAACAACATAGAGCCATTTTTGGTTTTATTTACAATATTCCTATATTAAAGTCGATGAGCGAGAATGACCTTAAGAAGCATTGTATGGTTTTAGATTTAGCACTAAGAAATTATAAAAATCGGGATATAAAAAATGGTGGCGATTTAGACAACGAAATTAAATATTTTATGCCTAAATATGTAAAAAAAATAGATTTAGACGATATAATTAAAATATATATAAAAAAAAATTATAATTAAGTATTTCGTAAAAATCAAAGCACGGAGAATAAATTTCATAATATAATTTTCTTTAGTTAATATTTCCCTCAAATTTTGTAATTTTCTTGTCTGAATTTTTATTTTTTTTTAATTCTGAAAAAACACGCTTTTTCAGAATCACAAGCGCAGGATATATACGTGGAAAATGCCAGGAGATATAGGGAGGTATCAGATAGATTACATACTGGTTAAAGAGAGGTTTAGGAACCAGATTAAGAATTGTAAGAGTTACCCTGGAGCAGATATTGATAGTGACCATAATTTAGTAGTCCTGGACTCAGAGGTCAAATTCAAGAAATTACAGAAGTCCAAACAGGTCAGAGTAGATGTCGATAGGTTAAAATTAGCTGATGTATGTGAAAAGTACAAGCAGAAAGTAGAAATCATGGCTAATGGAACATCAAGGAGCGACATAGATTGCGAATGGAGGGAAATCAGAAATGGGTTAACTACAGCAGCAAATGAAGTATTAGGCACAAAGAAAAGGGCAGGTAGGAGGGAATGGATCACGGAAGAAATAGTTGAAATGATAGAAGCAAGAAGGAAAATTAAAATAGGAAACACAGAAGCAGGACAGAAAAAATATAAGGAACTAAGGAACTTAATTAATAGGAAATGCAAGCTAGCGAAAGAAGAGTGGATAAAAGGAAATTGTGAGGATATTGAGGAGGATATGAGAAGAGGTAAAGTAGATTTGGGCTACAGGAAAATTAAGTCACATTTTTCTAAAGTAAAACCAAAGGGTAACATTATATGTGATAAGCAGGGTAAGGAACTCACAGAAAATAAGGAAAAAGCTAGAAGATGGAAGGAGTATCTTGAAGATTTATATAAAGGTAGGCAGGACATGGAGGAGCTAGAAAATGTGGAACAGATAGATGAGGATGACTTAGGTCCTAGCATACTTAGGTCAGAGTTTCATAGAGCATTAAATGATTTACGGAATAACAAAGCAGCGGGGATTGATATGATACCAGCCGAATTAATAAAACATGCAGGGGAAAAAATGCAGGAGCGATTATACAGGTTAGTTTGTAAAATATATGAGAAGGGAGAAGTACCACAGGATTTTCAGCGTAGTAGAATAGTAACAATGCCGAAGAAAATAGGAACTAATTTGTGTGAGAACTATAGGACCATTAGCCTACTATCACATGCATCGAAGATATTGTTAAAGATTATTTATAGGAGATTAGAAAATAAAGTAGAGGAAAGGCTAGGAGAAGATCAGTTTGGTTTTAGGAAAAACAGAGGGACGAGAGAGGCGATTCTAGCACTAAGAACGGTAGTAGAAAAAAGAAAGAGGGTAGGAAAGGTAACTTGCATAGCTTTTGTAGACTTAGAAAAGGCATTTGACAATGTAGATTGGGACATAATGTTTAGAATTTTAAAAGAAACGGGTATAGATTATAAGGATAGGAGAATAATTTTTAATTTATATAAACACCAAACTGCCTTAGTTAGAATTGAGGGGGAAGAAGAGGTAGCAAAAATAGGGAAGGGAGTTCGGCAGGGATGTACACTCTCACCGTTATTATTTAATCTATATATAGAAGATGCAATAAACAAAGTAAAAGAAGAGTATAGTGTAGGTGTGAATGTACAGGGAGAGAAAATATATATGCTGAGATTCGCCGACGATATAGCTATATTGGAAGAAAGCGAAAAGAATTTAGAAAGGGTATTGAATGGTATGCAGGCAGTATTGACTAGGGATTTTAACATGAAAATAAATATAGGTAAAACTAAAGTGATGAGGTGTGACAAAAAGGAATGCAGCAGAAAAATGAGGATCACAATAGGAGATAATAGAATCGAAGAAGTGTCAGATTTTTGTTATTTAGGCAGTAGAATCACAAAAGATAATCGAAGCAAGGTAGATATAAAGTGTAGGATAGCACAGGGTAGGAAGGCATTCGTAGAAAAAGAACAGATTTTAAGATCAAATATTGACTTGGGTATTAGAAAAAGATTACTGAAGGTATATGTTTGGAGTGTAGCACTGTACGGGTGTGAGGCGTGGACTATAGGAAAGGAAGAGAAGCGTAGATTAGAAGCACTTGAAATGTGGTGTTATAGGAGGATGATGAGGATTGGTTGGGAAGATAAAGTAACAAATGAAGCTGTACTAGAGTTAGTAGGGGAGAAGAGAAGTATTTGGAGAGTGTTACAGCGTAGGAGGGACAGATTAGTAGGGCATATTCTTAGGCATGGGGGGATTATGCAATTGATCATAGAAGGTAGAGTGGAGGGAAAGAGAGGGGTAGGTAGGCCTAGATTGGAGTATGTGAGTCAGATAGTTGAAGACGTTGAGATGAATAGCTATAGGGAGATGAAGGGATTAGCTCAGGATAGATCGGCATGGCGTGCTGTTTCCAACCAATCTTTAGGATTGCGGACTCTTTAACTAACTATCAATATTTTAAATTACAATATATAATTTATGTAGCTTTATTATTTTTTTTTTTGTGCGTATATTAAGAAATGTTTATCCAATTCTTTTTATACTTTTTTTAACATACACTGGATTTTTGTCAGAAATTGTGGTAAAATTTATATAATACTTAATTATTTCGAATGCATTTCATGATTGACCCAGGCCCCGCAGTTACTTGCAGCGGCCCTGTATAGGGGCTACTCTGTATTCCCAATACGATTGAAAGTTCAATTGGTACGTATAAATCTGATGAATGATAAAAGAATATAAGTATTTTTATGCTAACTTTAGATAACACCATAACACATCATTCTTTATTTCAATACATTTTACATTAAAATAATGATAAATATTCGCCTAGAAACAGCGGTAAATATAGAAGAAAAAAACATTATGAACATAAATATCCTATATGATTATAAAAGAATGTGTATAAACTTTTTTAATTATCAATCTCCATAATAAATTGTGTTTTTTCAAATATATTGTCTATGATGGGTGATAAAATTTTTTTTGTACTGTAATATTTGTTGAATGAACTGGGTTTTCTAAATCTAAAAATGATGTAAAGTATTTATTTAAAAAAATTTCATATAAGTTAATATAATTCAAAATAATCTTGGTATTCTAAAATATAAATGAATGTTGAGAATTTATTTTAATAATTTTTACTTTATAACATTATTCTTTTCTTAAGATCCACCTATTCGAAAAGTGCAAGGAAAATTCAATATACATTTAAGAATCCCGCATAAATGCCGAAATATTACATCACCGTATGCGATTTAATGAAAAATGTATAAATCAACTAAGTTTACATAGCCGTAAATCTACAGATAAACAAGACAATTAAAATCCTTCTAAATTAGGAAATAATATAAAAATACTGCTAAATTTGTTCAATAACAATGTTAACTATTCATGAGAAATGATTTTTAAAGGAATTCATTAATTCCATAATTTAAATCTCCCGCCAACCTCTATTATTAGCAACAGAAGGGACACTTATGGCTGTCCTGTCGTACTACAATACAGGGAACCAATTTTTGTTGAGACTTAGCTACTTCTATAGCAGAGACCAGTGGTCAGCAAACTCACTAGTCAAAAGAGCCAAATATCAGCAGTACAACGATTTAGATTTCTTTTGAGAGCCAAATTACTTTACAAGAACCCTGTTTTTAGAAGTCGGTTAAAACTAGGTACACTGAATAAAACTAGATATCATACTTTATAATAATCTTATTTATTGATAAAAATTACATTTTTATTATTAAAATTAAAACATTGTCATGTTTAATGTGAACAATGGCCTTGCATTTCCTTGGAAAGTTTGGGTAAGTCAGGTTTGTATGTTGTTGTTTTTAATTTCAGGCACGATTTCAGGTTCTCATCAATAAGACGATTTCTCAATTTACTTTTGATAAGGTTCATGCTTGAAAAAGATTGTTCGCATGAATATGTAGAGCCGAATAGAGAAAGAACAGCAAATGCTAGTTTTTATAACTGATCATATGCGTCAGGAATACTATTCCAGGTGTTAAAAATAATCATGTCTTCATTCTCCAGGTCTTTCAAAGCAGACCACTTATGCTGTGAACTAAGATCACATTTGTTTTTCTCCAATTTTTCGATATCAGCATTAAGGCGTTCAAATTTGGAGCTCCATAATTCTTTATTTTTGAAGTTCTTTTGAACTTCTATAGGCGCGGTAGGGCAAATTGGCCTGAACGTCACGAAAAGTGAAACGATTCCGTCCCCAAAAGTGAAACACGCTACGCGCATGCGCCGCATGTACTGTGAGTATACGTAGCATAAGGCAACCAGTAGACGTTTTTATATGTATTTCACAAACACAGCTTAATCTTTTAGCTAACAATTTGCATTGTGTGAAAAGTGAAATGGAGAAAAAGACAAGTAGAGACAGAGTGCTAGCCTTTACAGAACGGAAGAAAGCAGTTAATTCAAATACGCCTTCGGCATGTTGAACACCAACTACGAAGTCTTAAATGCCTCACGTTGCATGAGATGCCATAACTTTAATTGGGATTTGAAATTTGGATGCTACGTATGCTATTTTTCCGGTCTGATATGTGTGTACCTTTCTATCGTATCCCAACACCACTTTTCACATCATTCGTTACTTTCGCCTCAATAATCTAGACCAGTCCTGTCGTGACACTATTGACAAGTCAAGCGGATGTTGTAAGCCGTCCAGACTGATCACGCAATTTGATAATGATAGATAAAGTAATAATTTGGTACTTGAGGATCTTTGGAACAAAGAACTTGGCAGCGGACCAAGAAGTTCGCAATCCCGGTAAAAGAAGAGAAACGGTCGAGGCGCATCTGAAGAGCGTAAGACGGGAATATCAAAGTATTAAAAAGTTAGATTTTCCCTAATACATTGAAATCGCGAAAATACATCCCTGGATGCATATTAAATGAAAAAAACACAATTTCTTGGACAAGTAATTTGTGTTGTTGTTGTTTTCCTTCAGCATCCCCCCCCCCCCCCCCAATTCCCCAAAAAAGCCCTGGTTCTCTGAACCGCAACCAGTGATGCTATCCAGGCATCTGCAAGGTGTTCCTATCGCCAGCGTCCAGCGTCGGCGATTACCAGGAGATACAACAAATCGATTATAATTATAAGATGCATTGCTCTATCAAATAATTCTTGAAAATTTGAACAATATTGTCTGCGCATATTGAATCGGTTGTTCAGCGCTAAAGTTGGGCAGATAATTAAAACACTTTATATAGATATTTATATTCTCTATTCGTACGCATCTAATGCTGTGCAATAATATGGAAATGCAATTCTTCATAATATAAAGCTAAAATTTATGAACAGATCCACCGATACGTGTTAATTTATACCAATGATTGATATATCGTAATATTGTTGATTTACTTTTAATTCGTTAGCAAGTTGCAATATAAACATTTCAATTTGGGATTGAGGTAGATTTTGGCTGGTTTTATCTGTCTAGAATTGATTGTCAAAACATAAGTTTCATAATTTTTGTTGTCAGATATTTCCGTTGCCATAGTTTAGTAGACAGCTGGAATATTTTATGTATTTGAAGAGTTCAAAAAAAGGTAACCGATTTTATTATTTATCACGAAAACAGAACTAAAGAGTCAATTATTCGCATTTGCCAGCTACCTTTTTGCTTTTGTTTATGTTTGGGATCAGAATGCAGAATCACAATATGCGATGTATGAGCATATCTGAGATCTTGGGGATACTAGGAACATATGGGAAGGGTGGGACGCCTGTCACTATAGCGGTTCGCAATACCGCTAAAGCTTAGTTAATTGCATCCCAACTAAGAATGGTACCGAGTATAGAGGATAGGTGGCGCTCAGCTACGGTCACATCCAAGCACTGACCTAGCGAGACGTTATCGACGCTCAATGCCTTATCCAGATAGGCCACCTTTATCGGCGTGTGGCCACCTTCATATCTTTATTGCGATACAAAGGCATAAGTAATAATAAGAGGGTAAGTTTGTATAATTTATCTGAAGTATATCCATTATTTAAACACTCTTCTGTTCGTGTAAATGCGATAAAAAGGAATAAATAATTTAGGCATGTAGACGTTTCCAGCTTTATAAAATTATTTTTATGTGTGAATAGTTTGTGTAGATTGATCTTCCTTGGATTTTATATATACAATATTTTCTCATTATTAGAACGAATCATCTAGTCTTCGTTTCTGCTTTATTCGAGAACGATTAGTTACCATATTTTAGACCTATTAATGCAATTTATATTCATGATCCAAACAATAACAGTCTTACGAAATCACCGAAATCAATTCTCACATGCGCTACCTTAATGCGTGCCTTAAAATAATGATTGCAACGATTACAAATGTATTACAACGTTTACCTATAATATAATTTATATATTCGTTTGTGTAATTTAGATTGCCTTACATATTAATAATGTATTAGCTCTTAAAAATTGGATGTTTCTTGCCAAACTTTATATTTGTACGATTCTGGCTTTTACAAGCATTGGTGCGATAATTCATAAATATACCATTTTAAGAACATCGATTCCATGTGTAAGCACATATGCGGTTATTATTACACCTATTTTTTAGATATCTAAATCAGAATCGTAGAGTATTTTATGAAAGCAGAACTGAGCCACCAAACGTAATGTATTCAAATTTGATTCATTTTGTATTGTATAATTTCACTCTATTATTGACTAATATGGAGTGGACAATACGATTGTTATAGTGAAAGTCTCTTCATTTATGGCAAATGTTGTATTATTCCTATATTTATCTGTATGTATAGCGTATTTTCGGTGAATGAATTGGGGTTATATTTTTTATTTTTTGTTGACATCGTCAATTGTATTTGATACTAGTGCCATCTGTAATCTGCCGTTATCCTCACTCTTTGCGCTAGTGGTGTCCTCTTTCGCTATCCTTACTGACAACATGAGTAAGGATAACGACAGATGTCGCTAGTTGTAAAATAACCGCTTAAAATTGATACGCATTTTTAAATAGAGTCTATAGCCTAATTCAATGACTTTTTGATTTCTGTATTAAACAATATTGGTTACTGAACTGTCGAAAGAATAAACATAATCAAATGTGTCGTAACCCCAAATTTGATGATATCGACTTCAGAAATAAAATAATAATAATAAAGAAAGACAAAATTATATAGAGTTAAGTATATATAAAGAGAATGGTACTCCGAGATATCACCTTCTAGGGAAAATCAATCGCCCTATATTCTTTATATGCAGACAAAGAAGATTTTACATCATATAAATCAATCACCAATAATCTATTCATCTTAACCTCGCAGTTACGCTCCATAACTTATAATATTGGACTCGTCAATCCCTGATTGAGAACCCCTGTTCTAGAGTACTTTTATCTATATGCCAAGATCTACATGCATACGTAACTACTATAGAAGTAATAAATTCTCAACCGTGACCTAATAGAAATCTGTTTGATACAGCGAATTTCATTTTAAAAGGCAAGGCACATATGTAACCATTTATCTGTCTTAAAGATTAATGTCCTCTGGATAATCTTGCAGTATGAATCTCTTTGTATTTAAATAATATTTATTTTATTTAGTTATATTATTAAAAAGGTCCCGTTGTATGTCGTATGTTCACCTACCTTTGGTGTACTTGTAGTGCTGTTATTTTGAGGATTTATAACAATTATGCTCTTCGGATCCAGAGGTACTGAAACAGGATAAATAGAAGGAATTATAATTAATTAAAATAGATATTGGCTAACTATACATTTGTTCGAAAAAAGAGTAGATATATTACAGATTACGTTTGCAGTTGTTTTTAAACGAGAGGGTAATAAATGTGTAAGTCAAAATAATAATTGTGTAACTCCACCAACATACATTTCGAGATAATAAGGGTTTTGCAAAAGTTTCCATGGTTAATTGTAGTTTTATTGTAGTTCAAAAACAATTCTTTTTATAAGCAAAACACATTTTTATTTAAACTTAAGCTATTTTTAACTATTTTGAGTCACTCAGATATGAAATAGAAAGTGTACGATATTAGCAATGAAACTTTATAAAACTAACTAACGCGGGCACAATTTTGTAAATATAAATTACGTCCATATTATTTGTTACAATTTTCATCAAATTTATTATATTATTTTTGACTTTTTTCTGTCTTTATAAGCAAGAATTTCAACGTTTAATAGAATATATACTTATTCTCAATCACATTTCTAGTCCAATTAATAGTTATTTGCAGTGGCAGCTCTTGAGATTTCAATCGAAGGGGCGCATTTATTAAAAATAACATAATAGTAAGAAATCTTACGTAAAATGGATGCAAAATGATTAAATTCAATCATTTCTTGAAAGTGGTAATCCGCTCTTCAATCTTTCATTGATATAAACACTCCTTGCACAAGTTTGTGATAAATTTAAATCAGGCAATGGCCTACCTAATTCTTTAATTTTTACATTGTCCTCAAGAGAAAGTCGACAAAACTCTATTTTCAATAAAGAACTAACACTATTCATTTTTATTAAATTATTTCTATTAAATTATATTCTTGGAGAAACACGTGGCAAAATCTAAAGAATTGCGGCCCGCAATTGCTTAAAACAACGATATATTCTTAGGTGTAGCAGCAGCGTGACGTCACGCTGCCATAGCAACCCGGACCGTTATTTTGTTTGCGGCGCACACGATACGCGAACCAAAGAAACAGATAATATAGTGCATATGGTCGATCTCACTCTACCGCTTGCAATATATGAGTATTTTTAGAACATTTGATCGAAATTTGACAATGAAATGTAATTTGGAGTCAAATGACAAAGGCGCAGTAAATGCACAACAGGAAGAGAATATTTTATGACACTTCATTCAAAGATGGCAGCACCATAATCAATTACATTTATTTCTCAATTCCATTTAGCAATTCTTTTTTTTCTTCAATTTTTTATGAAGTAACTTGCACAGAATTTTTTTAAATTTCTAATAAGCAAAGTATTTATGTAATCGTGTATAAAAATATATGAATTCCTTCGGCATATGATCTGTATTATTGTACATATTAGACAGACAGTAATTTCACAGTATTTTTTAATTCTCTGACAGTCAAAATTGACAAAATTATTGTTTTATTGAAATAGGTCCTATACGTAGTCGACCAACTTGATATCTTTGGAATTGAGCTACAGAAAATGTTTCAAAACTAAATATTTTCATTCTGACCAATATGGCAAACAAATTACAAATTTTAACAGAACTAGCTAATGTAGACGTAAGGTTTAAGGCTACGTTAAAGGAGTAGAGCCAGTGTGACTGTAGTGGCAGAAATTGACATTATTACAGTTGTCTATTGTTTTATAAGCGCATACCTTTTGCGCAGCCTCAATATAAAATCATTGATATTACTGCAAAGAAAAACATTACAAAATGGGGCCTCAATTTAAATATGTATGTATAAATAGAAATCATATATGCTAAAAAAAATTTTTTTAGATCCGATATACGCTACCTTAGTAATTGACGTATGCAAAAATACAAACACACATTTGAACTACATGTAAGCGTGTGATTTGACAGTTGGTGGTAAATGACGTGAGGTAAATTCAAGCGGTAAATTGCTATTCAAAATGATCGTCACTTACCGACATTCCGTGGGCACTTGCCATCGATAGTGGGTGGCAAAGTGTCGTGTGGACACAGACAAGTGTACGTGTCGTTGACATAATCCTGGCAGGCGGCCTCTTCTCCACACGCGCCCACCACACACGGACCATGATGTAATATGGGTATCCGCTCTAGAAAATTTTAAATATATTTTTAAGAATTATATAGCTTTATTGCAAATTATTAAACACTTGGACTAAGAGGTGTGTGTGTTTGTGTGTGTGTGCGCGTATATATATATATATGACATAATGTGATTTTAGTGCATCCTTTTTCTATGCAACATATTTCGCCAAAGTAGGCATAACGCACAGGCCATTCTTTGTTGATATCGCATAAGAACTACTAGCCTTAGACACTGACCATAAGCATTACGTATCCGTGCATTCCTCTATAAATAATAAAAATAAAAATTGATTTAAAGTATTTTAAAGATTATCACTACGGTGTTAACTAATAGTATAGAATATCACCCAAATACCATAACTTTCGATGTACATTTCGAAGGCTATGCCCCCATCTTTAGTAGCACAAGATAAAAACTAAATAAAATACCTCTATCACGAATCATGATTGATATACTATTAAATAAATAAGTCAACATGACAGAAGTGTTTCAAAAATGCCATATAAATCTGGAAAAAGGTAGTACAGGATTTTCAGCGCAGTAGAATAGTGACAATATCGAATAAGGTAGGAGCTAATTTGTGTGAGAACTATAGGACTATTAGCCTATTATCGCATGCATCGAAGATATTGTTAAGGATTATTTATAGAAGATTAGAAAATAAAGTAGAAGAAAGACCAGGAGAAGATCAGTTTGGTTTTAGAAAGAACCGAGGGACGAGGGAGGCTATTTTAGCACTAAGAATAGTAGTAGAAAAAAGAATGCGACTAGCAAAAACAACTTTCATCGCTTTCGTAGATTTAGAAAATGCATTCGATAATGTTTAGGATTTTAAAAGAAGTTTAAAAGTTTATAAGGATAAGAGAATTATTTTCAATCTATACAAATATCAAACGGCTTTAGTTAGAATTGGGGGGTGAGAGATAGCAAGAATAGGAAATGGGGTCAGGCAGGGATGTACACTGTCGTCATTATTATTTTAATTAATCTATAAATACAGTACTGTGCGAATTAGTTGGGACAAGCGAAGGATCGTTAAGTTCTGCAATGGACACGCGCAATCCCCTAAACACCCACCCACGGTCATGTTTTGCGGATATTTTACAGCTTTGGGGGCACAGACGCTTCCCCCATTGAAGGAATGATGGACAGCAAAAAGTACATAGGCGTTCTGGTGACGAAAATGGCTCCAACACTGCGGAAGCTGTTTCCTTACGGCGATGGGGTATTTCAACAAGATCTGGCTCCATGCCACGATTCTAAGCTTTCTAAGAGCTTTTTTACCCAGCAACATTTGGACGATATTGGAGAGGCCAGTAAATTCACCCGATCTAAACCCCATTGAAAAATTGTGGGCCATTATTAAAGCGCGCATATCTAAGATGGATTGCACGACGAAAACCAAAATGATAGGCAGTATCATGATATCCTGTGGTACCAGGACCCTGAAGGAAGGATATGTGTGGAAAGTTAGTGGCATCAATGGTTGAGAGGGTGCAAGAAGTAATTGAAGTTAAGAGGGGTCACGTTCACTATTAACTACACTATTAAATAAATCAATATTTTAGTTGTGTCTATGTTTTCTATGTTACTATGTTTTCCTATTGTCCCAACTAATTTGCACAGTACTATGAAGATGCAATAAACAAGGTAAAAAAAGAGTATATAGTGTAGGTATGAAAATGTTGGGAGAGGAAATATATATGTTGAGGTTCGCAGATGATATAGCTATGATATAGCTTTTATACAGATGATATAGATTTTTTCTTAGAAGAGAGGAAGCAGAATTTAGAACAGATATTAAATGGTATGTAGGAAGTAATGACTAGGGATGATAAGATGAAAATTAATGTAGGCTAGATCAAAGTGATGAGGTATGATAAGAATGAATACAGGCGAAAAATGATAATTAGGAGGTATTATGCAATTAGTTATAGAAGGTAAAGTAGATGGAAAGCAAGGGGTGGGTAGACCTAGATTGGAGTATGTGGGTCAGGTAGTGGAGGACGTGTGGGGGAATAGCTACGGAGAGATGAAAGAATTTTTATTCTCTATTAGCTGAGCATAGATCGACAACAGATGGCGTGCTGTTTCCAACGAATCCCTGGGATTGAGGAATGTTTAACCAATTCAGCTATAATCAAATATATACACCGACGTTACGTGTCAAATGCCGCGATTGTATAATACTTATGAATTTGCTGTTTCTTAAATGACGGCCGATGAGATAAATGCCTACTCTGGCTAAAAATTTGAGGTTAGATATGTTATCTAATTGAATAAATAAATGTTATAGTTCTGTGGCGTAAAATGAACTAAAAAAGTGGTTACCGCCCCTTTCACCACAATTGTTTGAAAAAATACATATACATATTTCGGTAGCCAAGCTATCTTCTTCAATGTAATTCTGTTGGAGCGAATTACATTTTTAAATTGAATAAATAGCAATTATTTACAAGGGGCCGTCAATTAAAAATTTATATATACTATATACTTTCTACATGATTAAGTGCAGAATGATTGCACTGAATATCACTTTTCATAGACAATTCTAAGAAAATAATTTGCATATTGTAAATAATATTCGATAGTTCTATTTCTAAAATAAGGGTATCAATTTTATGGTTCATTTTTTGACATTTTTTTTTCCAATAACGTGAATAACATGAAGAATAGCGGAAGTAAATTGATATATATATATATATTTACAGATTTTTATTTTGATTAGATTTAGATTAGATTTAGAAGAAGATGCACTGAATGGGCGACAAAAGAAAAGTCCAAAATGTTGTAGTCAAAAAGTATATATAATAGTGTTGTCACACGACTAGTGGCGGTTCCTTATGCAGGCCGTAGGGCCGCGCGCCCCTCCTAAACACTTGAGCGCATCACCGTAGATATATAATTGTATTGCGATATTTTATCTCGGCATTATTTTTTCTAAAAGATAAAGCTTGCGCCGCGATAACAATCAACACAACACGGTGTGGCGTTCCGTGTGGTATCCGTTGCAAGTTAGAGCAGCGACCGATGCTGCATCTATCTGTATCTATCGTTCGCGTGGTATATATATATCGCTAATTTGGTGCCGCTGGTGTCCAGCGCCACCCAGCCACACAGTACAGGTTAAATGCATATGCACTCATCTCACTCTATTGCAAGCAATAGGTGAGAGCGACCGTATGCAGTATGTCTTCTGTTTATTCGGTTCGCTCCTTGCTTCATCGTCTAATATGTGTCTTACATTCCCAGCGGCTATCCATTGCCAGTACAAGTTAAATACATATATACAGTACATATGCAATGAGATGAGTGTATCATAGAGTGCAGGCGATCGATCTATTGGATGTCGCGCTTCTTTAACGTCCTAGAAAAGTTCAGAGAGAACAGAGAATAGTATATATATACAGAGTGTATATATATATATATATAAATTGATATAGAATAGTCAGATAAGACAGTAGCATTTGTTCTGTGTATGTACGATATGTACGTATGTACGATTTTGCCACGTGTTTCTCCAAAAATATATTTAATAGAAATAATTTAATAAAAATGAATAAGGTACCGGAGGGTAATAAGGCCGCCAGGTAAAAAGGCCCGAGTATGATATAGATATGAAGGGATTTGAATTTATTACATATGACGACATCTAGGGATAATATATATAAATAACACTAGGCGTACGCAACAAGCGTTCCAATTGCGATGCGCATAAGGTTGTGAGCACGTGTGCAAGAAAAGTTGACACTGTGTTCTTATAAATTCACAAACTAAGTAAGTTATATTTACTCTTTATAATGCATTTTTATAAAAGTGTTGTATTGTACCTATCTAGGATCATATTGACAACACAATTATTATTAAATTACAGGTTTTTGTTTATGAAAAGAAATAATATAACATAAAAACGTTATAACCGTTATATTAATATAACCTAATAACCTTATTAGCTGCATGATATGGCCTAATTACCTGCCTGGGTCGATTATAAGGCCCAAAGTAATGCTTCAACTTTTTCTTTTGTAGCTCCTTTATTATTTGGAGTTTATAAAAACAGTTCGGCCGTTATATATAATGCAAAATTGTTTTCGTCAAGATTATTTTGTAAGTTTTGTAATTAAAAATATTTGTTCTCTAAGTGGACCTTATTACGCTCCGGTACCTTAGTGTTAGTTTTTTATTGAAAATAGAGTTTTGTAGACTTTCTCTTGTGGACAAAGTAAAAATTAAAGAATTAGGTAGGCCCTTGCCTGATTTAAATTTATTGCAAACTTGTGCAAGGAGTGCTCAAAACCGGACATTTACGCGGCGTTTTACAAGAGACATTTACAAAAAAAATTATAACACAGATGAAGGACAGATTCTCATATCGTGGCCATCTACAAGTCGCTGAGTTGTTTAACACGAAATCGATGCCAACATTTTCTAAACAATTTCCAGTGGACGTTTTGGAAACCGTGTGTCATGCATATCCATTTTTGAATAAAACCAGATTAAAAACAGAATTAGAAGTCATTTACTCGCGTCCGAATTTTTATCAAATAATTGGAGCCACAAATTATCTTTCATTATTGCTACAAAATAATCTCAGTGAAACTTTCCCGGAAACTATAAAAATACTTAAAATTATTATAACAACCCCGATGACCACTGCTGAATCAGAGCGTTGTTTTTTAATACTTAAAAGAATCAAGACTTTTTTGCGAAATGTTATGGGTAATGATCGTTTAAACGCGTTGGCGATGATGTATATTAATAAAAATGTGGTGCGAGATATTTACAATTTTAACGAAAAAGTTTTGGAAAAGTTTATATCAATGAAAGATAGAAGAGTGGAATTCACTTTCAAGAAATGATTGAATTTAATTATTTTGCATCCATTCTCACTATTATGTTATTTTTTAAGAAATGCGCCCCCCCACATTGAAATGGCACGAGCCGCCACTGGGGTGTAGCGATTTTATGGTTCAATTTTTTACTTCTTTTTTCAATAACGTGAACATTTTTACAACGGAAGCAAATTGTTATATATATATATTTACATATTTAGATTTTGATTAGATTATATTTAGAAGAAGATGCACTGAATGGGCGACAAAATAAAAGTCTAAAATGTTGTAGTCAAAAAGTATATATAATAGTGTTGTCACACGACATTCACTGGCAATTCTAAAAAAATATTGGTTGGTTTAATGAGATTTCAAATATGTCACTTTTAAAGCGCCTGCCCCTTTTGACGTAATCGTCGCAATTGACTTTGTGTCACTTTTGAAGTTTCTTGCTCATTTGTCGCTTTTGTAGTTTTAATGTGTCTGTCAATAACAACATTGCCAATGTTTCTATCGTTTTTGACATTTTTATTTCTATCATTTCAACAACTTTTGTCTACTATAATACATAAATTCTAAGAACAGCATGAGTTCGAGGATTATCATATAAATATTGTATAAAATCGTTTAGGCATTAAATTACTTTATTTGAAAGTCACTGTCACTTTCGGTTACAGGATGTTGACCAAAATCTAATTGGTTTCCAAGTTTCAACTTCAGTTACGTTTCATTAAAACATTTAGAAACCAAAATTGTCACAGACAGATCAAGATACAGACAAAAAGAAATCTTCATCAAAATCTGCATTAAAAAAACACTGAAGACTTATACAGCTATTAAAATAGATGTCATTATTTCTAATTTACTAATAAATAAATAATTTAAGAAACTGAAAAATGTTTTTTAATTAATTATAAATCATGTTCATAATGACTACTAAATCATTTGAAATAAATATAAAAAATATTGACATGCAATATTTTTTGATAATATCTACTGATAAAACAAATTAGTTTTTAAAAAATGAGTACAAAATATTTCACACTAATAATGTAGTATATCAAACAAATAGTAATTTGATCATATATTTTGAATCCATAATTATTATATATCCTTTTATTATACTTGGTAGTATACAGGGTGTAACAATTACAATCCTTACTACGAAAGAAAATATGTCTTTTTATTTTATTTTTAAGTGGGAACGTGAGAAAGGGAGCAGAATTTAGAACATTTATTAAATGGTATGCAGAAAGTAATGACTATAGGGTTTATAAATGAAAATAAATATAGGCAAGACCGAAGTGGTCCAAAGTATTAACTATATCGGTTACCTTTTAAGAACCAACCATCAAACATAAGCTTCATTTTTGCAATTTTTTTTTAATTTTTAAACTCTCAAAATCTAGCATCGCCATTAAAGAAATTTGTCAAACTCTTATACCTAAGTTGGAATATTTGGAACAGCTGAGTGTCAAATTAACGTCACTGCACATGTATATCAAATTTTCTGATTGAGAAATTGATAGTCTGTTTTGAAGTTGAAAATGAAAATTTTAAAAGTTTTGACATATTTTGTATCAAATTTTTGTCAAAGGTTGTTGGAAATCGCATATTCATAATTAACTTATTGAAACATACATTTTTTGGTCAAGAGTTGTTAGTAATAATAAATTCATGATTGACTTATGGAAATACAGATGGCGCCTATATTCAATTATGTCTGTCATTGATCAAATACTTCGTTGCAATTCATCAGCAATAAAAAAAAATCATATGAACGAAGATTTGCAAATAAATAGTGTGCAATATTGAAAAATATATACACAAAAATTTAGTGATAAATAATTTTTCAGTGTCTGTATTTAATTGACTGTCTTAACAGTATTATTTTTCACAACATTTCAATTTCGATATTATGCTATATAAAATGTATGCATTCATGTGTTATTTCATTATTATAACAATATATATTTTAATTATTTTCTAAAAAGTATATTTTTAAATGAGCTTAAATTAAAACATTACTGCTATTTTCTCCGAGGTGATATTAAATATAAATTTAAACAAAAAGGAAATTTAAGCGATTACATTCTGTCTAGGTATTAATTTCTATAATTTGATAAATTGGATTTGGCCACCCTGTATATATATATATATCACAATGCTTTAGTGTTGAATTCAATCCAACCGTGCGTAATAACCCAGCAAACACGCTAAATGGGATCATATATATGAATGGAACATATTAACTCGCAGTTTTTTCATAATTCATAATTAAAATCGCAAAGATAGAGCATATATAGACTCACACAGAGCCTTTCCTTGTTTATATTGTTTGTAGTTTACCGAGACTTGTTTTTGTGTAGATATTTATTCAATTTCAGAGAACATTGAGAATTTTGCATTCTATATTACTAGTTATTAGAATACGTTTTTTATGTGTATAAATAAATAAATAAATAAATGTTCTATACGTGGTGATTAACTTTGAAGTATAATCTAAATTCCAGAAAAACTATTTATTTTCAACAAAAAGGTCTTTATTCTCCAGCTCAGATGGATCATTGATTCACTTATTTAAAATACACAAACTATCTTCTTTTGATCACGACCTATCCTTGGTTTTTTTGACCACGACCTATTGGCTTTTTCATCCATTTTTCGTTGTATAAATTGTACTTAAAATACGACAGGACAACACTTCCACCAACCTAAACTTATGGTTTGTAATTATATACGCATTGTCAATATCAGAAAATTTGTTTGCAGTTCTGAAATTGATGGATAAATTGACGTAAAAGGAGAATATGCTGAAGCTAGCAACTTAGCCTGGATCTAGAAATTGAACCGCAAATTAATACGTGTAAAATATAATTTGAAGGGTCTGATTTATGATCACAACAAAGTGAATAAAATTGACAAATATAAAACGAGTTTAATGCGAAAAGTATTGAAAATTTGATAGATATTTGAATAATAGATCGTAGTTGTATAGGAGCTAATTTGTGTGAGAACTATAGGACCATTAGCCTACTATCACATGCATCGAAGATATTGTTAAAGATTATTTATAGGAGATTAGAAAATAAAGTAGAGGAAAGGCTAGGAGAAGATCAGTTTGGTTTTAGGAAAAACAGAGGGACGAGAGAGGCGATTCTAGCACTAAGAACGGTAGTAGAAAAAAGAAATAGGGTAGGAAAGGTAACTTGCATAGCTTTTGTAGATTTAGAAAAGGCATTTGATAATGTAGATTGGGACATAATGTTTAGAATTTTAAAAGAAATGGGTATAGATTATAAGGATAGGAGAATAATTTTTAATTTATATAAACACCAAACTGCCTTAGTTAGAATTGAGGGGGAAGAAGAGGTAGCAAAAATAGGGAATGGAGTTCGGCAGGGATGTACACTTTCACCGTTATTATTTAATCTATATATAGAAGATGCAATAAACAAAGTAAAAGAAGAGTATAGTGTAGGTGTGAATGTACAGGGAGAGAAAATATATATGTTGAGATTCGCCGACGATATAGCTATATTGGAAGAAAGCGAAAAGAATTTAGAAAGGGTATTGAATGGTATGCAGGCAGTATTGACTAGGGATTTTAACATGAAAATAAATATAGGTAAAACTAAAGTGATGAGGTGTGACAAAAAGGAATGCAGTAGAAAAATGAGGATCACAATAGGAGATAATAGAATCGAAGAAGTGTCAGATTTTGGTTATTTAGGCAGTAGAATCACAAAAGATAATCGAAGCAAGGTAGATATAAAGTGTAGGATAGCACAGGGTAGGAAGGCATTCGTAGAAAAAGAACAGATTTTAAGATCAAATATTGACTTGGGTATTAGAAAAAGATTACTGAAGGTATATGTTTGGAGTGTAGCACTGTACGGGTGTGAGGCGTGGACTATAGGAAAGGAAGAGAAGCGTAGATTACAAGCACTTGAAATGTGGTGTTATAGGAGGATGATGAGGATTGGTTGGGAAGATAAAGTAACAAATGAAGCTGTACTAGAGTTAGTAGGGGAGAAGAGAAATATCTGGAGTGTTACAGCGTAGGAGAGACAGATTAGTAGGGCATATTCTTAGGCATGGGGGGATTATGCAATTGATCATAGAAGGTAGAGTGGAGGGAAAGAGAGGGGTAGGTAGGCCTAGATTGGAGTATGTGAGTCAGATAGTTGAAGACGTTGAGATGAATAGCTATAGGGAGATGAAGGGATTAGCTCAGGATAGATCGGCATGGCGTGCTGTTTCCAACCAATCTTTAGGATTGCGGACTCTTTAACTAAATAATATTATTCAACTGACTCGAAAAGTTAACGCTACTCACACCCGTACAGTGCTACACTCCAAACATATACCTTCAGTAATCTTTTTCTAATACCCAAGTCAATATTTGATCTTAAAATCTGTTCTTTTTCTACGAATGCCTTCCTACCCTGTGCTATCCTACACTTTATATCTACCTTGCTTCGATTATCTTTTGTGATTCTACTGCCTAAATAACAAAAATCTGACACTTCTTCGATTCTATTATCTCCTATTGTGATCCTCATTTTTCTACTGCATTCCTTTTTGTCACACCTCATCAGTTTAGTTTTACCTATATGTATTTTCATGTTAAAATCCCTAGTCAATACTGCCTGCATACCATTCAATACCCTTTCTAAATTCTTTTCGCTTTCTTCCAATATAGCTATATCGTCGGCGAATCTCAGCATATATATTTTCTCTCCCTGTACATTCACACCTACACTATACTCT
This sequence comes from Leptodirus hochenwartii, assembly GCA_947310635.1. NCBI lineage: Eukaryota > Metazoa > Arthropoda > Insecta > Coleoptera > Leiodidae > Leptodirus > Leptodirus hochenwartii. The sequence continues at coordinate 29,584,148 of OX371184.1, forward strand.
TCTTTTACTTTGTTTATTGCATCTTCTATATATAGATTAAATAATAACGGTGAAAGTGTACATCCCTGCCGAACTCCATTCCCTATTTTTGCTACCTCTTCTTCCCCCTCAATTTTAACTAAGGCAGTTTGGTGTTTATATAAATTAAAAATTATTCTCCTATCCTTATAATCTATACCCGTTTCTTTTAAAATTCTAAACATTATGTCCCAATCTACATTGTCAAATGCCTTTTCTAAGTCTACAAAAGCTATGCAAGTTACCTTTCCTACCCTATTTCTTTTTTCTACTACCGTTCTTAGTGCTAAAATCGCCTCCCTCGTCCCTCTGTTTTTCCTAAAACCAAACTGATCTTCTCCTAGCCTTTCCTCTACTTTATTTTCTAATCTCCTATAAATAATCTTTAGCAATATCTTCGATGCATGTGATAGTCGATGCATAATGGTCCTATAGTTCTCACACAAATTAGCTCCTATTTTCTTAGGCATTGTTACTATTCTACTACGCTGAAAATCCTGTGGTACTTCTCCCTTCTCATATATTTTACAAACTAACCTGTATAATCGCTCCTGCATTTTTTCCCCTGCGTGTTTTATTAATTCGGCTGGTATCATATCAATCCCCGCTGCTTTGTTATTCCGTAAATCATTTAATGCTCTATGAAACTCTGACCTAAGTATGCTAGGACCTAAGTCATCCTCATCTATCTGTTCCACATTTTCTAGCTCCTCCATGTCCTGCCTACCTTTATATAAATCTTCAAGATACTCCTTCCATCTTCTAGCTTTTTCCTTATTTTCTGTGAGTTCCTTACCCTGCTTATCACATATAATGTTACCCTTTGGTTTTACTTTAGAAAAATGTGACTTAATTTTCCTGTAGCCCAAATCTACTTTACCTCTTCTCATATCCTCCTCAATATCCTCACAATTTCCTTTTATCCACTCTTCTTTCGCTAGCTTGCATTTCCTATTAATTAAGTTCCTTAGTTCCTTATATTTTTTCTGTCCTGCTTCTGTGTTTCCAATTTTAATTTTCCTTCTTGCTTCTATCATTTCCACTATTTCTTCCGTGGTCCATTCCCTCCTACCTGCCCTTTTCTTTGTGCCTAATACTTCATTTGCTGCTGTAGTTAACCCATTTCTGATTTCCCTCCATTCGCAATCTATGTCGCTCCTAGATGTTCCATTAGTCATGATTTCTACTTTCTGCTTGTACTTTTCACATACATCAGCTAATTTTAACCTATCGACATCTACTCTGACCTGTTTAGACTTCTGTAATTTCTTGAATTTGACCTCTGAGTCCAGGACTACTAAATTATGGTCACTATCAATATCTGCTCTAGGGTAACTCTTACAATTCTTAATCTGGTTCCTAAACCTCTCTTTAACCAGTATGTAATCTATCTGATACCTCCCTATATCTCCTGGCATTTTCCACGTATATATCCTGCGCTTGTGATTCTGAAAAAGCGTGTTTGCTACCACTAGCTTATTCCTAATACAAAACTCTACCAATCTAGATGAAAGATAGAAGAGCGGAATACCACTTTCAAGAAATGATTGTATTTAATCATTTTGCATCCATTTTAGGTAAGATTTCTTACTATTATATAACTTTTTAAGAAATGCGTCCTCCTCGATTGAAATGTCAAGAGCCGCCACTGGATATAATCTAGATGACATGAAAATCCCAAAGATGTCATTGTGATAATTCCAATAATAATTTATGACTTTGCATAAAACTAATGTAAAATTTATCTTTTGTGCTACACAAACAAAGTAAATTCGCTATTATTATCATGTAGCAATCAATATGGATTGAGCGACAACTAATACTCACGCAAACACACACACACGCACTAGCGCTTATAAAAGTTTTGCTTTGTATATGTAAGTACATACAGGGTATCCAGTTCAGATTGGATGCGAAGGATATATTGGAATCCGTTGGATTTTATCTATATAAATTGCGACGGCATTTTTGCGGGAACGATTTCAATGATTTTGCTGTTATATTAAAGCAATTATGTTCTATATTTGCCCATTTTGTTCAAAATGTAAATATATTTGATAAATTGATTAGAAATTGAAAAATTAAAATGACCAATTTTCATCCATTTTCATATAGACCTTTATTTCCCAATTTTCTAATGCAAAAATTTAAATTTTGAGGGATTGTTAAGCCTGGTGGTTAAAGAATGTGACATTAAAGGAGTCAGTAGGTTCGAAATCTGAACGATGCACTTTTTTTTTTGTTTTTTTTTTTCATTTAAACATAAATTTTATATTTACATATATAAATTTCATATATTTTGATTTTTTTTTAATATTTTTTAACAAATTATGTAAGATTTATAAATTACAAAATAAATATGCAATAGCGTCATCTAGCGTATCTTAAACAAAGCTTTAGTGGCCATTTATCATAAACAATCAAATGTCAAACAAATGGTCAATAACTGTGTTTTATTTAAGTTTTTAAACTATACACACATGTCTAATTTGTTATATGTTGGCAACAAGTTTACGAGAAAATTTCTTAAGTAGTGTTAAATATGTTGAATGAAATGTTGGATTCGTTAGAGCAGAGGTTTGTCATGTTCATTTTTCATTAGAAAGACATGGTGTATGTGAATATAATATTTTTAACACACATAAAGGAATGATTTTTAGATAATGGCAGATTGTGAAAATTTACACCTATTTTAGTTACCTTTTATGATAATCCTAAATATGAGCTTATTCTTTACCATTTCTTGGCATTTTGAAACTTGCTTAAACTAAAACGCTATCGGAGAAACTTACAGAACGCGTACATGAAATAGCTGGCTGATAAATTTATATTACAATGATTATTAAAAAATGTCTTGACTCAGAATTTATAAAACTATTTTGAAGTTAGGAATAAAGCTTTTATACTATTTCTCATATTATGTCATTAAAAATCGTAAATTAAAGATTGACCTACCAAAAACAGATGGCGCCTAAGTCCAATTATGCTTGTCATTGATAAAATGCTGCGTTGCAATTCATCAGCAATTAACAAATTCATATAAACGCAGATTTTAGATTTACGAATAAATAGAGTGTAATATTGATACATATACACAAAAAAACGACTCGTTTTTTTAATTTTCAGGGTTCAATTCGCTTTGGTAACAATATTATTTTCACTATACATAATATGATTTCAATAAGTACATATATATATATAGTCTTTATTTATTATATGCAGGAGCGATTATAAAGGTTAGTTTGTAAAATATATGAGAAGGGAGAAGTACCACAGGATTTTCAGCGTAGTAGAATAGTAACAATGCCGAAGAAAATAGGAGCTAATTTGTGTGAGAACTATAGGACCATTAGCCTACTATCACATGCATCGAAGATATTGTTAAAGATTATTTATAGGAGATTAGAAAATAAAGTAGAGGAAAGGCTAGGAGAAGATCAGTTTGGTTTTAGGAAAAACAGAGGGACGAGGGAGGCGATTCTAGCACTAAGAACGGTAGTAGAAAAAAGAAATAGGGTAGGAAAGGTAACTTGCATAGCTTTTGTAGACTTAGAAAAGGCATTTGACAATGTAGATTGGGACATAATGTTTAGAATTTTAAAAGAAACGGGTATAGATTATAAGGATAGGAGAATAATTTTTAATTTATATAAACACCAAACTGCCTTAGTTAGAATTGAGGGGGAAGAAGAGGTAGCAAAAATAGGGAAGGGAGTTCGGCAGGGATGTACACTCTCACCGTTATTATTTAATCTATATATAGAAGATGCAATAAACAAAGTAAAAGAAGAGTATAGTGTAGGTGTGAATGTACAGGGAGAGAAAATATATATGCTGAGATTCGCCGACGATATAGCTATATTGGAAGAAAGCGAAAAGAAATTAGAAAGGGTATTGAATGGTATGCAGGCAGTATTGACTAGGGATTTTAACATGAAAATAAATATAGGTAAAACTAAAGTGATGAGGTGTGACAAAAAGGAATGCAGTAGAAAAATGAGGATCACAATAGGAGATAATAGAATCGAAGAAGTGTCAGATTTTTGTTATTTAGGCAGTAGAATCACAAAAGATAATCGAAGCAAGGTAGATATAAAGTGTAGGATAGCACAGGGTAGGAAGGCATTCGTAGAAAAAGAACAGATTTTAAGATCAAATATTGACTTGGGTATTAGAAAAAGATTACTGAAGGTATATGTTTGGAGTGTAGCACTGTACGGGTGTGAGGCGTGGACTATAGGAAAGGAAGAGAAGCGTAGATTAGAAGCACTTGAAATGTGGTGTTATAGGAGGATGATGAGGATTGGTTGGGAAGATAAAGTAACAAATGAAGCTGTACTAGAGTTAGTAGGGGAGAAGAGAAGTATTTGGAGAGTGTTACAACGTAGGAGAGACAGATTAGTAGGGCATATTCTTAGGCATGGGGGGATTATGCAATTGATCATAGAAGGTAGAGTGGAGGGAAAGAGAGGGGTAGGTAGGCCTAGATTGGAGTATGTGAGTCAGATAGTTGAAGACGTTGAGATGAATAGCTATAGGGAGATGAAGGGATTAGCTCAGGATAGATCGGCATGGCGTGCTGTTTCCAACCAATCTTTAGGATTGCGGACTCTCTAACTAACTATTTATTATAAATATTATAAAAATTCATCATTTCAGCTTATTGTAAAACCAGTTAAATAAATAATCCCTTTCTTTCATTGAAATGGTTTTTGCAATTCATTACATATGGCAACGTCGTGTAAGAGGTAACTGTAATTTAGGGTGCTGTTCCATAATAAAATTGTATTATAATTAAATTATTTTAGAAATTAGATAATCGCATAATATAATTTCATACAGACAATTTTTTTAAGTGAATAAATTAGGAAATAAATCGATAAATATCAATGGATAATTAGCAACTAGGTTCCAGTATATTTCGTAGTAATTTTGTTTTATACAAATGAAAGATATGTTAAAGATAATGAGGATTGAGTGTGAAGATAAAGTGACAAATGAAGCCGCGCTAGAGTTAGTAGGGAAGAAGAGAAGTATATGGAGATTATTACAGCGCAGGAAAGATAGACTAGTAGGTCATATTCTTAGACATGGGGGTAATATGCAATATGTTATAGAAGGTAGGTATAGGAAAAGGAGGAGTAACATCGGGCCGAATTGTTGCTTGAGTTTCGTCATTCTTAATTTATTCCTTTTTAATTTTCAATAATTTTATCAATAAATAGCAAGCAACTTTACATTCGCGTCATAACTATGTTTGATACGTGGTTTTTGTGCATATTTTACCATAATTGGACCCAAGCGCCATCTGTAGTTCAGTTAGTCATTCATGAAAGTACGACTTCTATTGACTCTTAGTCAAAATCTTCGTGCAAAATGTGTCAAAAACTATTAAAAAATGATTTCTAACTCAAAAGTGTTTTTTTTTTTAATTTCAGAGTCGTTATTTTTTATAAACATAGTGCAGTGATATAAATTTGTTACCCAGCTGTTACATATGTTCCAAACTAGGTATTAAGGGTTCGGCAATTCTTTTCGACGGTGTGCTCATTTTTGTCAGAGACTCGAATTAAACAAAGGTTTCGATATAGAAGAAGCCTAATTTTGTTATTTTTTAAAAGTAACTAATATACCTAATATCGTCACAATCTGCCATTATCTAATCTAAACCTTTCTTAATGTGCGTTCAAAATTATTACGTCCTTTGTGCAAAAACAATTCTTGGCTCAAAAAAGACCACGTATTTGATTAAAAATGAACATGGCAAACTGCAGTCTTAATAAATGAAACAACACTTATATTATATCAAAATAATGTTTGAAGAATGACGTCTTTATTAATAATTAAATTTATTTATTTATTTTGCCAATCAATATCATATACTAACTTATATTATCATCAAAACAATATTGTTAAACTTATTTTGGCAATTAAAATTGCTATTATGTAAAATTGTTTAGATAAACATCTGTCAAGAATGTTAAAATTGACTCTATCAGAGATAAACAACAAAGACTAGAATACTGTATAATAAAAAAAAACATGAATTAGAGATATTTTAGCTCGCAAACAACCCCGTGACTAAATCATTGCGGTTTAATCTACAAGTTTATTAAATTCCATATTTAAACCATATAATTATAATACACAATCGTTGTATACACTCGCTTCTTATGTATCTGTAATGTTTGGTATTTACTATTCGATGAATAAGTTCAAAGATCACGTATGATAAAATCTGTATCTCTGAAAAATACTATATCCACAGGCACATTGCTTTCATCTTTAACACAAACGAAAAGATAATGCTATTTAGCATATAGTGTATTGTTGAAACTAATTACAGAACAGAATATAAATCAAAATATATACGCTTATTATTAATAATGCCGCCGCAATTCTATTTACCTTACACATATTTTAAATGCCGTTGTTAAAACATGACTTACCGTTATTGGATTTATAGGCTAATTCCATTTTATAGTTCTATTTAATTAAAACGATTCGCGCATATTTATTTAGCGCTATAAAATGTTTCGTAAAATTTGAAAGGATCAAACAATCGATCGAACACAATTTTATTTTAGTACACGCGTTGTTTAATGTTTATTTGAAAAAGAAATTCACACGGCACTAAAAAGGTCAATATAAAATAATAAAATATAAATTTCTAAATACATGAAAAGAAGAACACAATACGGACTATGTTAACTATTATCGTTAACATAAATACACTTATTTAATAAAGCTAATGCACCGTGCTATATTAGTAAAAAAGAACGGATCACAACATACTAGTCGGGAGCGCGTAAACAATTCGAAATATATATGTGACGCGCAGTTTGAATCGAACGGGCAATCAGGGCACAATCCTGTTATTTCCACACACGGCAATGGCAAGGCTCGGACTCGGATTCAGGAAGACAACGACGGGGCCTACTACAAATGCATCGGCGCTATTTGGTTGTGCAGTCGTTTGTAACCCTGTATCGTGGTGTTATTGCACATTTCAGGCGACGACGCGGTTGGTAGTTGTGCCGTTGCTCCGATCGTCCTGAAATACGCGCTCGCGCTATCGAACAGCTGGTTCCACCTGGTGCACAGCCTGAAACGGTCACTGTTTGCTATTGCCGCAGCGATGGGGCCGCTCCACAATGTGAAATTAGCTTTATTATTTTATTATTATGGAATATCACCCAAACATCGTAAATCGAAGCGTTTAATAGCTAGATGCGCATTTCGAAGGTTATGCCCCAATCTTCAGTAGCGCAAGATAGTTAGTTAAAGAGTCCGCAATCCTAAAGATTGGTTGGAAACAGCACGCCATGCCGATCTATCCTGAGCTAATCCCTTCATCTCCCTATAGCTATTCATCTCAACGTCTTCAACTATCTGACTCACATACTCCAATCTAGGCCTACCTACCCCTCTCTTTCCCTCCACTCTACCTTCTATGATCAATTGCATAATCCCCCCATGCCTAAGAATATGCCCTACTAATCTGTCTCTCCTACGCTGTAACACTCTCCAGATACTTCTCTTCTCCCCTACTAACTCTAGTACAGCTTCATTTGTTACTTTATCTTCCCAACCAATCCTCATCATCCTCCTATAACACCACATTTCAAGTGCTTCTAATCTACGCTTCTCTTCCTTTCCTATAGTCCACGCCTCACACCCGTACAGTGCTACACTCCAAACATATACCTTCAGTAATCTTTTTCTAATACCCAAGTCAATATTTGATCTTAAAATCTGTTCTTTTTCTACGAATGCCTTCCTACCCTGTGCTATCCTACACTTTATATCTACCTTGCTTCGATTATCTTTTGTGATTCTACTGCCTAAATAACAAAAATCTGACACTTCTTCGATTCTATTATCTCCTATTGTGATCCTCATTTTTCTACTGCATTCCTTTTTGTCACACCTCATCACTTTAGTTTTACCTATATTTATTTTCATGTTAAAATCCCTAGTCAATACTGCCTGCATACCATTCAATACCCTTTCTAAATTCTTTTCGCTTTCTTCCAATATAGCTATATCGTCGGCGAATCTCAGCATATATATTTTCTCTCCCTGTACATTCACACCTACACTATACTCTTCTTTTACTTTGTTTATTGCATCTTCTATATATAGATTAAATAATAACGGTGAGAGTGTACATCCCTGCCGAACTCCCTTCCCTATTTTTGCTACCTCTTCTTCCCCCTCAATTCTAACTAAGGCAGTTTGGTGTTTATATAAATTAAAAATTATTCTCCTATCTTTATAATCTATACCCGTTTCTTTTAAAATTCTAAACATTATGTCCCAATCTACATTGTCAAATGCCTTTTCTAAATCTACAAAAGCTATGCAAGTTACCTTTCCTACCCTCTTTCTTTTTTTCTACTACCGTTCTTAGTGCTAGAATCGCCAGATAACAACTAAATAATCTACTTCGGTCACTAATCCTCCTAACTATACAACAGATTACAGAGTGAACATGACAGAAGCATATGCAATCTATAATCAAAACTATAATTTTTTGAACAATACAAAATACGGTTACCGACGTAAATAAGTAATATATAAACAATAAATTATAGAAATTATGAGAGTATATACATTAGCGGTGTGTAGTACACTCGCGAACCGTTCACTCTGAACGGTTCAATCAAATGACGATGTTTTGCAACGACCTATAGGTCACTAGGACCTAGTTCGTGAACTATGAACTACGTGGTGCACGGTGTACGTATTCATGTACTTGTACTAGGTCCTGAACCCGTCGTCTACTAAACCGTTCATGAATCGTAAACGATGCAGTACAGTATACATTACATATACAGTACTAACATTTATTTAGTGATAAATTGTGTTGGTGAACGGAACGAAATAGGAAACTCGATGCGATATTGCAACAGCCGCATTGCCGAGCTGAGTCACAATTTGTATGCTGGTATCAGATTTCATTTGGAATAATATAATTAATATATTCGCAAGATTAAATATGTCATGCCATAGCAAATTTTTGCAATAATACAATAATAAACATCTAAATCTTATAGTTCTTCTATTTCATATTGAGTGCAATGATGCAATCACTTAATATCAAATCAAAGCTTTGAAGTTTGAACAGAGAAGATTCGGAATAGAAAATATAAATTATAACGCCAAACAAAACGATTCTATCTAGTTCATTTTATTATAGTTTGTACATTTAATTTTCAAGTATTAGTAAAGTAGTAAACATTTTCATCAGTAACTACCAATAAGTATTTTAGAACTTCATAAAAATAATCGTGAGTACCTAGAGAAGATATTTCTTTATATGTATGTTTTGTATAAATTATAAACGTTGTCTTTTCTTCCTCATTCTTAATTCAAAATAAGTATCGTAATAGTTCAATTTATTTATCTTTTACCATTTAATATTTTTATATTGAGAAAAAAGGAGATTATTTTCAGTATGTGCATGTATTTCATATAGGTCGTGAACTAGTTCATTTTTAAAAGATGTAATAGTTCACGAGCTATAGTTCGTGAACGGTTCATTGAAATGCACTACGAACTACGAACTAAGTCCTCAAAGTGACCTATAGTTTGCCATCGCTAATATACATCCGAAATCAAAAATTTATTCTAGCTTATTTTAGGTTTGACTATCCTTCATTTATTATTATTACATGTTTACGTCGTTAATCGTATTTCTACTGTTTAAAAAATGTATAGGGTATTTTATATACGTCATAGATTGAAACATGTCTGTAATGTTGAATGTTAAATCAATTGTATTTTATTCTAACTTGTGCCACTGATTATGTGGCATATCCTCCGAAATGCGCATCCAGGTATTATTTTTTTCGTTAAGTTTTTTTTTTGCTATTAAACTATTTGTTTAAGTACACCATCGAAGGTATTTTCTTACTAAAAAAACATGTCTGTGTTTTATTTTCCAAAGAAATATTTTCGAACATAAACATGACGTAATACTTATCCATTCCAATAAAATCATCGATTAGCCGACAGATTGTAGAGCTAGAATGAGATCTTCCAATAAAAAATTAACTTTTCTACAGCTAAAATACATTAAAATAAGAATATTCGCCATGTATTTCATTGGAGAATTAAGTGCCGTTTATATTTCTAAAAATAAAGAAATTTGATATTTTTAAGGTAAGCAATTTGCATAAAATTCGATTTTATGTAAATTTTTGTATGATGACGTAGCTAGTATATAAATGTCATAGCAAATGTCCCATTCACCGTTGCCATATCGAATTTAAATGCCGATATTTGTAGAAACATTTTTTAAATATTTTATTAAATATTACACTTATATTTGATAAATTTTATTTGATATTCCTCTTAATGTAAATACTTAATATTACTAATAATACAAACAAATGTCCATTATATGAACTACCACATCTGTTTGTTTATTTTTAACATATGAAAAAATGGCAACAGTGTCTAGAAATACTACATACATCACACAAATATTTTAACACTACCTGCCAAAAGCATTTCATTCAAATATAAAATTGGAAACTTTTTTAATATAAATTTTCTTAAAAAATAATGCAAATCTATGAAAAAATATTAAGATTGATAATTGTTGATGTCAAAAACTCCATACTGTGATGCCATATGTGTTTAAAACTAATCCAAATTTTTTATTTACACGTATATTATTCGCCGATTTATTTGACAATTTAAAATGTACTAAAATATCAAACGAATCACATAATGGGGATTATAATATTTAATGATGTATTGTCAATTTATATATAACTTATACAACTCGCAGTACAACCGCGTTCATATAACTGGCAACGCCGCTAAATAATTTTTTTGTGGCGCATGTCCGACTTCGCGTATTGTAATCTTATTGTGTGACATAAGAGTGACATGTAATATGACACTGTGTATACGTATGGTATATCAGTTGCCTGTCTCATGTGTTTAGATTTTTATTATTTTCGTTCTATAAATTAAGTATCGCCAAACGATATGACAATATTAATTAGTTATTCGAATATCGCCATGGGTTTTTTCCTTCATTTTTATGGAACAGCCTCATTTTTCGAACTTCTATTCTCTATTGGAACGCTAATCCCCAAATTCGAATCCAAACACTTTTATCGGGATAATATACATGCTCGTTTCATCACATGCTATTTATTCGATTAAAACATTTGATCTAATACATCTTTTTGTACATTTTACTAAACGTAGAGACATACAATAGATAGCGCTTCATTCGAACATGTTCATTCTTTTTTTTTTTTTTAACCAACATGAAGTACTTTCCAAGACATATTTCATATACATTATGGCGCTTCCTGCTTTTACCGGAAGTGCATCCACATCTTTATTTTTAAATGTCATTGTGTACCTGCTTGGATTTATTTTTATTTTTATATTTATAAATATAATGCGACACAATATTGATCATAATGAAACTAAAAATAATGTTACTATTGATTTTACTAGAATTATTTTCTAGAAAGTCTTGATTTGAAATACGATTTAAAATTAGCAAAAGATACGAATTAATTATCTAAAGAGATTGTCAAAATGCATTGTAGCGCTCTCTAGGGGCGATAAAAATATACCAAAAATCAAAATAAAATATATTGATATCCATAGTTTTTTTTTCTGCGTCTGCGCAGATACGAGTGAGTTCTACAGTTCTACCTTACATATAGTATAATGTTATGCATGCTTATTGGTCTGTATTAAAATAAATAGTAAATACTCTAATAAATATGTGCGCTTGAATCATAATACATGATTATGATCCAAAACGTCAATATTGCTACATTATGTTTCATTTCCCCAATATTCTTAAAGTTAATTATAATACTTGTTACTTGTTAATTTTATTAAAGTTAAAGTTATGTTAAACGTATATATATTTATATTGGCCCTATATTGACAAAATCTGCCAATGATTATTGTATTTTATCTTCATCCATAGAGTGGCATTTATGCTTAGTTAATGTCTTTTTAGAGTAGTTGTACTATTACAAAATTTTAATTTTGTCGCACATAATTCGCAAGTAGCATATGAATTTTCTTCACTCTTGTGAAAGTACTTCCACACATCACTTTTTACTTTTAACTCTTTTTCACAAGACATATTAAAAATTAATTTTAATTACACGCTTCATAAAATTGACTGTTTTTCCAACGAATGTGGGGAAATAAATGTAGAAATGAAGATAGTTGTAAAACGTAGATAGTTCTAGACACCCCAACAAGGTACTTCAATATAATACCATTATTAATTTTTATAACAATAATTCAGAATTGTCTATATGCCATTTCTAGCAACTGAAATAGTTTGTGTTGATGCTTTTTAAGAGTTAAGGGTAAAGAATATTTCACGGTAATGTCATTACATAGAAAAATAAGGCATCTTTCTTGATGCTTTCCGCGTATTGATGCAGTGGCTTATTGGGAATTTTTAAATGAAAGGAATCTATGAAAAACATTTTATTGGGAATTTTGGAGTTTTTCAAATATGAGTATCATACATGTGTAGTTATTTAAATAAAAAGGGTTACTTAATGTATTACGAATTTCAAAAAGTTTAATATTGAAATTTCTTGAAGACAATGTATTTTAAGCGGACAATACAATTTTCTATGTTCTTGTCAAAAAAATATGATTTTGAAATAATTGTCATTACTCAGTCATAACCCCACTACACAAATTCTGGTTACGCCACTACAGTAGAGCAAGACACATGTCCAAATCATTTGATGTGTGTAACAATTTATGCACATTTATGGTTTTCTTTTCTATACAACTTCAAATGAAAGCCATACAGACAGCTACGAAGCTCGATCCTTCGATCCCAGCTAGATTAATCGATCCCAGCTTGATTAATCGATCCTAGCTCGATTAATCGATTTTATAAGGATCGATTAACTTTTAAGTCTGGCTCGATTAAGAAAATATATACAGATTTTGACAACACTAATATTAATGATATTAGGAAACACTACTTACACAGCATTAGTAGATTTTAAAAAGGCACTCGATAATGTAGTTTGTTCGTTAGAGTCTTTATTTCTAGGGATTGGCTACAAACGGCCGCCATCTGTCTATCTCTCCTCAGCTAACTCGGAAAATATTAGTTAGTTAGATCAATCCTAGGGAATGACTGTAAACAACACGCCATCTGTCAATCTCTCCTCAGCTAACTCCTTCATCTCCCTACGATTGCTATTCATCCAACACGTCCTCGACTATCTGACCCACATACTCCCATCTAGGCCTACCACTTTGCTTCTCGAAGCGTATCGCTGGCTTGCTAGGTTGTTATTGTGTCACGGGTTCAGTTGCGCAAGCGCGAGTTCTACTGCTAGGGCGCGGTCCACGTTAGTTGTTGCGCGCCGGGTTATACGAAAAAATATTTCAGTTTGATACACTTATATATATTATAAATTATATATAAATTGATTTTTATCGTAAAATAGTAGCATGCAGTAAAACATGAATTTAGAATAGTATGAATAGTATTTCCAAAATAAAAAATGGCCCGAAAGTTGCAGAGCACACATTAGTGGCAGAGTTAGAAGGAACTGAAATCATGACCAAATGTATGGTATATTACACCGACTGTAACTGTCTTGTGATTTAATTTAAATTTAATCAAAATTTGTTCCAATGATGGAAAGAAAGGCTTCCCTGTGTGATATATGACAATCTATAGCTATAGATATTAATATAACATCAAAATTCATGACATTTTCAAGAAGGCCATGAAGTGTATACAATTTATTTTATTATAGCTTTCGATCTTCTCTACTTTAGTAGATACAGCACCCACTAGCGTAAACAAATGCTGTAGTCTCTCGATTCTTTGCGAAAATCAACAAATTCGTCCCTTGGGCTCGCTAGTGCCAATTAATCATCTCCGCCACTGGACGCGGCATCAATTTTAACAGCAAAATCGTTCATTCTCCGTTCGATTATTGGTTCTAGTGAGGTGATGTCGTCCTTCGTTGTCAATCCGAGCTTCAACGACTTTGCGTTATTCATATCTACATGATAGGATACTTGTGTATATGAAGTTATGAAAAGCACTAATAAAAAAAAAGTGCAGGTTATATACTAGACTTATAGGTCCATCAAGACTTACGTATCGATCATCTATTCACTATTTGAACAGAGAACTTCAATCTGCACTCACGGATATAAATTTCACCAGTTCTGCTTAACTGTATCACTTGAAAATTATATCGATAAACGTTAGAACCCTTCATATGTAATCAAAATAACAACACGTTACTTCAACAACGACCATATCGCGAATATAATTGCAAAACTCTAAGAGGTAAATGTTTTATTGAAATCACCGATAATATTGAGGTTTGATTTAAAGCTGATAACGTTCTCTAGAATCACAATAAATACGGAAATGGAGGCACGTTGGTGGGATAGAATATATCATCTATGAATTGAATACAATTTTTTATGTAAGAATCCCGAGTTTATATCTTATTACGTACAAATATATTTTTATCGTTTATGCGTACATAAATGAATTTTGATGGTATTCCTCAGGGTGAACAATTTGTGACTTGACAGATTACACTTCAGTGAATAGTTTAGTGAACTTACAGAGAAGGGGTAAGCGACTATCCATGCACCTGCTTAACGCTGCCCATGCTCATATTATTTCTCTTTTGTATGTTTTCGCAGATGATTTGATAGTCCATACTTTCTAAGGAATCGTTTCTGGCAGATATTACACTCATATGGTTTCTCTCCTGTATGTGTGCGAATATGATTTGATAGTATATACTTGGAAGTGAATCGTTTCTGGCAGATATTACACTCGTATGGTCTCTCTCCTGTATGTGTGCGCATATGCACCTTAAAGTTACTACTATTAGCAAATTGTTTATGGCAGATATTACACTCATATGGTCTGTCTCCAGTATGTTTGCGCATATGCACTTTAAAGTAACTACTGTTAGCAAATTGTTTATGGCAGATATTACATGCATATGGTTTCTCTCCTGTATGTGTACGCATATGTGCCTTCAAGTTACTACCATTCATAAATTGTTTATGGCAGATATTACACTCATATGGTCTCTGTCCAGTATGTCTGCGCATATGCAAGTTAATGCTACTACTATTAGTAAATTGTTTATGGCAGATATTACAAGCATAGGGTTTCTCTCCTGTATGTGATCGCATATGATTTGATAGTATATACTTGTGAGTGAGTCGTTTCTGGCAGATACTACACTCATATGGTTTCTCTCCTGTATGTGCGCGCATATGCACCTTAAAGTTACTACTATTAGTAAATTGTTTATGGCAGATATTACATGCATATGGTTTCTCTCCTGTATGTGTACGCATATGTGCCTTCAAGTTACTACCATTAATAAATTGTTTATGGCAGATATTACACTCATATGGTCTCTCTCCAGTATGTCTGCGCAGATGCAACTTAAAGTTACTACTATTAGTAAATTGTTTATGGCAGATATTACACGCATAGGGTTTCTCTCCTGTATGTGTGCGCATATGATCTGATAGTGTACGCTTGTGAGTGAGTCGTTTCTGGCAGATATTACACTCATATGGTCTCTCTCCAGTATGTGTGCGCATATGCAACTTAATGCTACTACTATTAGTAAAGTGTTTATGGCAGATATTACACGCATAGGGTTTCTCTCCTGTATGTGTGCGCATATGATTTGATAGTATATACTTGTGAGTAAGTCGTTTCTGGCAGATATTACACTCATATGGTCTCTCTCCAGTATGTGTGCGCATATGCAACTTAAAGTTACTACTATTAGTAAATTGTTTAAGGCAGATATTACACTCATATGATTTCTCTCCTGTATGTGTGCGCATATGATTTGATAGTATATACTTGTGAGTGAGTCGTTTCTGGCAGATATTGCACTCATATGGTGTCTCTCCAGTATGTGTGCGCATATGCAAATTAAAGTTACTACTATTAGTAAATTGTTTATGGCAGATATTACACGCATGGGGTTTCTCTCCTGTATGTGTGCGCATATGATCTGATAGTGTACGCTTGTGAGTGAGTCGTTTCTGGCAGATATTACACTCATATGGTCTCTCTCCAGTATGTGTGCGCATATGCAACTTAATGCTACTACTATTAGTAAATTTTTTATGGCAGATATTACACGCGTAGGGTTTTTCTCCTGTATGTGTGCGCATATGATTTGATAGTATATACTTGCGAGTGAGTCGTTTCTGGCAGATATTACACTCATATGGTCTCTCTCCAGTATGTGTGCGCATATGCAAATTAAAATTACTACTATTAGTAAATTGTTTATGGCAGATATTACACTTATATGGTTTTTCTCCTGTATGTGTGCGTATATGTACCATCAACTTGCTTTCACTGGTGCAATTCTTGTGGCAAATATTACACTCATGCATTTTGTTCTTATTATGGATTCTGCGTATATGTAATGAAAGTTTATCTTTTCGAATGAATTGTTTGTGGCATATATCACATTCGTACCAAATCTCTTCTACATATGTATCAGGTATACCTTGGTATAGGTCATGTGTCTCCAATTCTGTCTTGATGCGAAGCGGTTCGTCTTTGATGTCTATATCTATACTATCATCACGACGATCAAATGTGCAGAAGGAATGGTCCCCCGGTGAATGCACAGAAGCGGAACTAGGTGACAATTTAAGTGGCTTAGGTGCATCTGCAGTACGTGAATCTGTGTCGTAATCCGCCAACATATCTGGATTGTAATCCAGATCATAGTCTAAATCGATATCAGATTTATGGTCCAAATCACTGTCTTCGTTTTTGACTGTGCTATCGGACATATTTAAGCTAATTTCTTTACTTTTCACCATAAAATTATAAATAGTTGTTGATGTTAACAGCTTCGATGTATATAAGTGAACGACTAATGAAACTACACATAACCCTAAGTACCAGCGATAGGGAAATTATGTAGAACTTTGTTTAATAGCAGAATTAATGGACCAACACCGAAACAGATTACCAATTTTGAATATATTTTAAAACAGGTAAATAATTGAGTTTTGCCACATCAATAATAACTAGCATTTGTTTTAATTTCATGGGTTACCATTATATATACTAGGTCAATGACGATGTATATATATACATTGCAGGTCCATATAAAAGAGAGAATCAGAGGGGAATCACATTTCCACAAAATCATAGGAAAGGAAGTGCTGCACTCTGTTGGTGATCTATAGATTGTGGTTGTGTTAAAGTATTTGATATCTAGGATAAATCCTGTTTGAAAGCATCTATTATATAGTCTAGTTGATTCAAAATCTACAGCGGTACATGCGCTGTTTGCATTTTCTTTCGTTTTTCTTCGGGATAGTTCGGTGAAGAGTTCTTATAATCAATAAAAAAATATTCATATTTCCAGATTATTTTCAATTACGGGCGACCAACGCATAATTGTCAAATAATACACGATTGGTACATATTTGAAGAATTATCTTGAATTCATGTATGCGACAATTCACTAATATAATTGAGTTAAAAAAAATTCAATAAAAAACTTGATTGATTTATATAGATGGAAAACAATAGAAAGGTTATTTATACTGAATTGTAATTAAAATTCGCCTTCACACAATTGAATACCAAATACGAAATATTACAAGATATGATCTAGCGTAAGTTAAGAGTCGAAATTTAAGCCCTAATTACATATCTATTTTCACGCGCAAGTTCTTAGAATATAATCTTACATTGTCTTTCAGATGATTTGCGGAAATGAGAATTGAAACAATATAATCTGCACTATTTTGAATTGTTTGTTTTGACCAATTTAAACAAAAAGTGGTGCCACATACACACACACAATATGTTCGTAAACACATATACGTTTGCTGAAAAGCTCCTCAGATCAAGCATTAGACGGATAAATAAGAGGTCAGAAACCGCAATTTATAAAGGTACCAATCTTTACCGATCGTGTAAAAATGAAATTTATTAAAAGGACATGTATTAAGCATAAATAACTTCCGTAAAATATTATGTGTGTTTTAGACATTTACCACAAAAATTGAGCGGATGCTATCCATTTTTACAATCAAAGGTATAAGGCAAGTGTCTCGAGGGCAAGATGTAATCTACTCGACAACGATAATAGCACTGACCGCAAGAAAAATTCAAGCACAATTATTTCAAGCTTACAAACACAAACAAAAAATGCAAGAATATGGGGAAAAATTATAATTCCGACAAAAAGTCGAAAGACGGTATGGAATTCCGTTAATTCAATAGATCATGACCTACAATATTCTCTAATTATGGCCCATAATATTCATTAATCATAGCTCTCATAAATCGATGTGTAAGTGTTAAATATGGAATATAAACTATGCTATTGTCTGTCGCCCAGAGTTAAAATAATAAACGAGATCGCAGTATTTAGATGTTTATATATGTATTTTTTACATATTTCTTTAAGGCATTAGGTGACGAATATTTTGCGTAATTTTACATTCACAGAAAATAGATTTGATTCGCAAACAAGGATTTGTAGTTCAACCATCCTTCCAAAAATAAGAATTTCTGGAGAAGCACTCGAAAGCATTGAAAAGGTCATCATGTATTCAATTTTTATCCACGTATTATTAGTTGAATCAAAAGGCGAATAATAAACATGATTAGTGAATCTACATTTGTATAAGTTAATATACTAGCGCAGTCTTCAGTTATCCTCACAAAGTTCTCGTGAGGAAGATATCGACAGATGTCGCCACAGGAAAATAAACCGCTTAAAGTTGAATCGTTTTCGTACATGGACTTGCAACGTCTATGTATACATTGTCATTGCTTGCAATGTCAATGTATACATTGTCATTGGCCATAGCCTATAAACCATGTGATAACATGGAGAATTAACATAACCTTAAAGTTTCAATCAAATATTATACCTAGAGATAATTTTTTTACCCATCTGCAGTCATGTTCGACTACGTTTTGATTATATCTATCTAAAAATGGGAACATCCTTTAAATTCAATGCATAATTTTTGAATTCATGCCAATACTTCAATTTATAATTATAGTAGATATATGCCGTAAATGTTAGTATAAAGCGTTAAGAAATTTAGCGAACATTTTGATTTTGTAACTCAAGTTGACAGCTGCAAAGTAAAGAGAATTGTCAATCCAATGTAAACAAATCGTTTGCATATCGAAATTAAATTAAATCTTGGCACATGTTCAATCGCATATGAATGGTTCTTTTTATTTCATTCCTAACTTTGCTTTCAACTGCACAAGTAATACGCAAACGTTATCCAATTTTGAGAGAAATTGCAAAAATTTTAACATCTGTAAATAAATTGCCAATTTTCATTCTTCTCTGCTTCCGTCTATAACAAAAAAAAAATTTGCACCATCCTTGAAATGAAAATTTGTTTGTTATATTCTATGTAGAAGAAACTCAAAGCCGTAACTAGATTAGTAGCTATTATGGCCCGGTCATAGTGGCCAAATGTATGTGAGCTCTGAAACAACATCTTCGTAAAGACAGAACCTAGTAAATAATTCTGTCGGGATTTACGGTAAGTTTATATATTATATATGTTGCCGATTATGTATAACATTATATATTAATATACATTAGATTAATGATAGTAGGAAACAGTACTTACATAGCTTTCGTAGATTTAAAAATGGCATTCGATAATATATTTAGATCGTTGGATACTCTTTAATCCTGGGGATTGGCTGCAAACAGCATCTGTCAATCTCTCCTCAGCTAACTCCTTCATCTCTCTATAGCTATTCATCCCACACGTCCTCCACTATCTGACCCACGTACTCCAATCTAGGCCTACCACTTCGCGCCTCGAAGCGTAACCCTGGCTTGCTGCTAAGTTCAATTATTGTGTATCACGGATTCACTTACGCAAACACGAGTTCTACTGGTTAGCAACCTTACACGCAGCCCACGTTAGTTCTTGCGCGCTGGGTTATAAAAAAAAATATTTCAATTTGATACACTTTTAGTATTGACTAGGGATTTTAACATGAAAATAAATATAGGTAAAACTAAAGTGATGAGGTGTGACAAAAAGGAATGCAGTAGAAAAATGAGGATCACAATAGGAGATAATAGAATCGAAGAAGTGTCAGATTTTTGTTATTTAGGCAGTAGAATCACAAAAGATAATCGAAGCAAGGTAGATATAAAGTGTAGGATAGCACAGGGTAGGAAGGCATTCGTAGAAAAAGAACAGATTTTAAGATCAAATATTGACTTGGGTATTAGAAAAAGATTACTGAAGGTATATGTTTGGAGTGTAGCACTGTACGGGTGTGAGGCGTGGACTATAGGAAAGGAAGAGAAGCGTAGATTACAAGCACTTGAAATGTGGTGTTATAGGAGGATGATGAGGATTGGTTGGGAAGATAAAATAACAAATGAAGCTGTACTAGAGTTAGTAGGGGAGAAGAGAAGTATCTGGAGAGTGTTACAGCGTAGGAGAGACAGATTAGTAGGGCATATTCTTAGGCATGGGGGGATTATGCAATTGATCATAGAAGGTAGAGTGGAGGGAAAGAGAGGGGTAGGTAGGCCTAGATTGGAGTATGTGAGTCAGATAGTTGAAGACGTTGAGATGAATAGCTATAGGGAGATGAAGGGATTAGCTCAGGATAGATCGGCATGGCGTGCTGTTTCCAACCAATCTTTAGGATTGCGGACTCTTTAACTAACTAACACTTTTATATATTATAAATTACATAAATTGATTTTTATCGTAAAATAGTAGCATGCAGTATCATCAATTCACAATAGTAGGAATAGTATTTCCAATAAATAATGTCCCGTAAGTTGCAGAGCACACATCCAATTAGTGGCAGAGTTGGAAGGGACTGAAATCCTGACCAAGTGTATGGTATATTACAACGACTGTAACTGTGTTGTGATTTAATTTAAATTTAATCCAAATTTGCTCCAATGATGGAAAGAACGGCTTCGCTGTGTGATACATAGCTATAGTGATATTAATATAACATCTAACATCATGACATTTTCATGAATGCTATGAAGTAGTAGACAATTTCTTCCGACTACAGCTTTCGACCTTTTAGTCTAGCTTAGTAGATACAGCACCAACTAGCGTAAACAAATGCTGTAGTATGTCTTTCGATTCCTTGCGAAAGTGAGCAACTTCGCCCCTTGGGCTCGCTAGTGCCAATTAATCATCTCCGCCACTGGACGCGGCATCAAGTTTAACAGCAAAATCGTTCATTCTCCGTTCGATTATTGGTTCTAGTGAAGTGATAACGTTCTTCGTCGTCAATCCAAGCTTCAACGACTTTGCGTTATTCATATCTACACGATAGGATACTTGTGTATATGAAGTTATGAAAAGCACTAATAAAAAAAAAGTGCAGGTTATATACTAGACTTATAGGTCCATCAAGACTTACGTATCGATCATCTATTCACTATTTGAACAGAGAACTTCAATCTGCACTCACGGATATAAATTTTACCAGTTCTGCTTAACTGTATCACATGAAAATTATATCGATAAGCGTTAGAACCCTTCATATGTAATCAAAATAACAACACGTTACTTCAACAACGACCATATCGCGAATATAATTGCAAAACTCTAAGAGGTAAATGTTTGATTGAAATCACCGATAATATTGAGGTTTATTTTATAGCTAATAACTAGAGACCGGATTATAGGCACTAAAAAAATGCCAAAATAGGCGGCAAATAGGCACTTAAAAACTTTTAAAAAGGCGCTAAAAAAAGCATTTATTATTTTGAAAAACCTCAAAAAAGGCATGAAAAACACAGTAAAACAACATTTTTCCTTTTTTGGATCTTGGATTCATTTGAACTGCTTAATTTTAGGCATTTTGAATTTGTTTTCGAATGTATTCGTGCGCTAACTAAACACAGACTGAAGAAATGAAGGGTGAATAATTTATTTGAAATAACAGTTGTTACAAAATAACCACTATTGGTACTTATGTTTTTGGGAGGTAAAACTTAAGAAAAAATACTTTTATTTCTTTCTTTATTACAATGTATTTTTATAATGAATTTAATACAAGGGAACTATCGACTGACAATGTTAAAGTCTGTACAAATGATGTTATAATGTTGTCGAATGATGTTATAATGTTCTCGTTCTCGAACTTACATCTACTTTTATATATTTACAATATTTCCTTTTTGGAATAGTTTGTTTTATATTTGAGTTTTAGTGACTTAGAATAATTAGAATAATACATTATCAGCATAATATTAGTAATACAATGTCTATATATGATTAGTACGTGATTATCTAAATCTCTCACATGGTACTTATGGGTAGCTACTTAAGCGTACATTAAGAACGATTAGGGATTTTTCCATTGGTAATGTAGCAAGTACACAAACAATTTAGGAAGTTTTTATCATCGAACAAAATAAATTATGGTAAAAAGCGAAATAAATATGAAAAAAAGGCGCGAATACACGAAGTGTCGAAATAGGCAAAATACGCGCTAAACTGAAAAATAAGCAAAATTTGATGCTAAAAATCCCGAGTTTATATCTTATTACGTACAAATATATTTTTATCGTTTATGCGTGCATAAATGAATTTTGATGGTATTCCTCAGGGTGAACAATTTGTGACTTGACAGATTACACTTCAGTGAATAGTTTAGTGAACTTGCAGAGAAGGGGTAAGCGACCATTCATGCACCTGCTTAACACTGCCCATGCTCATATTATTTCTCTTTTGTATGTTTTCGCAAATGATTTGCTAGTCCATACTTTCTAGGGAATCGTTTCTGGCAGATATTACACTCATACGGTTTCTCTCCTGTATGTGTGCGCATATGATTTGATAGTATATACTTGCGAGTGAGTCGTTTCTGGCAGATATTACACTCATATGGTCTCTCTCCAGTATGTTTGCGCATGTGCACCTTAAAGTTACTACTATTAGTAAATTGTTTATGGCAGATTTTACATGTATATGGTTTCTCTCCTGTATGTGTACGCATATGTGCCTTCAAGTTACTACCATTAATAAATTGTTTATGGCAGATATTACACTCATATGGTCTCTCTCCAGTATGTGTGCGCATATGCAACTTAAAGTTACTACTCTTAGTAAATTGTTTATGGCAGACATTACACGCATAGGGTTTCTCTCCTGTATGTGTGCGCATATGATTTAATAGTATATACTTGCGAGTGAGTCGTTTCTGGCAGATATTACACTCATATGGTCTCTCTCCAGTATGTGTGCGCATATGCAACTTAAAGTTACTACTATTAGTAAATTGTTTATGGCAGATATTACACTTATATGGTTTCTCTCCTGTATGTGTGCGTATATGTATCATCAACTTGCTTTTACTGGTGCAATTCTTGTGGCAAATATTACACTCATGCATTTTGTTCTTATTATGGAATATGCGTATATGTGATGAAAGTTTATCTTTTCGAAAGAATTGTTTGCGGCATATATCACATTCGACGTGTGTATCAGGTATATCTTCGTCTGAGTCATTTGTCTCTAATTCTATCTTGATGCGAATCGGTTCGTCTTTGATGTCTATATCTATACTATCATCATGATCATATGTGTAGAAGGTATGGTCCCCCGGTGAATGCACAGAAGCGGAACTAGGTGACAATTTAAGTGGCTTAGGTCCATCTGTGTCGTAATCCGCCAACGTATCTGGTTTGTAATCCGGATCATAGTCTAAATCGATATCAGATTTATGGTCCAAATCACTGTCTTCTTTTTTGACTATGGTATCGGACATATTTGCAGTTAATTTCTTTACTTTTCACCATAAAACTACAAATAGTTGTTGATATTAACAGCTTCTATTTATATAAGTGAAGGACTACTGAAACTGCACATAACCCTAAGTACCAGCGATAGCGCAATTATGTAGAACCCTGTTTAATAGAAGAATTAATGGACCAACACAGAAACAGATTACCAATTATGAATAGATTTTAAAACAGGTAAATAATTGAGTTTCGCATCGGTCATTAATTAATTATTACTACAACCTGCTATTAATATTGGGTTAACCTCAAATGGCCACCGAGAGGGGAGTACGGCAAGATAAATCTGTTTCTGTCTAATTTTGTGGACCAATATTACATTCAGATACACAATATTACATTCAGATAATTTTTATAACAATTAACAAGTTAATACATAAACAAATGGTTGTATCTTTTAATTAAAACAATCAACAATAAAAATACAGCAGTATATAATCAGTTTAGTACATAATTACATATTAATAACAAATGAAACTTAGTCGGTGAGATGACATGTTACTAAAACATCTATAGAAAAGTCGAACAACAATAGTTTCTTTTAAACAAAAATAGTATTCGCAATTTTTTGATATTTTGTTTATCACAGTTTCCTCTACGAAATTGTATTAATAATTCCACCCCATAATATTGCCATATTGTGGGGTGGAAGGTCACCAATATGGACTTTGAATGACACTGTGTATAATATGAGAGCGCGGTAAATGAAGCAATTATTAAAATTATAATAACTTTCGTTAAACAAAAATAGTAGACGCAATTTTTTGAAACCCTATTTATCAAAGTCTCCTCTACGAGATTGTATTTACAGTACGCCATATTATGGGGTGGAAGGTCACCAATATGGACTTTGAATGACACTGTGTATAATATGAAAGCGCGGTAAATGAAGCAATTATTAAAGTTATAATTACTTTCTTTAAACAAAAATAGTATACGCAATTTTTTGAAACTTTGTTTATCAAAGTCTCCTCTACGAGATTGTATTTACAGTACGCCATATTATGGGGTGGAAGGTCACCAATATGGACTTTGAATGACACTGTGTATAATATGAGAGCGCGGTAAATGAAGCAATTATTAAAATTATAATAACTTTCGTTAAACAAAAATAGTAGACGCAATTTTTTGAAACTTTATTTATCAAAGTTTCCTACGAGATTGTATTAACAGTACACCATATTATGGGGTGGAAGGTCACCAATATGGACTTTGAATGACACTGTGTATAATATGAGAGCGCGGTAAATGAAGCAATTATTAAAATTATAATAACTTTCGTTAAACAAAAATAGTAGACGCAATTTTTTGAAACCTTATTTATCAAAGTCTCCTCTACGAGATTGTATTTACAGTACGCCATATTATGGGGTGGAAGGTCACCAATATGGACTTTGAATGACACTGTGTATAATATGAAAGCGCGGTAAATGAAGCAATTATTAAAGTTATAATTACTTTCTTTAAACAAAAATAGTATACGCAATTTTTTGAAACTTTGTTTATCAAAGTCTCCTCTACGAGATTGTATTTACAGTACGCCATATTATGGGGTGGAAGGTCACCAATATGGACTTTGAATGACACTGTGTATAATATGAGAGCGCGGTAAATGAAGCAATTATTAAAATTATAATAACTTTCGTTAAACAAAAATAGTAGACGCAATTTTTTGAAACCTTATTTATCAAAGTCTCCTCTACGAGATTGTATTTACAGTACGCCATATTATGGGGTGGAAGGTCACCAATATGGACTTTGAATGACACTGTGTATAATATGAAAGCGCGGTAAATGAAGCAATTATTAAAGTTATAATTACTTTCTTTAAACAAAAATAGTATACGCAATTTTTTGAAACTTTGTTTATCAAAGTCTCCTCTACGAGATTGTATTTACAGTACGCCATATTATGGGGTGGAAGGTCACCAATATGGACTTTGAATGACACTGTGTATAATATGAAAGCGCGGTAAATGAAGCAATTATTAAAGTTATAATTACTTTCTTTAAACAAAAATAGTATACGCAATTTTTTGAAACTTTGTTTATCAAAGTCTCCTCTACGAGATTGTATTTACAGTACGCCATATTATGGGGTGGAAGGTCAGCAATATGGACTTTGAATGACACTGTGTATAATATGAGAGCGCGGTAAATGAAGCAATTATTAAAATTATAATAACTTTCGTTAAACAAAAATAGTAGACGCAATTTTTTGAAACTTTATTTATCAAAGTTTCCTACGAGATTTTATTAACAGTACACCATATTATGGGGTGGAAGGTCACCAATATGGACTTTGAATGACACTGTGTATAATATGAGAGCGCGGTAAATGAAGCAATTATTAAAATTATAATAACTTTCGTTAAACAAAAATAGTATACGCAATTTTTTGAAACTTTATTTATCAAAGTTTCCTACGAGATTGTATTAACAGTACACCATATTATGGGGTGGAAGGTCACCAATATGGACTTTGAATGACACTGTGTATAATATGAGAGCGCGGTAAATGAAGCAATTATTAAAATTATAATAACTTTCGTTAAACAAAAATAGTAGACGCAATTTTTTGAAACCTTATTTATCAAAGTCTCCTCTACGAGATTGTATTTACAGTACGCCATATTATGGGGTGGAAGGTCACCAATATGGACTTTGAATGACACTGTGTATAATATGAAAGCGCGGTAAATGAAGCAATTATTAAAGTTATAATTACTTTCTTTAAACAAAAATAGTATACGCAATTTTTTGAAACTTTGTTTATCAAAGTCTCCTCTACGAGATTGTATTTACAGTACGCCATATTATGGGGTGGAAGGTCACCAATATGGACTTTGAATGACACTGTGTATAATATGAGAGCGCGGTAAATGAAGCAATTATTAAAATTATAATAACTTTCGTTAAACAAAAATAGTAGACGCAATTTTTTGAAACCTTATTTATCAAAGTCTCCTCTACGAGATTGTATTTACAGTACGCCATATTATGGGGTGGAAGGTCACCAATATGGACTTTGAATGACACTGTGTATAATATGAAAGCGCGGTAAATGAAGCAATTATTAAAGTTATAATTACTTTCTTTAAACAAAAATAGTATACGCAATTTTTTGAAACTTTGTTTATCAAAGTCTCCTCTACGAGATTGTATTTACAGTACGCCATATTATGGGGTGGAAGGTCAGCAATATGGACTTTGAATGACACTGTGTATAATATGAGAGCGCGGTAAATGAAGCAATTATTAAAATTATAATAACTTTCGTTAAACAAAAATAGTAGACGCAATTTTTTGAAACTTTATTTATCAAAGTTTCCTACGAGATTTTATTAACAGTACACCATATTATGGGGTGGAAGGTCACCAATATGGACTTTGAATGACACTGTGTATAATATGAGAGCGCGGTAAATGAAGCAATTATTAAAGTTATAATAACTTTCGTTAAACAAAAATAGTAGACGCAATTTTTTGAAACCTTATTTATCAAAGTCTCCTCTACGAGACTGTATTTACAGTACGCCATATTATGGGGTGGAAGGTCACCAATATGGACTTTGAATGACACTGTGTATAATATGAAAGCGCGGTAAATGAAGCAATTATTAAAGTTATAATTACTTTCTTTAAACAAAAATAGTATACGCAATTTTTTGAAACTTTGTTTATCAAAGTCTCCTCTACGAGATTGTATTTACAGTACGCCATATTATGGGGTGGAAGGTCACCAATATGGACTTTGAATGACACTGTGTATAATATGAGAGCGCGGTAAATGAAGCAATTATTAAAATTATAATAACTTTCGTTAAACAAAAATAGTAGACGCAATTTTTTGAAACTTTATTTATCAAAGTCTCCTCTACGAGACTGTATTTACAGTACGCCATATTATGGGGTGGAAGGTCACCAATATGGACTTTGAATGACACTGTGTATAATATGAGAGCGCGGTAAATGAAGCAATTATTAAAATTATAATAACTTTCGTTAAACAAAAATAGTAGACGCAATTTTTTGAAACCTTATTTATCAAAGTCTCCTCTACGAGACTGTATTTACAGTACGCCATATTATGGGGTGGAAGGTCACCAATATGGACTTTGAATGACACTGTGTATAATATGAGAGCGCGGTAAATGAAGCAATTATTAAAATTATAATAACTTTCGTTAAACAAAAATAGTAGACGCAATTTTTTGAAACCTTATTTATCAAAGTCTCCTCTACGAGATTGTATTTACAGTACGCCATATTATGGGGTGGAAGGTCACCAATATGGACTTTGAATGACACTGTGTATAATATGAGAGCGCGGTAAATGAAGCAATTATTAAAATTATAATAACTTTCGTTAAACAAAAATAGTAGACGCAATTTTTTGAAACTTTATTTATCAAAGTCTCCTCTACGAGACTGTATTTACAGTACGCCATATTATGGGGTGGAAGGTCACCAATATGGACTTTGAATGACACTGTGTATAATATGAGAGCGCGGTAAATGAAGCAATTATTAAAATTATAATAACTTTCGTTAAACAAAAATAGTAGACGCAATTTTTTGAAACTTTGTTTATCAAAGTCTCCTCTACGAGATTGTATTTACAGTACGCCATATTATGGGGTGGAAGGTCACCAATATGGACTTTGAATGACACTGTGTATAATATGAGAGCGCGGTAAATGAAGCAATTATTAAAATTATAATAACTTTCGTTAAACAAAAATAGTAGACGCAATTTTTTGAAACCTTATTTATCAAAGTCTCCTCTACGAGACTGTATTTACAGTACGCCATATTATGGGGTGGAAGGTCACCAATATGGACTTTGAATGACACTGTGTATAATATGAAAGCGCGGTAAATGAAGCAATTATTAAAGTTATAATTACTTTCTTTAAACAAAAATAGTAGACGCAATTTTTTGAAACCTTATTTATCAAAGTCTCCTCTACGAGATTGTATTTACAGTACGCCATATTATGGGGTGGAAGGTCACCAATATGGACTTTGAATGACACTGTGTATAATATGAAAGCGCGGTAAATGAAGCAATTATTAAAGTTATAATTACTTTCTTTAAACAAAAATAGTATACGCAATTTTTTGAAACTTTGTTTATCAAAGTCTCCTCTACGAGATTGTATTTACAGTACGCCATATTATGGGGTGGAAGGTCACCAATATGGACTTTGAATGACACTGTGTATAATATGAGAGCGCGGTAAATGAAGCAATTATTAAAATTATAATAACTTTCGTTAAACAAAAATAGTAGACGCAATTTTTTGAAACTTTATTTATCAAAGTTTCCTACGAGATTGTATTAACAGTACACCATATTATGGGGTGGAAGGTCACCAATATGGACTTTGAATGACACTGTGTATAATATGAGAGCGCGGTAAATGAAGCAATTATTAAAGTTATAATTACTTTCTTTAATAATAATTATTTAAGCAAACCATATCAATAATAACTGGAATTTTTTTTAATTTATTGGTTCCATTATATATACAAGTCAATGACGGTGTATATAGACATTGCAAGTCCATATAAAAGTGAGAATCAGAGGGGAATCACATTTCCACAAATTTCATAGGCTGCAGGAAGTGCTGCACTCTGTTGGAGATTTATAGATTGTGGTTGTGTTGAAGCATTTGATATCTAGGATAAATCCTGTTTGAATGTAATCCTGCGTCTATTATATACAGGTGTTCCTCATTTAACGACCGAGTTCCATTGCCACGATTTGGTCGTAGAACGAATTGGTCGGTAAGCGAGTAACTTGTTCGCATCTATTTAGAAAATATTGGAAACAAATTTCAACTAAAAAATTTGGTTTTAATTTTCATCTATCAATTTAAATAACAATTACATCATGAAAAAAAATAGGAAACTCTCAACAAAAACTATAATCAACATAAATAGTATAGCAAAATAATTACACGTCTAACGAATTATACGAAAAATACGTCTAACGTAAGTTCGAACAGTCGTTAAGCAGGTAAATCGTTAAGTGATTGGTACAGATTTGAAGAATTATGTTCAATTCATTTATAATTTAGTATTTACAAATATAATTTCGTATTTACAAATTGCAACAATGAGACAGATATTCATATTAAATGGATCTAAAATATCAAAGTAGATAACATACCTTTCATATTAGTGCTGTACAGTTGAAATTAACATGATGAATTATGAGAGAAAAAAATGGATTGTTTTTTAAATATGGATGGAAAGGTTATTTACACTGAATAATTGTAATTAAAATTCGCCTTCGCACCATTAAATACCAAATACGAAATCTTACAAGATATGATCTAGTGTAAGTTAAGAGTCGAAATTTAAGCCCTAATTACTTATCTATTTTCACATGGGAGTTCTTACAATATAATCTTGCACTGTCTTTCAGATGAGAATTGAAATAATATAATCTGCACTATTTTGAATTGTTTATTTGGACCAGTTTAAACAAAAAATGGTGCCACATACACACACAATATCCTCGTAAATATACGTTATATTGTATATGTTATATTTGCCGTATATTTACATATATTTATATACCGTGGCCATATCGTATTTTCCCGCGCACAGTAATCCAATGCTTGGTTTAAGTCGATTGGGGACGCAATGCGCATATTGAATCAATTAACATATTGCTTATGGGGAGACAATGGCGCCACACTAAGTGGCAAAATGTCAAAATTTCGTTCCCGTGTATTTGGTCAATACACTAGCGCAATCTTCAGTTATCTTCACCAAGTTCTCGTGGGGAAGATATCGACAGATGTCGCCACATGAAAATCAACCGCGTAAAGTTGAGGATACCGTTTAAACATTCCATACCTCGGAACCATTCGGCTCTCGGTTTAATCCTTCGTTTAATGTTACTCGAGTTGCAAATTACTTAAATTTATTGCAAAAAACTTAAATTAATCATCATTTTCAACCTTTTTTTAGAATATCTATATATAATGGAGGTGGTCGACAGTTTCCAGTGCAATCAATGCAAAAACAGTTTTAATCGAAAGATCAAGTTAAATCGTCCCTTGCGGAATATGCATAAGGTGGATCTAGAACCCCAGACTACAAGGGAGTGTCATATAAAATGTATTCTGTGCACTTTTGATCAGGTAATTCATTTTTATATCTTCATATCTGTGCCAAAATTATTTATACTTTCTAATACCATAGTACAAACGAAAATGCTATTTATTATAGATTATTGCGATGTTTCCTACTTACAACGACTACAATAAACATTTGGAGAATCAAACGAAACCGAATCTATAGACGGCAATCGACGGTTGGAGATGTTTAGAGAGCGTATTAGCAATTTCGTAGATGAGATATATTTTGCAGATGAAGATTCACATAATTGTAAATATTATAAATCTATTTAATATTTATTAATCTTTATCAATGATTACTAACTATTCATAGAATATAAATACAAATATATCTCTATTCACAGAGTTAGTATTCATTGTCTTCATAATTTTCCTTTAGTTTTTCAAAGAGGCTGGAATTCATTGGAACTCCAGACGAGGAAGAAACTAAACCAAACAACGAACAAGAGGAAAGGAGACCCACAACATTATTTCCCCGAAAAGAAAAGGCGCCTTTGAATTTTATTTTGATTAGAATTGTATTATACCAATTGTTAAAAAGTTAACAAGTATTGTTGTTTTTACAATTTTAAATGCTTATTTTGGTTTATTTAAGATTTAAAGTTTTTTGCTCGATATATTATGTGTCATATTTTGCTGATAACTTTTATTGATGTTTTATATTTATGGTGTTTACATTTGAAATACATTTTATATGGTTTTTATTCAATGAATTGTTTTATTTGACATACATATTTGTTATAATATCTCCTGAAACGATTATAGTATATTCAACGTTAATGCTTTATAATCCGTTGTATTGTATTGTCTTCTTCTTCTTTCGAATAACCCTTTTGGAGGGTACGATAAATCAACTTTGGCTATACTTCTTTGTATTCAATTTTCTGTGCTCCCAGACTTCCCATATATAATACAATACAGTATTGTATTGTATTATATATATTTATAAATGGTGCATTGAAACTAATTTATGATGAAAAAGCATAAATGTAATATTTTGAATTTGCCGCGAAATACCTATATATATATATATAACACGTAGTAGCAACCCGAGAGTCGAATGGTTCCGAGGTACGGAAGGTTTAAACGGTATCCTGTAAAGTTGATCGTTTTCGTATATGTACATGCAACGTCAATGTATACATTGTCATTGGTATGTGGGTCAGATATTGGAGGACGTGAGGGATGAATAGCTATAGCGAGATGAAGGATAATTCCTTCATCTGAGGTTAGATCTAATAGATGGTGTGCTGTTTCCAACCAACCATAGCATTGAGGACTATTTAACTAAATCAATGAATACTAACTATATTTTAGTATTCATATTCGTTAGAATTCATATTCATATTCGTTAGTATTCATTGACTAAACGTAATAATTTAATTTAAATTCATGTAAACGTTGTAATACTCGTACATCATATTCTACTGAGAATATTAAATCTAAAGAATAATTATGAATGTGGCAACGTACATTCGATTCGTTATATCGAATTCAAGGGGAAATTTTTGTTATAATTCGTTCGTGGTCTCTTATTCGTTAATTAGCCAATCAGCAATACCAAATATTTACAACGTTGCGCGAGAAATTTATCAACACTACCAGCTGACTTTTTACACGATTTAAATTATTATGAAGCACGATTTTTTACGTGCAATTCAAGGTTTTTGCTTTTAAATGCTTGAGACCTTCATCAATTAAAAAAAGTACGAT
Source organism: Leptodirus hochenwartii (assembly GCA_947310635.1). Classification (NCBI taxonomy): domain Eukaryota; kingdom Metazoa; phylum Arthropoda; class Insecta; order Coleoptera; family Leiodidae; genus Leptodirus; species Leptodirus hochenwartii. The sequence continues at coordinate 29,616,897 of OX371184.1, forward strand.
AATAAAATGATAGCGCATATTTGAACCGCAACATCATTTTTCTGATTATACATTTAGCAAATATCTGTAGAAGTATCATATCTTAAAGTTACGCAGTTTCTAATAACAATATGAATCGTGTAGCGGTGTTAACAAAAATACCCGGTTTATTTAAACACTTAAAATTTGCATTGCCTAATGTTACGTTTCAAGAATTTCAGAATGGTAAGTGCAAATCGGATACGTCAAAAATTTGAAGGTTTGAAGGTATTATACCCAATCGGAACTATTTTGCGTGTTTTGGTACGATTCTGGCTGAGAATATCTGAATAGGGATAATGATTTAGTGCATGTTCCGCTATACAGTTATGTTTACAAAGTAGCCTACTCTCAAGGGGTCAGGTCCGGTCTTTAGTCAGGTCAGGTCTTTAGAATCTTAGGTCAGGTCTTTCGTACCTACTATTAAGACTACTGATTGGATATATGCTTTGATGTTGACATATGGATATATTTTTAATTTTACTTAATTTTATGTTTTATCATTTAAGTAGGTAGAATATTTAATCAATTGAATTTTTTTAGGGTAGCCCTAGGTGTTTACGGAGTAGTTTTAGTTGCCCATATTTATTTTCCTTATTTTCAGCCAGAATCGTATCAAATATTTGAAGGTGTTAAGATATTCTACCCGATCGAATTATTTTGCGTTGTTTCTTTTGACATTTTAGAGGAAGACCTTTTAAAAGAAAACCGTGAAATTATAATATGCGATCCAACCGAAATACATTTAATAATCGACAAGATTCCGGACACGAAGTGGCTACAAACCACATGGGCTGGAGTGGAAGCGTTTATAAATGACATTAAACCGAACGCTCATTTGCCTATGATCACCCGCTATTCGGGCGATAGGTTCGGTAAAATAATGGTCGAGTACGTTATCGCTGCCATATTTAATCATGAGCGTGCTTATGATACTATGCGATTGCACCAGAAGAAAAAGTATTGGACGAAGGACGGGCGCGTGGGCCAATATCGTATCATCAGCGATTTGAATATTGGAATTATGGGTGTGGGGAATATAGGGTCGTATAGTATGTATCATTAACAGGTAACCCGCCGTACGATTCTGGCTGAGAATAGCTAAATAGGGATGATTTAGTGCATGTTCCACGATGTAGATGTGTTTACGAAGTTGCCTACTCTCAATGGGTATTAAGGCTGACAAATTTTAGATGCATTAAGAAGCTGACCTATGGTCCATAGGTCAGGTCTTTTTAATACCTACTATTAAGATTTACTTTGGCATATAGATATTTTTTAATTTTACTTAATTTAATATTGTATCATTTTTTTTGCTAGAATATTTAAATTAATTGCAATTTTTTTAGGGCAACCCTAGGTTTTTATCGCGTAGTTTCGCCTATATTTATTCTCCTTTCCCTATCCGGCAATTCTCAGTCAGAATTGTACCAACAATTCTCTTAAACATATAATTACATGGTAATATTTTAGCATATTACTGGCGACTCTTCACCTAGAAATTTTCTTTTCACCTAGAACAGGATCATAAAGTCGCGGGTTCGAGTACCGTAGTCGCCATTTTTTTTCCTGGATGAAAACAGTCGCTAACAATTTGCTGAAATATCTAATTTAAATGAATTATTTATCTCCTTTATTTGATATACATTCTTTTCTTATCACACAGATTTTGTTTTAAAGCTTTGTAAGAATGCAAACTAACTATATATATTTAAAAAATTATCACTACGGTGTTAAATTATAGTATAGAATATCACCCAAATACCGTAACAAGTATTAAGTAGCTAGTGCTAGATGTACATTTCAAGGGCTATGCCCCCATCTTCAATAGCACAAGAAAAAACCAAATAAAATACTTCTGTCACGAATCGTGATTGATATACTATTAAATAAATAAGTTAACATGACAGCAGTACTTGAAAAATCGCATATAATATGACCTATAAATCTTTTAAAACAATACAAATTAACTATTAACGAAACTAACAAGTAACAGCAAAAAATATTGGTTTGTGAAATCTAAAATAACCAAAAATAAATAAACAAATAAAATTAAAATAAAGTTAAAAATAGTTCTTATTAAATAAATTAAATAGACAAGGTGAATTCGGGCCTGAATCTAATTTCATTTAATTTGATTTAGATTTATGCATGTATATACTTTCCATAAGCATTTAACTCGGAATAATTCATAACACTTTTAAGTAATTTAAGTGACCTAATTTGAATAGGATGACCTGATTCAAAAATATGCTCAGCGGCAGCACTTTTATCTTTTCAAAAAGATAAACTATATATTATAATATATATATAGTAATATATAACTATATATATATAATATTATAATATATATAAAACTATATATAGATAGTATTCATTTATTGTCTTGTATTTATTATAAATTCAATTTTATTTCTTGAAATTCAAAGATTTTTGTGCCTTTCGTTTGCTTGTGCGGAAAAAAATCGTAAAAAAACGATTTTATAATTTAAATCAAAAGTGATTAAAGATTTTGGTACGATTTTAGCTGAGAATAGCTGAATAGGTCTAATGATTTAGTGCATGTTCTGCGATACAGTTGTGTTTACGAAGTTGCCTACTCTCAAGGGGTATTAAGGTTGACAGATTTTCGATGCATCAAGAAACTGACCTATGGATCCTAGGTCAGGTCTTTAATATCTACTATTAAGTCGTATTTTAACATATGATATTTTAGAAATTTTACTTAATTTAATATTTTATCAATTATTTAGCTAGAATATTTAAATTAATTTTAATTTTTATAGGGCAACCCTACGTTTCTATCGTGTAGTTTTTAGTTGTCTATATGTATTTTCCTTTCCCTACCCGGCTATTCTCAGCCAGAATTGTACCGTAACCCGCCTTTATTAATAACTTTAAGTTCGCATTAAAAACCATACATTTATTAATATTGCGAAATTTTATTGATCAATTTCAAATTCAAATCGGTTCGTTTCTGCGGTTCTTAAAAAAATCGGGATACCTTCTATAATTTTCAAAAACTGCATAAACGCAAAGAAATTAGTTTTAAAAAAGCTTACAATCGCATAAAAAGTTAATAAAAAAACAGGAAACTAAGAATGTCTAAAGACTTCCTTCGAAAATCTGAAAGAAATTGATATAAGAACTAAAATACGTTTGCTTTAAGACTATTCATTTCATTTTCTTGAAAAGTTATTCTATTCAGGGGTTTCAACATTCAATCTCCTGATGTATTGTAGGCAACATTGTTACTCGACCTTTGCTTGTTTTAACGCACTTGCTTTTTTCTGACTGCCATGTAAGTGCGACTCTTCAAAAACCATCCTGTTTTGTCAACATGAAACACTTGATCGGGGCAATATTCACAATCTTCAATAATTTTAGCTAACTTCTCTTCTGGAGAATTGGCTGCTTCTTAATCTGCTCATGGAACCTCGCCTGTAATCTTCACGTTATGAAGTGCATTGCTATAAAAAAAAACGGTTGGCTTTTGCTAGCCAAGAATTCTTTTTTATCAGCCTGTGAAACGGAAGTAAATGGCTCCGATTGTGTCTGTTCATCTATTCATAAAATCGAAGCGCTTTTTGTTTAATTAAATAATTACTCATATGAATTCGTTTTTGAGTTAATTCCTCCACCATATTACGAGCGCTCGTTTCGGTTTTTTCTAATAAAGCTTCTCTTAGTACGAGTACGATGATAATTTGGCGACTTCGTTCTTTTTAATTGCTCTTGTAGTAGATTCGCCTAAATTAAAATGTTTACCAATTGCCATAAATGCTCCTTTTTTGGCAAGCAATTTAAAATTGAAATTTTCATTTCCAAAGAAATTACTTTTTGAAGGTACTGTTTTAACTCTATTGGGCCAAATTAAATTCCCAAATTTGCACGAAATTTATACCGCTTTAAAAGAGACCCGACAGATATAATATAATATTTTCGGTTTTTTAATATTATTGCCGAAAATCGAATTCCGAAACGTAGTTCAATGTTAGTATAGTTGAATCATTTTGGGCCCTCTTAAGTCCCGATTTTTTAAAACAATTAGCAAAATTCTTTTGCCGAAAATAATAGACAAAAGTTGATTTTCCAATTTCAAAAATAAGGAATATGATTAGGTTTACTTGCAGGTATTAGGCATAGGTGATACGATATAAACCTGTCATCTGTGGTATTTTAGAAACGAAGAAGTCTACTGACCTGACCATATTGCAAACCATAAAGACGATCAAATTATTTGCGCAAACTATTTGTATGAAATAACCGCCACTATTAGATGGATATTAGCACAAACTTTCAGATTAGCGCGAGTAACATATTTTGTTATAAAATTTTGTGAATGATTGATTATAGATAATCTCAAAATTTCAATTTTTGAAGTGAAACTTCTACAGGCGTGGTAGGGCAAATCGGACTGAACGTCACGAAAAGTGAAACACGCTACGCGCATGTACCGCCTGTACTTTGTGTATACGTGGAATAAGGCAACCAGTAGACGCTTGCGTATTTTATTATATATTACACAAACACAGCTTAATCTTTTAGCTAACAACTTCCATTGTGTGAAAAGTGAAATGGAGAAAAAGACAAGTACAGACAGAGTGCTAGCCTTTACAGAACGGAAGAAAGCGAATAAACCGCCAAGAAAAGTGCCAACAAGTACCTTGGAAAGAAGTAGAGAGTATCGAGCCAGGCAAAGGGCATTAAAGAAACACAGTGGACAACGTAACCTCCAACGACCTCAAATACACTAGATGAATCGATACCGTCGTTAAGGACGGTAGTCACTTACTGAGGACACAGTGAGTGGTATACAGAGTTTGAATGCCACTGATTCAGGCGTGCCGTCTACACGTGAAGATACACGCGGTGTGAGAGATCAACGAAATGAATCTGATACAGCTGAGCCATCGACAAATAGAAATGCACCCACTAGTGCACCATACACAAAATTTACATTCTTTCAACCTGCTCATCGCGAATTTGATAAACAAATTTTCAATAATCCGCTAGGTACAGGTGTTCCATATGTGATCGAATATGGTTTAAGAACGATGTGAAACCTGTTGAACCTAAGCACGAGCAACTTTTACATATTGCGTTTCCAGCCATTATCATTGAAGATGTGATAGCGTGCAATTCATGCCGAAATGCTCTCACTCGGAATACCATTCCAATGTTATCGAAGTCAAATGGTTTTGTCTACCCAGAATTACCTGGTCATTACCAAAATTAGATTTAGTGTCAGAGAGGTTAATTTCACCCAGAATTCCATTTATGCAAATTCGACGTTTACGACATGTACATGGTCAACATGGGATTTATGGGCAAATTATTAATGTTCCAATATCTGTGAATACGATGGTGAATCATTTGCCAAGAGACATTACTGATGATCATTGTATTAATGTCCACATAAAAAGAAGGAAAATACACAGATCGAGTTATTTAATTGGTTTGGTGAGAAAATGGACTATAAAAATATGGCTACAATATTTAATCCAAACTCCTCTTTATAGACTGTACGACATTACAGTTAATAATGCTTTCTTTGGTGATCAGAATGTCAATCAAAATCAATCAAAATCAAAATAGAAATCAAATCGTTCACAAATGGAAAAAAAGCAATGCATAAAATTAACTTTTCCTAGGAGCTAAGAAGTTTCACTTCTACCGCGCGAGTGTCTCACGCATTTTTTTTTTATAAAATATTGGAACGACTGAGCGTCTGGACGGGCCTTAATAGAAGTTATTAATGAAAGTAGAGGGGATAAAAAGTTCATTTAAAATTATTCAGCTAGAAAAATACAAAATAAAACGGGGAAGGCAAGTGTAGGCTATATGAAAATTTAAATTTGTAGATTATATGTGAAGTTTACAGAAAATACAGTATCAAGTATTGTATAAAAAGCGAATTTTTTGAAACAAGATAGATTTATGAAAATAGAAAAAAAGCAACGTAGGAGTGATGTAGACTATTTGATCACATGCTTAGACATGGGGGGTATTATGCAATTAGTTATAGAATTTATTGAATAAAATATATTTCAATTTCGTTTAATAAATTTATCTGGATTGAATGAATTTTAAGAATGTTTGTTAAAAACCCAACTTTTTTGAAATCAGTTATAAACAGCTGAAACTGTATTTTGACAAATTGCATTTTTACTGTTATATATTTTTATCTATTTATTTTCACGGTTAGTGACAGATGTATATTATTTCGTTTTATCTTGTGCTACTGAAGATGGGGGTATAGCCTTCGAAATACGCATCTAGTTAATAAATTATAGTTTCAGTGATATTATATAAAACCACATATTTGTTACAATTATATTTTGAACTTTATCGTTTTATAATTTTAATTCTTTATTTACTTAAGTATCGTGAATGAAATGTTATGCATTTGTAGTTGGCCAAACATTGAAGCTTCTGGGTGCTTCAATCTTCGGTTACGGACGTAGAGAATCAATTAACATGGACGCAAAAAAGAATAGGTATATGACGAAATATTACCCGCAAGACCAATTGGCCAATTTTTTATCACAATGCGATTATTTTATAAACGTTTTACCAAGTACTGATGCTACGAAAGGACTTTTAAATGGTGACGCACTGAAACATTGCAAAGGTATGTCCATAAATTGAAAAAATATATATTGACATACAGGTGCTTTTAAAATATAGAACGAAATTGCTACAGCGTGTTGCTACGGTATAGACAGTAGTAATGAATACTAACTATATGAAGAAGGAGAACCATGTGTAATTTTTTCCTTTATATATATTTCGACAGCGAGCGACGTAAGCCTCCGAAGGGTCGGAGATTGAACTAATGATTGGCAGAATTCTGCAGTATACCGCTGTATCTTGTAATTGCGGCAGCCAGTGTTGTGACGTATTTTACTGACCCACTATCTTCGTTTTCTTAATAGGATAGAGTGACACATATAGATTGGAGTAGGTACTTGTGCCGCCACTTGGCTTCAAGTATAGCTATAGGCTTGTGCAATATAGTAGTCTTATTAATGAGTACCCGTAAATAGTGTCAATAGTATAATATAAAAAATATATATTATAATAATACCGAATATATATAATATAGAATAAAAAAACCAATAGAAAATATAATTCTATTGTTGCCCAAGAAAACAATTGTATCCTTACAATTATTATATAATTAGTATTCATTGACAGTGGTTAGTCCCATGAGCATAATTAATGACATATTGTGTCCGAAGATGCTTTAATAAAAAGTTGGCACGTTTAACTGAACTATCTGATATGCACCTCTTAATTTATCTCGTGATTTATATCTATTTAGGATAAATTTAATAAATACACATATAACCAACAGAAATATCTATTTATAAAAATATCGGTAAATTTTTTACAGGCGTTTCTTACCGGCATTTTACGTGTGCAGCATAAATAAAAGAATGCAGGTAGTTAATATAAATTTATAGCTATGTTTAAACTAAACAGGAGAATGAAAGGAAAGCAACTTCTTTAATTACACAATATCAATTTTGATTAAATAAATCTGAAATAAATATATAAATAAATAAAACGTTATGTTTGGAATCTTAAAAGAAACTGGAATAGATTATAGGGATAGTAGATTAATTTTCAATGTATACAAACATCAAACTGCATTAGTTAGAATTGAGGGAGAAGAAAATGTAGCGAGAATAGGAAAGGAAGTCAGGCAGGGATGTACACTTTAACCGATATTATTTAATCTATATATAGATGATGCAATAAACAAGATTAAAGAAGAGTATAGTGTGTAGGTGTGAAAATTCAAGGAGAGGAAATATTTATGTTGAAGTTCGCCGACGATATAGCTATATTGGAAGAAAGGGAGCAGAATTTAAAATAGATATTGAATGGTATGTAACATGTAATTAAATTATAAGGGGATTATAACATGAAAAATAAATATAGGCAAGACCAAAGTGCTGAGGTGTGAAAAGAAGGAATATAGGCGAAAGATGAGGTTAGAATAGAAGATTTGTCAGAGGAAGGTGAAGAAGTTGGCTCATGAGAGATCGACAGATAGTGTGTTGTTTGCAATCAATCCCTAGGATTGAGGACTATCTAACAATACTACTTTATTTCATCTTTATACTCATTGTAAGAAATTTAATCAAACCTTAATATATTTAAGGATATATATATATATATATATATATATATATATATATATATAGAGAGAGAGAGAGAGAGAGAGAGAGAGAAGCCCAAAGGACTATGTTATTTAAACTGCTGATCCAAAATCATTAAACACAGACTCCTATCTAACTTTTTTTTCTGTCATACTCTAACACGCTATAGGGAATTTGTCCCAATCGTTTTAAGAACACACTGGTTATTATAAGAAATATTAAAAGTTACACACATAAATGCAGTTTTGCAAGAATTAAATAAAATAGCTAAGCCTTTTTGTATAAGTTAATAAAAATATATATATATATTATAGATTTTAAATAATTATTTGCAGAAAGAGGGGCAATATTCATTAATATAGGTAGAGGTACAATAATCGCGGATGAAAGTTTAATTAACGCTTTACAGAATAAATGGATTTCCGCTGCAATCTTAGACGTGTTCAATGAAGAACCTCTACCGGAAGACAATCCCCTGTGGACTATACCTAATGTAATGTAGTACCATATCGCAAATGAATCTTATTCATATAATATTGTTAGACAAGCTTTAATTTGAATTTTTTTTTGATGCGTCATGATTGTAACAATTGTCAAATTAAGTAAAATTGGTTCTTTTGTGGCTTTAACATTCGAAATTGACTAAATTATACTAAATATGAACAAATTTGAGCAAAAAATAAGGGAGAAATTTATAAGTTTATTGTGGCATTTAAGGGTGCGCTTTAATCATTCAACTATCGATCCATAATAATCCGTTAATCGAAAGACAGAGAAAACAAAGTAAAAAAGTAATATTACTATGAATAATCATAAGATTAGCATAAGGCCGTTATTACGCTACGCTGCAGTGTAGACTGCAGGATTAAACTCTGTACACTTTTAAAACTGTTATTCTTTCCATTGCACTGTGAGATTTTGTCCAGCGTTTTAGAATAGATAAAGTACTTGTCTATATGTAGAATAGTAGTTGGCAGATGTTGGGCCTTTTCATATATACCGTATACTCTGTGTGAAAGAGATATGAAATGATATGTTTGGGTCCAAGAATATGTATAGATTGTTCAGTTCAGTTCAGTAGATTGTTCAGCATGTACGAGAAGGTTCAGACTTCAGGGATGATATACCGAGTGTGTATAATTTTATGTTGACAGTTTAGAGCGTACTGTATATAGAAATATGCTGAACATAATTTATATATTTTGAAGGGTTTTCCCTTCAATCAATCTGTTTTCTGAAATGGTTAAAAATTAGTTTAAATAGGAATGCTTAATGATAGACACTGAACATCAAACACACGGCATTTCATAATTTTGGAAGTAAATTGGAAAATTAATAATAGTAATAATTTTCTTGCTTAGAAAAATAAAGATAAACAATAATTATTTTAATTACATAGATTTCAATTCGATACAATTAATGAATAATTCAATAATAGTTAAGCACAACAAATTATTTGTGCAATTTGGACTATTAAATGTCGCCAAGATGGTATTTGCAATGAATACAACAACTCGATAAAGAATGCTAACACAAACTGCCAAATCGTGCCTAAAGGGTAAAAAACAATTTTTAGAACTTGATTTACTCATTCGAAAACAACATCCATACACTGCTGGCTCATGGTGTTCAATATAGCGATGGCAAACTGTTGGTCACTTTGAGGACCTAGTTCGTAGTTCATTTCAATGTACCGTTCACGAACTATAGGTCTTGAACTACTAACATATTTTTTAAATGAACTAGTTCGTGACCTATATGAAATACATGCACATAATGAAAATTATCTCCTTTTTTCTCAATTTAAAAATATTAAATAGTAAAAAATAAATAAATTGAAATATTACAATACTTATTTTGAATTAAGAATGAGGAAGAAAAAACAATAATGTTTATAATTTATACAAAACATATATATAAAGAAATATAATCTTCTCTAGGTACTCATGATTATTTATATGAAGTTCTAAAATACTTATTGGTAGTTACTGATGGAAATGTTTACTACTTTACTAACACTTGAAAATTAAATGTACAAACTATAATAAAATGAACTAGATAGAATCGTTTTTTTTTGGCGTTATAATTTATATTTTCTATTCCGAATCTTCTCTGTTCATCAAACTTCAAAGCTTTGATTTGATATTAAGTGATTGCATTGCACTCAGTATGAAATAGAAGAACTATAAGATTTAGATGTTTATTTTTGCATTATTGCAAAAATTTGCTATGGCATGACATATTTAAGAACATATTTAACCGTGCGAATATATTAATTATATTACTCCAAATGAAATCTGATACCAGCATATAACTATTGCATCGAGTTTCCTATTTCGTTCCGTTCACCAACACACTTTATCACTAAATAAATGTTAGTACTGTTAGTTAAAGAGTCCGCAATCCTAAAGATTGGTTGGAAACAGCACGCCATGCCGATCTATCCTGAGCTAATCCCTTCATCTCCCTATAGCTATTCATCTCAACGTCTTCAACTATCTGACTCACATACTCCAATCTAGGCCTACCTACCCCTCTCTTTCCCTCCACTCTACCTTCTATGATCAATTGCATAATCCCCCCATGCCTAAGAATAAGCCCTACTAATCTGTCTCTCCTACGCTGCAACACTCTCCAAATACTTCTCTTCTCCCCTACTAACTCTAGTACAGCTTCATTTGTTACTTTATCTTCCCAACCAATCCTCATCATCCTCCTATAACACCACATTTCGAATGCTTCTAATCTACGCTTCTCTTCCTTTCCTATAGTCCACGCCTCACACCCGTACAGTGCTACACTCCAAACATATACCTTCAGTAATCTTTTTCTAATACCCAAGTCAATATTTGATCTTAAAATCTGTTCCTTTTCTACGAATGCCTTCCTACCCTGTGCTATCCTACACTTTATATCTACCTTGCTTCGATTATCTTTTGTGATTCTACTGCCTAAATAACAAAAATCTGACACTTCTTCGATTCTATTATCTCCTATTGTGATCCTCATTTTTCTACTGCATTCCTTTTTGTCACACCTCATCACTTTAGTTTTACCTATATTTATTTTCATGTTAATATCCCTAGTCAATACTGCCTGCATACCATTCAATACCCTTTCTAAATTCTTTTCGCTTTCTTCCAATATAGCTATATCGTCGGCGAATCTCAACATATATATTTTCTCTCCCTGTACATTCACACCTACACTATACTCTTCTTTTACTTTGTTTATTGCATCTTCTATATATAGATTAAATAATAACGGTGAGAGTGTACATCCCTGCCGAACTCCCTTCCCTATTTTTGCTACCTCTTCTTCCCCCTCAATTCTAACTAAGTCAGTTTGGTGTTTATATAAATTAAAAATTATTTAGTATTAATTAGTTAGTACTGTATATGTAATGTATACTATACAGCAAGTATATATAGTACAAGTACATCAATACGTACACCGTGCACCATGTCGTTTATAGTTCACGAACTAGGTCATAGTGACCTATATACGGTATATAGAAACAGGCCTGACTCCGTTTGGCATATGCTAACTACTATTCTACGTACAGACAAGTACTTCATCTATTTGAAAACGCTGGGCAACCAAATTTCACAGTGCAGTGAAATAACAGTTTTCAAAGTTTACCAACTTTAATCCTGCAGTATACACTGCAAGGCAGCGTAAATAAGGTACATTGTGTGAAAAAGTGTATATAATTTACATTATTCAGGTTGTCATAACGCCTCATGTTTCTGGTATGAGTAGACCGCAAGATATGGCTGGACAATTTAGTGAGAATTACCAACTTTATTTAAGAAACGAACCAATACCTACCGTACTTCATGTGGATAGAGGATATTGAATATGAATGGAAGAAAAATCAGAAAGAAGCATATTACAGTCAATAATAATCCTAGTAAAATATAAATGTATATAATAGTTTACTATAAATAAATACTTCACATGATAATTAGTTTAAAGCAGTAAAATATAAAATACACGTGAAACCAATAAACTATATTAAGTATGAAAACAGGTGAAAATGGGCAAAATAATTAAAATTTAGTTATTTTAAAACTTCAACGTCTCCTTCCTTCTCTGCTTGTGATAAACTAATGCGGCTTTCAAAACTCGAAAAAAGTTTGGGTTACGTCGAGAACAAAAGATTTTTGCGGTGTCCAAAATGAAGGTGAAGGACATACCAGAAATGCGTTTATTCTTTCGTTTTTTAAAAAAAACTCCATTTTTTTTTTAATTTTCCGAGTGTTGAAAATCAAATTTGCTTATCACAAGTGCGGAATGTGTTATTGAAATTTTAAAATGACCACATATTTTGCCCGTTCTATATTACCTGCAAATACAATCGTGTATAAATATTATCTACAAGAGCTGTGGCAAAAAAAAATAAAGTAAAGTTTTCAATAATTATATGAAATTTAAATGACAATTAATTCATCATCAGCGGTTCTAATTCGGCTCAATCTTTTTATCAAAGCTAAATGAATATTATACGCACGTAAACATGTTATATTAATAGGTAAACATATGAATAATATAAACTAAAATTTATTTGTCTACGTTTTTACCTATACCGAGTATCACATTGGTAAACGCAGTGTTGCAAATTCCATGTTCAAATATTTGCTCAACTAATTATTTACAATAATATAATAATTAAAGATTTCGAGTTTTGAAATTTGATTTAAAAAATCATTAGACGTTTCCAGCTCTCTGGCGTTAATAAATTGATTTTCAGAGATAAAAAATATTTCTTGTGAAAAATACAGTTTTAGTCCGCGAAGCACGAAAATGTCTAAAAACGCTTGTATTCGTTGAAAGTGATCGTTTTTAGACGATTCAAGCTCTCTGACGTTAATAAATTTATTTTCTGAGATAAAAAATATTTTTTGTTGTGAAAAATGCAGTTTTAGTCCGAGAAGTACGAAAATGTCTAAAAACGCTTGTATTTGTCGAAAGTGATCGTTTTTAGACGTTTCCAGCTTTCTGACCAGAATAAATTTATTTCCAGAGATATAAAATATTTTTTGTCGTGAAAAATGCAGTTTTATTCCGAGAAGTACGAAAATGCCTAAAAACGCTCGTATTCGTTGAAAGTGATCGTTTTTAGACGTTTCCAGCTTTCTGACGTTAATAAATTTATTTTCAGAGATAAAAAATATTTTTTTGTCATGAAAAATACAGTTTTAGTCCGCGAAGCACGAAAATGTCTAAAAACGCTTGTATTCGTTGAAAGTGATCGTTTTTTGACGTTTGCAGCTCTCTGACGTTAATAAATTGATTTTCAGAGATAAAAAATATTTCTTGTGAAAAATACAGTTTTAGTCCGCGAAGCACGAAAATGTCTAAAAACGCTTGTATTCGTTGAAAGTGATCGTTTTTAGACGTTTCCAGCTCTGACGTTCATAAATTTATTTTCAGAAATAAAAAAGAATGTATTATTTGTATAGCTTTAATAGTGTTCCAAGATAATTGAAAAATAGTTTGCTAAAACTTAGCTGTATTGTAAGACTACGGCAAAATGTCATAATTCATTAATTGTCAATATCGGTTTGAATAGTTGTTTTCTCCGGCAAATTTTATTTAAAATAATTAATTAGTGAAACTACAAATCTAGTAATATCATTTTTATACTTAAAATAATGAGTAGTTTTATGATATCGTAATTTTTTTGTTAAAGTGACGGATATTGACAATTATCGAATTAGTATGTTTTGTTTTTCTGTTTTAGTCCTGGCTGGCTGGTCTTGACTAAACTCTCTTTTAATTATCTTGAAAACAACTAAAGGTATAGAAATGATAGTATAGAATATCACCCAAATACCGTACCTCAAAGCATTAAGTAGCTAGATGTGCATTTGGAAGGCTATGCCCCCATCTTCAGTAGCACAAGATAAAAGTTAAATAAAATACCCCTGTCACGAATCATGATTGATATACAATTAGAAATGAAATTAGTATAATATATAGAAATGTAACAAACATTTTTGAACACTCTAAACCTTTTGTAATTAGTGTTTTATTATAAACTAATTGGGGGAGCCAATATTTGAACTGGTGAAATATTTGAATTTATTTGAATAAATGAACAGGCGAATTACCCCATGCAGAATTTACCGGCGCAACACCCAGTATATTAGTTTAAATATTTGTTTATATATTATATGATATAATCCTACGAATTAACTAAAATCAAAAACGTTGATGTTGATTTAAGATACAGATTGTGCCATATAAAATATTTTTAAAGCTATTTATTTTGAGTATTGTAAACCCCACATTGGTTTATAATGTGGAGAGTGCACTATTGAGGTTTTAAAATTATCAAAATTTTGGAGCCACCCTGTAAGTGCATGTATTTCTCTTTATACGTTTACAATTAATATCTTAAAAGGCATTAATTCGTGTAATAACAAAAATAAAGGCAGTATAAACGGTACAACTAAACCATTACGTTCATCGCAATTAAAGTTATTTATTGAAAGCTAAGACCATATTTTTGCATAATGTGCGGGGAATGTGTGGAGGCAATTGACATCAACAGTGGAATATCGTTTACTTCCAACTGAAGAGCCGACGTTAGTATTTCCATGCTGCAGAACTCCGTAGCCAAAAGTAACTCTGCAAGTGCCTTCGATCGAATGCAAAACTCCTGCAATTTCTGTTCGATATGCATCAAACACTGAAAAGTACGAACCAATTATATTTCATTAACGAAATATCTGAAATTGAAGAAGCGAAATTATTATAATAGAATGTAACATTTGAGATACGGAACGTTTTAAAATCGCCTATATTAAACATGACATTATTATAATAATCTTTGTCTCACAAATTTCAAGCTTTATTTTCATTTCACGGAGCATATTGAAAATATTAGTTAGTTCGATCAATCCTAGGGATTGATTGGAAACGGCACGCCATCTATTGGATTTATCCTCAGCTAACTCCATCTCCCTATAGCTATTCACCCACACGTCTTCCACTATCTGAACAACATATTCCAATATGTGCGCGTTGCTTTCTCTCTACTTTACCTTTTATAACTAATTGCATAATACCTCCATGTCTAAAAATACGACCTAATAGTCTATCTCTTCTACGCTGTAATACTCTCCAAGTATTTCTCTTATCCCCTACTAACTCTAACGCGGCTTCATTTGCTACTTTATCTGCCCAACCAATCCTCGTCATCCTCTGTAGCACCATATTTCGACAAATTATATAAATGGACAATTTTTGCGAAATTATCACCAGCAAGTAAAATATTGATAAGCTCTTAATTTTAGTCGTTGTTTACCTGATTCTACAGTTTGTTCATAAATATTAATCTGTTAGAACTTAATTAAAAAAAATACGACGAATCGAAAATCTTTTTTAAAAATGCAACTTGAAAAAGACGATTGACATATTGGACGCCTTTTTAAATACTGAACAAAATAGAATATAGAAGTTTCCTTAAAACCATAACTTAACCGACAAACAATCATTTGACACATATTATCAGATAAAGGCATTTCATTTGTTTTCCTTAACACATGCATTATTCAGAATTTAAATCATTGAACTTTTAAAGTAAATATATATTTGCAAAATAGCGCAGAAATGGGCAGCATTACAAAATTTGAATTATAAAATATAATTAAGTCGTTCAGTGTAAAAAAAACGGCAAATCTGTCAGGCATCCAATTTCTGACAACCAACGTTGATTAAGATAATTTCTTTTTTTGCGATCCTTCTAATAAATAAATAAAATGTGTTTCTTCATGTTTACGCAATTTTGTTTTATTTAATTTATTATTTATTTGTTTATTTAATGACTATTCGTGCATATTTTTTTTGAAATTTAAGTAATAAAGAAAAGAAAAACAAAAAAGCTATAGATGAGGTGTGTCTATATATACCAAATGCTCTACCTTTATTTTTTTATGAGAAATTTTGGAAAAACACACGGATAGAACATTGCACTACTATATGCCGTACAATAAATAAATTGTATAATAATTTGCCAGAAATTCAAAACAGAACATAAAAGTAAATATGGGTAAAATATTACAACACGTTAAACCTCTTTTACAAAAAGGTTATATATATTGGCACGAAAAGGCGAAGTTTGGGCGGCAGTCAGAAATCTCCATCCACTATTCCACTTAACCTTAACCGTAACCTTAACCACTTTTCACATACTTTATGAACTCCGACATCCACCTTCACCGTATAAATTTAAATTTAAAAAAAAAATGCGTGACTCTCGCGCGGTAGAAGTGAAACTTCTTAGCTCCTAGGAAAAGTTGATTTTATGCTTAGCTTTTTTTCCATTTGTGAACGATTTGATTTCGATTTTGATTTTGATTGATTTTGATTGACACTCTGATCATCAAAGAAAGCATTATTAACTGTAATGTCGTACAGTCTATAAAGAGGAGTTTGGATTAAATATTGTAGCCATATTTTTATAGTCCATTTTCTCACCAAACCAATTAAATAACTCGATCTGTGTATTTTCCTTCTTTTTATGTGGACATTAATACAATGATCATCAGTAATGTCTCTTGGCAAATGATTCACCATCGTATTCACAGATATTGGAACATTAATAATTTGCCCATAAATCCCATGTTGACCATGTACATGTCGTAAACGTCGAATTTGAATAAATGGAATTCTGGGTGAAATTAACCTCTCTGACACTAAATCTAATTTTGGTAGATGACCAGGTAATTCTGGGTAGACAAAACCATTTGACTTCGATAACATTGGAATGGTATTCCGAGTGAGAGCATTTCGGCATGAATTGCACGCTATCACATCTTCAATGATAATGGCTGGAAACGCAGTGCGTAAAAGTTGCTCATGCTTAGGATCAACAGGTTTCACATCGTTCTTAAACCATATTCGATCACATATGGAACACACTGTACCTAGCGGATTATTGAAAATTTGTTTATCAAATTCGCGATGAGCAGGTTGAAAGAATGTAAATTTTGTGTATGGTGCACTAGTGGGTGCATTTCTATTTGTCGATGGCTCAGCTGTATCAGATTCATTTCGTTGATCTCTCACACCGCGTGTATCTTCACGTGTAGA
Source organism: Leptodirus hochenwartii (assembly GCA_947310635.1). Lineage (NCBI taxonomy): Eukaryota > Metazoa > Arthropoda > Insecta > Coleoptera > Leiodidae > Leptodirus > Leptodirus hochenwartii. Next base: position 29,634,188 of record OX371184.1, read on the forward strand.
CGGCACGCTTGAATCAGTGGCATTCAAACTCTCTATACCACTCACTGTGTCCTCACTTAACGACGGTATCGATTCATCTAGTGTATTTGAGGTCGTTGGAAGGTTATGTTGTCCACCGTGTTTCTTTAACGCCCTTTGCCTGGCTCCGTACTCTCTACTTCTTTCCAAGGTACTTGTTGGCACTTTTCTTGGCAGTTTATTCGCTTTCTTCCGTTCTCTAAAGGCTCGCACTCTGTCTGTACTTGTCTTTTTCTCCATTTCACTTTTCACACAATGGAAATTGTTAGCTAAAAGATTAAGCTGTGTTTGTGTAATATATAATAAAATACGCAAGCGTCTACTAGTTGCCTTATGCTACGTATACACACAGTACACGCGGCGCGTGTTTGACTTTTCGTGACGGATGCGTTTCACTTTTCGTGACGTTCAGGCTAATTTGCCCTACCGCGCCTATAGAAGTTTCACTTCAAAAATGTAGAAATACTTACGTATTCAGCTGGCGTTTGCAACTTCCACATATGAAGAAGTGATTCCAGCATATTGGCAACAAGTTGTGACATTCCAATCGTGAGGCCATTGGTGCCTTTCTCCACCAAGTAAGTATGACTTGACATTAACTGCACCTCCCTGGAATTGCAGAAATTATGCTATTATTAAATACTTGCTGTTTACGCCATATTTATTATGTCATGTGCTAGAAACCGCTAAATGTCAGCAACTGCTGTCTAAATCAAATTTGTTTAAACACTATATAATGATATTATTGCATCATACATATTGGCATGGGTCCAAAAATTCATATTTTTAGACCCATTGCGTTCAAAACAGTGGTCGCGATAATGCTTACCTTTCTGTGGCTGATCTAAGCGTCTAATTAGTTCAAGTAATCCTAATTTAACTTGCAACTTGAGCTTCTAATGGCACCCGAAAGAACTGAGAAGTTTTAGGTTTTAGATAAATCATAAATTCTAATAAGAACGGCTATATACATATATAAAACTTTAAATGAAATTACGTACACAATTACGCTATATATAAAGCTATCTATAAGAAATCTTTCTTTCAATACTAGTCAAATACCCGAAAAAAATGCTAAAATCCACGTTTCCCAAAAAAAAATAGAATTAGTGATTACATGTTGAAGACCTCATCGACCTTCATGTTATGTGTTTTATACAGAAAAAAAAAAGTATTACACCAAAATAACTGTGCAATAATGTTAGTACTAGGAAGGGACATTTATAGATTTGGACTAGGCAAAGAAAGGACTTATACATAAGTTACTCTAAATCAAAGAATGCGTTGCTACAACACGACGGACTTCTAATGGATTTCGATTCTAATGATTTTTAATGGACTTCGATAGTTTTAATAAATTGTCAGAATTTACAAATTCCGTAAGAATTTATAAATAGTTTTAAGAAGAATTTGATATAATATTATAGAATACGTGGAGCTAGGCTGTAAGTTAGTAGGCTAAATTTGCAATAAGTTGTTGGATTGTAATAGCTTTATAGCTAAATAAAACACACTTTAAATATAGTATCATGATGCTGCCTCTCTAATATATTGGTACCAAAGAGATTGAACGCGTATTACCTTGGGAGTTTAATTACTAAAAACTTGACTCCAGAAAAGAAGTGAAATACCGAATGAGCACCACACTCATCAAAATGAGGTCACTCTACTGCAATGACAACTTTAAACTGTGACAATAAATGGTGACATGTTACATTTTGTCCATTTTACTATATAGTCTAGAAAGCTGGAGCCCTTAAGTTGCACACAATAAATCGTCTTGACGCAGTTGATATGTAGATCAACAGACGAGTACTCCGAATCTCTTGGGAAGAAGGAATATCAAACCAAGAGGTACAAGAAAGGGCAGGAAACAAAGAGAATTGTTTCACACAATCAAATGTAGTACGATGGTGTCTATCTAGGTCTCATTCCAAGTGGAGAGAAATATCATTTACTGCAACTAATTATAAAGGGCGAGTTCGAGGGTCGCCGCGGTATTGGCAGAAGAAAAATATCCTGGTTGAGAAACATAGCGCAATTAGACGGACATTCGACGTACAGTATAACTATTTAGATTAATAGAAAATAGAATTGCCTTCACTACGGTGATACCAACGTCAGCACGTAAAAAAACAAGAGATTGGAAATCTTTAAAAGATTATCCGCTTATTAATTTTTATCTAACCTAAACCATATTTTAATCTCATAAATCAAATCGTATTCAAGATATTATATGAAATCAATGTAAAAATTTCAACAACGCCTTGTATCCGACGAACCTGTACACTCTTAATGAAAAATTGCATATTACGGTTAAATGTATATATTTTGACCAAAAAAATCTCCAGTTCCTTGATACACCATTCTGATATGAAGGTTCCGCTGATGGCAACGCTTACCAAGAGTCGATATTGGCGATGATGGCGATCGCCTCGTCGATCTGCTGATCCAGTAGCGGATACTGGATTGCTGTGGCCAGATCCTGTCGCAGCGTGGACTCCCAGTGCGCCCGCGGAGCGGACGTACCCTGCAACACTAGATCGGCGATGTAATGGTCGCGCACCGTCGACTGCAACAGTGTGCGCGTGAAACCAATGGGAATCGCGTACAAGCTGTCGTTAGGAACTTCAATGGACCTACAGACACGAATATCCAACATGCATAAACTGGATAGAACACTTATATAGAACTACTATATATAAATAATTTTTTATAAGTGGTTTTCCTAACCCACGTATTGGTATTTTTTTTCCAACTGGCGAACATTCGCAGCTGCAAGGGTATGCGCACTCGTCTTACAGCCATGGAGTAAGTACAGCCTCTAAAGCGTTCACATGTAAACATCCTCTATGGAATATCTTATTGGTTGTTGCTGTCTGTGCAGCGGTTATCGGTGCGCGGACGTTCGACGTTGGAAAAAATGTACCTGCATGTTCCTATTGTTTACCTCTTCTTCAATCCGTGGTCTTACTCTGGTTTGTTTATATAAGTCATGATGGGGACCCCTTTACAAGAGATTTGTGACCTTTTTTTGTAACCTCTGTTTAATCCTTAAACCAAGTTTAGGTCCCCTAAATGAGGTATGAATAAAAATAAAAATAATATAAACTACTTGATAATAGCAACATGGTTAGTGGCTAAAATTGGTGGTAACCTAAGCCAAAAACATTTGATAAAAAATGTGGTTTTCATTGTTTTCATCTCTCAGGTTCGAAGGTGTTTATTATTTTAAATTTAATATTTTTGAATTATTAAAAAAAAAATCATTTTGGAAAATTTGATAAATTTTTTTTAAAAATTTTGAAGATTATACTTTTTATAAGATTATTCACTTATATAGAACTACCGTACATAAATGATTTTTTTATAGATGGTTTTTATTGCTCTTCTCAGCTTCGAAGGTGATTATTTGAAATTTTTAATATATTAAAAAATTTCAAAATTTAATATTTTTGAATTATTTTACCTTTTTTTCATTTTCAAAAAAATTTCAATTTTTTTTCAAAATTTCAAAAAATTAGCTCATGATAATCTGCTCATACGTCTTACATATAGTACAAGTCATGTTTAACACAACCAAATCAAAAAATTAAAAACGAAAGTTAATCTTTATTAAATAATTTAAGTAGGCAGGCGGAAATAGGATTTAAATCGAACTTTATGTACTTTATTGTTGCTGTTGACACATTTGAGAAATTTGTTAAAGTGCCCTCTTATACCATTAATTTAAGGAATAAAGTGTACTATTATAAGCACATTTAAGAACAAACTAAATTCTAGTAAATATTAAGAAAATTTCTTTATCATTATGAGGTATTGTTTATAATCGAGGCGCTAGGTGGCGAGTACGCATGCAAGCTTTATACTATTTTATCTATTTCGTTTTTTTATTTTCTTTATGGGTCATATTTATAGGTCATATTATATGCCATTTTTGAAATACTTCTGTCATGTTGACTTATATATTTAATAGTATATCCATCACGATTCGTGACAGAGGTATTTTATTTAGTTTTTATCTTATGCTACTGAAGATTTGGGCATAGCCTTCAAAATGCGCATCTAGCTACTTAATGCTTTAAGTTACGGTATTTGGGTGATATTCTATACTATAACATTATAATACTTTTCATTTGTAATATTTTCAGTATGGAAACTACATAAACAGCTATATCAAATACTTACATCGGCATCGGTAGCTCAACAGTCTTAAGTCTACTGGGAACAGCCGTCGCATGATTTAGACATATTTTATTCTCCCTCTTATCATCCATCTCCACCTTCAAACTGTTACAACAGCTTACATTACTCTTACAAGTCAGTCCATTGTTAACAGTATTAATGCAAGCATTATCGCTCGCCGAGTCAGTCTTAATTTCTTTATGTCCAGACGCTATAACATCATCTTGATCAGTGCTGAATTCCAGATCGGTAGCATTGGACGGTGTCTGCAGCGTGTCCAACTCAAAATCGTCTTCAACTTCGTACTTAGTGAAGTCATAGGCGGCAAACACGGAGGGCGCAAGTTGCGCCTTTTCGAAAAACTGCAAATTCGACAGCTCGATGTTCTTGCTACGCATGTAATTCGCCACGATTTGCGGATACTGTTGAAAATTGAATTTAACACCGGAGTATTTGTATTTCGGAGTATTTTTATCGGTGTCGATTTTTTTCGAGTCCTTATTGGGCAACTCTGGCGGCACACTTTGCGCACGCGTGCAGTTCACCATTCCCAGTACCGATAGGTCCGTTTGAGATTGAGACTTTTTTAAATCGCTATTATTAGCGCAACTAAAATCGGAATCTTTAAAAGGATACGTATCTTCGTCCGATGCCTCCGCAACGTTTGCGTCCCTACACTTTAAACCGACCAATTCGTCACTATCGCCCAACACAAATACCACGTCTGTCGTTTCCTTTTTCTCACAAAACACATTTTCGATATCGTCGCTTTTCGTGTTTGTTCTTGGTTTCGAAATCACATTGTCCGATGTGTTAATGTCATTATTTAAGTCACTGTAACTAGCATTTTTATCACAGGCGGTTTTATCGAGAACACTTAAACAAGAAAACGATTTAATGCGACAACCAAATGCATTTTTGTTTCCACTAGAACCATTTACATTAGATAATTTCATCTCCTGCAAATGATCAACATACGTCTTATAATTCTCCACAGGAATGCACTCGGCCGTTTCGCATATATTCTCCGCCGTCTTGTTTTCAGCTTTAATGTCACCCCTCGAAACACAATTACGTTTAATATTACTGCACCGTATGAAATAAACGACCGAATTTAATAGTTTCGTTATTATATCGGATTGGTTGCCGCACGATCTCGATGGATTATTCGCCGATGTCGGATTTGAGCTGCCGGTAATGATCGTGTGAGCGATTTTTGTGGGACATCCGATGGCACCGTACAGATCGGTCAATTGGCCCCATAAAGGATTCACGGGGTTGCGGGGGTGCACGAAAGTGTCCTGTTCGTCCGCCGCGGCTGGCAGCACTGTCGTTACCCAACCCAGGTGGTGTGTCAATATTGCAGTAATAAAAGTGCTCACGAAGCTGTAATAAATAGAAATAAAAGAAACAATCGTATTAGTTCGATAGTTATCGATCCTAGGGATTGGTTGGAAACAGCACGCCATCTGTCGACCTATCCTGAGCCAATTCCTTCATCTATCTGTCTTCCAAGATAGCTGTATCATCGGCGAACCTCAACATATATATTTCCTCTCCGTGAAACTTCACATCTATACTATACAGGTAATCCCCGTATAGCACGGTAGTTAGGTTCCTAAAAAATGCCGTATTATGTGAATTTAGTGTTATACGAAATATAGAACTAATACATACAACTGGGTTAGGTTCCAACAGTTAAATAAATACAATATTTTCATTTTATATCGAAGAGAAATATGTTTATTGAAACAATGCTGACAAAAAGCGTTACATATTAATATTACATAAGGTTTTCTTCGTCATCACTACCTAACGATCGTTAAGCGAGGGCGTTTTCTTATTGGCGAAATATCCTCATTTTCGAACATTAATAATCTTTGTATTTAATAATTCACGTAAAAAAATTCTAATAAAATAATTTAAAACTCTATTAAATTGTAGTTCTGTAGAAACATCTGATATGACATATATGCTCAAATGAAAAATATCGAATGAGAGGATGTTTGCTCTGAATAGCTCTCATCACGTCCCTTGCTGTATACCGGGATGTCCCTAAACAATTGTTGTAGGAATGCCGTAGGGATTACCCAATTGACATTTTAAAATAAACTTCGAAAAGAATTTTTTTTGCTCGCCTTAACACGCATACGCATTTGAATTTTCTCATATTAAAAATAAAATAAAAATCACCTTTTTTGAAGTGAAATGTGTATTTGTTTATTGTCTACGATCAACTTTAAAAAGAAATATTTCTTTTTTGTATAGCTAACTCTATTGTGCTTAGAACCAAAATTCTCGAAGCGTGTTGTAGGAATGCCGTGTTATACGGGGGTTACCTGTACTCTTCTCTTACCTTGTTTGTTGCATTCTCTCTATATACATATAAATAATAACGGCGAAAGTGTACATCCCTGCCAGACTCCCTTTCCTATTCTTGCTACTTCTTCCCTCCCCAATTCTAACTAAAGCAGTTTGATGTTTATATAGATTGAATTCTCCTATCCTTATAATCTATTCCCGTTTCTTTTAAAATCCTGAACATTATGATCCAATCTACATTATTGAATGTCTTTTCTAAATCTATGAAAGCTATGTAAGTTGTCTTTCCCACTCTAATTATTTTTTCTACTAGCGTTCTTAGTGCTAGAATAGCCTCTCTCGTCCCTCTGTTCTTCCTAAAACCAAACTGATCTGCTCCTAGCTTTTTTTCTACTTTATTTTCTAATGTTGTATAAATAATTTTTATCTTCGATGCATGTGATAGTTAATCCTATAGTTCTCTCACAAATTAGCGCCTACCTTCTTCGGCATTGTCACTATTCTACTGCGCTGAAAATCCTGTGGTACTTTTCCCTCCTCATATATATTATCCAATTAGCCTGTATAATCGATCCCGCATCTTTTCCCCTACGCATTTTATTAATTCTGCTGGTATTCATATCTACTTCTGATGTTTTGTGATTCATATTCCTATATAAACAATCGTATATCGTTCAGCAATCTATGCAATGCAAATTTATTCAGCAACTGTAGATTTGATTGATTTCTAATGACCATCTGTCAGAACTCTAATGAAATCATAATAAAAACAGCCTATGTGAAGCCAAAAACGCGTTTTTTGAAGTGAAACTTCTATAGGCGCGGTAGGGCAAATTGGCCTGAACGTCACGAAAAGTGAAACGCTTCCGTCACGAAAAGTGAAACATGCTACGCGCATGCGCTGCGTGTACTGTTTGTATACGTGGCATAGGGCAACCAGTAGACGCTTGAGTATTTTATTATATATTACACAAACACACAGCTTAATCTTTTAGCTAACAATTCCCATTGTGTGAAAAGTGAAATGGAGAAAAAGACAAGTACAGACAGAGTGCGAGCCTTTAGAGAACGGAAGAAAGCGAATAAACCGCCAAGAAAAGTGCCAACAAGTACCTTGGAAAGAAGTAGAGAGTATCGAGCCAGGCAAAGGGCGTTAAAGAAACACAGTGGACAACGTAACCTCCAACGACCTCAAATACACTGGATGAATCGATACCGTCGTTAAGTGAAGACACAGTGAGTGGTATGGAGAATTTGCATGCCACTGATTCAGTCTACACGTGAAGATGCACGCGGTGTGAGAGATCAACGAAATGAATCTGATACAGCTAAGCCATCGACAAATAGAAATGCACCCACTAGTGCATCATACACAAAAAAATACATTCTTTCAACCTGCTCATCGTAAATTTAATAAACAATTTTTCAATAATCCGCTAGGTACAGTGTGTTCCATATGTGATCGAATATGGTTTAAGAACGATGTGAAACCTGTTGATCCTAAGCACGAGCAACTTTTACATACTACGTTTCCAGCCATTATCATTGAAGATGTGATAGCGTGCAATTCATGCCGAAATGCCCTCACTCGGTATACCATTCAAATGTTATCGAAGTCAAATGGTTTTGTCTATCCAGAATTACCTGGTCATCTACCAAAATTAGATTTAGTGTCAGAGAGGTTAATTTCACCCATAATTCCATTTATGCAAATTCGACGTTTACGACATGAACATGGTCAACATGGGATTTATGGGCAAATTATTAATGTTCCAATATCTGTGAATAGGATTTCGAATCATTTGCCAAGAGATATTGATGATGATACATTGTATTTATGTCCACATAAAAAGAAGAAAAATACACAGATCGAGTTATTTAATTGGTTTGGTGAGAAAAAGAACTATAAAAATATGGCAAGAATATTTAATCCAAACTCCTCTTTATAGACTGTACAATACAGTTAATAATGCTTTCTTTGATGATCAGAGTGTCAATCAAAATCAATCAGAATCAAGTCGTTAACAAATCGAAAAAAGCAATGCATAAAATCAACTTTTCCTAGGAGCTAAGAAGCTTCACTTCTACCGCGCGAGAGTCTCACGCATGTTTTTTTTTTTAATATAACGTAAGAGCTGCACATATTTACCACACTTACAATACGATTTTCTAGGTTCTTATAATTGATTATTTAATTTTCTATACTAACTCAACAATAAAATATTAGTATTGGAAGTTACGATCAAAAATTATATCAAAAATAAAACTTACAAATTCGTATCTTTGACATCGATGGTTTCGAGCAATTCACACAAGTCCCGGATGCAACGTTCCGCTTCAGACGGCGTCATATTACTCGACTTGTTCACAGTACCGCGACTAGAATGGCCACCGGAATGGCCACCAGTACTGCCACCTCGATGCCGCATAAAGTCCCAGTCCGTTCGCCAGAGGCGCGACAGCCCTTCGAACGCCAGACCACCGATGTTATTCGACCGATATACGGACAGGTGCTGCGGCGGTGGCGTCGAGCAGCCCTCACCGCCCACATTCCTAGTGCCGTATATGAGCAGATCGGAAAGCCAACGGGCCGCGCTGGCCGCGGTGCTGTAGAGTCGCGCGACGAAATTGCGCCGCCGTCGGTACGCCGCCTCGATGGCTACACGTGCGCGCCATACCATCGTCTCCACCAACGTGGCGTGCTCCATTAAGAACCGCTCCAGTTCTCTGTTAGTAAAAAAAGTGATTTGCGACAAAAAAATTAGTTAAATGAGCAGAAATATGAAGATAAATTAATTTCAGTTAACGTCCATGATAATATAATAAATTAGAATAGGAAAATAAAAAATATTGACTATAGTTTCGGCTATGATGCCATCATCAGAACGAATATCTTAAATTTGTTTCGTTCTTAAAATCATGAACGAGCATATCGGATCCAAAAAACACACTCGTCCTTAGCAGAACACTCTTTAAATTGTAACCATACCTTTCCAGACCTTGAATCATTAGAAATTTTCCATGTTGCTCAAAAAAGTAAAGAATTAACTACTCTAGAATCCCTAGATATACACAGAAATATTAAGAAACCCCATTCAGTTATACTAAATGACCAAACGGATATTTATAAATCTAATCTGTTCAATGTAATTGTACCCGAGTAATATTATTTAATGTAGTTACATGTAAAATTATATATAAACCACCGATATGTAAAATAGATATTCATTCTGATGTCAACTATAGAAACTATAGTCAAGATTTAATAGTAAAATGATAGTAAAAACCTCTACTTGATAGTAAAACCAAAGTTGGTTTTTTATTTCCCTATTCTACTATAATCGAAGCAAGGTAGATATAAAGTGTAGGATAGCACAGGGTAGGAAGGCATTCGTAGAAAAAGAACAGATTTTAAGATCAAATATTGACTTGGGTATTAGAAAAAGATTACTGAAGGTATATGTTTGGAGTGTAGCACTGTACGGGTGTGAGGCGTGGACTATAGGAAAGAAAGAGAAGCGTAGATTACAAGCATTCGAAATGTGGTGTTATAGGAGGATGATGAGGATTGGTTGGGAAGATAAAGTAACAAATGAAGCTGTACTAGAGTTAGTAGGGGAGAAGAGAAGTATTTGGAGAGTGTTACAGCGTAGGAGAGACAGATTAGTAGGGCATATTCTTAGGCATGGGGGGATTATGCAATTGATCATAGAAGGTAGAGTGGAGGGAAAGAGAGGGGTAGGTAGGCCTAGATTGGAGTATGTGAGTCAGATAGTTGAAGACGTTGAGATGAATAGCTATAGGGAGATGAAGGGATTAGCTCAGGATAGATCGGCATGGCGTGCTGTTTCCAACCAATCTTTAGGATTGCGGACTCTTTAACTAACTATGGACTATAAAAAGTTACGGCCCTTTATATAATAAATTGTAGGTAATAGGTAAAAAGCAATGTGTATTTTTTTTAACTATAATTGTTCTTTTAGTTATTTTCACTACACTGTTAGATATGCATCATTTTATACAATTCGTTATGTCATAAACATATATCGCTAAATTGTATGTTTTTTGGCATATCCGATAGTTTTCAAACTTCAAAGATGTGCATGTTTATTATATTTTTTGTACCTCATAGTGAGATATTTCGATTATAAAAATTATATTCATATCTTGGAAGATTTCCTAGTAGGTATGAAAGATTGTTACACATTTCTGTCATGTATTATAAATGATATTTAATTAATTACGTCTATTTAATTAGAAGGCAATGGCCTACCTAATTCTTTAATTTTTACTTTGTCCGCAAGAGAAAGTCTACAAAACTCTATTTTCAATAAAGAACTAACACTACTCATTTTTATTAAATATATTGTTGGAGAAACTCGTGGAAAAATCGTACATACGTAACTACACAGAACAATGCAACTGTCTTATCTGTCTATTCTATATCCATTTTCCTGTATACTAGACTAGGCTTCTCTGTTGGGACGCTAAAGAATTGCGGCCCGGAATAGCTTAAAACGATATATTCGTAGTTGTAGAAGCAACGTGACGTCACGTTGCCATAGCAACCCGGGCCGCTATCATTACTAATGCTACGAAATTGTACATAACTGAACCCATCACTCAAATACGGTCGTTATAAACATATCACTACGGTGTTAAATAATTGTATAGAATATCACCCGCAAACCGTAACTCAAAATATTTAATAGCTACATGCGAATTTTGAAGGCTATACACCCATCTTTAGTAACACAAGATAAAAACTAAATAAACTACCCCTGTCACTAACCGTGATTACTATACAGTTGTATTTGTTATACTTGTTATAAGAATTAAACTTTTTGTAAATTATTTAACTGAAAAATAAAACCGTCTATTTATCTACAATTGAATAAAAATGTCAACATGACAGAAGAATTTTGAATCTATAACACAATATAGCCTATAAAGTTATGAACAATAGAAAATACGACTAACGACGTAAACAATAAATAACAATAAATGAGGGATAAGGAAGACATTTCGAAGGCTATACCCCCATCTTCAGTGCTCTGATTATAAAACAAAAATTAAAATCAGAAATGTATTTTATATGAAAGTCTCTTCAATTGCTTGTTATTGCTACAACTACATATACTATCTTGGCAATTCAAAAATTGTGCCTCTTTTTATTTATTCTTAGACTAAGGCGTTTATTGTTGTAATATTTTATTACAGCGAAGAGTTTTTAAAGTATATATAGGTTTATAAATTTCTTATAAATCTACATATAATATTTCGCGCAAAAAATTATATATGCTTTAAATAATAATTTATTTTATGGAATCAGATTACACACAGCTCAAGGTCAATGAAGCATACCTGAGATCTTGGGGATATTAGGAACATATGGGAAGGGTGGGAAGCCTGTTACTATAGCGGTTCGCTATTCCGCTAAAGCTTAGTTAATTGTATCCCAACTAAGAATGGTACCGAGTATAAAGGATAGGTGGCGCTGAGCTACGGTCACCCATCCAAGCACTGACATCTAGCGGGACGTTGCTTAACTCTGGTTATCGATGCTCAATGCATTACCCGCATAGGCCACTCGGCTTATGAAGAGACTTTCTTCTACCCTAAAAATTTACGCTTTCTTCAGAGCATTTTATGTAGGTATGTTTGTGCCACACTTTAAATAATCTGAATACTATAAGAATATTATTTATTCTCTTCTTAAAATACAAGATTTCTATGTCAAAGTAACAGAAACGTCCAAAAATATACAATTGTCAAAAGTTACAGAGCAACGTCACTAGTACCGTTAATCGGGGTTACTTTGTGACTATGGGGTGACTTTGTGTATCTATAAAACAATTATTGAAATGTCTAAAAATCTTATGGAGTTCGATATTATACTGCCCTCTATGGGAACTGTATTACAAACATATTTCTCTGTTGTATTTTCTTTTAGTCTGTGCTTTTGTTTTCATTGAGAATATTAAGGGATCAGCAACTTTTGGAAACTTTCTATTGTAATATAGGTTTGTGGTTTATTCCAGGCAAAACAAGGTAAAGAACAAATTTTTACTTTTTTAATTGAGACTGTAATGATGGAATAATTTTTCTGATAAGTTTTATAGTTAGTTAAAGAGTCCGCAATCCTAAAGATTGGTTGGAAACAGCACGCCATGCCGATCTATCCTGAGCTAATCCCTACATCTCCCTATAGCTATTCATCTCAACGTCTTCAACTATCTGACTCACATACTCCAATCTAGGCCTACCTACCCCTCTCTTTCCCTCCACTCTACCTTCTATGATCAATTGCATAATCCCCTCATGCCTAAGGATATGCCCTACTAATCTGTCTCTCCTACGCTGTAACACTCTCCAGATACTTCTCTTCTCCCCTACTAACTCTAGTACAGCTTCATTTGTTACTTTATCTTCCCAACCAATCCTCATCATCCTCCTATAACACCACATTTCGAATGCTTGTAATCTACGCTTCTCTTTCTTTCCTATAGTCCACGCCTCACACCCGTACAGTGCTACACTCCAAACATATACCTTCAGTAATCTTTTTCTAATACCCAAGTCAATATTTGATCTTAAAATCTGTTCCTTTTCTACGAATGCCTTCCTACCCTGTGCTATCCTACACTTTATATCTACCTTGCTTCTATTATCTTTTGTGATTCTACTGCCTAAATAACAAAAATCTGACACTTCTTCGATTCTATTATCTCCTATTGTGATCCTCATTTTTCTACTGCATTCCTTTTTGTCACACCTCATCACTTTAGTTTTACCTATATTTATTTTCATGTTAAAATCCCTAGTCAATACTGCCTGCATACCATTCAATACCCTTTCTAAATTCTTTTCGCTTTCTTCCAATATAGCTATATCGTCGGCGAATCTCAGCATATATATTTTCTCTCCCTGTACATTCACACCTACACTATACTCTTCTTTTACTTTGTTTATTGCATCTTCTATATATAGATTAAATAATAACGGTGAGAGTGTACATCCCTGCCGAACTCCCTTCCCTATTTTTGCTACCTCTTCTTCCCCCTCAATTCTAACTAAGGCAGTTTGGTGTTTATATAAATTAAAAATTATTCTCCTATCCTTATAATCTATACCCGTTTCTTTTAAAATTCTAAACATTATGTCCCAATCTACATTATCAAATGCCTTTTCTAAATCTACAAAAGCTATGCAAGTTACCTTTCCTACCCTCTTTCTTTTTTCTACTACCGTTCTTAGTGCTAGAATCGCCTCTCTCGTCCCTCTGTTTTTCCTAAAACCAAACTGATCTTCTCCTAGCCTTTCCTCTACTTTATTTTCTAATCTCCTATAAATAATCTTTAACAATATCTTCGATGCAAGTTTTATAACATATTTATAATAAGATATTTAGTTAATTCTCGTCTTATGATGGGGTGACATTGGGCAACCATTTCTAGAAAGGAAATCTTTTTAGTCGACATGGAAAAATATTTTTTTATTTCTTGAGTGGGGTTTCGCATTTAATTTCGATATTTTTTCATTTGGAGTTTTTATGAATATTTTCATTTGAAATTGGTCATTCTCTCAGTTACCAATGCTAATTGAATATTCCATTGGTACAATGTCACCCCAACTTAAGGGGTGACATTGTGCCACACAATTTTTTTTTTTCTAATTCCTGTGTGATTCAAATTTAAAAAAGAACACAAAATAAAAGCTGAAAACTTCATCTAAACAAGAACTTAATAAAAAAAATCAAAATTTAAAATTCATAGTCATTCATAGTCATGCACTGCATATGCCTCCTAGGGGCAAGACATGGGCAACGACGCTCTGGCCTATAGAGCGGTCCCTATACAGGGATCCCGGTCTATAGGAAAGATTCAGGCTAACCCACGGTATTAGGGGGATTAGGCTGAATCGGTGGGGCGACGGCTAAAATATGCACTCATTGGTCGGTGCAAGGCAAGGAGAAACCAGCACTGTACCCTTCTCAAGCGTACAACATGAAATGTCGATTATCTTTAATATATTACCCCAGATGAGTAGAGCCAATGGCTCAGAATCTCATCCTGCTACTTCGGTAGCAGGCAAGCCCTCGGATTCTGGGGCGGGCAAGAAATCGTCTTCGTCGAAAATTCTACGAGTCGGAGCGTGGAATGTACGCAGTCTTAATAGGATAGGAAAGTTAGAGAACTTGAAATTAGAAATGGAGAGAATTAAACTAGATATTGTAGGGATTAGTGAAGTTAGGGGGAAAGATCAAGTAGATACGTGGTCAGGAGAATATAGATTAATAACCACAGCATCAGATAATGGGCATACCGGTGTAGGTTTTATAATGAATAGAAAGTTGGGATGTAGAGTAAAGAGTTATTGCCAAGTTAGTGATAGAATTATAACTATTAGATTAGACACGAAGCCAACGGACACAGTTATAGTGCAAGTATATATGCCAACTTCAAGTCACGATGATGAGGAGGTAGAATCCATTTATGAGGAGATTGAATCTAGGTTAGCAAACGTTAAAGGACAGGATAATCTAATTGTAATCGGAGATTGGAATGCCGTAGTAGGTAAGGGAAAGGAAGTTTCAATAGTAGGAGAATATGGAATAGGAACACGTAATGATAGAGGGGATAGATTGGTAGAGTTTTGTATTAGGAATAAGCTAGTGGTAGCAAACACGCTTTTTCAGAATCACAAGCGCAGGATATATACGTGGAAAATGCCAGGAGATATAGGGAGGTATCAGATAGATTACATACTGGTTAAAGAGAGGTTTAGGAACCAGATTAAGAATTGTAAGAGTTACCCTGGAGCAGATATTGATAGTGACCATAATTTAGTAGTCCTGGACTCAGAGGTCAAATTCAAGAAATTACAGAAGTCCAAACAGGTCAGAGTAGATGTCGATAGGTTAAAATTAGCTGATGTATGTGAAAAGTACAAGCAGAAAGTAGAAATCATGACTAATGGAACATCTAGGAACGACATAGATTGCGAATGGAGGGAAATCAGAAATGGGCTAACTACAGCAGCAAATGAAGTATTAGGCACAAAGAAAAGGGCAGGTAGGAGGGAATGGATCACGGAAGAAATAGTTGAAATGATAGAAGCAAGAAGGAAAATTAAAATAAGAAACACAGAAGCAGGACAGAAAAAATATAAGGAACTAAGGAACTTAATTAATAGGAAATGCAAGCTAGCGAAAGAAGAGTGGTTAAAAGGAAACTGTGAGGATATTGAGGAGGATATGAGAAGAGGTAAAGTAGATTTGGGCTACAGGAAAATTAAGTCACATTTTTCTAAAGTAAAACCAAAGGGTAACATTATATGTGATAAGCAGGGTAAGGAACTCACAGAAAATAAGGAAAAAGCTAGAAGATGGAAGGAGTATCTTGAAGATTTATATAAAGGTAGGCAGGACATGGAGGAGCTAGAAAATGTGGAACAGATAGATGAGGATGACTTAGGTCCTAGCATACTTAGGTCAGAGTTTCATAGAGCATTAAATGATTTACGGAATAACAAAGCAGAGGGGATTGATATGATACCAGCCGAATTAATAAAACACGCAGGGGAAAAAATGCAGGAGCGATTATACAGGTTAGTTTGTAAAATATATGAGAAGGGAGAAGTACCACAGGATTTTCAGCGTAGTAGAATAGTAACAATGCCGAAGAAAATAGGAGCTAAATTGTGTGAGAACTATAGGACCATTAGCCTACTATCACATGCATCGAAGATATTGTTAAAGATTATTTATAGGAGATTAGAAAATAAAGTAGAGGAAAGGCTAGGAGAAGATCAGTTTGGTTTTAGGAAAAACAGAGGGACGAGAGAGGCGATTCTAGCACTAAGAACGGTAGTAGAAAAAAGAAATAGGGTAGGAAAGGTAACTTGCATAGCTTTTGTAGATTTAGAAAAGGCATTTGATAATGTAGATTGGGACATAATGTTTAGAATTTTAAAAGAAACGGGTATAGATTATAAGGATAGGAGAATAATTTTTAATTTATATAAACACCAAACTGCCTTAGTTAGAATTGAGGGGGAAGAAGAGGTAGCAAAAATAGGGAAGGGAGTTCGGCAGGGATGTACACTTTCACCGTTATTATTTAATCTATATATAGAAGATGCAATAAACAAAGTAAAAGAAGAGTATAGTGTAGGTGTGAATGTACAGGGAGAGAAAATATATATGTTGAGATTCGCCGACGATATAGCTATATTGGAAGAAAGCGAAAAGAATTTAGAAAGGGTATTGAATGGTATGCAGGCAGTATTGACTAGGGATTTTAACATGAAAATAAATATAGGTAAAACTAAAGTGATGAGGTGTGACAAAATGGAATGCAGTAGAAAAATGAAGATCTCAATAGGAGATAATAGAATCGAAGAAGTGTCAGATTTTTGTTATTTAGGCAGTAGAATCACAAAAGATAATCGAAGCAAAGTAGATATAAAGTGTAGGATAGCACAGGGTAGGAAGGCATTCGTAGAAAAAGAACAGATTTTAAGATCAAATATTGACTTGGGTATTAGAAAAAGATTACTGAAGGTATATGTTTGGAGTGTAGCACTGTACGGGTGTGAGGCGTGGACTATAGGAAAGGAAGAGAAGCGTAGATTACAAGCATTAGAAATGTGGTGTTATAGGAGGATGATGAGGATTGGTTGGGAAGATAAAGTAACAAATGAAGCTGTACTAGAGTTAGTAGGGGAGAAGAGAAGTATCTGGAGAGTGTTACAGCGTAGGAGAGACAGATTAGTAGGGCATATTCTTAGGCATGGGGGGATTATGCAATTGATCATAGAAGGTAGAGTGGAGGGAAAGAGAGGGGTAGGTAGGCCTAGATTGGAGTATGTGAGTCAGATAGCTGAAGACGTTGAGATGAATAGCTATAGAGAGATGAAGGGATTAGCTCAGGATAGATCGGCATGGCGTGCTGTTTCCAACCAATCTTTAGGATTGCGGACTGTTTAACTAGTCATACCAAATAAAAGGTGAAATTGTCTCACAAATGATAGTAGTAGAATATTTTTGGAACATATATATTTTCAAAATTCTGAATACGCCACTGTTAGATTTATACGAAATTCTATATTATTAAAAAAACAAATCACTTACTCCTCTTGACCTATCTGTGAACTAATAATGATCGCCAGACCCAGTTTACTGGATCGTCTGTGCTGGACAGGTTTCGCCCCCTGTATGTCACCGCCAGACAGTGAGCTACTGGAATGGTCCAGTGACATGCTGGCACTGCGCAACCAACGTCGATAGAGACTGCCGTTTGAAAAAGTCGTTACATATGCTAAAAAGGAATCGACACAATATAGACGTAGCGAAGACTAATATCACAGAAAAAATGTTATATATAACTTACGATTCGCTAAATTTAAGTTAAGCGGCATTGACTGTGCGCATGCATTACCATTAAAGCCGGTGTAGGAATTGGTTAAACCAGAATCGCTGGTGGAGTGCCGATGGTCAGAATCGGATGTCAGTTGGGTGAGATTCAATGGAATACTTCTACAAACTAATACAATAATTTGTATGTTATAGTACATGCGATATAGCGCATCCACTTAATATTTACTTAATCATATAACAATTCCCCCGTGCTCATTACGGAAGTACTTTTAAATAATTACAATAGTGGAAATTATATACAATAAAACATGCTTTCGTCTGTCTTTGTCTAACATTTCCGAATTATTAATCGTGTGCCGTCCCTGGACGGATTTCAGCGTTTTTATTATCACCTCAATCACGCTACTTTTAATATCGGTTGAATGCTACCGATTTTTGGACGGTTAGTGCTACATTCTGGACGTAAAACTTGCGTTTTACTTGCCACCATTCTCCTTCTCTCTCATATTAAAGTATGCAATGAGAGAAAAGTGTTGGTAGTCCTGCCAAATATTATGTTGGTAGCGACAATTGGCATATACACACAATGACGTGTTTTAGTTCATGCGGAACATGTAAATATGTAAATAACATAATCTCTACCTTGTTATATATAATAAAACATGTTTTCGTGTGTCTTTGTCTAACATTTGCGAATAATTATTCGTGTTCCGCCTCTGGACGGATTTCAGCGATTTTATTATCACCGTAACCACGCTGTTATATACCAATAGCGACCGAATGGTACCGTTTTTTTTTTTTTTCGTAAAAATTGCGCTTGAATTTAAGAGAAAGTAAGTAAGTATTAGTATAGAATATCACCCAAATACCGTAACTCAAAGCATTAAATAGCTAGATGCCTAGTTAGTTAAAGAGTCCGCAATCCTAAAGATTGGTTGGAAACAGCACGCCATGCCGATCTATCCTGAGCTAATCCCTTCATCTCCCTATAGCTATTCATCTCAACGTCTTCAACTATCTGACTCACATACTCCAATCTAGGCCTACCTACCCCTCTCTTTCCCTCCACTCTACCTTCTATGATCAATTGCATAATCCCCCCATGCCTAAGAATATGCCCTACTAATCTGTCTCTCCTACGCTGTAACACTCTCCAGATACTTCTCTTCTCCCCTACTAACTCTAGTACAGCTTCATTTGTTACTTTATCTTCCCAACCAATCCTCATCATCCTCCTATAACACCACATTTCAAGTGCTTCTAATCTACGCTTCTCTTCCTTTCCTATAGTCCATGCCTCACACCCGTACAGTGCTACACTCCAAACATATACCTTCAGTAATCTTTTTCTAATACCCAAGTCAATATTTGATCTTAAAATCTGTTCTTTTTCTACGAATGCCTTCCTACCCTGTGCTATCCTACACTTTATATCTACCTTGCTTCGATTATCTTTTGTGATTCTACTGCCTAAATAACAAAAATCTGACACTTCTTCGATTCTATTATCTCCTATTGTGATCCTCATTTTTCTACTGCATTCCTTTTTGTCACACCTCATCACTTTAGTTTTACCTATATTTATTTTCATGTTAAAATCCCTAGTCAATACTGCCTGCATACCATTCAATACCCTTTCTAAATTCTTTTCGCTTTCTTCCAATATAGCTATATCGTCGGCGAATCTCAACATATATATTTTCTCTCCCTGTACATTCACACCTACACTATACTCTTCTTTTACTTTGTTTATTGCATCTTCTATATATAGATTAAATAATAACGGTGAGAGTGTACATCCCTGCCGTACTCCCTTCCCTATTTTTGCTACCTCTTCTTCCCCCTCAATTCTAACTAAGGCAGTTTGGTGTTTATATAAATTAAAAATTATTCTCCTATCCTTATCCTAGATGCCTATTTCTATACTATTATTTAACACCGTAGTGATAATTTTTTAAATAAGTAAGTATTGTGAAGTATCTTAGGATGTGAAAGAAGGAATTTCCTTTTTGATTTTTTCTTCTTCTAAAATAAACATTGTTAAAGATTTTAGAGGAAATAAAAGAGTCGAAAATACTTATAAGAGTAAAAAAACTAATACTTTTTAAAGTACAATTATATAGTAACCTCAATGAGTGCCAGAAGTGAAATATTTGTTTAATTGTTGTACCACTGCTGTTGGAATCTTAACTTTCGAAATATTACATATAGTGCAGTTTTAGAATACAGGCAACCCCCGTATAATACGGTTCGAGAATTTTGGTTTTAAGCACAATAGAGTGCTATACAAAAAATATATATATATTTCTATTTTTTTTTAAGTTGATCGTAGACCATAAACAAATACATACATACTTCAATTCAAAAAAGTGATTTTAATTTCATTTTTAATACTAGAAAGTCCAAATGCGCATGTGTTAAAGCAAGATAAAAATAAATACCGGTATACAGCAAGGGACGTGACGAGAGCTATTAAGAGCAAGCATCATCTCATTCGATATTTTGCATTTGAGCATATATGTCGCATGTCAGATGTTTTTAAAGAACTCTACAATTTATTAGAATTTTAAATTATTTTATTAGAATTTTTATGCGCGAATTATTAAATAGACAATAGACTTTCTACGTTTTCTTATTTTTATTATATAAATACTTACAAAAATTTAAATTTTTCGAAAATGAGGATATTTAGCCAATAAGATAACTTAACGATGATTAGGTAGTGATGACGACGAAGAAAACCTTATGTAATATTAATATGTAACGCTTTTAATCATCATTGTTCCAATAAACATAGTTTTCTTACGTTATAAAATGAAAATATTATAGTTTATTTTTAACTGTTGGAACCCAACCCAATTGTATGCACTAGTTCTACATTTTGTATAACACGAATTCACATAACACGGCAATTTTTAGGAACCTAACGACCGTGTTATACGGGGATTAACTGTATTTCTTTTAATTTTTATTTTACAGCCAAATATGTACGAATTATAAATTACACAATAAATATGCAATCGTATCTTAATCAAAGCCTTAGCGGCCATTTATCATAAACATTCAAATGTCAAACAAATGGATATATTTGTGACACATTTACGGACGCTGGAATGAATGATTGTTTTTGTTAATATAATTAAAAAATTAAGTATAATTTCTTTTCTCCAACAATTTTTTTTTGTTGGCCAATAAAGACGATTTATTATTATTATTATTTACGAGTTCCGTTTGTTTATAATTTACTTGTCACTTTTTGTAAGATAATTCTTAATAAATTGCGTGCACGATATAAATGAGTTCTCAGTAAATTAAATAGATTTGTATATATCACTTTAATCAGCAATTTCCGCTTATACTAATTTAACAATATCTGAAATTTCCCTAATTTTAATATCATCACCACTTTTTGTATAACATAAAGACTAACAACTAGGTATGAAAATAAAATATTATTATTAAATATCAAGTTATGTATAAATGTTCAATAATTGTGCTTCCCTTAAGTTTCTGAAATATACATCTTTGTCTGATTTGCCATATTTTGGCAACAGTTTACCCAAACTTTAAATTTATTTTTGAACTTACTATACCTAGGAGTGTATCCGACGCCGTACTGAGCGCCGGTGAGTGGCCGTGGCTGCTCGACGAAGCGGCGAAGCTGCCACCGCTGAATGCGCTATCGGTGTCTTCCTCCTTTTCGTGCTCCGCGCGGTCGTCACTGCCATCTGTGTGTTGACGTAACAACCGCACACTGTGCTCTAAGGTAGACGATGCCGTTGCACTGGTAGCGGCATCTGTCATGCTCCTACCGCAAGATGTGTTGGATAGCGCAGTTTCGGCTGAAGAACTTTTCCCGGTCTTGTCATTACGTTGGCGAACAAACCGGTGGCTACACCGAGGACTGGGGAACACCTGTATGGCGAGAAAATGCTCGTATAACGTCATTCATTACAACATTACAGATTGATTATATATATAAAAGATGCAATAAATAAGGTTAAAAAAGAGTATAGTGATAACCGAAGTAAGGTAGATATAAAATGTAGGATAGCATAGGGTAGGAAGGCATTCGTAGAAAAAGAACAGATTTTAAGATCAAATATTGACTTGGGTATTAGAAAAAGATTACGGAAGGCATATGTGTGGAGTATAGCATTGTACGGGTGTGAGGCGTAGACTATAGGAAAGGAAGAGAAACGTGGAATGAACGCAGTCGAAATGTGGTGCTATAAAAGAATGGTGATAATAATAATAATTAATCCATTTATTGGAATATGCTAGATAAGAAAAGTACAGCCAAAATGAATGCCATCAAATAATAAGCCTTATAAGATATAAGGCTCATCCTTGCTCTTCCTGGCACATCTGATGAATATTGGTTGGGCAGATAAAATGACAACTAATTACAAAGGTCAAATTTAAAAGCTTACAACATACAGGGCCTTGTGTAATCAAAATAGTGTGCAGATTTTAAACCGTGAGCTTAATGAACTACTATAAAGTCCATATAAAATAAAATAAATTATGATATATAACATTGTAATTTTATTTCTCTTCCGTAATATGGAATATCGCAACATAACGGCAAAATCTATAACCTATTTAAGTCCATATATATATTTTTTAAATATATATTAATTTGGATTCTCGGCCTTGACAAACATAAAAACAAAGAAAAGATCGAAACTATTAAATGTGGACCATGAAATGTGAGTTGTACTATCATTGTTGCGCCCAAATATAAATGAAATCGTTCAAAAGCATCAAGCACAAATTTCCCATTAAGTTTGTCAATCACATTATTGATATTGAAATATAAAAAAATGTATTAAAATTGTTATTTTTAAAATATTATAATTAATATTATTTCGGTATCTTCAACAGTTACGAACCTTAATATTTTTTAATGTTTTATGCCTCTATATTATGTAATTATGTATATGAGTAGGATTATTTAAAGTGCAATTTTATTAGACCCTTGGTGTGCCGGCAAATTTTTAAATCATTAAAAGTGTTCCGCGAGGGGAAAAAGGTTGAGAATCACTGATCGATTAGTTAAAGAGTCCGCAATCCTAAAGATTGGTTGGAAACAGCACGCCATACCGATCTATCCTGAGCTAATCCCTTCATCTCCCTATAGCTATTCATCTCAACGTCTTCAACTATCTGACTCACATACTCCAATCTAGGCCTACCTACCCCTCTCTTTCCCTCCACTCTACCTTCTATGATCAATTGCATAATCCCCCCATGCCTAAGGATATGCCCTACTAATCTGTCTCTCCTACGCTGTAACACTCTCCAAATACTTCTCTTCTCCCCTACTAACTCTAGTACAGCTTCATTTGTTACTTTATCTTCCCAACCAATCCTCATCATCCTCCTGTAACACCACATTTCGAATGCTTGTAATCTACGCTTCTCTTCCTTTCCTATAGTCCACGCCTCACACCCGTACAGTGCTACACTCCAAACATATACCTTCAGTAATCTTTTTCTAATACCCAAGTCAATATTTGATCTTAAAATCTGTTCCTTTTCTACGAATGCCTTCCTACCCTGTGCTATCCTACACTTTATATCTACCTTGCTTCGATTATCTTTTGTGATTCTACTGCCTAAATAACAAAAATCTGACACTTCTTCGATTCTATTATCTCCTATTGTGATCCTCATTTTTCTACTGCATTCCTTTTTGTCACACCTCATCACTTTAGTTTTACCTATATTTATTTTCATGTTAAAATCCCTAGTCAATACTGCCTGCATACCATTCAATACCCTTTCTAAATTCTTTTCGCTTTCTTCCAATATAGCTATATCGTCGGCGAATCTCAACATATATATTTTCTCTCCCTGTACATTCACACCTACACTATACTCTTCTTTTACTTTGTTTATTGCATCTTCTATATATAGATTAAATAATAACGGTGAGAGTGTACATCCCTGCCGAACTCCCTTCCCTATTTTTGCTACCTCTTCTTCCCCCTCAATTGTAACTAAGGCAGTTTGGTGTTTATATAAATTAAAAATTATTCTCCTATCCTTATAATCTATACCCGTTTCTTTTAAAATTCTAAACATTATGTCCCAATCTACATTATATCTATAATTACAATCTACAATCTACTGATCGATATCTATAAAAAATATAACTCACTTGGGTGCACATTATTCTCACAGGAGCATCTAGGTGATGGATTTTATATGTAGTTCCTCTATAACTCATTGCAACCGACCCAAATATCATCTCACCAAGTTGATAAATATCAGCGTTTGGTTTCGTACACTAAAAGTAAAAGACAAACGGTTTAGTAACAATAAAATACACATTCGAATGTTGAAAAGTTAAGATCAATGATTATCAAATATTTGCGATTTTGATAAAAAAATAATCATTATTTTATTTTACATTGGATAATGCTTAGTATAATAGGAGTATCTAAAGAAAAACATACGTGGCAGTGTGGTCACCACAGGACTTTCTTTTAAGAACAATGAATAGTAAGAAAAATGTTGTTTTTTTTTAAATTTTTAATCACTCCGGACATTTCTTCAAGATATTTTAAGATCTCTCTTACGAATAACTCAAAACTATTTATAATCAAAAAAATCAATTCAAAATTCAAAAAATCATATAGCGAATTTTCAAGAGATATTCACATTTTTAAATCCTTTGAAATATGCGCCCCCTGAAGTCGCATTCGCGAAATAAAACTAACCGCACTTTCCATTGAGTCCAGAAATGACTAAACGGTTTAATTAATGGAACTAAGCTTCTAGTTACCCAAAACGACTTGTTCATTTTTTGTTAACATCCGGTAATCAGAGGTGAAGATACATTTTATTTGTAAACTTGCAATATCGTTTATCGTAGGCAACTTGTATAACATTTTATGCAATGCAAATTTGTATTAATGACTTATACGCGTAAAGGTGCGTATGTGTCATAGCAGAAATTCAATACAGTGCTGCCATATTGAATCTTAATACTGATTTTTTAAGATTATTTTCAAAAATACTTTAATATTTGTTTTAAAAATTCTTTAAAAAAAAAATTTTAATTACTGTATTTTTTTTATAAAGAAAGAAAATTGTATTGGCAACGCTGTCCAGAAATATTTTACTTACTTTAAAATATTTATAAACAATAATCAAATATTATAAAATTGAAAATATATTTTTAATAATACGAATATAGAAAAAATTATGAAGATGTGGTTCATCTGTCAAAAATATTTAAAAAATATATATATATTGATTTGTTTTGATTTCTAACTTCTTTAAAATTTAATTTCTAATTAATATAATGGTATTTCGAGTTAAAAAAAAATCCTTAAAACTGAATTAAAATGAGATAACTGCAAACTTTCAATTAAAATTAAAAATTCTTTAGTTTCTCTTAAGTCATTGCTGAAACGTATTTTTAGTACTCATATTTAGTCGTGATTTTATTTCAATATTAAGTTGCAACTTTGTTTAAGTAGATCAATTGATTTCTTAATAATTCGCTAAAAAAAAAGCCATTCTTCTAAGTACGTAATATTTAAATTCTTCAAGTTAATAGCTTACAATGTATCCATGTCCATCGGATATTTCGGTGTACTTCGTCATTTTCTTGGACACATCGGTTAAGCCATTTATGGACCCAGTACTCGAAGAGATCGGATTTCCATCCGAGTCACGTAAAGCTATCTTATCGACGGCGTGAGAATCAAAGAGCAATCTGCGCCCCCTGAAGTCGCATTCGCAAAATAATACTAAACGCACTTTCTCCGCATCGAGAGACAACGTTTTTTCGCTAAAAAAGAATTTGATATAAATATCCCGAAATCATCTGACAACGAAATGGGTACAAATCTATAATGAGAATGATAAAAAAAATTAAAAAAATGAGAATAAAATATTAAATAAAGATGAATATACATAAAATTACAATAAAAAATAATTCATTTTACAAATATGTATGTGTAAAATGTGTTATTTATACAAATGGCGATTTTTTAAAAAATAAAATGAACAATATTAAAAAAAAAAAGAGAATTGTAACTGCAACTACAATTTTAACAAAAATTGCCTATAAAAAATACTGTTAATTATATTTAGATTTGCAAAAAAGCTATATATGTTTGCTCCTTACGTTACGATTATTAAATGTATTCTAAAATGCCATTTATCTTCAGCAGATATTTTAAAACCTACTAAAATTTGCAATTAGGAGTAGATTCTGATTATTTAAATGCTTAAGAAACTCAAGAACAAAAAGAAAGAAAGAAAAGTAAAAAAAAAACAAATATAACGCGAAGAGTTATGTTTTTTTTTTTATAATCGTCAAATTTTTTTGTAATCGTCAAAAATTTGATTTCAATTTTCAATAATTGATTTCGTGATAAATTGCCTCTGGATATAATAGTATAAAATATCACCCAAATACCGTAAATGAAAGCATTAAGTAGCTAGATGTATATTTCGAAGGCTATGCCCCCATCTTCAGTAGCACAAGATAAAAACTAAATAAAATACCTGTGTCACGAATCGTGATTGATATACTATTGAGGTATTTTATATACAGATATAGTTAGTTAAAGAGTCCGCAATCCTAAAAAGATTGGTTGGAAACAGCACGCCATGCCGATCTATCCTGAGCTAATCCCTTCATCTCCCTATAGCTATTCATCTCAACGTCTTCAATTATCTGACTCACATACTCCAATCTAGGCCTACCTACCCCTCTCTTTCCCTCCACTCTACCTTCTATGATCAATTGCATAATCCCCCCATGCCTAAGAATATGCCCTACTAATCTGTCTCTCCTACGTTGTAACACTCTCCAAATACTTCTCTTCTCCCCTACTAACTCTAGTACAGCTTCATTTGTTACTTTATCTTCCCAACCAATCCTCATCATCCTCCTATAACACCACATTTCGAATGCTTGTAATCTACGCTTCTCTTCCTTTCCTATAGTCCACGCCTCACACCCGTACAGTGCTACACTCCAAACATATACCTTCAGTAATCTTTTTCTAATACCCAAGTCAATATTTGATCTTAAAATCTGTTCTTTTTCTACGAATGCCTTCCTACCCTATTATATACAGATATAATGATAATAAATTAAATATTAACGTAAAAAAATATTACTATCGTTTTTATTTTATATTTATGTATTATTTTTTTTAATCACGTGTAATTTAAATTATAAAATCAATTTTTAATGATTTTTTCCGTACGTGCAAACGAAAAGCACGAAAACCTTAGAAATTCATGAAATAACATTGAAGTTGGTTAATTCTTAAATAAATGCCGTACATAAATGAATACTAACTATATATAGTTTTAGTTCAAAACAAAGTCAAGAAAGTGTGCTAAGAAAAGAGTTGAATGTTGGTACAATTCTGACTGAGAATAGGGAAAGGAAAATAAATATAGGCAACTGAAACTACACGATAAAACCTAGAAAATTTTCAATTGATTTTAATATTCTAGCCACATAATTGATAAAATATTAAATTAAGTAAAATTAAAAATATATAGGTAGTCTAAGTAAGTGTTAATAGTAGGTCTTAAAGACCTGACCTAGAATCCATAGGTCAGCTTCTTGATGCATCGAAAATCTGGCAACCTCAATACCACTTAATAGTATGCAACTTCGTAAACACAACTGTATCGCGGAACATGCCCCAAATCTTTATCCCTACTCAGTTATTCTCGGCTAGAATCGTACCAAAATATTTAATCAATTTTGATTTAAATTATATAATCAATTTTTAACGATTCTTTTTCCGTATATACAAACGAAAAGCACGATAACGTATGGAAATTCAAGAAATAAAATGAAAGTTGGTCAATTCATAAATCAATACCGTACAACAAATGAATATTAACTATATGTAGTTAGTATGCATTGTTACAAAGATTTTTTTTAAAGTTAGTGTGATAAGAAAAGAATAAACGTTAAATACAACACATAAATAATTTGTTTAAATTAGATATTTCAGTATATTGTTAGCGACTGTTTGTTTTCATCCAGGAAAAAATATGGAGACTACGGTATGAAAAGAGTTGCCAGTAATATGTTAAAATATTATCATTTAATTATGTTTAAGGAAAGTGTTGGTACGATTCTGGCTGGGAATAGCCCGGATAGGGAAAGAATGAATATAGGCAACTAAAACTACACGATTAAAACCTAGGGTTGCCCTAAAAAAGGTTCAATTGATTTAAATATTCTCGCTACATAATTGATAAAATATTAAATTAACTAAAATATCCATATGTCAAAGTAAGTCTTAATAGTAGATACTAAAGACCTGACCCAGGACCATAGGTCAGCTTCTTGATGCGGCGAAAATCTGGCAATCTTAATATCCCTTGCGAGTAGGCTACTTCATATACGCAGTTGTATCACGGAACATGCACTACGTCATTGTTCCTATTCAGCTATTCTCAGCCAGAATCGTACCGTATTTTTCGCTGTATTTCTTATAAGAAGCCCATCAATAAGCGTTATCCTATTCTCAATATTCCTACATTATAAAAGCAACGTAGAATACAACATACCACACATAGTCTTGGTGCTTGGTAGGCATTTTTGGACTGGTAGAAAATAGCTTATTTAATAAGGCCATTCTGTGATCTTCTCGTATACCGGAAGTATAAAGTTACCTCAGCAGGAACTATAGCGACATCCGTCCGCCATAAAATTCTCTTCGCACAGTAGTTCAGTTAAACTATAAAGGGGATTACCGTAAGGCATTGTAATGAGTGCATTTCGAATTTATATTCTTTCGTCACGTCACGATAGTGTTGTTTTCGGATTGGTGGTTCACTACGGAAAAAGATGACAAACGAAACAATCACAAATCACTGCGAGCGCTATTTTTAAGTGCGGCATATCCAAAATAATAGCACACACACATTCGCATGCCTGCGTATATCTAGTTTGTAATTATGAATGTGGGATTATAGGTACTTAGTTCGCTACAAATGATTTATTGTCTTAGCACAGATGTATACGCCCGCGCACTGGCAAATAAACACGCTTATTTGAATAAATGCGTGCCGCAACACGGGACACGGAATAACTGCGAAACTCACGTGATGTTTCGTTGACCAAGCGTAAATATAGCGACACTCAACAGTCACGAGTTCCTGCGATTTCGACACCTACGCGGCATTACTCATACCGTCAACATACATAACTGTTCATTTGAATAAACATGTGGGTAGTTCGCTAATATGCCAAAAAGAACATGTGGCAATAATCGACGGAATTTTTGCAGTTGTTTTTGCAGTTTTTTTGTTCCATTTTTTTTTTTTAAACACATTTTTCAACGTCGCAGTTTACGAAAAAATAAGTTTATAGCGCGGAAACCAACCTATATATTTTTTTACAGGTAAAAATCCACCTTCCATATTCAGTACGAAACCTGACCTGACCTGACCTGATTACTGACAGCTAAACAGAATAACCACAAGCTTTCCGTTTTTGTTTCCGAAATGACACCATATTACTACAATACCAGCTTTTTCCATCAATTGCGTTCGAATTCTCAGTCAATTTTAAGAATGAACCACATTTTTTACATTTATAGCTACCAACCGCAAGAACTAGTCCCCAATTAATTACATGTTCGTGAAGTTTATCACTATCAGCGCACAAATTCGCAATATCATCAAAATTAAGCGCTATCACTAAAAACACAATTAAAAAAATATTTCCGCACAATAAAACAATTTTTTTTCGTAATCTGCGACCCTGAAAATGACAAAAAAATGTGTTCTTAGTCAAAATTGGAACATTTTGATAAACTGCAAAATGCCCCAATCGACAAATTGCATAAAATAAATAAAAATTATTAAAATAAATTTAAGAAATTATCACTACGGTGTTAAATAGTATAGAATATCATCCAAATACCGTAACTCAAAGCATTAAGTAGCTAGATGCGCATTTAAATTTATTTATTTTGTTTTTATCTTGTGCTACTGAAGATGGGGGCATTGCCTTCGAAATGCGCATCTAGCTACTTAATGCTTCGAGTTACGGTAATTGGGTGATATTCTATACTATTAAATTACATAATATAGAACATCACCCAAATACCGTAACAAGCATTAAGTAGGTAGATGAACATTTCGAAAGCTATGCCCCCAACTTCAGTAGCACAGGATAAAAACGAAATAAAATATCTCTGTCACGAATCGTGATTTATAAATATTAAATAAATAAGTCAACATGACAGAAGTATTTCAAAAATGACATATAATATTTGAAAAATTATCACTACGGTGTTAAATTATAATATAGAATATCACCCAAATACCGTAACAAGCATTAAGTAGCTAGATGTACATTTCAAGCGCTATGCGCCCATCTTCAGTAGCACAAGATAAAATTATAGGTTTTATAATAATTATAATAATTTTTATAATTATCGCAAGATTTATAGGTCATATTATATGCCAATTTTGAAGTGCTTCTGTCATGTTGACTTATTTATTTGATAGTATATCAATCACGATTCGTGACAGAGGTATTTTATTTAGTTTTATCTTATGCTACTGAAGATGGGCGCATAGCGCTTGAAATGTACATCTAGCTACTTAATGCTTGTTACGGTATTTGGGTGATATTCTATATTATGACATATAATATAACCTATAAATCTTTTAAAACAATATAGATTAATAGTATAGAATATTCTAATTGTAAAGAACTTTGCTTTGCATAAAAACGGTCTATTTCAGAATCTAACCAAGCTATTTTAGCAAAAAATTTAATTTATAATTTATTATATCAAACAAATATCTATATAATTTCGAAATGTACATATAGCTACTAAATGTTTGTTACTGTATTTCTATATTATAATTTAACACCGTAGTGATATTTTTTTAAATTAAACTACATGTTATAGTTCTGGGGCGTAAATGACCTAAGAAAGTGGTACCGCCCCTTTCACCACAATTATTGTATTTTAAAATACAGTATTCAAAAATACAAATACCAATACAAATACAATATATGTATTTTTAAATACAATTGTGGTGAAAGGGGCGGTATCCACTTCTTTTGTTTTAAAAATATCGAATATATAGGTACGATTTTGGCTGAGAATAGGTGAATAGGGACAATGATTTAGTGCATGTTCCGCGATACATTTGTATTTACGAAGTAGCCTACTCTCAAGGGGTATTAAGGTCGTCAGATTTTCGATGCATCAAGCGCTATGAATTGTAGGTCATGTCTTTAGTACATTCTATTATGAGTTACTATGACATATGGATATTTTTTTAATTTTGCTTAATTTAATATTTTATTAATTATGTAGCTAGAATATTTAAATAAATTGCATTATTTTTAGGGCAACACTCGGTTTTTATTGTGTAGTTTCAGTTGCCTTTATTTAATCTCCTTTCCCTATCCGGCTATTCCCAGCCAGAATCGTACCAACAATTCTCTTAAACATATAATTACATGGTAATATTTTAGCATATTACTGGCGACTCTTTTCTAGAAAAAAAGTAGAATGTACGGTATAGCGATGTGTAGTTCACTCTGAACGGTTCAATCAAATGACGGGCGTACTGTGACGATGTTTTGCAACGACCTATAGGTCACTATGACCTAGTTCGTGAATTATGAACTATATGGTGAACGGTGTACTTATTGATGTACTTGTACTAGGTCCTGAACCCGTCGAATACTAAACCATTCATGAATCACAACGGCTCGTAAACGATGCAGTATGGTATACATTACATATACAGTACCAATAGCAGTACTAACATTTATGTGATAAAGTGTGTTGTTGAACCGAACGAAATTATATTTCCTTATATATGTTTTGTATAAATTATAAACATTGTTGTTTTTTCTTCCTCATTCTTAATTCAAAATAAGTATCGTGATATTTCAATTTATTTATTTTTCACTATTTCATATTTTTATATTGGGAAAAAAGGAGATTATTTTCAGTTTGTGCATGTATTTCATATAGGTCGTGAACTAGTTCATTTTAAAAAGATGTTAGTAGTTCACGACCTATAGTTCGTGAACGGTACATTGAAATGAACTAGGAACTACGAACTATGTCCTCAAAGTGACCTACAGTTTGCCATCGCTAGTACGGTATCATAAAGTCGCGGGTTCGAATACCGTAGTCTCCACATTTTTCCTGGATGAAAACAGTCGCTAGCAATATACTGAAATATCTAATTTAATTGAATTATTTATCTCTTGTATTTAACATTAGAATGTTAAATATGAATAAATATGGAGCGTGGAATGTTCGCAGTATGAATAGGATACGAAAGTTAGAGAATTTGAAACTAGAAATGGAGAGACTTAAACTGGATATTGTAGGGATTAGTGAAGTTAGGGGGAAAGATCAAGTAGATACGTGGGCAGGAGAATATAGATTAATAACCACAGCATCAGATAATGGGCATACCGGTGTAGGTTTTATAATGAATAGAAAGTTGGGATGTAGAGTAAAGAGTTATTGCCAAGTTAGTGATAGAATTATAACTATTAGATTAGACACGAAGCCAACGGACACAGTTATAGTGCAAGTATATATGCCAACTTCAAGTCACGATGATGAGGAGGTAGAATCCATTTATGAGGAGATTGAATCTAGGTTAGCAAACGTTAAAGGACAGGATAATCTAATTGTAATCGGAGATTGGAATGCCGTAGTAGGTAAGGGAAAGGAAGTTTCAATAGTAGGAGAATATGGAATAGGAACACGTAATGATAGAGGGGATAGATTGGTAGAGTTTTGTATTAGGAATAAGCTAGTGGTAGCAAACACGCTTTTTCAGAATCACAAGCGCAGGATATATACGTGGAAAATGCCAGGAGATATAGGGAGGTATCAGATAGATTACATACTGGTTAAAGAGAGGTTTAGGAACCAGATTAAGAATTGTAAGAGTTACCCTGGAGCAGATATTGATAGTGACCATAATTTAGTAGTCCTGGACTCAGAGGTCAAATTCAAGAAATTACAGAAGTCTAAACAGGTCAGAGTAGATGTCGATAGGTTAAAATTAGCTGATGTATGTGAAAAGTACAAGCAGAAAGTAGAAATCATGGCTAATGGAACATCTAGGAACGACATAGATTGCGAATGGAGGGAAATCAGAAATGGGTTAACTACAGCAGCAAATGAAGTATTAGGCATAAAGAAAAGGACAGGTAGGAGGGAATGGATCACGGAAGAAATAGTTGAAATGATAGAAGCAAGAAAGAAAATTAAAATTGGAAACACAGAAGCAGGACAGAAAAAATATAAGGAACTAAGGAACTTAATTAATAGGAAATGCAAGCTAGCGAAAGAAGAGTGGATAAAAGGAAATTGTGAGGATATTGAGGAGGATATGAGAAGAGGTAAAGTAGATTTGGGCTACAGGAAAATTAAGTCACATTTTTTTTAAGGTAAAACGAAAGGGTAACATTATATGTGATAAGCAGGGTAAGAAACTCACAGAAAATAAGGAAAAAGCTAGAAGATGGAAGGAGTATCTCGAAGATTTATATAAAGGTAGGCAGGACATGGAGGAGCTAGAAAATGTGGAACAGATAGATGAGGATGACTTAGGTCCTAGCATACTTAGGTCAGAGTTTCATAGAGCATTAAATGATTTACGGAATAACAAAGCAGCGGGGATTGATATGATACCAGCCGAATTAATAAAACATGCAGGGGAAAAAATGCAGGAGCGATTATACAGGTTAGTTTGTAAAATATATCAGAAGGGAGAAGTACCACAGGATTTTCAGCGTAGTAGAATAGTAACAATGCCGAAGAAAATAGGAGCTAATTTGTGTGAGAACTATAGGACCATTAGTCTACTATCACATGCATCGAAGATATTGCTAAAGATTATTTATAGGAGATTAGAAAATAAAGTAGAGGAAAGGCTAGGAGAAGATCAGTTTGGTTTTAGGAAAAACAGAGGGACGAGGGAGGCGATTTTAGCACTAAGAACAGTAGTAGAAAAAAGAATGAGGGTAGGAAAGGTAACTTGCATAGCTTTTGTAGATTTAGAAAAGGCATTTGATAATGTAGATTGGGACATAATGTTTAGAATTTTAAAAGAAACGGGTATAGATTATAAGGATAGGAGAATAATTTTTAATTTATATAAACACCAAACTGCCTTAATTAGAATTGAGGGGGAAGAAGAGGTAGCAAAAATAGGGAAGGGAGTTCGGCAGGGATGTACACTTTCACCGTTATTATTTAATCTATATATAGAAGATGCAATAAACAAACTAAAAGAAGAGTATAGTGTAGGTGTGAATGTACAGGGAGAGAAAATATATATGTTGAGATTCGCCGACGATATAGCTATATTGGAAGAAAGCGAAAAGAATTTAGAAAGGGTATTGAATGGTATGCAGGCAGTATTGACTAGGGATTTTAACATGAAAATAAATATAGGTAAAACTAAAGTGATGAGTTGTGACAAAAAGGAATGTAGTAGAAAAATGAGGATCACAATAGGAGATAATAGAATCGAAGAAGTGTCAGATTTTTGTTATTTAGGCAGTAGAATCACAAAAGATAATCGAAGCAAGGTAGATATAAAGTGTAGGATAGCACAGGGTAGGAAGGCATTCGTAGAAAAGGAATAGATTTTAAGATCAAATATTGACTTGGGTATTAGAAAAAGATTACTGAAGGTATATGTTTGGAGTGTAGCACTGTACGGGTGTGAGGCTTGGACTATAGGAAAGGAAGAGAAGCGTAGATTACAAGCATTCGAAATGTGGTGTTATAGGAGGATGATGAGGATTGGTTGGGAAGATAAAGTAACAAATGAAGCTGTACTAGAGTTAGTAGGGGAGAAGAGAAGTATTTGGAGAGTGTTACAGCGTAGGAGAGACAGATTAGTAGGGCATATTCTTAGGCATGGGGGGATTATGCAATTGATCATAGAAGGTAGAGTGGAGGGAAAGAGAGGGGTAGTTAGGCCTAGATTGGAGTATGTGAGTCAGATAGTTGAAGACGTTGAGATGAATAGCTATAGGGAGATGAAGGGATTAGCTCAAGATAGATCGGCATGGCGTGCTGTTTCCAACCAATCTTTAGGATTGCGGACTCTTTAACTAATTTAACATTCACAGTACGATTCGGGCTCAGAATAACTGAATAGGAATGTTGATTCAGTGCATGTTCCACGATACAGTTGTGTTTACGAAGTAGCCTACTCTGAAGGAATATTAGGGATGCCAGATTTTCGATGCAACAAGAGGCTGACCTATGGATCCTAGGTCACGTCTTTAATATCTACTATTAAGACTTAATTTGATATACGATTATATTTTTATTTTACTTAAATTAAAATTGTATCTAATATTTAGCGAAAATATTTTAATCTTTTTAAGGTAACCTTAGGTGTTTATCGTGTAGTTTTAGTTGCCTATATTTATTTTCCTTTCCATTTTTGCCCATTCACAGCCAGCCACAATCTTATCAATATCTCAATATATAATATATCTTATTCTAATTATCAATTGTTATCATTTGCAAGAGCCAATATTACTGTTTTAACATTTTTAACAGATAAATAATCAATTAAAGCTTCTGCAGAAACATTTAAAGTTAACATTAGTTAACATTGTCTTAACTAATTAAAAACGCAAAAACTGAAAATAAGAAAAAATATTCATTTATAACATACATTGCTCGTGGAATAATTCATATGGACGTCAAATACAACATTCGTAAAGATTTTCGATATTTACAATAGAATTATTTATATATTTTCGAAATGATTTTATATAACTATTGTAATGTCGTCATTTTGGCTCTAAATCATTGTATAAACAAAATATCAGCCAATACCAAAATAATAATCATTTAATAACTAGATGCGCATTTCAAGGATATGCTCCCATCTTCAGTTCCACTACAATCACACAAATATTACTGTCACTCATGGGAATTATAAAATATCAATTAAAGTTAAAGATGTGGCTAATCTTTCGAAATGCGCATATAGCTTTATGTTACGGTATATGGGGCAATTCTATACAATCGATGTAGCTACTAAATGAGAGGGGACATTGACATTGTCATAACTATATTTGTGCATATACCAAAAGTCGGCAATAATTCATAAAAATCATTAATTGTAGAATAATACATTGATTAATAGTTTATAATGGTATTATTTGTACCATTTTAAAGTACTCCTTCACCGAAAATTATATATATCGAATTTTCATCAAAACTTTTACCTAACAATATCTTTCTGTTCGATATTTATAATTGGATAACCTAACCCCATTTTTCGATGTCATCCATCAGCCCAGACTAAAATTCTGACAGTAGATCCGAACGTACGTTAATATCCGTTCAGTTTCCTGTTGCTGAAAACTTGATGCATTAAATTAGCCAAATAAATGGATCAAGCCAAACCAATCAATTGTTAGTCCAAATTAACGTAAGTGAGCGAATTAATGTTATATACAACCATTAGGTAGCGCGACATTAACAAAATGCATTCGCAAATTGGGCGTACGAGGCCCACCGATGAAGAAGGCACTGGAGTGCCCGCTCTTTTAAATAAATTGGTGAATTGTTTCACAAAGAACGAAGGTAAACCCTACATTTCTATCGTTTCCACGATATAATGTTCAATAAAACTGTACAGGCCGGTCTACATCATGCTACAAAATGGCTTTAAATTATATCATGTCTTCGCCTGTTATAAATTACGACGACGAACAGCTGGTGGTGAACGAAATTCGCAGACATCTACTCGTCAAGCAATCGAAAGAGAGCGTTGACAGCTTCGACATGTGCTATACCAAGCTCCAAAGTCGATCCGTATTAAACCATAGAAATGAAATATTGTCGCTTCTGCTGAATCTAGCCGCTACGCCCTCCGATGAGCAACAATCAACGTGGAGCATGAATGTGGGTCTAAAAAAAGTCAATAAACCTCGGAGCAAACCGTATCAGAGCGCGAAATCCAACAGCACCGCTGAAAATTTCTTGCCGGACGATGCCAGTTTTATTAAAAAGATTTACGTTGGATCGTCCACCAAGCAGTATCCATCCCTACCGTACACTGCTTATGTAAGCATCGAATTAATTGAAAAGTATAATTGTAATAAGGGTCACAAAAGATAACAGAAGTTAAATAGATATAAAATGTAGGATAGCACGGTAGGAAGGCATTCGTAGAAAAGAAGCAGATTTTTAGATCAAATATTGACTTGAGTATTAGAAAAAGATTACTGAAGGCATGTGTGTGGAGTGTCGCATTATACTAAACGTAGAATAGAAGCATTCGAAATGTGGTGCTGTGGAGGATGATGAGGTTTGGTTGGGAAGATAAAGTAACAAATGAAGCCGTACTAGAGTTAGTAGGGGAGAAGAGAAGTAGGCTCGGGCAAATGTCGTTCATTTAGGTAAATTTATTCAGTGAATTTATTCAGTTATTCAGCGTTCATTTAAGTGAATAATTCACGAACGATTATTCATTATTCACATATACATGAATCGTTCGATCAGTCGTTATTTACGTTATATACATCGATAACATTAAGCTACGAGTATTAACTCAAAGAATGTTATACTTGAAAATAGATTTTGCAACGATCCAGCTTTAAATGACAGCAATGTCGAACATTATATGCACTTAGCTTTGGATAACCCATTATCTTTGAAATACGTCCAAATTTGGCTTGGGAATTTTGTAGTAATAAAATCACTACAAAGCAAATATATTTTTAACAAATGTAAAATAGAATTTATAAAGTCATGCAAATTGATATTAATATACTATATAATTAATATAAATATACTTACGTTAATTTACATTTAAAATATATATTGAGTATGAATATGTTTATGTATATGTTTATGCTAGACTAAATGATACCGCTAAATTAAATAAGATTTTAAATATTTATATTCGCAGAAAAGTGTTAATGCCCCGATTGTTTTACTATTTTCTTATGCTTGAGTATTAGCGATGCAATTCACAATATACAATTTTCAGTACTGAATGCGAATAACGTAGTGTATAATTCATTTGAGAATATATAAGTGAATGCAGAATTTATAATTTAGTATAGGGAATACTAAATACGAATCGTTCACTTTGATGAATAGTTCAAATTGAACGATTCATAGGTAAATTTTTGAGCCTATTTTGGAGATTATTATAGCGCATGAGAGATAGACTAGTAGGTCACATTCTTAGACATGGGGGTATTATGCAATTAGTTATA
This sequence comes from Leptodirus hochenwartii, assembly GCA_947310635.1. Lineage (NCBI taxonomy): Eukaryota > Metazoa > Arthropoda > Insecta > Coleoptera > Leiodidae > Leptodirus > Leptodirus hochenwartii. Next base: position 29,672,362 of record OX371184.1, read on the forward strand.
GAAGGTAGAGTAGAGGGAAACCAAGGGGTAGGTAGGCCTAGATTGGAGTATGTGGGTCAGATTGTGGAGGACGTGTGGGATGAATAGCAATCGTAGGGAGATGAAGGAGTTAGCTCAGGATAGATTGATAGATAGCGTGCTGTTTCCAACCAATCCTTAGGATTGACGACTATTTAACAAACTAATATTTTTTTAGATACCCCAGACTGCTGGTTCAAATAGCGATCACAATTTTGGAGCACTGAAAGATAGGAGTTCATCGGCGGGATCTTCTCACAGTATAAGTAATGATTTTTTTTCATAATTGTTAATATATAGAAAAACTGCGGCAGTAAAATGTCCAAGAATTTTTTTTTTAATTGATGAGGCAATAGATAATAAACTCGTCAAGGCAAGAAATTTATAATAGAAGACGATTAGTGTTAGCTACCCACTGGTTAGCCAAAAAATATATATTTAGAATAAATAAGATTATTATATAACAATTTTTTTTTATTAACTGAAGAAAAGTCTGCAAGTGTTATCTTCAAATTATTTAATTATGGTTACTAAACTTCTAACTAAATTGGATCATTAATCGGCGATATATGATGACCATCTATCATTTTTAGTTGGACCGTCGAGAGCAAATTTAATTGCCCTGTCACAGCCAGTTCTAATTCAAGAAGTGATATATTCATTTCAGGTAAGATCGTTTTTTCGTGTTTACTATTATTTTAATTACATATAAAATAAATTAAGTATATTATATCGAATTGTTTCCATATAATTGAAATAATTTCGGAAACCTCCAAATGTCATGACATTTTCGCTTAATATCATACGAGTTATTCATTAATACGCTAGAATTATCTCGTTTAAACAAATTAGAATATCTTTTTTTTTATGCGGCAAAGAATTCTAGTGAATATTACTATGAAATTTATGTGAAAAGTTTTTGTGATTTATTTTGTGATTAAAAATGTGAAATAATCAGTTGACTTAATATATTCTACATTATTATTGCATGCCCTTGTGCGTTTTTTTCTAATACTACGCCAGTTTTGTTCAAGTTGATGTAAGTTAAAGTAAGCGTAGACGTAGAGTAAAAGCTTTTGAAATGTGGTGCTATAGTTTTCACATTGTTTGAATGACCATGTTGTTATTTAAACAATTTTAAAAAAAACATTTTTCTAAAAATTATAGTATAGTAATACAAACACTATTTTATGAATTTAAATTCGGAAAAATATTCTCTGTATAATAAACATCGCTAAAAAATGGTTTTATAGCAGTATTGTTTAAATAAAAATTGTATAAAATCCAATAATCTACCTCCGACTATAAGAATAGAATAAGAAATTTATTAGTGTTTGTACATTAATATGTTTACACAAGTCAATGCAAAATAATTAAAATACAACAATTGAACATTTATAACACATAAGGTTATATATTTTCGAAATATCCAAATCGGATAATAATTATTTATTTAGAATTAAAGTTTACATTTTTCAAAAAATTCTTTGTAATCTCTTAAAAGGCACCTTCGTTTAGAAAACATTTGAGAGTATCTTTATATCTATTATATGGCAGTTGTTTGAAATGTCTGGGTAAGGCAAATTTTAAAGCTAAATAAGCTGGCCCATCTTGCGACTTTTTTAATCTATAGAAGTTTGATCTTAAATCATTTTTGTTATGAACGACAAAATTTTTGTTTTGTTATTAACAGTTTTAAAAGTCTACAGAGTAACGTTACTCATCGATTTCTACCGCTTCTAATATGAAATGAATACACGTAGGTCAAAATCATTTTCTCGTTATTTCAGGGCATCGAGGGACGATTATTACGCAAAGATCCCACGGGGCTAATTTTTAACATCGACCCGAAGTTCGCACGCGGATTATCCGCCAGCCAACGTGGCATGGTGGAGCAACTCACCACAATCGGATTCCTTCATAATCATTTGCGTCAGCAATGTGACGAAGCGGATAAACAGATCGGTCTGATTGGTCAGTCATTAATCGCTACATTACGTGATGAACTGACGCATTATTATAAAATGGTGGCGATTCTACAAGCACAGGTACATGAACAAAAAATCGGTACGCAAAATGTCAGAAAATGGTAATAAAAACAAACAGTGCAAAGCCTTATTTGAATAAAAATACCGTAAATCAAAGCATTTAATAACTAGATGCGCATTGCGAAGGCCCATATTCAGAAGCACAAGATAAGCACTAAATAAAGATACCTCTGTCACTAATTGTGATTGCTATAGAATTGAATAAAAATTCAACATGACAGATGTTTTTTAATCTATGTTTAGTAATCTATGTAAATGTACATCTAGCTACATCTAATGCTTGTTACGGTATTCGGGTGATATTCTATTCTGTAAAACTACAGATCAATCACAATAGTATTTTAAAAATTATCACTACGGTGTTAAATTATAATATAGAATATCACCCAAATAACGTAACAAACATTAAGTAGCTAGATGTACATTTCAAGCGCTATGGGCCCATTTTATTTCAGTGCTACTGAAGTTGGGCGCATAGCGCTTGAAATGTACATCTAGCTACTTAATGCTTGTTACGGTATTTGGGTAATATTCTATATTACAATAGTAAGTAATATGAAAATATATTTAACTATGGATGTAGATATATTGTAGAATATATATATATTATATAAGAGTATAGTGTAGGTGTGAATGTACAGGGAGAGAAAATATATATGTTGAGATTCGCCGACGATATAGCTATATTGGAAGAAAGCGAAAAGAATTTAGAAAGGGTATTGAATGGTATGCAGGCAGTATTGACTAGGGATTTTAACATGAAAATAAATATAGGTAAAACTAAAGTGATGAGGTGTGACAAAAAGGAATGCAGTAGAAAAATGAGGATCTCAATAGGAGATAATAGAATCGAAGAAGTGTCAGATTTTTGTTATTTAGGCAGTAGAATCACAAAAGATAATCGAAGCAAGGTAGATATAAAGTGTAGGATAGCACAGGGTAGGAAGGCATTCGTAGAAAAAGAACAGATTTTAAGATCAAATATTGACTTGGGTATTAGAAAAAGATTACTGAAGGTATATGTTTGGAGTGTAGCACTGTACGGGTGTGAGGCGTGGACTATAGGAAAGGAAGAGAAGCGTAGATTACAAGCATTCGAAATGTGGTATTATAGGAGGATGATGAGGATTGGTTGGGAAGATAAAGTAACAAATGAAGCTGTACTAGAGTTAGTAGGGGAGAAGAGAAGTATTTGGAGAGTGTTACAGCGTAGGAGAGACAGATTAGTAGGGCATATTCTTAGGCATGGGGGGATTATGCAATTGATCATAGAAGGTAGAGTGGAGGGAAAGAGAGGGGTAGGTAGGCCTAGATTGGAGTATGTGAGTCAGATAGTTGAAGACGTTGAGATGAATAGCTATAGGGAGATGAGGGGATTAGCTCAGGATAGATCGGCATGGCGTGCTGTTTCCAACCAATCTTTAGGATTGCGGACTCTTTAACTAACTAACTATGGATGTATGGATATATTCTTTTACGAGCAAATTTCCACACATATAAATCTGTTTCGTATTATTATTGTTTGTTAAATTTGGCTGCAATATTTAAGAATTTTTGTTTAATCAACATATTTCTGGCTCTTGATTGGCGTCCATTTTTATAAAGTTCTTTGTAATATGGTCAAATTTGTGTAATATAAAATAAAACACTTCCTTATATATTATTTATATTTATATTCTCTACTAGTTTCGATTTTCTTTAAAAAAACACATCTTCAAGAGAAATTTGTCAATTACAGCGTTTAGTTGAAATTTCGTAGGTCCTAATTATCACATTTTGTTTAGTTGTTTATTTGATAACGGTTACATCCAATTTACAAACAAATTATTATTACATTATAATATGTATATATTGTACATAATAATAATAATAACATAATATTTATTAAAATAATAATAATAACAGTTTAATAATAGCAACTTAAAAAAGAAAAAAGATCAAAATAAATCAATTCAGCTTCAATAAACATATCACACTCAATGGTTCACCAAAAGTATAACTTGCGTAACATACGCAAGAATTTTTTTTTGAACAGCCTCAATTTTATGAATGTACATATTTTGATGCGGTGGTCAAATTATGCTACAGTATTCTAAATGTGGGCGAACCAATGCAGTATAAAGTAGTTTAACAGCATAAATATTACTAAACATTTTGGTATTCCTAACTACAAAACCTAACATTTGTCGTGCCTTTAGTACACATTCAATGACATGTAACTTAAAGTTAAGTTTACAGTCAAAAAATACTCCCAAGCCTTTCAGTACCTCTATCCGGCTGAGTGTAACACTATTACGTTGATAGATTTTAAAACGTTATGAGATCTAGAATACGACATGATTTTACATTTACCAAAAGCATACAAATTAATCTTAAATTTTATATCTATTTGTAATAAAATAACTATATAAAATAAAAATAATATATAAGGACGTATTTTATTTTTCACAAATTTGACAATATTATATTTTTAGCTGTTATTTAAAAAAAGAATCATGATAGTCGCCTAAAAGAAGTTGTTTATTTTTTATTGCATCAGATTGAGAACAATTTTTTGGATTTTTCAAAAAATTCCGGAGCTTATACTTTATTTCACGCACATTGTTAAATAATTTATATAATTCGAGCGTAATAATTTATACATTTCGTAATATTTTCGTGTGCTTATATGGTGTGCGCAGCTGAAGAAACGCGGTTGCGAGGACGCCACCGATCTAACGCTGCGGCGGATCGTCGTGTGGGTGGCGGAGCCGCAGCGCCACCTAGACTGGCTTGCACACATCGCGGACCACAGTTGCGACAAGAAGGGCGGCGCACTGGTCAGTGCCGTGCATCGGTTTCTGCGGCACGGCTCCAATTGTGCCCTGCAGGTATTCGTTCACGCAATTTTTCTCAAAATACGACCATAACCTAGTCCAGTGGTGGCGAACCCATTTTTACGCGCGCGTGCCAAACATTTCCAAATAATATTTATCCAGTGACTAAACATGCCGGGCAGTTATTAGCAGGGAAATAAATTATATGCAAATTAATTATTGCAAAATTATATAAGTTTAAAAAGTAATAGTATAGAATGTCAGCCAAATGCCGTAACTCAATGTATTAAGTAGATTGATGCGCATTTCGAAAGCTATGCCCCCATCTTCAGTAGCACAAGATAAAAACTAAATAAAATACCTCTGTCACGAATCGTGATTGATATACAATTAAATAAATAAGTCAACATGAAATTTAATTTCATGCTGACTTATTTATTTAATTTATTTAATTTTGACACACCAATGTTTATTGTTGTTACTTGTCAGTTTCGTTAATTATTAATTTGTATTGTTTTAAAAGATTTATAGCTCATATTATATGCCATTTTTTAAATACTTCTGTCGTGTTGACTTATTTATTTAATTGTATATTAATCACGATTCGTGACAGGGGTATTTTATTTAGTTTTTATCTTGTGCTACTGAAGATGAGGGCATAGCCTTCACAATGCGCATCTAGCTACTTAATGCTTTGAGTTACGGTATTTGGTTGATATTCTATACTATTATTTAACACCGTAGCGAGATTTTTTTAAATATAATGATTATGAATTGTTTTATTTATTTGGGAATTATTTTATTTGCTTTTATTTTTTGGTAATTTATTTAACTATTATACTTCAACCCTCTAACCTCACTTTTTTTCAAATGTCAACCAATGTCGTGTGAGGAATCATTCAAAAGCTTGTAGAAAACTAAATATGACTCTAGCAATATAATTCAATTTAGAGGTGCTATTATTGTGTTTTTATATTTTTGTTTAAATACTTTTCTAACTCATTACAAATGTACATGTCTGAGCGCTTTTTTTTTCGTAAATAACGTAATAAAGAGATATGAATTTTATGCCCGACTTTTTGGGAAGCCTGTATATAGCAAAATTTAGGTGCATTTTTTTTATATAAATTTCATTATATTTTTTTGCTAGATTTTTTTGTCATGTAAAACGGCTTTAATGCGAAAGATTCGAGAGTATCTAGTTATAGATTGGATATAATTAGTTCTTAATAAATACCAGATGGATGAAAGCGGGATTTTGCGGTTAAATTAATTGTTTTTTCAATTGTTCATTATTATGCTACTAAAGAAAGAAGCTCAGTCATTGAAATGTACATTTTCATATATATCTTTAAGTTTCATTCTTTGAATTATATTCTATACGTTTATTTAACAAGCATAGTAATTATTTTACGATGCTTTTTGCTTGTTATTTGGGCGATTGAGTGATATATCCAGATTTTTTTTAAATGAGTGATGCGGAAGATATAATAAGAAAAATTGATTATTTTATTATTCACATTTGCAGAGTAAATATTTAACTTTCTCTCATATTTAATGCAGAACTAACAAAATTAATTTAATTTAACTTTTGCTTTACTTTTCGAAAGTTTATTTTTTTATACATACCCTAAACGTAAATGGGAGATTTTTATATACAAAACTGCTTTTTGAATAGATCATTACCGAAAGGAATGTGTTTGCATTGTTGCCACATTTAGAAATCCTTATTTAAAAAAAATCACCTAACTAAAAATGTACATATTTTCCATAAATGGTTAAATTTTTCTAAATTCAATTTCAAAGTAAAAATTCAATAAAAATCCATAGAAAACACTTAACAATTGTAAAAGCTTTTGTGAAATATTTTTAATCGGGGATTTTAGGAATTACAACAGACATATTAAAAAACACAAATTATAAAGTACCCGTTCTGTGTTTAGTTGAATCAAAGTGTGATTTGATTTTCACTACTTTCTCACGACTTTTAATTTGAAAACAACAAAATCAAATTTATTTAACTTTTTACCTCATCTAATATTAATTCTACTACTTTTACACTATAATATTATAAAATGCGTATATTTTAATTGACTGCAAATTGTTGAATAGGTATCTGCTAAAGTCTTATCGGCCGTATGTACGCCTCTGTACCTGATGCTGTCTAATTGGTTATTAGATGGAAAGTTAAATGATCCTTGTGGGGAATTTTTTATCGAGGCTCGAGCGATCAGTGCACCAGAACGTCTTTGGCACGATAAATATCACGTCAGGTAAAGTGACTTATCAGTTATCAGTTTATTGGCGAATTGTACATTACAAAAATTATATATGTTGTAATACAATGCACAGGTCATATAATTATAAAAATTGTATATAAGGAACATAGACATTATTCAGTCAATGATACAAACAAGATTGTGCAGTCAGATTAGGAAAATTAGATCAAAGGGAGTCAACGTCACAAACCTCTGCCACGAATCGTTATTGATATACAATTGTATAGCAATCACGGTTCGTGACAGGTATTTTATTTAGTTTTTATCTTGTGCTACTGAAGATGGGGGCATAGCCTTCGAAATGCGCATCTAGCTACGTAATGCTTCGAGTTACTGTGTTTGGGTGATATTCTAAACAATTATTTAATACCGTAGTGATAATTTTTAATATAAAATGTAATGATATCCCTAAATAGGCGATGTTTAGAGATATTTTGCATTTGCAAATTGCTCTATTCTTACACTTAACCAAATTAAACGCAGATAATCAATTTAGTATAGTATCCAAAATTTATAATTAATAAAAATTGTTGTTCATATATAATTATTACTAAATAATTTTACTAGAATATTATTATTTTATTACAATGGAGTTACAATGTTACAATGAAATTTCTTTTTTTATAAACTTCTGAAATTATTGCCTGGACATTAGGAAGGTTGACATTATTTTTTAAAATTATTTACTAAACAATATACTTATGTTTGTTAAATGAAAATGGGAAAAAATGCAGGAGCGATTATACAGGTTAGTTTGTAAAATATATGAGAAGGGAGAAGTACCACAGGATTTTCAGCGTAGTAGAATAGTAACAATGCCGAAGAAAATAGGAGCTAATTTGTGTGAGAACTATAGGACCATTAGTCTACTATCACATGCATCGAAGATATTGTTAAAAATTATTTATAGGAGATTAGAAAATAAAGTAGAGGAAAGGCTAGGAGAAGATCAGTTTGGTTTTAGGAAAAACAGAGGGACGAGGGAGGCAATTCTATCACTAAGAATGGTAGTAGAAAAAAGAAATAGGGTAGGAAAGGTAACTTGCATAGCTTTTGTAGACTTAGAAAAGGCATTTGATAATGTAGATTGGGACATAATGTTTAGAATTTTAAAAGAAACGGGTATAGATTATAAGGATAGGAGAATAATTTTTAATTTATATATACAACAAACTGCCTTAGTTAGAATTGAGGGGGAAGAAGAGGTAGCAAAAATAGGGAAGGGAGTTCGGCAGGGATGTACACTCTCACCGTTATTATTTAATCTATATATAGAAGATGCAATAAACAAAGTAAAAGAAGAGTATAGTGTAGGTGTGAATGTACAGGGAGAGAAAATATATATGTTGAGATTCGCCGACGATATAGCTATATTGGAAGAAAGCGAAAAGAATTTAGAAAGGGTATTGAATGGTATGCAGGCAGTATTGACTAGGGATTTTAACATGAAAATAAATATAGGTAAAACTAAAGTGATGAGGTGTGACAAAAAGGAATGCAGTAGAAAAATGAGGATCTCAATAGGAGATAATAGAATCGAAGAAGTGTCAGATTTTTGTTATTTAGGCAGTAGAATCACAAAAGATAATCGAAGCAAGGTAGATATAAAGTGTAGGATAGCACAGGGTAGGAAGGCATTCGTAGAAAAAGAACAGATTTTAAGATCAAATATTGACTTGGGTATTAGAAAAAGATTACTGAAGGTATATGTTTGGAGTGTAGCACTGTACGGGTGTGAGGCGTGGACTATAGGAAAGGAAGAGAAGCGTAGATTACAAGCATTCGAAATGTGGTGTTATAGGAGGATGATGAGGATTGGTTGGGAAGATAAAGTAACAAATGAAGCTGTACTAGAGTTAGTAGGGGAGAAGAGAAGTATCTGGAGAGTGTTACAGCGTAGGAGAGACAGATTAGTAGGGCATATTCTTAGGCATGGGGGGATTATGCAACTGATCATAGAAGGTAGAGTGGAGGGAAAGAGAGGGGTAGGTAGGCCTAGATTGGAGTATGTGAGTCAGATAGTTGAAGACGTTGAGATGAATAGCTATAGGGAAATGAAGGGATTAGCTCAGGATAGATCGGCGTGGCGTGCTGTTTCCAACCAATCTTTAGGATTGCGGACTCTTTAACTGTTAAATGAACAGCTGATTCGCTTATGATAGAAAGCCAACAGAAAGTCTTTATAAAATACGTTTTTAATTAAAAATTCTTTTAAATTAAAAAGTTTGAAATGTAGGGAGTCTAAATGTCTAACACGGAGAGGTAAAATATTATAAAATTTAAAGGCCCAAAAATTAGACCCATTTTGTGATTTTGTTAGACGATAAGTAGCATGACATAAGTTCAATTTATTCAAGATTATTTATGTATATCCTCGAAACTAATTTATGCTATTGCGATTTAGAGAAAAAATAGAGATAATCTAATTGGTAGAATTGCGATTGTATGACTTTTGTATGAATGATTGTATGATTTTTTTTTAAATTTAATAAGCGCAGCCAGAATTTATCAAATTATGGGGAGGGTGAACATTTTCACACATATATACCGAGTGTTTAGCTTAGTGTTAAGTATGTGGGTGTATAGGAAATTTTTGTATATACAAAATTGGTTGAAGAACAATTGCTTTTGTATGGCTATGAATTTGCCGGGATTTTATTTTATTTTATTTTATTCCATCCCGATAAATATAGATGAAAGATGAAAATGAATACTGTTCGTTTTCTAAAAGCTTATATTTTTCATAAAAGCTAAATACACGAAATTTGATAAAATATGTTTTTTTTTTTTTTGAGAGTGCGCATTTTTCGTTTTCACCTTGCATATACGTAATGGGGCCGCTTTTTTGATAATATAATCTTAGAGTATTCTTAACGCTGGCATTTTTTTTAAAGACTAATTTAAGATTAATAATTTGACGTCGAAAGAAATTATGGTAAATTTCACTATGAAATATAACACAAGTAATTGTTTATCCAATCTCCAATTTCATAAATAACGTGATAGAATTTCTTTCAAAGGAATTGCCGCTCCTTAGCGCCCTCGCCCTTCTTGACTGCATTAACGGATTATTTTATTTTAATAAATGTTACGATTATATTTATATTTTTAACTAGGTTTCGAACATTTATAACGGATGAGTCGTTAAGAAAGGGACATGGAGTAACTGAAGATTTCTTGGCTAAAAATATGAGGATGTCCTGAAAAATGTTTCTTGTAAAATTCGAATGGTTCATGACATACAGTGTGCTAGAATTGAAAAAAAAAAAAAATTGTCACGAATACCGTATTTGGTGCATTCTTAGAGTGATCTTTATATTGAATAATTGACAGATTATTAAATTTTATGTAAAGTAATTTATCTGTACCAAATAACAGCTTTGTGCGTCAAGTAGTAATTCATTTTTTTTATTTTTATCACGAACGATTAGTTGCAAACAAATATTTAGCTAAATTTTCATGTGCTATTTTTAATGGCTCATCCTGTATATATATAATTTAAGAATTACTAATTATATAGAATATCACCCAAATACCGTTTAATTGCTAGTTGCGCATTTCTAAGTCTGTGCCCCCATCTTCATTAGCACAAGATAAAAACGAAATAATAATAAAACAGCTAACATACTTTATTTTGTGTTTTATCTTGTGCTACTGAAGATGGTGGCATAGCCTTCGGAATGCGCATCTATGCTAATACATGCCTTGAGGTACGGTATTTATGTAACATTCTATACGATTATTTAACACCCTAGTGACAATTTAAAAAACAATAATTCGGATGCAAATAGAATATAGTAATATAAATTTGTAGAGTATGTAATATATTTATTTATCGCATACATATCTATGTTAGGAAAAGTATGATACCTTCGTTTATAACATTGGAGCAAGCCAACAAAATTCTAGCCGCTGGGAAATCAATCAATTTTTTACGTCAGATTTGTAAAGACGACGAAGAACTTCCAGGACGCGGAGCGCTAATTAATCTATTCGAAACTGTAAAAGGTAATAATTCCATATTTTAATTTTTCTATTGTGTATTTGTGTCTTCGTCTCAACTCAATATAATTTTTTAAGTTAATTTTTGTTAACAGTATATATTAAGATTGCACTAAATTTGACATAATCAAAAAATAACAAAATAGTCACCACACAACTTTCATATATACACATTTTATTATAAAGTTCAGGAAGTCCAAACAATTCTGTCACTTTCGCTACTTTTATTCCATTTTTCATTGGCGTGACTTTGGCTATATTCGATTACTCCACATATATTCGACATCCAAACGATTTTTGATACACATTACGTCTTTGGCGAATGATTAAAAGTAGTGTTTATGCCGGTTCTGGGCACTCCTCATGATGTCATCAGGGGATAACGATAGCATTATTTGGGGAAGGGCCAGAACCGGCATAAAAGTGAACAGGTTCTCTTCTCTCTCTCACTCTCATTGTATACATGGGGCGTCACTTTAAACGAAACGATATATACAGTGTGAAATATATAATTTGAATGAATTATAATTATAATTATATATATATTTATATATATATATATATATATATAAATTAATTAATAGGAAATGCAAGCTAGCGAAAGAAGAGTGGATAAATGGAAATTGTGAGGATATTGAGGAGGATATGAGAAGAGGTAAAGTAGATTTGGGCTACAGGAAAATTAAGTCACATTTTTCTAAAGTAAAACCAAAGGGTAACATTATATGTGATAAGCAGGGTAAGGAACTCACAGAAAATAAGGAAAAAGCTAGAAGATGGAAGGAGTATCTTGAAGATTTATATAAAGGTAGGCAGGACATGGAGGAGCTAGAAAGTGTGGAACAGATAGATGAGGATGACTTAGGTCCTAGCATACTTAGGTCAGAGTTTCATAGAGCATTAAATGATTTACGGAATAACAAAGCAGCGGGGATTGATATGATACCAGCCGAATTAATAAAACACGCAGGGGAAAAAATGCAGGAGCGATTATACAGTATAGTTTGTAAAATATATGAGAAGGGAGAAGTACCACAGGATTTTCAGCGTAGTAGAATAGTAACAATGCCGAAGAAAATAGGAGCTAATTTGTGTGAGAACCATAGGACCATTAGTCTACTATCACATGCATCGAAGATATTGTTAAAGATTATTTATAGGAGATTAGAAAATAAAGTAGAGGAAAGGCTAGGAGAAGATCAGTTTGGTTTTAGGAAAAACAGAGGGACGAGGGAGGCGATTCTAGCACTAAGAACGGTAGTAGAAAAAAGAAAGAGGGTAGGAAAGGTAACTTGCATAGCTTTTGTAGATTTAGAAAAGGCATTTGATAATGTAGATTGGGACATAATGTTTAGAATTTTAAAAGAAACGGGTATAGATTATAAGGTTAGTTAGAGAGTCCGCAATCCTAAAGATTGGTTGGAAACAGCACGCCATGCCGATCTATCCTGAGCTAATCCCTTCATCTCCCTATAGCTATTCATCTCAACGTCTTCAACTATCTGACTCACATACTCCAATCTAGGCCTACCTACCCCTCTCTTTCCCTCCACTCTACCTTCTATGATCAATTGCATAATCCCCCCATGCCTAAGAATATGCCCTACTAATCTGTCTCTCCTACGTTGTAACACTCTCCAAATACTTCTCTTCTCCCCTACTAACTCTAGTACAGCTTCATTTGTTACTTTATCTTCCCAACCAATCCTCATCATCCTCCTATAACACCACATTTCAAGTGCTTCTAATCTACGCTTCTCTTCCTTTCCTATAGTCCACGCCTCACACCCGTACAGTGCTACACTCCAAACATATACCTTCAGTAATCTTTTTCTAATACCCAAGTCAATATTTGATCTTAAAATCTGTTCTTTTTCTACGAATGCCTTCCTACCCTGTGCTATCCTACACTTTATATCTACCTTGCTTCGATTATCTTTTGTGATTCTACTGCCTAAATAACAAAAATCTGACACTTCTTCGATTCTATTATCTCCTATTGTGATCCTCATTTTTCTACTGCATTCCTTTTTGTCACACCTCATCACTTTAGTTTTACCTATATTTATTTTCATGTTAAAATCCCTAGTCAATACTGCCTGCATACCATTCAATACCCTTTCTAATTTCTTTTCGCTTTCTTCCAATATAGCTATATCGTCGGCGAATCTCAGCATATATATTTTCTCTCCCTGTACATTCACACCTACACTATACTCTTCTTTTACTTTGTTTATTGCATCTTCTATATATAGATTAAATAATAACGGTGAGAGTGTACATCCCTGCCGAACTCCCTTCCCTATTTTTGCTACCTCTTCTTCCCCCTCAATTCTAACTAAGGCAGTTTGGTGTTTATATAAATTAAAAATTATTCTCCTATCCTTATAATCTATACCCGTTTCTTTTAAAATTCTAAACATTATGTCCCAATCTACATTGTCAAATGCCTTTTCTAAGTCTACAAAAGCTATGCAAGTTACCTTTCCTACCCTATTTCTTTTTTCTACTACCGTTCTTAGTGCTAGAATCGCCTCCCTCGTCCCTCTGTTTTTCCTAAAACCAAACTGATCTTCTCCTAGCCTTTCCTCTACTTTATTTTCTAATCTCCTATAAATAATCTTTAACAATATCTTCGATGCATGTGATAGTAGGCTAATGGTCCTATAGTTCTCACACAAATTAGCTCCTATTTTCTTCGGCATTGTTACTATTCTACTACGCTGAAAATCCTGTGGTACTTCTCCCTTCTCATATATTTTACAAACTAACCTGTATAATCGCTCCTGCATTTTTTCCCCTGCGTGTTTTATTAATTCGGCTGGTATCATATCAATCCCCGCTGCTTTGTTATTCCGTAAATCATTTAATGCTCTATGAAACTCTGACCTAAGTATGCTAGGACCTAAGTCATCCTCATCTATCTGTTCCACATTTTCTAGCTCCTCCATGTCCTGCCTACCTTTATATAAATCTTCAAGATACTCCTTCCATCTTCTAGCTTTTTCCTTATTTTCTGTGAGTTCCTTACCCTGCTTATCACATATAATGTTACCCTTTGGTTTTACTTTAGAAAAATGTGACTTAATTTTCCTGTAGCCCAAATCTACTTTACCTCTTCTCATATCCTCCTCAATATCCTCACAATTTCCTTTTATCCACTCTTCTTTCGCTAGCTTGCATTTCCTATTAATTAAGTTCCTTAGTTCCTTATATTTTTTCTGTCCTGCTTCTGTGTTTCCAATTTTAATTTTCCTTCTTGCTTCTATCATTTTAACTATTTCTTCCGTGATCCATTCCCTCCTACCTGCCCTTTTCTTTGTGCCTAATACTTCATTTGCTGCTGTAGTTAACCCATTTCTGATTTCCCTCCATTCGCAATCTATGTCGTTCCTAGATGTTCCATTAGCCATGATTTCTACTTTCTGCTTGTACTTTTCATATACATCAGCTAATTTTAACCTATCGACATCTACTCTGACCTGTTTAGACTTCTGTAATTTCTTGAATTTGACCTCTGAGTCCAGGACTACTAAATTATGGTCACTATCAATATCTGCTCCAGGGTAACTCTTACAATTCTTAATCTGGTTCCTAAACCTCTCTTTAACCAGTATGTAATCTATCTGATACCTCCCTATATCTCCTGGCATTTTCCACGTATATATCCTGCGCTTGTGATTCTGAAAAAGCGTGTTTGCTACCACTAGCTTATTCCTAATACAAAACTCTACCAATCTATCCCCTCTATCATTACGTGTTCCTATTCCATATTCTCCTACTATTGAAACTTCCTTTCCCTTACCTACTACGGCATTCCAATCTCCGGTTACAATTAGATTATCCTGTCCTTTAACGTTTGCTAACCTAGATTCAATCTCCTCATAAATGGATTCTACCTCCTCATCATCGTGACTTGAAGTTGGCATATATACTTGCACTATAACTGTGTCCGTTGGCTTCGTGTCTAATCTAATAGTTATAATTCTATCACTAACTTGGCAATAACTCTTTATTCTACATCCCAACTTTCTATTCATTATAAAACCTACACCGGTATGCCCATTATCTGATGCTGTGGTTATTAATCTGTATTCTCCTGACCACGTATCTACTTGATCTTTCCTCCTAACTTCACTAATCCCTACAATATCCAGTCTAAGTCTCTCCATTTCTAATTTCAAATTCTCTAACTTTCCTATCCTATTCAAACTGCGTATATTCCACGCTCCGACTCGTAGAATACTCGATGAAATCGATCTCTTGCCCGCCCCAGAATCCGAGGGCTTGCCTGCTACCGAAGTAGCAGGATGAGATTCTGAGCCATTGGCTCTACTCATCTGGGGTATTATATTTGAGATAATCGACATTTTCATACTGTAATCTGGAGAAGGGTACAGTGCTGGTTTCTCCTTGCCTTGCACCGACCAATGAGTGCATATTTTAGCCGTCGCCCCACCGATTCAACCTAATCCCCCTAGTACCGTGGGTTAGCCTGAATCTTTCCTATAGACCGGGATCCCTGTATAGGGACCGCTCTATAGGCCAGAGCGTCGTTGCCCATGTCTTGCCCCTAGGAGGCATATGCAGTGCATTGGCACACTATTGACACTACGATTATAAGGATAGGAGAATAATTTTTAATTTATATAAACACCAAACTGCCTTAGTTAGAATTGAGGGGGAAGAAGAGGTAGCAAAAATAGGGAAGGGAGTTTGGCAGGGATGTACACTTTCACCGTTATTATTTAATCTATATATAGAAGATGCAATAAACAAAGTAAAAGAAGAGTATAGTGTAGGTGTGAATGTACAGGGAGAGAAAATATATATGCTGAGATTCGCCGACGATATAGCTATATTGGAAGAAAGCGAAAAGAATTTAGAAAGGGTATTGAATGGTATGCAGGCAGTATTGACTAGGGATTTTAACATGAAAATAAATATAGGTAAAACTAAAGTGATGAGGTGTGACAAAAAGGAATGCAGTAGAAAAATGAGGATCACAATAGGAGATAATAGAATCGAAGAAGTGTCAGATTTTTGTTATTTAGGCAGTAGAATCACAAAAGATAATCGAAGCAAGGTAGATATAAAGTGTAGGATAGCACAGGGTAGGAAGGCATTCGTAGAAAAGGAACGGATTTTAAGATCAAATATTGACTTGGGTATTAGAAAAAGATTACTGAAGGTATATGTTTGGAGTGTAGCACTGTACGGGTGTGAGGCGTGGACTATAGGAAAGGAAGAGAAGCGTAGATTAGAAGCACTTGAAATGTGGTGTTATAGGAGGATGATGAGGATTGGTTGGGAAGATAAAGTAACAAATGAAGCTGTACTAGAGTTAGTAGGGGAGAAGAGAAGTATTTGGAGAGTGTTACAGCGTAGGAGAGACAGATTAGTAGGGCATATTCTTAGGCATGGGGGGATTATGCAATTGATCATAGAAGGTAGAGTGGAGGGAAAGAGAGGGGTAGGTAGGCCTAGATTGGAGTATGTGAGTCAGATAGTTGAAGACGTTGAGATGAATAGCTATAGGAAGATGAAGGGATTAGCTCAGGATAGATCGGCATGGCGTGCTGTTTCCAACCAATCTTTAGGATTGCGGACTCTTTAACTAACTAATCTATATATATATATATATATATATATATATATATATATATATATATATATATATATATATATATATATATATATATATATATATATATATATATAAATAATACGTGAGGTACGCTATTTATTGGATACATCCTGTATTATATAACGTTACGTTTATAGTAGTGCTAAGATATTGCTATCGTTATCATTTGATGACGTCATGAGAAGGAGGGCGCAGAACCCGCATAAACTAAACACACTACTATTTAAAACTCATGTGGCTTACTACAAGAAGTTTCAAACAAATATTAGCATAATGTTTTACGTTGTGTCATTTGCCTGTTGTTACATAAGTTATTTAAATTGAAAGTCGCTTCCACTTCCAGTTATCGGATTTTGACCAAAAACTAATCATCCCTTTTCTAAGTTACAACAGAAATTTAAGATTTGTTAGAATTTGTTAACCAGTTTATGTTCACGAAAAAAAAGTTTGTTTTTATTACTCAATAAACCTAAAATCGCGAATATTCATGCCAATAACTCCATTGTATGTTTATTGAATTTATGTTTATACATAGAACTTGTTTGTTTTTTAACTATTGTTAAGAACCACAACTTAAATTGCAAGAAAGATTTTTTTTATATAAACATCAATAATGTTATAAAAATGGTATACAATTGTATAATTCGGTTTTATCGTTTCCTGACTTAATTCTGCTGATCCAAAATAGCTTTGTATTTTTTTTTCAATAAGTAAAACTTACAAGTTTAATTATTATATAAAAGCATGTAATGTTCAATAACAGTTTTTAAAGTTTTCTATTAATTTTATATTAATTCGTAGTCTTTTGTACAAAACATATCCGAGGGCATGTTAATTTAAATCTTAATTGGCCGATGATCAAGAAAATCTTTGTAACAAAATTTTAAACTAATTCATAATTAATAAATTAAACAATTTATTAATTATAAATTATGTACGGAACATTCCTTATAGTAAAAGTCTTTTATAGTCCATTTCTTATTTATTCTGCGTATATTTTTGCGTATCAAGTCTTTGCATTCCTTAGAGATTCCTAGAGATAGAAATATGTTATTTAATGACCTTCATATCAATTTATAAATAACAAAACAACTTGTCTACTACTTAGTACGCACTCGTCACGTGACAATATGCTGCATTTTAAGTGATGTGAAAAATATATATTATTTTTTATACGATATCTTAACTACTGTATGCAAAAGACATGCAAGTTTCATGTTAAATATGTTGTGTTTAGTAATAGGTGGGTATTACTAAAACTGGGTTCCTCAAGGCTCTATACTCGGTCATAAAAACTGGTGTTCCTCAAGGCTCTATACTCTCACCAACGCTGTTTGTCATTTACATCAATGACCTGCTATATAATATAACACCTTTAGCAGCCAATCTATATGCGGATGACTCCTCTTTCATAACAGGAGGCGATGAGGAAAGAACCCGAGTACTGGAACAATATAAATCCTGATTTAGCAGTAATAAGTTATTACTAAACACCGGAAAAGCACAAGACATGATTTTCACAACGAAACTGCGAAGGGAAGAATCAGTAAAATTGTTAGGTTTGTACATCGACCCAAAAATAAATTGGCTCCAACACATAAACAAGCTATGTAAACCTCTATGTTCTGCTATATACTGTATCAGAAGATTAAAGGAAATCTGCACCTTCGAATGCGCAAAAAATATCTATTATAGCTATTTCCACAATCGTATGTCATACGGAGTAGCAGTCTGGGGGAATGCAACGGAATCACAACGAGTATTCAAACTCCAAAAGAAGGCGTTGCGAACTTTACTTGGAATGGGATGGTGGAGACTCATGTAGAAATAAATTTAAAGAAGAAGGTATACTCACGATGCATAGCATGCTTAAGCCACATACACAGCAATAAGGGCAGCTTTCTAAAAAAAGAAGAACACCACTCATATAATACCAGATGTGTAAAAGATATTGCTGTACCCTCCTATAGACTCGCAGAAAGCCAGGAACGGTCAAGATATCGAAATATTAAAATGTACAACTTTCTTCCAAACCAAATAACAACTAAAAAAAAACGACACATTTAGACAAACCCTAAAACGAATTCTTATTGAAGAAGAACTATATGAAAAAGAAAGTTTCTACAATATAAACTTTAACATATTCGTGAACCCGTTAGTGTAACACATTATTGTACCTACCACTGAAGATATTCAAAATCTTTTGAATTATTGAATTGAATTTCGTATTTTCATTGTAACACTAGTTGTATTTCACTGTAACATCTAATATTGACAATTTGTATAATTTTTTAACAATAAAATTCTATTCTATTGAAATGGTCCTATTCTATTTCAACATGTAAGCGCAGGCTAAATATAGTTTTAAAAATTTAGAAAAATTTAGATTTAATATAACATAATCGAAAATCTTGCATTATGGCGTAAGTTTACTACAATATTAAATGATAGTTGACTATTTTCTAGTTTTGTCTTTTTCAATCACATAGTAAAAATTATTATCGTCTAAACGTACATTTACAATGACGTAACAATTAATGCATTGGGTATTTTTTATTGTAGCTGAGGCGCTGTTTGCTCCTGAACAAACAATTGTTTTGCGAAATGCAATCGAAAGCGTCTTTCAAGAGACATCGGCGCGAGTATTGAATCTGCTGAAGAATAAATATCAGCTCATGGAGCACTTTCAGGCCCTCCGAAGATACCTACTACTTGGCCAAGGCGATTTTATCAGACACCTCCTCGAACTTTTAAGGTCAGATTCATCAATATAATTTAAACAATGCATGAAAATTATTACAGTATTTAAGAAAAAATCATTAAAAAATAGCTCGAGTAGCGCCCTTTGGTAATTTTATAAAATAATAAAAAATAATATAAATATTGCTTTTCCGTTCAGACGCAAGATCAATTATCCATAATTTTAAGTAGTATTTAAAAGTATTTGTGTTAACTAGTAACTTAATTCTTTCTGCAATTATGTCATACATTTTGGATGTAAGATATATAATTGATCTTTGCAGCAAGATCATATTTACTTTTGGGACAGTTCGTTGCCTTTGTATAGTTGATCTAGTTAAATGCGTATGTTCCTTCTAAATAATCAGTCCTGTAACAATTTATTTTTGATTTTCTCACCCTTCCCATATCCCATATCGTTCCTCATATACCCAAAATCTAAGATATGCTCATTCACTGGCTTCGAGCTATTTGCTATCTGATCCCATACCTCATAGACCTCAATAATATAGAGTTCTCTTACAGTAAGTAATTTCGATTCTTCAAACAGTACGCTTGTAGGATATTGGAAGTGCTTTTTTATACATAATCTTTAATATAGTCTTCTTTGCTAGCTCTAGTGGATAGATTGCATTCATATATTGGATACAATCAAATTTTTTATATATAAATCGACCTAATTTTAAACAACTAGCCCGGAATTGTGCCGCCCGGTGGAAGATCTATACGGTCACACGTTAACCGGTTTATTGGAGACGGCCATACGGTTGACCAATGCGCAGTTCGAGGATGAGTACATAATCCAGCGACTGTGCGTGTCGCTGATGAGCAGCAGCACGGGCGACATTGGCTGGGAGGTGTTCACGTTGGTGTACCTCACGGACGGACCGGTCGAGACGATCTTCAAGCCAATGGAGACGACGTACAAGGCGCTGTTCAGTGCACTGTGGCGCGCCAAGCGGATGGAGTTCGTACTGAGCTCCATGCGCAAACAACAACTCAGTTGCAGCAAATTGTACCGGATTATGGCGGGTAAGTGAACTATAAATACAGTTTATGTGATAATGACACCACCTCCACAAAACTAATACAGTTAAATATCTAGGAGTTACTTTCGATGAAAATTTAAAGTGTCATTTTCATATAGAAAACATTATAAAAAAAGTGTAACACATCCAAAGTGATGTGGACGCTGGAAAGGGAAATTTAATAATTAGTTAAAGAGTCCGCAATCCTAAAGATTGGTTGGAAACAGCACGCCATGCCGATCTATCCTGAGCTAATCCCTTCATCTCCCTATAGCTATTCATCTCAACGTCTTCAACTATCTGACTCACATACTCCAATCTAGGCCTACCTACCCCTCTCTTTCCCTCCACTCTACCTTCTATGATCAATTGCATAATCCCCCCATGCCTAAGAATATGCCCTACTAATCTGTCTCTCCTACGCTGTAACACTCTCCAAATACTTCTCTTCTCCCCTACTAACTCTAGTACAGCTTCATTTGTTACTTTATCTTCCCAACCAATCCTCATCATCCTCCTATAACACCACATTTCGAATGCTTGTAATCTACGCTTCTCTTCCTTTCCTATAGTCCACGCCTCACACCCGTACAGTGCTACACTCCAAACATATACCTTCAGTAATCTTTTTCTAATACCCAAGTCAATATTTGATCTTAAAATCTGTTCCTTTTCTACGAATGCTTTCCTACCCTGTGCTATCCTACACTTTATATCTACCTTGCTTCGATTATCTTTTGTGATTCTACTGCCTAAATAACAAGAATCTGACACTTCTTCGATTCTATTATCTCCTATTGTGATCCTCATTTTTCTACTGAATTCCTTTTTGTCACACCTCATCACTTTAGTTTTACCTATATTTATTTTCATGTTAAAATCCCTAGTCAATACTGCCTGCATACCATTCAATACCCTTTCTAAATTCTTTTCGCTTTCTTCCAATATAGCTATATCGTCGGCGAATCTCAACATATATATTTTCTCTCCCTGTACATTCACACCTACACTATACTCTTCTTTTACTTTGTTTATTGCATCTTCTATATATAGATTAAATAATAACGGTGAAAGTGTACATCCCTGCCGAACTCCCTTCCCTATTTTTGCTACCTCTTCTTCCCCCTCAATTCTAACTAAGGCAATTTAATAATAACAAACCAAAATAGAGCTTCTTGTATTTCATTAAAACTGATTGTACCCAGCCACATTTTTTAGTCTACGATTAAATAACGACACATTATTTATTTCTTTAATCATTGGTGGTAACAAGTTGTAGATTTTTTGGTCCAAGATACATCTTTAGGACATCTTTGTAAGATTGAGAGGTGTTGGCTTTGGGTATGAATAGATGTTTTGTAGTTGCCAAACAAGTGAGATGAGAGTGTTTTGTTGCTACTATTTCAGGATTTTTAAATACTAGCGCTTGTGGTAATATTTTGCAATGGCTTGTATTGGCAATTTTTTTCCAATTGGCGAACGGCCGCGGCTGCAAGGGTATGCGCACTCGTCTTACAGCCCTGGAGTAAGCACAGCCTCTAAAGCGTTTACATGTAAACATCCTTCTATTGTTTATCTTATTGGTTGTTGCTGTCTGTACAGCGTTTATTGGTGCGCGGACGTTCGCCAGTTCGAAAAAAATTACCTGTACTGGGATAGAGGAAATTTTTCTTAAATATTATTTTCAAAACTGTTTTCTGAGCCTATTGTATATGATAAAGCACATTGTTACATAAACCTCCCCCACGATAACAGCATATTGCAAGATCGATTGTACTAAGGCATAATAAATAGATATTAGTATTTCTATAGATAAAAATCCTCTCGGTATTCTAAATTTATAATAGACTTGAATAGGGATGGGAGTAAATAATTACTTTGTGAATATAATATATTTACATACAATAAAACTGTACTATATTAAAGCCATCGGTCTTCACAACGGGTGGATATATAATGTGGATATTATCAATAACCTTATTATAAAGAGAGATTTACCATTATATAAAAGACAACACCGATAAAAGCTCCTTTGCCTCCGTTACTTACGAACCAAACTTGTCAGAACATATTTCAAAAATCTTTTCGAAACACAACATAACCATTGCTTCCCATCCTCAGTTTCGTTTATCAAATTTGTTTTTTAACAATAAAGATAAATATATAGCTATATTGGAAGAAAGCGAAAAGAATTTAGAAAGGGTATTGAATGGTATGCAGGCAGTATTGACTAGCGATTTTAACATGAAAATAAATATAGGTAAAACTAAAGTGATGAGGTGTGACAAAAAGGAATGCAGTAGAAAAATGAGGATCTCAATAGGAGATAATAGAATCGAAGAAGTGTCAGATTTTTGTTATTTAGGCAGTAGAATCACAAAAGATAATCGAAGCAAGGTAGATATAAAGTGTAGGATAGCACAGGGTAGGAAGGCATTCGTAGAAAAAGAACAGATTTTAAGATCAAATATTGACTTGGGTATTAGAAAAAGATTACTGAAGGTATATGTTTGGAGTGTAGCACTGTACGGGTGTGAGGCGTGGACTATAGGAAAGGAAGAGAAGCGTAGATTAGAAGCACTTGAAATGTGGTGTTATAGGAGGACGATGAGGATTGGTTGGGAAGATAAAGTAACAAATGAAGCTGTACTAGAGTTAGTAGGGGAGAAGAGAAGTATCTGGAGAGTGTTACAGCGTAGGAGAGACAGATTAGTAGGGCATATCCTTAGACATGGGGGGATTATGCAATTGATCATAGAAGGTAGAGTGGAGGGAAAGAGAGGGGTAGGTAGGCCTAGATTGGAGTATGTGAGTCAGATAGTTGAAGACGTTGAGATGAATAGCTATAGGGAGATGAAGGGATTAGCTCAGGATAGATCGGCATGGCGTGCTGTTTCCAACCAATCTTTAGGATTGCGGACTCTTTAACTAACTAAAGATAAATCGGTACCGTCTTTGAAGGGTGGTGTTTATAAACTTTCATGCCTGGTTTATAATTCCATATATATAGGACAATCAGGCCGAAATTTCAAAATTAGATTTTTTGAACATTTTAGAGACTTTAGATTAAATAAACCCAATTCTTCCTTCACAGAACATATTAAAGATTGTAAAGGGAATTACCCTGCATTAAATAATTTAGAAATATTACATGTCTTACTAAAAAGCAAGAAATTATACTAGCTAGAATCTGTAGAAATTTTCAAACATAACAAAGGCGATGATTACAATGTATTAAATGACCCAGTGGACTTGATTTATTCCAAATTATTCGAAATCTTATAAAGCTCTTTTCTCAGATATCTATATATAACACGTCACGATATTCTTGTGTATATGTACATGTAACATATTGTAGTAGTTTAGACTTGATAATGACTTAAACAGGCGAAACTAGTCATCATATATTTATATTTATTGTATGTAAATATATTATATTCACAACAGTTATATTATCAAAATAATTATTTACTCCCATCCCAATTCAATATGGATAAATATAAAAAAATAAGCCGCCAACACATCGAATATTTATAATAAACTCTTTGCATTTGATTCTTTTTCATTCAATATCATTCTCGTGTAGAAATACGGCCGGTATCGCACGCAATACACATGCTCACCAGCGAAATGATCCATTTCCTGCAACAGACACAGTACTACTTCCTGTTTGAGGTTCTGGAGTGTTCCTGGGCGGAGCTCCTCCGCAGAGTGAATCAGGCCAGCTGCTTAGACACGGTCATTGCAGCGCACACCACCTTCTTGGCTTCCGTCAAGACGGGCGTGCTTCTAGATCCCGCCTCACACGTAAGATACGATCGTATATTTAGAAATAATCGCGTTTTTTACATAACGAAATTTTTTAACAACAATTTATTTTAAAAATTATCACTACTGTGTTAAATATTAATATAGAATATCACCCAAATACCGTAACAAGCAATAAGTAGCTAGATGTACATTTCAAGCGCTATGCGTCCATCTTAAGTAGCACAAGAAAAAACTAAATAAAATACCTCTGTCATTCATTAATCGTGATTGCTATACAATTAAATATTCAACAAGACGGAAGTATTAAAAAAAATGGCATATAATATGACCTATAAACCTTTTAAAACAACATAAATTAACAATAAACGAAACTAACAATTAACAACAATAAATATTGGCCTGTCAAACTTAAATTAACAAAAATAAAGATAAATCAAAAAATAGTCGTTATTAAACAAATTAAATAGGCAAGATGAAAATTATCTATAATATTCAAACAGTTTTTAGCATTTAAACAGCTTCAAGTTTACATATAATATTGTGTCGTAGGTGATTTTCACGTCTGGGTTTTTCTTTGTTCGCGTGCAATATCTTTTTCTTTCCAGCTGACATCATTATGTTTTCCATACACGTGTGTAATGTTAGAAAAAATGTTAGAAAAAAAAGCCAATTTCACCACATCGTTAATTCATTCATATTTTTTGTTGACATTTGATGTCGTAAAAACTGTATATTTAGCAAAAATTGAAGAACACCTTTATGCATACATACAGTTATTCATTTCAGGCTAATTGCTGTTAACTTTCAAATGATCAACCATTATTTCAACTTTACACACACACACACACACACACACACACACACACACACACATATATATATATATATATATATATATATATATATATATATATATATTTCAAATAACAGCTGGTGTACCTTTGAAAATGTCAAATTTACATTGTTTTTGCAACCAGCCGGATTTGATAAAAAAAAATACGATCAAATTATTTTTAGACCAATTAATAATAGAATTAATAGACCAATTGAAAATAGATTTAAGGAGCATTTAGCTCATTTCAGATTAAATAGAAATGGTAAAAGTGCTGTAGCCGAGCATATTTTTAAATCAGGTCATCCTATTCAAATTAGTTCACTTAAATTACTTAAAAGTGTTTTTAATTATTCCGAGTTAAATGCTTATGAAAGTATATACATGCATAAATCTAAATCAAATTTAATGAATTTTGATTCAGGCCCAATTTCATCTTGTCTATTTAATTTATTTAATAAGAACTATTTTTTAATTTGTTTTATTTTATTTATTTTTATTTGCTGTTACTTGTTAGTTTCGTTAATTGTTAATTTGTATTGTTTTAAAAGATTTATAAGTCATTATATGCCATTTCTTAAGTACTTCTGTCATGTTGACTTATTTATTTAATAGTATATCACTCACGATTCGTGACAGAGGTATTTTATTTAGTTTTTATCTTGTGCTACTGAAGATGGGGGTATAAATGTGGGTTATCTTGTGCTACTGAAGATGGGGGCATAGCCTTCGAAATGTACATCTAGCTACTTAATGCTTTAAGTTACGGTATTTGGGTGATATTCTATAATAATATTTAACACCGTAGTGATAATTTTTATAATATATATTAGTTATTTATATATCGTAATACATCGTACTAACAAAAATTATAAAACGTTATCTGCACTAACAGGAATTGTTACAATAGTCATAGTGCTACTGAAGATGGGTGTATAGCCTTCGAAATGCGCATCTAGCTATTGAATGATATGAGTTTCGGTATTTGGGTGGTGATATTGTATGCAATCCAAATTAATGTTAAGCGTCTTTCTACGAATGCATCTCTATGCTGCACTATCCTACATTAAATTCTATATTTTATTTCAACTATCCTGTACATGTCAGGTACATGCGATAAAATAATTATTGCAACATTTATTTGATAGGACTTGCATTTCCAACTGATACACATTTTTAATCTGATCCTCAATTTGGAATCGGTACAACAAGCGTTCTACACAGCCGCTGCCAATGAACATGAATCAATTAGATTGCACATGGAGTTATGCGATCCCAAAACTAAATTTGAATACAACAATACGGCGGAACAAGAAAGAAAAGATCGCGCTTTACAGTTCAGTCAGCATTTGACAGCTATTCGGAATCAGGTAACAAATATTGTTTTTTCTTTTCTTTTCAAATTTGTATTTTGTATTTGTATTAATGAAATATTTTTGCTGTCGTATTTTCAAATATTATGAGAAGGGAGAAGTACCACAGGATTTTCAGCGTAGTAGAATAGTAACAATGCCGAAGAAAATAGGAGCTAATTTGTGTGAGATCTATAGGACCATTAGCCTACTATCACATGCATCGAAGATATTGTTAAAGATTATTTATAGGAGATTAGAAAATAAAGTAGAGGAAAGGCTAGGAGAAGATCAGTTTGGTTTTAGGAAAAACAGAGGGACGAGAGAGGCGATTCTAGCACTAAGAACGGTAGTAGAAAAAAGAAAGAGGGTAGGAAAGGTAACTTGCATAGCTTTTGTAGATTTAGAAAAGGCATTTGATAATGTAGATTGGGACATAATGTTTAGAATTTTAAAAGAAACGGGTATAGATTATAAGGATAGGAGAATAATTTTTAATTTATATAAACACCAAACTGCCTTAGTTAGAATTGAGGGGGAAGAAGAGGTAGCAAAAATAGGGAAGGGAGTTCGGCAGGGATGTACACTCTCACCGTTATTATTTAATCTATATATAGAAGATGCAATAAACAAAGTAAAAGAAGAGTATAGTGTAGGTGTGAATGTACAGGGAGAGAAAATATATATGCTGAGATTCGCCGACGATATAGCTATATTGGAAGAAAGCGAAAAGAAATTAGAAAGGGTATTGAATGGTATGCAGGCAGTACTGACTAGGGATTTTAACATGAAAATAAATATAGGTAAAACTAAAGTGATGAGGTGTGACAAAAAGGAATGCAGTAGAAAAATGAGGATCACAATAGGAGATAATAGAATCGAAGAAGTGTCAGATTTTTGTTATTTAGGCAGTAGAATCACAAAAGATAATCGAAGCAAGGTAGATATAAAGTGTAGGATAGCACAGGGTAGGAAGGCATTCGTAGAAAAAGAACAGATTTTAAGATCAAATATTGACTTGGGTATTAGAAAAAGATTACTGAAGGTATATGTTTGGAGTGTAGCACTGTACGGGTGTGAGGCGTGGACTATAGGAAAGGAAGAGAAGCGTAGATTAGAAGCACTTGAAATGTGGTGTTATAGGAGGATGATGAGGATTGGTTGGGAAGATAAAGTAACAAATGAAGCTGTAATAGAGTTAGTAGGGGAGAAGAGAAGTATCTGGAGAGTGTTACAGCGTAGGAGAGACAGATTAGTAAGGCATATTCTTAGGCATGGGGGGATTATGCAATTGATCATAGAAGGTAGAGTGGAGGGAAAGAGAGGGGTAGGTAGGCCTAGATTGGAGTATGTGAGTCAGATAGTTGAAGACGTTGAGATGAATAGCTATAGGGAGATGAAGGGATTAGCTCAGGATAGATCGGCATGGCGTGCTGTTTCCAACCAATCTTTAGGATTGCGGACTCTTTAACTAACTATTTTCAAAATGTTATATATTTTTATCGTACTCGTCTGGGTTTGCGAAACCGAGGCACTGAGCGCTGACGTTTATAAATTACAAATGCGCGTATAAGTTTTATTAATGCATTTTTAATACAAATTTCGTCTTGTACTTTATTAATTTATATATACTTAAAAAATTAAATAGAAATAGCATTGTGACACCCGTATAACTTTCATTTACTTTTTTTTTTTGAAAAATTTATATAGGCTACTTCACCTAAGACGCCTCGAAATTTCCTGTAAAAACGAATGAAAATAAAATTGGAAATTTAGATTCATATACACGGCTTAAAACTCTACGCCATAAAATATTTTCACCTATACAGGATATTATATTTTTCATGTGTGCAGTTCAACTCGTATTTAAATGGAATGATTTCGTTTTTTCCATCTTACTTTATTTTGTTTAAATTTAGCTTGACAATCATATTACTTTAGCACTTACGGCACAGAAGATTTTTCATAAATTAATTAATTAAAAAAAAACAAGACTAGCAATTATTGAAAAGACGAGCCATAGCCGCAAAACTGATTGTTATAATAACATGGAACTTTAAATTACAATATAGACTATGTAAATGTTCTTTACTAATGTACAGGTAACCCCCGTATAACACGGCTGTTAGGTTCGTAAAAAGTGTTATGCCGTGTTATGTGAATTCGTGTTATACGAAACATAGAACTAGTACATACAACTGGGTTAGGCTCCAATCGTTAAAAAAAAACTACAATAGTTTCATTTTTAATCTAAGAAAAATATGTTTATTGAAACAATGATAACCAAAAGCGTTACATATTAATATTACATAAGGTTTTCATCGTCATCACTACCTAATCATCTATAAGCGAGGGCTTTCTTATTGGCGAAATATCCTCATTTTCGAACATTTATAATGTTTGTATAAGTATTTGTATAGTAAAAAGAAGAAAACGTTGAAAGTCTATTTAATAATTCACACAAAAAAAATTCTAATAAATTATAGAGTTCTTTAGAAACATCCGACACGTGACATATATGTTCAAAAATGTAAAATATCAATTGATTGCTCTGAATAGCTCTCATCACGTCCCTTGTTATATACCTGGATGTCCCTAAAAGCTTGCTGTAGGAATGCCGCTTTTTACCCAATTGACATTTTAAGACAAACTTCGAAAAGAAAAAGTATATATTTTTTACTCGCTTCAACACATGCGCATTTGGATTTTCTAGTATTAAAAATATAAATTACTAGTTTGAATAGAAATATGTATTTGTTTGTTGTCTACGATCAACTTTAAAAAGAAGAGAAATATTTCCTTTTTTTGTATAGCTAACTCTATTGTGCTTAAAACCAAAAATTTCGAACCGTATATACGGAGGTTGCCTATATTAGCGTACCCATACGTCATACAGGGTAACAATAAATACAGTTACCATTTGGACAAGTTCAGCTATAAAAAAATGATAATTTTAAATGTGATTCCCCTTACATTTCAGATTAATCTTGAGTAGAATTTTATTGGCTTTCTTTCATGTTTGGTTTGGTAGAGCTAAAGTGTAAAGTTTTTTTTATATATTTTACTTACGTTAATTGATAAATAATAAATGGTTCCTCAGTTTCTATATAAAACTACTAGTTCTTATGTTTATTTTGTGAAAAATTTGACATTTCTGTCACTTTTCACGCACCTGCCTCAAAATATAACGTAACTGTCATTTATTATCGATGCACAAGTCCATTTTGAATCTACGACATTTCATATTTACTTAAAATGTCAACATAACAACAAAATCCAAAAAAAGTTCATCGACTTTAATATCGATTTTCAACAAAAATATATATTTTTTTTGTTATATCAGCGCATTGCGTTTACATTTATCATTAAAATATTCTGCAACTTTGTAGATACGCAAACTGAGTAGTTCCTACAAAGACTTCATAAAGAAATTTCTGGCTCTGCTAGCCACCAGCACCAACATGAACCTGCAGCTCCTCAGTGTCCGACTGAATTTCAACGATACGTACAAGTTAGACGTTTGACATGAAGAGGAAGCGATCGTAGCGCCACCTGCCATATTTCAAGATCCGACCGACTGCGAACAAAAGGACTTAGTGATCAATGATTTAGTGATCAGGCGTATAAATAACGCCGAACATTTTCAACACTATCGGGACAGTACCAGTGCTAATAGTGACAGTTTATTGTTTCGCGGAAATGAGGACATTGTTTCGCGAGAGTCCATTATTGACAGGACGTCGCGCGCCACCTTAACCGATAGTTCGTTGCACATGGGCAGCGGTGGTGACAGTGTGGACAGTTCTAGTTATCTGTTGCGTCAACGAGAAACAGAGAAAAAATCTAAATGTATTTGATGTTGTGTGGGATGAGTGCGGCTAACATTGTCTTGTATATTATACGTTATCACCGTATAGTTGCGCTTGTCCCTGATATGTAAATAAAAGTACACGCATGCGAAATTGATGATGATAATAATAATGAGCTTCAAAAATACAAGTTATTAATATAAAAAGAGAATAATACCATGAATCTGTTCCATAAAAATCTGTAGCGATATTAGAATGAATAATAATTATTAACATATTATCTTATTAATAAATTATCAATACTTAACTTATAAAAAATATATAAACTGAGAATTACGCAACTGATATAACCATTCATAAACGCGGTGTATTTCACGTCACTTTTATGCCATCCAATAGGATTTCACGTAGCCTACATTCTATTTACTAGGTAAGTGCGAATTTGTATTATTTTGTATTATGTATTATTTTAATGACTAAATGGTCTATTGTTTTTTTTTTTACTGGTTTTATGTTCTATTTTGTGTTATATTGCATTATTGGCTTTATTGTCGATTCTTTATTTAAAATTTGACATCAGTGGTAAAGATCGGCTATGGAATTATTTATTCTGGAATATACGATTTTCCAAAAAAAATCTAGCGGACGCTATGGTACATTTTCTTATATACATGTAGAAAATGTTGAAAAATGCAACTCCAATGAACTGATAAAAGAAAATTCTATAAGAAAACAAATAATAGCAATATTATGATTTAACAACACTTATTTAATGAAAAAATAGTTAGTTAAAGAGTCCGCAATCCTAAAGATTGGTTGGAAACAGCACGCCATACCGATCTATCCTGAGCTAATCCCTTCATCTCCCTATAGCTATTCATCTCAACGTCTTCAACTATCTGACTCACATACTCCAATCTAGGCCTACCTACCCCTCTCTTTCCCTCCACTCTACCTTCTATGATCAATTGCATAATCCCCCCATGCCTAAGAATATGCCCTACTAATCTGTCTCTCCTACGCTGTAACACTCTCCAAATACTTCTCTTCTCCCCTACTAACTCTAGTACAGCTTCATTTGTTACTTTATCTTCCCAACCAATCCTCATCATCCTCCTATAACACCACATTTCAAGTGCTTCTAATCTACGCTTCTCTTCCTTTCCTATAGTCCACGCCTCACACCCGTACAGTGCTACACTCCAAACATATACCTTCAGTAATCTTTTTCTAATACCCAAGTCAATATTTGATCTTAAAATCTGTTCTTTTTCTACGAATGCCTTCCTACCCTGTGCTATCCTACACTTTATATCTACCTTGCTTCGATTATCTTTTGTGATTCTACTGCCTAAATAACAAAAATCTGACACTTCTTCGATTTTATTATCTCCTATTGTGATCCTCATTTTTCTGCTGCATTCCTTTTTGTCACACCTCATCACTTTAGTTTTACCTATATTTATTTTCATGTTAAAATCCCTAGTCAATACTGCCTGCATACCATTCAATACCCTTTCTAAATTCTTTTCGCTTTCTTCCAATATAGCTATATCGTCGGCGAATCTCAGCATATATATTTTCTCTCCCTGTACATTCACACCTACACTATACTCTTCTTTTACTTTGTTTATTGCATCTTCTATATATAGATTAAATAATAACGGTGAGAGTGTACATCCCTGCCGAACTCCCTTCCCTATTTTTGCTACCTCTTCTTCCCCCTCAATTCTAACTAAGGCAGTTTGGTGTTTATATAAATTAAAAATTATTCTCCTATCCTTATAATCTATACCCGTTTCTTTTAAAATTCTAAACATTATGTCCCAATCTACATTGTCAAATGCCTTTTCTAAGTCTACAAAAGCTATGCAAGTTACCTTTCCTACCCTCTTTCTTTTTTCTACTACCGTTCTTAGTGCTAGAATCGCCTCTCTCGTCCCTCTGTTTTTCCTAAAACCAAACTGATCTTCTCCTAGCCTTTCCTCTACTTTATTTTCTAATCTACTATAAATAATCTTTAACAATATCTTCGATGCATGTGATAGTAGGCTAATGGTCCTATAGTTCTCACACAAATTAGCTCCTATTTTCTTCGGCATTGTTACTATTCTACTACGCTGAAAATCCTGTGGTACTTCTCCCTTCTCATATATTTTACAAACTAACCTGTATAATCGCTCCTGCATTTTTTCCCCTGCGTGTTTTATTAATTCGGCTGGTATCATATCAATCCCCGCTGCTTTGTTATTCCGTAAATCATTTAATGCTCTATGAAACTCTGACCTAAGTATGCTAGGACCTAAGTCATCCTCATCTATCTGTTCCACATTTTCTAGCTAAAAAAAATAAAGAAACTTTAATTAATAATATATGCAATTGATGTTACACTTATTACGCGTCACTCCTATGTCATCCAATAAGGTTTCGCATAGACGGACCATAAGCATTATCAATGACAATGAATATATAGACATTGCAAGTCCATACAAAAGAGAGAATCAGAGGGGAATCACATTTCCACAAATTCATAGGCCAGGAAGTGCTGCACTCTGTTGGTGATCTATAGATGATGGTTGTGTTGAAATATTTTAATTTTTTGGTTATATCTTAATTTAATGCTTTTTTATATAATCTAGTTGATTCAAAAGCCACAGCGGTACATGCGCTGTTTGCATTTTCTTTCGTTTTTCATCGTAATAGTTCGGTGAAGAGTTCGGATAATTAATAAAAATAAATTTATATTTCCAGATTATTTTCATTTACCGCAACCTATACATAGTTGTCTAATATTACATGATTGGTACAGATTTGAAGAATTATGTTCATTTCATGTATGCGACAATTCACTAATATGTAATGAACCCTGTCATTTTACCTATTGTCAGTGTCTTCGCCTAACTATTAACCTTTTCTTTGGTATCTATTTTCTCATTATAATATAATTTTACCTACCTGTTCCTTTATAATGATGTTTCAAGTACCTTTCAATTACCAAACTTCCCCATCATTATTATTGTATTCTTATAATCCATTCCAGTCCCTCTATAAACTAATATTTTAACTACTCTCCCTTCTTGTTTTGTTGTGTTAGTTTAAGTATATATATAAGACTTGTACATACAGGAAAGGCTTCCAAAATCCTAGACTCTATCATATTAGACCATATCCACACACACATCCACACTCACAACATCCTTCCAAACCACCAATTCGGCTTCAGGAGACAACACTCGACAACACTACAACTCCTCAGAATCATAGACCACATACAAACCGCACAAAACAACAAAAAACACACCGCAATACTATCCCTAGACTTAGAAAAAGCCTTCGATAAAATCCCACACAAAGCATTAACATTCAAACTTATCAAACACGAATTTAACATAAGACTATGCAAACTCATACAGAACTACCTACTTGACAGAACCTTCACAGTCAAAATTAACAAATCCACATCAAACACATTTCCCCTAAGTGCAGGAGTACCACAAGGCTCAGCCCTAGGTCCAATCCTATTTAACCTTTACATAGCGGATATCCCATCCCCGAAAGACCACAGGACCATATACTCACTACGCAGACGACACAGCCATACTAACAACATCAAAGAACATTCAACTACTAACTAAAATCCTACAAAAAGAAACCACACAACTTACAGAATACTACGAACACTGGGGACTAACAGTAAACCCAACGAAAACAGAATTAATGCACTTTACACTTAAAAGCAAACACCAACACAACGAACCTAACAAGATCAAAGTAAATCAGAACTGGATCAACTGGACGGACGACATAAAATACTTGGGACTCACACTTGACAGAAGACTCACATTCAACAAACACACTAATAACACCGTCAAAAAAGCCATCCAAAAAATGCACCAACTCATCCCTATAATAATAACCCCCTCCACAACACAAGAACATACTATCCTACTATATAAAACATACATCCTCCCCATCCTATCATATGCCGCACCAGCCTGGACTAACACATCAAAACATAATATGGACATGCTCCAACTAATACAAAACAAATTCCTTAGACTAGCCACCAGACTACCCATGTACACAAGCATCAAAACACTTCACGAACAAACAGCAATGACATACGTACAAAACCAACTAAACAAAACAAACCTAAAGTTCTACAAAAACATCAAACTCATCAACAACCCAACACTCGAAAGACTAACAATAGAAACCGCATCACACAAACGAAAGACCAGCAAACAAACGCTACAATCTCTAACATAACAGACATGTAAATACAAATACTAAAAAGCCACTAACTAACTAAAATGTCAAGAACACAGATTCACGCCAAGACCACACTATTAAAAACAGACAACACCGGAGAAAGAAACAGACGTTTGACACTCCACACACAGGCCTAACAAGCCACCACATACAAGACGCAGGAAAGGCTCGCATAACTATCAATAATCATAACTATATAACCATCAATGACTTCTTTTAAATAAACTTTATGCAGTACGCATAAAAACTCTTCACATCCGTCTTGTGCTTTACGTTAAAACCCTAATTCGTTCTAATAAAATATTGATATTTTATTACTACACAAATAAATCATTTGTATTATTATACAAATTGGCGCAGTCACTCTTATCCAAAACCACCTATCCGCTACGCATTACAAATATAATTTAGTATTTATGAATTGCAACATTCATATTAAATGCGTGTAAAATATGGAATTTTCAATACAAAAACTAGATTGATTTATATAGATAGAAAGCAATAGAAAGGTTATTTATACTTAATTGTTATTAAAATTCGCCTTCACACAATTGAATACCAAATACGAAATGTTACCAAGATATGATCTAGCATAAGTTAAGAGTCGAAATTTAAGCCCTAATTACATATCTATTTTCACGCGGAAGTTCTTACAATATAATCTTACATTGTCTTTAAGCTGAATTGCAGAATTTATGAGAATTGAAACAATATAATTGCAATATTTTGAATTGTTTGTTTTGACCAGTTTAAACAAAAAGTGGTGCCCACATACACACACACGATATGTTCGTAAATATACGTTTGTTGAAAAGCTCCATCAAGCATTAGACGAATAAATAAGATGTGAAAAACCGCAATTTATTAAAAGGATATTTATTGAGCATAAATAACTTCCGTAAAATACCTGCGTAAAATCGTGTATTTTAGGCATTTACCACAAAAACTGATCCACTTTTACAATCAAAGGTGTAAGGCAAGTGTCTCGAAGGGCAAGCTGTAATATACTCGACGATCATAAATAGCACTCACTCACCGCGAGAAAAATGCAAACACAATTACTTCAAGCTTACGAACACAAATAAAAAATGCTACAATGAGGAAAAATTATAATTCCGACAATAAGTCAAAGACGATGTGGAATTCCATTAATTAGTTTTCAATAAATTTCATTGACCATGACCTATATTCATGAATCATGGCTCTCACAAATCGATTTGTAAGTGTTAAATATGGATCGCAGTATTTCGATGTTTATATATGTATTTTTTTACATCTTTCTTTAAGACATTAGGTGACGAATATTTTGCCTAATTTTACATTCACAGGAAATAGATGTGATTCACAAATAAGGATTTGTAGTTCAACCATCCTTCCGAAAATACGAATTTCTTGACAAGCACTCGAAAGCATTGAAATGATCAAGTATTCTTTTTTTATCGAACGGATTATTAGTGGAATCAAAATTTACTTTACTTGTGTTGGTAGGCTTTGCAACTGCGAAATCTATCGAATTGAATGTTTGTGGAAACTGAACAATATATGTGATAATCGGATAATTTATCACGTATTATCGGCTTGTAGATTTCATACATATTAGGTTGGGGAAAAAGTTCGTAGAGATTTTATCAAAGTCTTTTATTTAACGATAATTTATTGTTATAACAATAACTTATTCAATGATATATTCGCCGTTGCTGTTTACGACCTCCTCCCACCTTTTGACCAATTTTTCGATGCCATTACGCCAAAAATCGACCGGTCTGGTATCGAAGAAGTTGTTGAGCCAGTTTTTAAGGCCCTCTACATTGTCCAAGGTAACGCCCCTCATATGGTTCGAGAGAGAGCGGAAAAGATGGTAATCCGTTGGTGCAAGGTCCGGAGAATATGGTGGATGCTGAAGGACCTCCCATTCGAGCTCTTGGAGTGCGGCTTTTACGACTTGAGCAATATGGGGCCTTGCGTTGTCGTGAAGGAGTATGGTCTGGCCTTGTCGATGGGGTCTTTTGAGTCGAATAGCCTCATTCACGCGGTGTAGCTGGGATATATAGAGCTCCTTGTTGACCGTGGCATTCCTTTCCAGAATTTCCCAATGCAGAGTGCCCTCCCAGTCCCACCAAACGCAGATCATGGTCTTTTTTGGATGGAGGTCAGGCTTGACCCTCGGCTTTGGAGTCGCTCCAGGAGCCACCCACTCCTTTCTTTGCTTCAAATTTACGTACAAACACCATTTCTCATCTCCCGTGACGATTCGGTACAAAAAGCGCTGTTTATGACCGTGGGTTGCTCGATGACGGGCGAGATGTTGAGAAGCAATTTGAAGGCGATTTTCTTTGTGGCTTTCGTTAAGCTCGTGAGGGATCCAAGATCCCAATTTTTCGGCAAATCCCATCGAATGAAGATGATTTAGGATGGTTTTATGATCGAACTTCATTATTTCCGCCAATTCACGACTTGTTTGGCGACCGTCCTCCTTCAAAAGTGCTCTGAGACACTCTTCGTCGAATTCCGAGGGTCTTCCGCTACGGGGCTTGTCAGCGATGTCAAAATCGCCATTTTTGAACTTTGCGAACCATTTTTGTGCTGTAGACTCAACTATGACACCTTCTCCGTATACTTTACAAATCTCTCGGGCTGTTTCAGCAGCGTTTTGACCACGATGAAAAGCGAAAAATAGCAGGTGTCGAAAATGTTGATTTTTACCGTTTGGATACTCCATTTTGACGTCGCGAAAGTTATTAAAAACTAAATTTCTTAAAATCGCGATTGGCACAGTTTTGTAGAGGGGAAAGAGTTCTACTTAATGAATATTATATAATTCATCAGAAGCAAAAAATCGATAAAATAATGCAACATGTGTTGCACCCTACCGAACTTTCTCCCCAACCCAATATATTTATTTTGTGTTTATAATTTATATTGTACTAGACATTTCGCAACTAAATATTTCCATATTCGTTACCTTACTGATGCATACTTTGCAAGCCGATTGTGTTTTAATCATACCGAATTTTATCAATTTGATACATTTCTCCCGGGTTGTTGAATGTTTAACATATTTTATTCATTGTTTTAATGTTGCTGAAGTCGGAACAGCTGACTGTGGCCATTTCGTATTTTCCCGCGCACAGTAATCGAATGCTTGGTTTAAGTCGATTGGGGACGCAACGCGCATATTGAATTCAAGTAACATTTTGCTTATCGGGAGACAATGGCGCCACACTAAGTGGCAAAATGTCAAAATTTCGTTCCCGTGTATTTGGTCAATATACTAGCGCAGTTTTCAGGAATATATCAACAGATGTCGCCA
Organism: Leptodirus hochenwartii; assembly: GCA_947310635.1. Classification (NCBI taxonomy): domain Eukaryota; kingdom Metazoa; phylum Arthropoda; class Insecta; order Coleoptera; family Leiodidae; genus Leptodirus; species Leptodirus hochenwartii. The sequence continues at coordinate 29,710,285 of OX371184.1, forward strand.
CATGAAAATCAACCGCTTAAAGTTGATCGTTTCGTATATGGACTTGCAATGTCTATATTTACATCGTCGTTGCTTGTAATGTCTATATATACATCGTCAATGAATTAGTGTATGGTATATATAAAGGGTAATCTGTAAAGAGTTATAAGATTGATAACTGTTATTAATGACCGAGACTATTATTAATTTATTTTAATAGATATTTAAAACTACCGTAATGTTTTTTTGTCTTTATATTGATTCTGCTATTAAAATAAACTAAATTATTCCGGATTCCCAACTCGCTGATAGTTAGGGTTATGTGTAGTTACACTAGTATTTCACTTGTAATATTTTTTGATTAACATTAATAACTATTTATAATTTTACGGTGAAAAGTAAAGAAAATAACTCTAAATATGTCCGATAGCACAGCCGAAAACGAAGACACTGATTTGGATCATAAATCCGATATCGACTTAGACTATGATCCGGATTACAAACCAGATGATTTTGCGGATCACGATACAGATTCGCGCACTGCAGATGTACCCAAGCCACTTAAATTGTCTCCTAGTTCCGCTTCTGCGCATTCACCGGGGGACCATACCTTCTGCACATTTGATCGTCGTGATGCTAGTATAGATATAGACATCAAAGACGAACCGCTTCGCATCAAGACAGAACCAGAGACACATGACCTATACCAAGATATGCCTGTTGCACATGTAGAAGAGATTAGGTACGAATGTTATATATGCCAGGCACAATTCATTCGAAAAGATGAACTTCCATTACATATACGCAGAATGCATAATAAGAATAAATTACATGAATGCAATATCTGCCAGAGACGATTAACGAACAAGCGTACACTATCAAGTCATCTGCTCATACACACAGGAGAGAAACGATATGTGTGTAATATCTGCCATAAAAGATTATCGAAGAAGTGTACACTATCAAATCATATGCGCACACATACAGGAGAGAAACCATACGAGTGTAATATCTGCCAGAAACGATTCGCTAACAAGGATGAACTTACACGTCATATGCGCACACATACAGGAGAGAAACGATATGAGTGTAATATCTGCCAGAAACGATTAACTAGCAAGCAGATACTATCAAATCATATGCGCACACATACAGGAGAGAAACCATACAAGTGTAATATCTGCCAGAAACTATTAACGAAAAAGCGTACACTATCAGATCATATGCGCACACATACAGGAGAGAAACCATACGAGTGTAATATCTGCCAGAAACGATTAACGAAGAAGCGTACACTATCAGATCATATGCGCACACATACTGGAGAGAAACGATACAAGTGTAATATCTGCCAGAAACGATTAACGAAGAAGCGTACACTATCAGATCATATGCGCACACATACAGGAGAGACACCATATGAGTGTAATATCTGCCGTAAACGATTAACGAACAAGCGTACACTATCAAATCATATGCGCACACATACAGGAGAGACACCATATGAGTGTAATATCTGCCATAAACGATTCGCTAACAAGGATGACCTTACACGTCATATGCGCATACATACAGGAGAGAAACCATATGAGTGTAATATCTGTCAGAAACGATTCACTTACAAGCATGTACTATCAAATCACATGCGCACACATACCGGAGAGAAACCATATGAGTGTAATATCTGCCATAAACGATTCACTAACAAGAATGACCTTACACGTCATATGCGTACACATACAGGAGAGAAACTATACGAGTGTAATATTTGCCAGGAACGATTCACATACAAGTATATACTTTCAAATCATATGCGCACACATACAGGAGAGAGATCATATGAGCATGAGCAGCATTAAACAGGTGCCAGGAGGATCGCTTGCCCCTTCTCTAATTGTTTAAATATTCACCCGCAAGTGTGACCTGTCAAGTCACAAACTAACCCCATAGCCGATAAAAATATACTTGGATGTAATTACTTTTTAAATTGTATTCATTTCATAGACGATATTTTTTATCTTATCAATGTGCCTCTATATCTCGATTTATTGTTATTCGGAAGAACGTTAGCGCTTTAAATTGAACAAACCTTAATATTTCAGGTGATTTATGTCTGGTTTAATATATCGAGTGATTTCAAAAAATATATAATAATTTTTTAAATTTTGAAATTGTATTATGTAAACATTTGTATGGATTATAGAATAATTAATATAAAATGGAATAATAATAATAATTAGTTAATTAATTTTAAAAATTATCACTACGGTGTTAAATTATAATATAGAATATCACCCAAATACCGTAACAAGCATTAAGTAGCTAGATGTACATTTCAAGGGCTATACCCCCATCTTCAGTAGCACAAGATAAAACTAAATAAAATACCTCTGTCACGAATCGTGATTGATATACTATTAATTATATAGTATATTAATATATATACTTAAAACTTACTAAATTATGTATGTCTCAGAATTGTTTTTCCATAAATGGTAAATTCTTTGAGCAAAAGGAAGGTACTGCTATGGGAAATTGTTTTAAGTCCATTTATTGCTAATTTATGCTTTATGAGTTATTTTGAAACTAAATTAAAGGAAACTGAAATTTATTTTCCTATAATTTGGATTAGATATGTAGATGACATCTTTGCGATTTTTGATACTGAAAAATCTAAAATGATGATTTTATTAAAATATTAAATTCTAAATTTCATTCAGTTGCTTATGAAATCGAAAATAATAATCAGTTACCTTTCATAGACGTTTTAGTCATTAGAAATAATAATATATTAGAAATTCATATACATAGAAAAGCTACAAATACGAACTGCTATATAAGGAACGATTCAAATCATTGTCGTCGATACTGAGCCCACGCACGCATGTTGCGCATCCGTATATACTGTGTGCCGGCGCACGGGTACGAATGGTACTGGCTAGCAGCGTGTAGCGGCACTACCACAATAACTAGTCATTGGGCCATTCATGACTAGTCATTAGAGCACCAACGTGCAGTATATATATATAAGAAATAATAATACTTATAAGCTTCAGAGCTATACAATTTGCCTGCTCTAAGGGCGTATACATTACTCAATAGGTGTACTTGGTTTCCAGTTGAAACTCTGAACAAAACGACCCTATACAAAAATCAGTCCCATAAATTGAAGTAATTTTCATATGGAAGGAAATATAAAGTTAACGGCGAAGAATTTGAATAATTAAAAATTTCCTTCGAAGTAATTTGAAATATTTAAATTTGTATTGCTAACCTGATAATATAGAATATCACCAATATCACCCAATTTGATTTTAATTAATACGTTGTTACTTATTCATTTTTCTTTGGCTGGAATAAAAACGAAAGAAATGGCAAGCAATGCTTGTACCGCTGTGGCTTTTGAATCAACTGAATAGATGCACACAAGCAAAATTTATGGAAGCTTTCAATACAACCACAATCTATATATCACCATCAGAGTGCAGCACTTGCTGGCCTATGAAATTTGTGGAAATGTGATTCCCCTCTGATTCTCTATTTTAGATGGACTTGCAATATCTATATATACATTGTCATTGATAATAATTGTAAAGTACGTGATAAAAAAAATGCAACATCTGAAATAATGTTTATTTTCAAATTCAGACTTAATACATAACATAACAAATGAATAGCAAATTGTAATTGTATAAATATACAATTGAACTAAAATATTCCAACTTCGCGGCTATTACCATTCAAACGAACATTGTCATGTCATATTATATCTACTTGACATCACAATGACAATTATATAGTGTCAATTCGGCATTTAAATCTCCGCGAAGTTTATATTTAACTGTTGCTTATTTGGACGGAGAATAGTGTCATCATTTCGGAAACCACGATCAATCTTAAACTTCAACCAATCATTTGAGCTACGGCAAGTTCTTCCTATTTAATGCATTTTACATACATATGAACTAATATTTTATGTAGTTGTAGTCGTTGACAAAAATAAAATAATAGATTATAAATTTTGCCGTTATGTTGTGATATTCCATATTAGGGAAGAGAAATAAAAATACGTTTTCTATCACAATTAAAAATTTCTCGATAATGCTTAATAAGCGAAATTATAGTCGAATAAATTAATTTACTAAATAGCTGCAATAGATTAATTTTGACCAATTTATTAATAAATCCTTCGAAGAATTTACCAAAAATGTATATAATCCGTTTGATAAAAATAATGTACCGAAACACTTTAAATACGCACAGAAAATAAAACAGAGCTATTGAATATTTAAGTGCTTTTTATTATTGCATGTAGTAACGCGTTAGTTCAAATGTCAGGTTGTGATATTAGTGATATTAGTAGTGATTTACACTAATAAGTTATACACTTATTAGTGATAAGTGATATGCCAAGAAATAATTAAATTCAATATATTTTGTCTACGATTTCTGTTCACATGCGTAAATAAATAGCATAAACAATGTGTAGTAATTCGCTTCTATATAAATATATCACTATACAGCTGCAGTCTCTTTGATTGCGTATTTCTGCGCAAGTCCGGCAATTGCAAATGACCCAACATTAGAAGAAACACGGGAATGAATGAAATCGCACATCCCTAATCTAGGGAATCGATTTCCTCAGAGATTCCGCCAAAATATCCAATTTTCGCCTTTCCAATTCGATTTTTTGCTCTTGTATTTTAACTCGCTTCTCCTCTAGCAGTAGTTGTTGCGTCAATTTTTTCTCTTCTCTTTTATCTTTATTAAAAATATATTTTCTCTTTTCCTTATAATACGTGGTTTTAGCCTCGATCGACTGTTTGAAGATCAAATTTTGCCGCAAAATCTTATTTTTGGCGACTTTTGGCTTCGCCGCATCCGCCCCTTCGATATCGCCGCTCTCTTCCATGTCGATTTCAACAGATGGCGCGGATAGTGTGTGCGGCGTCGGCTTCAGTGACATCAACTCCACCATTTGTTCGTAGAATTGGAATCGTCTACTTCTATTCCGATCGTCTTTCGCCTGATTGTACGTCCTCAGCAGACTTTTATACTTTTGCCAGCAACATTTGGAACTGACCTGAACGCTGTTACAAGCCATCTCGTTGGATATATCGTCCCAAACGGTTTTCCGTTTAACTGGGTGGGTTAGGTCGTCGAAACGATTCCGGATAAAGGACAGTAAAAGTAACGTTGAATTGTGATCCCAATAAAATTTACCGTCGATGGCGGTGCCGTATGTTGCTTCGGTTGTATTTTCCAATGCAATATATTCCGATTCAGAAAGCACTTTATAATATGTCATGGCTAAGACTGTTTTAGGAGTATTTTATGTTTCAATGGCTTACAGATTTTGGAAATCATTAATACAGTTATTTAATGTGTTTTGTTTACAATTGCCCATTGATTCGTATTTATTTCCTATTTTTCAATTAACATCCAACATAACCTCGATCTGCAAATAAAAGTTTTGACGGCCGAGCGTTTTTGCTTTGAATTTATACGAATAGAGGTGCAAGTTATAGTAGTTCAAATGAATATTTTTGCCAAAACAGCTTTTTTATTTCACAGATTTTGCCTAGTTTTCTAATTTATTTTCTATACGCAATCAATAGGTAAAACTAAAGTGATGAGGTGTGACAAAAAGGAATGCAGTAGAAAAATGAGGATCACAATAGGAGATAATAGAATCGAAGAAGTGTCAGATTTTTGTTATTTAGGCAGTAGAATCACAAAAGATAATCGAAGCAAGGTAGATATAAAGTGTAGGATAGCACAGGGTAGGAAGGCATTCGTAGAAAAAGAACAGATTTTAAGATCAAATATTAACTTGGGTATTAGAAAAAGATTACTGAAGGTATATGTTTGGAGTGTAGCACTGTACGGGTGTGAGGCGTGGACTATAGGAAAGGAAGAGAAGCGTAGATTAGAAGCACTTGAAATGTGATGTTATAGGAGGATGATGAGGATTGGTTGGGAAGATAAAGTAACAAATGAAGCTGTACTAGAGTTAGTAGGGGAGAAGAGAAGTATTTGGAGAGTGTTACAGCGTAGGAGAGACAGATTAGTAGGGCATATTCTTAGGCATGGGGGGATTATGCAATTGATCATAGAAGGTAGAGTGGAGGGAAAGAGAGGGGTGGGTAGGCCTAGATTGGAGTATGTGAGTCAGATAGTTGAAGACGTTGAGATGAATAGCTATAGGGAGATGAAGGGATTAGCTCAGGATAGATCGGCATGGCGTGCTGTTTCCAACCAATCTTTAGGATTGCGGACTCTTTAACTAACTAACGCAATCAATTAGTAATAATGCGAATCTTATAACATATTTTATAGTAGTATAGAATATCACCCAAATACCGTAACTTAAAGCATTAAGTAGCTAGATGTACATTTCGCAGGCTATGCCCCCATTTTCATTATTTAGCACCGTAATGATAATTTAAAAAATATTTTGTAGTGGAGGAATGAAAACGTCTACAATACGCCCACTAATTTGAACTACAAGTGAATTTATCTTTAATAGGTGTAATTAAATGAATTGTTTATTTGTATTTAAATAAATAATTTAACTACCTACGTTAGTTGAAAATATTCTAAATAATTTGAAATTTCTAGATTTATTAAATTATTCATCAGTTTTCATATTAATATAAAAGGACCTTGAAACTATTATAAAAAGAGTGACAAGGCCATTTACGGAAAATTCCTAGCTATTTGTAGGTTACATTTGACAATTCACATAGATTTACAGAACGCAGGTACGGTACAGCTTGCCTCTGTGGTAATAAATTCAAATATTAAATAGCTCCAGTTTACGTAAAAGTCAAGCAATATATATTAAGTGCGTATACTCTCTTACTTATAAATTGCATACAACTTAACATTATCAATACCATAGTATTAACTTTATTATTAATATTAGATTTGCGGAGTTATGTAATATATTTAGTATAGCTGTATCCGTAGTAAAATTCTTGTACTCTCGTATTTTTTTATAGAATGGCATCGGTCCGATCTATGTCCAAACTGTTTTCTCGCCGTAGTTTAAATATCCTTTCAAGACGAGGATATGCCGATGATCAAATGGCATTTACATTTGCCGCTGGTAACCAGGTAAAATTTTATAATTTATATTTTCATTTATTGCTGAATTATTACCGCAAACAATGCTTAAGAACTAGAAAATATATAAAATGTTAATTTATATATAGACGTTTTAAAAATGATCACTACGGTGTTAAATTATAATAGAATATCACCCAAATACCGTAACAAGCATTAAGCAGCTAGATGTGCATTTCAAGCGCTATGCGCCCATCTTCAGTAGCTAAAACAAGATAAAACAAAATAAAATACCTGTGTCACGAATCGTGATTGATGTACTATTAAATGACAGAAGTACTTATATTATATTATATTAGGAAATATCTTGCTCTAGTTGTCCTAAAGTATATATAGGACAAACACGTAGACCAATTGAAACTAGATTTAAGGAGCATTTCCGATTGAATAGAAAAGATAAAAGTGCTGTAGCCGAGCATATTTTTGAAACAGGTCATCCTATTCGAATTAGTTCACTTAAATTACTTAAAAGTGTTTTGAATTATTCCGAGTTAAATGCTTATGAAAGTATATACATACATAGATCTAAATAAAATTTAATGAATTTAGATTCGGGCCCAATTTCATCTTGTCTATTTAATTTATTTAATAAGAACTATTTTTAAATTTATTTTTGTTTTATTTATTTATTTATTAATTTTTGGTTATTTTAGATTTTCACAAACCAATATTTTTTGCTGTTATTTGTTATTTTTGTTAATTGTTAATTTGTATTGTTTTTAAAAGATTTATAAGTCATTTTATATGCCATTTTTGAAGTACTTCTGTCATCTTGACTTATTTATTTAATAATATATCAATCACGATTCGTGACAGAGGTATTTTATTTAGTTTTATCTTGTGCTACTGAAGATGGAGGCATAGCCCTTGAAATGTACATCTAGCTACATAATGCTTGTTACGGTATTTTGGTGATATTCTATATTATATATATAGAAGGTTCGTAGTGTTATTATTTCAGAAACAATAATTTTAAAATCGAACTAATCGTTTGATCTACAGCATGACCAATAGTAAAGTAAATTTATTAAGTGTACTGGTGTACATATGTTTTACACATTACCGGTATATTACAGGTTATTGGCCTATAGCAAAACATTTTGTTTGATATGTTCGGTTAAATTCTTCTTAAACATTATTAAATTATTATATTTCAGTATATATGGCAGATCTTTAAATTCTCTAATGCCATCATAAAGAAGTGATTTTTTTGTATTAGTCTTTTCTACAAATTCTATATATAATTTATTGCTAGTTCGAGTAAAATAGTCATATACCAGTGGTGGTTCTTGACATTTCAATCGAGGGGGGCGCATTTCTTAAAAATAACATAATAGTAAGAAATCTTACCTAAAATGGATGCAAAACGATTAAATTCAATCATTTCTTGAAAGTGGTATTCCGCTCTTCTATCTTTCATTGATATAAACACTCCTTGCACAAGTTTGTGATTTTGGCCTACCTAATTCTTTAATTTTTACTTTGTCATCAAGAGAAAGTCTACAAAACTCTATTTTCGATAAAGAACTAACGCTATTAATTTTTATTAAATTATTTCTATTAACTATATTCGTGGAGAAACTGGTGGCAAAATCGTACATACGTAACTACACAGAACAACGCAACTGTCTTATCTGGCTATTCTATATCCATTTTCCTGTATACTAGACTAAACTTCTCTGTTGGGACGCTAAAGAATTGCGGCCCGTAATAGCTTAAAACAACTATATAATCTTAGCTGTAGAAGAAGCGTGACGTCACGCTGCCATAGCAACCCGGGCCGCTATTTTGTTTGCGGCGCATACGATATGTGAACCAAAGAAACAGATGATATATTGCATATGGTCGCTCACACTCTACCGCTTGCAATAGATAGGATGAGTGCATATGCATTTAACTCATATTTGCTCGCCGGCACACCGTGTTGTGTTGAGTGCTATCGCAACGCAAGCTTTATTTTTTAGGGGAAAAAATGCCGAGATAAAATTTCACAATACAATTATATATCGACGGTGATGCGCTCAATGCTCAGGGGGGCGCGCGGCCGTGCGACCTCGAAAGAAACCGCCACTGTCATGTACATAAGTTATTCTCATGAAATTGTTTGCCAAGTAATCAGGGATCAATAATCAATAGATTAAATGAACTAATATTGTCATTGTCATTGTCATTCTTGTCAAGGGTTAAATATTTCACTATAAATATACAATTGATTAATTTTGAGTAATGAATAATTATTGTAATGAAGAAATCCACGAAAATATTATTAGGGCGAAGATTAAACTAATAAAATGCGAAATGCCTGTGTTATGGAATTATACATCGTCAGCGATTTGACAATACCTACTATCTTACAAAAATTCGAAAAATGAGACGTGTCAAACGGATTCTTAGGTTTATTGCGCATGTGCAGAACATCTCCCAACTCGTTAAAAGTTCAAAGCAGATAGGTGGTATTGTCACATCACTGACGATATATTTACCGTATTAACGTGGTAGTTCAAAAAACATTTATCACGCTAAAACGTATTCTTACACGCAAAGTATAGTAAGAACTAAAATTCCACTTGTATCGAAATTGATTGGCGATTTCTACTTCTCATCTACTCAATATTTTTCAGGTATTTTATGACTCTGTCGTTGTAAAACAGATAGACGTTCCCTCCTTTTCTGGCAGTTTTGGTATTCTACCAGCGCATGTCCCCACTTTGGCCGTCTTGAAGAGTGGTGTGATTAATGTATATGAAACTGATGGCAACGTGAAGAAAATATTTGTTTCTAGCGGCACTATTACTGTTAATGATGATTCTTCTGTTCAGGTATTTTGTTAATGAATTCACGCATCTTTTCAACGACTACTTTTCGTTACAGTTACGTAACTGTAAAAGAATTGTTTAAAATTGGGACTATATTTTTTGAAATAAATTGAAACGTCGCTAATTTATTAATAACAAATTAAAATTAAAGACCTACAAATTCTTTAAAAAGGGATAGTAATTTTTGACAAATTTCTTAAAACGGAATTTAAAAAACAAATTCCACACTATGATAAAATCTCAGCCCGTCTCTGTTGAAGTGCGAAGCAGCAAACATACTTATTGACTTTATTTATGAAAATTGAAATAAGAAATATTGAATTGTTCAGGTATTTTGTTAATGAATTGACGCATCTTTTCAATGACTGTTTTTTATTACATTAAACTAACTGTAAAAGAATTGTTTAAAAATGGGACTATATATTTTTTAAATAAATTGAAACGTCGCTAATTTATTAATATAAAATTAAAATTAAAGACCTACAAATTCTTTAAATTTTAATCGTCTCTTCTGCTTGTAGATCATCGCTGAAGAAGCAGCTTTAGTAGAAAATCTAGATGCATCGGCGGTCAGAGAGGTCCTGAGCAAAGCACAAAGTGAACTGTCATCAGCTTCATCGGAATTGGTATGATTTGTTTCAATATCTGATTTGATATTAGAATTGCTCTTTTAATAGTTGTGTTCGTTTTAGGCCAAGGCTGAGGCTGAAATTGCTGTGGAAGTTGGCGAATCCCTCGTTAAAGCTCTCGAGTAAAGATTTGTTGGATTAATTACACATAGACTAGTATACCTAAGCTGTTTAATTAAATAAATAAATGTAATTATCTGCTCTGTCTTCATCAATCTTCGCCATATCTCTTTTAAAGATGCAATAAATACTTGGTAACACTACGAACATATTTTGTCGATAAAAAATAATATCGTGCTTTATATATTTATTTGTTAAAACTTTGATTTAATATAAAATCGTATGAATATCACCAGGAAATCTTATATTATCTTATATCCAATTGTATAGCAATCAAAATTAGTAACGGAGGTATTTATTATATTTAGATTTATATTGTACTTCTGAAGATGGGGGCACAGCCTTCGAAATGCGCTTCTAGCAGTTAAGTGTTACGCCATTTGCGTGATATTCTATACAATTATTTAACACCGTAGCTACAAATTTACAATAATAAACCCATTACGGAAAATCTGGTGAGTCAAATTATCCATTTCAATCGGATCTATCCAGAAAAAATGTTCCTTAAATCTAACTTCTGACTGCGTGTTTGACCTATACCTTGGGACAACTAGAACAAGAGATTTCATAAATACCTGATTTTTTTCTTTATATCTACTAAATCTTTGGGATTTCCCACAAAATAGAGGTCGCATGAAGGCAGGAAACTGCTCTTACAATGATATTTCGTACAACTGTATAGCGATCCCGGTGAGTAACAGAGGTATATTTGTTTTATTATTGTGCTACTGAAGATGGGGGCATAGCCTCTGAAATGCACATCTGGCTAATAATGCATTATGTCACGGTTTTTGGGTGATGTTTTATTCAATCGAAGACATTATATAATATAATATATATTAAAATACTTTAAAAAAAAGTTAGACACAAGGGAAAGATTTATACTAATTTTATAACAATCGTTCTTTATTTATGACAATTACTTTTTATTACAAACTATTTATTAACCCATTTCAAAAATAACGAAATAACTTCAAATGAAAAAATAAAAAAAGAAAAATTCATAAATCTAAAGTGTGAGACTTGTGCAATTATTTTTTTCTTTTAATAATATCATTGAGCCTTGGTTCTAAGTCGGTTGAATGTATTCTTAACACCGCTTGTAAATGTTCATCAGTTAACTTTGATCTCAATTTGGACATGATTGAGAAAGTTTTTTTCGCATATATAAGTGTTTCCAAATAATGAAAACATTTGTTGAGCATGTTTGCGCAATTCTGGAAAATTCCGTGAAGATAATCCTTTATAAAAATCAATTGAGGAATTGTTGCGATAAGATTTCTTGGCTCGACATTTTACTGTAATTCGATCAGCTCAAATTGCGTATCTTCGGAAACGTTTTGTGGATCGCAAGAAAATGGATCAGAAAGTAAAGTAAACTCTTCCTCATGATTCTTAAAATCGTTAAAACATTTAACAAATTCTGTATTAGTTAAAGAGTCCGCAATCCTAAAGATTGGTTGGAAACAGCACGCCATGCCGATCTATCCTGAGCTAATCCCTTCATCTCCCTATAGCTATTCATCTCAACGTCTTCAACTATCTGACTCACATACTCCAATCTAGGCCTACCTACCCCTCTCTTTCCCTCCACTCTACCTTCTATGATCAATTGCATAATCCCCCCATGCCTAAGAATATGCCCTACTAATCTGTCTCTCCTACGCTGTAACACTCTCCAGATACTTCTCTTCTCCCCTACTAACTCTAGTACAGCTTCATTTGTTACTTTATCTTCCCAACCAATCCTCATCATCCTCCTATAACACCACATTTCAAGTGCTTCTAATCTACGCTTCTCTTCCTTTCCTATAGTCCACGCCTCACACCCGTACAGTGCTACACTCCAAACATATACCTTCAGTAATCTTTTTCTAATACCCAAGTCAATATTTGATCTTAAAATCTGTTCTTTTTCTACGAATGCCTTCCTACCCTGTGCTATCCTACACTTTATATCTACCTTGCTTCGATTATCTTTTGTGATTCTACTGCCTAAATAACAAAAATCTGACACTTCTTCGATTCTATTATCTCCTATTGTGATCCTCATTTTTCTACTGCATTCCTTTTTGTCACACCTCATCACTTTAGTTTTACCTATATTTATTTTCATGTTAATATCCCTAGTCAATACTGCCTGCATACCATTCAATACCCTTTCTAAATTCTTTTCGCTTTCTTCCAATATAGCTATATCGTCGGCGAATCTCAACATATATATTTTCTCTCCCTGTACATTCACACCTACACTATACTCTTCTTTTACTTTGTTTATTGCATCTTCTATATATAGATTAAATAATAACGGTGAAAGTGTACATCCCTGCCGAACTCCCTTCCCTATTTTTGCTACCTCTTCTTCCCCCTCAATTCTAACTAAGGCAGTTTGGTGTTTATATAAATTAAAAATTATTCTCCTATCCTTATAATCTATACCCGTTTCTTTTAAAATTCTAAACATTATGTCCCAATCTACATTATCAAATGCCTTTTCTAAATCTACAAAAGCTATGCAAGTTACCTTTCCTACCCTCTTTCTTTTTTCTACTACCGTTCTTAGTGCTAGAATCGCCTCTCTCGTCCCTCTGTTTTTCCTAAAACCAAACTGATCTTCTCCTAGCCTTTCCTCTACTTTATTTTCTAATCTCCTATAAATAATCTTTAACAATATCTTCGATGCATGTGATAGTAGGCTAATGGTCCTATAGTTCTCACACAAATTAGCTCCTATTTTCTTCGGCATTGTTACTATTCTACTACGCTGAAAATCCTGTGGTACTTCTCCCTTCTCATATATTTTACAAACTAACCTGTATAATCGCTCCTGCATTTTTTCCCCTGCGTGTTTTATTAATTCGGCTGGTATCATATCAATCCCCGCTGCTTTGTTATTCCGTAAATCATTTAATGCTCTATGAAACTCTGACCTAAGTATGCTAGGACCTAAGTCATCCTCATCTATCTGTTCCACACTTTCTAGCTCCTCCATGTCCTGCCTACCTTTATATAAATTTTCAAGATACTCCTTCCATCTTCTAGCTTTTTGTATAATTCTGTATAATTTTATAATATTTTTCCGACTGAAGAATAGCTGATGCTTTAGCATTTTCTGCTACTAATATTCTACTCGATTCAAAATGAGATGAGGTTCCAATTTGAAGTTGTTCTTGTAATAATCGAAATTTTCGTTCTGTGGCTTTCACGCAACCAAGAAGATCAAAAATAAGCTTGCTATTACCTTGCAATTTTAAATTTAAATCATTCATAACACCATTTACATCAATTAGAAATGTCAAGTCGCAAATACCAATTAATATCTTGTAATGGATCGACCTTACGGTTTTTTTTTCAATTAAAAAATCTGTTATTTCTTTTCTTAAATTGAAAAACCCTTTTAATGTTAACCCTTTACTAAGCCATCTAACTTCTGAAAAATATACAACATCACCAAATGGAGACTCCGACTGGTCTAAAAAACTCTTAAATTGGCGATGGATTCAAAGCATGTTTTCTTATCAAATTTACTGTGTTAATAACTTCATCCATTCATTTTTAGTACCTGAACTATAAGGGCTTCTTGGTGGATTACCGTCCTTCAACTTGTTTAAAAAAAAATGTATAAGTCCCTGTTTTCGACCCACCATAGCTGGACCGCCATTTGTAGTTACTCCTACCAAGTTGCTCCAATTAATTTTGTTGGAATCAAAAGCATGTTCCATCGCGTTCAATATATCACATACCCTTATACGATCTTTTAAACTTCCCATAGACAATAATTCTTCAAAGATCATAAAATTTTCGGTAACTCCACGAATAAATATTAAAAGTTGGGCTTTATCGCATATATCAGTACTCTCGTCCAAGGCAATAGAAAAAGCAGTAAATGATTTCGAATTTTCTTGCAATTGTTTCAAAATATCCTCATTAATAGCTTTTATTCTGGGAGTAATAATCATTTTCGAGCAACTAATTTCATTGAATAACGACTTTTTATCGGGGATTTTAAGCTATTGCGGGCCGCAATTCTTTAGCGTCCCAATAGAGAAGGCTAGTCTAGTATATAGGAAAATCGATATAGAATAGCCAAATAAGACAGTTGTATTGTTCTGTGTAGTTATGTATGTACGATTTTCCCACGTGTTTCTCCAAGAATATATTTAATAGAAATAATTTAATAAAAATTAATAGTTCTTTATTTAAAATAGAGTTTTGTAGACTTTCTCTTCAGGACAAAGTAAAAATTAAAGAGTTAGGTAGGCCATTGCCTGATTTAGTTTATCACAAACTTGTGCAACCAGTGTTTATATCAATGAAAAATTGAAGAGCGGAATACCACATTCAAGAAATGATTGAATTTTATCATTTTGCATCAATTTTAGGTAAGATTTCTTACTATTATGTTATTTTCTAAGAAATGCGCCCCCCTCTTATGTCAAGAGCCGCCACTGGCATAATAAGAACAAAAGGCGTGAATGTAAGATTTGCTTTTTATCCAACAACTTTTAACATACAGCTTTAAGAAAATTCACATTCTAAAAATAGTTTGTTGTGTTTCGCAATTTCATGTCCGATAACATAGCTGGCCAAAATGGAGGATTCATTTTGTTTAAATAAATATGTAAACACCAGCTTCTGACTATTGACCGACTTAAGTAGTGATTCAAATTTAATTCGTCTTTCATTTCCATTGATATTATTAAAATTACTGTGATGTGTCGTAGTGCCGCTTTATATTATATTCTTTTAAAACTGATGTATTTTGTTGGCATATAAGACAAAAAACTCGATTCTTTTGTTCTATTACAAAATGTAAAATACACCATTTGTCTTGAAATTTTCGTTTTTCTTCCACTAGTTTACGCGTTCTCTCATTTTTATTCTTATCTTCTTATTTTACATAAAAATGTAAATTACCTCTGAATTCAGAATCGCGATGATCCGACATCGCGGGCCTGAATTCTAAAATAATCAGAAGGCAATCACATTTACAGAAATTTCATAGGCCTAGAAGTGCTGCACAGGATACCGTTAGGTTCATGCCGTACCTGGGAACCATTCGGCTAACGGATTATTCCTTCATATTTTTCATAATATTTGAGAATTTGAAATTAGAAATGGAGAGACTTAGACTGGATATTGTAGGGATTAGTGAAGTTAGGAGGAAAGATCAAGTAGATACGTGGTCAGGAGAATATAGATTAATAACCACAGCATCAGATAATGGGCATACCGGTGTAGGTTTTATAATGAATAGAAAGTTGGGATGTAGAGTAAAGAGTTATTGCCAAGTTAGTGATAGCATTATAACTATTAGATTAGACACGAAGCCAACGGACACAGTTATAGTGCAAGTATATATGCCAACTTCAAGTCACGATGATGAGGAGGTAGAATCCATTTATGAGGAGATTGAATCTAGGTTAGCAAACGTTAAAGGACAGGATAATCTAATTGTAATCGGAGATTGGAATGCCGTAGTAGGTAAGGGAAAGGAAGTTTCAATAGTAGGAGAATATGGAATAGGAACACGTAATGATAGAGGGGATGTATTAGGAATAAGCTAGTGGTAGCAAACACGCTTTTTCAGAATCACAAGCGCAGGATATATACGTGGAAAATGCCAGGAGATATAGGGAGGTATCAGATAGATTACATACTGGTTAAAGAGAGGTTTAGGAACCAGATTAAGAATTGTAAGAGTTACCCTGGAGCAGATATTGATAGTGACCATAATTTAGTAGTCCTGGACTCAGAGGTCAAATTCAAGAAATTACAGAAGTCTAAACAGGTTAGAGTAGATGTCGATAGGTTAAAATTAGCTGATGTATGTGAAAAGTACAAGCAGAAAGTAGAAATCATGGCTAATGGAACATCTAGGAGCGACATAGATTGCGAATGGAGGGAAATCAGAAATGGGTTAACTACAGCAGCAAATGAAGTATTAGGCACAAAGAAAAGGGCAGGTAGGAGGGAATGGATCACGGAAGAAATAGTTGAAATGATAGAAGCAAGAAGGAAAATTAAAATTGGAAACACAGAAGCAGGACAGAAAAAATATAAGGAACTAAGGAACTTAATTAATAGGAAATGCAAGCTAGCGAAAGAAGAGTGGATAAAAGGAAACTGTGAGGATATGAGAAGAGGTAAAGTAGATTTGGGCTACAGGAAAATTAAGTCACATTTTTCTAAAGTAAAACCAAAGGGTAACATTATATGTGATAAGCAGGGTAAGGAACTCACAGAAAATAAGGAAAAAGCTAGAAGATGGAAGGAGTATCTTGAAGATTTATATAAAGGTAGGCAGGACATGGAGGAGCTAGAAAGTGTGGAACAGATAGATGAGGATGACTTAGGTCCTAGCATACTTAGGTCAGAGTTTCATAGAGCATTAAATGATTTACGGAATAACAAAGCAGCGGGGATTGATATGATACCAGCCGAATTAATAAAACACGCAGGGGAAAAATGCAGGAGCGATTATACAGGTTAGTTTGTAAAATATATGAGAAGGGAGAAGTACCACAGGATTTTCAGCGTAGTAGAATAGTAACAATGCCGAAGAAAATAGGAGCTAATTTGTGTGAGAACTATAGGACCATTAGCCTACTATCACATGCATCGAAGATATTGTTAAAGATTATTTATAGGAGATTAGAAAATAAAGTAGAGGAAAGGCTAGGAGAAGATCAGTTTGGTTTTAGCAAAAACAGAGGGACGAGAGAGGCGATTCTAGCACTAAGAACGGTAGTAGAAAAAAGAAAGAGGGTAGGAAAGGTAACTTGCATAGCTTTTGTAGACTTAGAAAAGGCATTTGATAATGTAGATTGGGACATAATGTTTAGAATTTTAAAAGAAACGGGTATAGATTATAAGGATAGGAGAATAATTTTTAATTTATATAAACACCAAACTGCCTTAGTTAGAATTGAGGGGGAAGAAGAGGTAGCAAAAATAGGGAAGGGAGTTCGGCAGGGATGTACACTCTCACCGTTATTATTTAATCTATATATAGAAGATGCAATAAACAAAGTAAAAGAAGAGTATAGTGTAGGTGTGAATGTACAGGGAGAGAAAATATATATGCTGAGATTCGCCGACGATATAGCTATATTGGAAGAAAGCGAATAGAATTTAGAAAGGGTATTGAATGGTATGCAGGCAGTATTGACTAGGGATTTTAACATGAAAATAAATATAGGTAAAACTAAAGTGATGAGGTGTGACAAAAAGGAATGCAGTAGAAAAATGAGGATGTCAATAGGAGATAATAGAATCGAAGAAGTGTCAGATTTTTGTTATTTAGGCAGTAGAATCACAAAAGATAATCGAAGCAAGGTAGATATAAAGTGTAGGATAGCACAGGGTAGGAAGGCATTCGTAGAAAAAGAACAGATTTTAAGATCAAATATTGACTTGGGTATTAGAAAAAGATTACTGAAGGTATATGTTTGGAGTGTAGCACTGTACGGGTGTGAGGCGTGGACTATAGGAAAGGAAGAGAAGCGTAGATTAGAAGCACTTGAAATGTGGTGTTATAGGAGGATGATGAGGATTGGTTGGGAAGATAAAGTAACAAATGAAGCTGTACTAGAGTTAGTAGGGGAGAAGAGAAGTATCTGGAGAGTGTTACAGCGTAGGAGAGACAGATTAGTAGGGCATATCCTTAGACATGGGGGGATTATGCAATTGATCATAGAAGGTAGAGTGGAGGGAAAGAGAGGGGTAGGTAGGCCTAGATTGGAGTATGTGAGTCAGATAGTTGAAGACGTTGAGATGAATAGCTATAGGGAGATGAAGGGATTAGCTCAGGATAGATCGGCATGGCGTGCTGTTTCCAACCAATCTTTAGGATTGCGGACTCTTTAACTAAATTTTTCATATATATAAATATTCCGCGGTAAATTAAAAATACTACCTTTATGCTTTTTCAGCATTAGTTTTAATGCATAATTTACAAATATATATTATACAATACAACGCATTATAAAACAATAATGATAAAAATATTATAATCGTATCATGAGATGTTATAACAAATATGTGTCAAATAAAACAATTCATTCCACAAAAACCATATAAAATGCATTTCAAATGTAAATACTATAACTATAAATTTAAAATATGTATTTTAAAAATTATCACTACGGTGTTAAGTAATAGTATAGAATATCACCCAATACCGTAACTTAAAGCATTATGTAGCTAGATGCACATTTCGAGGGCTACGTCATCTTCAGTAGCACAAGATAAAAACTAAATAAAATACCTGTCACGAATCGTGATTGATACACTATTAAATAAATAATTTATACTATCAACATGACAGAAGTATTTCAAACATTGCATATGAGGTATAAATCTTTTAAAAGATTTATACGTATGCCATTTTTGTAATACTTCTGTCATATTGACTTATTTATTTAATAGTATATCAATCACGATTCGTGACAGAGGTATTTTATTTAGTTTTTATCTCGTGCTACTGAAGATGGGGGCATAGAATTCGAAATGCGCATCTAGCTACTTAATGTTTGAAGTTACGGTATTTAAGTGATATTTTATACTAATAAAATATATAAATAAAAATTAGCAGCAAAATATTAGATATAATATATCGAACAAAATACTTAAAAGATTAGAAATAAAAAGAAATACAAAAATTCTTAAATAAGCCAAAATAAACATTTAAAATTGTAAAAACAACAATACTTATTAACTTTTTAACAATAGGTATTATAATGCAATTAGAATCAAAATAAAATTCGAAGGGCTGTTTTCTTCTTGATGAAATAATGTTGTGGGTCACTTTTCCTCTTGTTCATTATTGGTTAGTTTCTTCCTCATCTGGAGTTCCAAAGAATTCAAAACTCTTTCAAAATATAAAGAAAAAAAAACGATGAAGGCAATAAATACTAACTCTATACATAGATTGGTAAAGATTTATAAATATTAAGCAGTTTATTGCATTATTTACAATTCAATGAATCTTCATCTGCCTAACATATTTCATCTACCAAATTAATAACACGCTCTCTAAAGATCTCCCGCCGTCGATTGCCATCTATAGATTCGAATGTATGTAAAAACGAACAGGAAACAATATAGTCCATGTTATTGTACAGTTCCTGTTCGTACACCACACAACTGCGCTCAAAGCAGTATAAACCAAAGAAATAGTTTCTTCGGAAGTTGTCTTTGACCATACAAAGTACTTCGGTGTCTTTCTTTATCCATTGGGCACGATGTGGAGGTTGTGTTTTATATAATTGTATCACACACGTAACTAATGCCTGAACAGAAGACAGTATATATTTTTTTCGATTATTCAACGCACTTACGAATATTTCTTACCTGGCATCGCGATTCCATCAGTCGAACAATCGTCTGATTTTCTTCGGACGATACTAAATTCGAAGTCTTGTGCTCCAAAGGTTCTACGGCCTGTGACATCCTCATAGATTGCATTTAGTTTCTAATTTATGTCTCTATTCTGTAGATATCGACATGAATCATGATCATATAGATGCGCAATTAGATACACAAATTAGGTCATTGTATAATTTTGGCACAGATATGAAGATATAAAAATTAATCACTTCATCAAAGAGTATAGAATACATTTTATATGACACTCCCTTGTAGTCTAGGATTCTAGATTCACCTTATGTATATTCCTAAAGTGACGGTTTAAACTTGATCTTTGATTAAAACCATTATCGCATTGCATTGCATTGCACTGAAACTACAACTACTTTGGAACTCTAGCAACTGGAATGTTGTTAAAGCGCAAATACACTCTTATACAAAACAATCATTTCTCGAAGTAGTAACCCAAGAACCGAATGGTTCCGAGGTGCGGGATGCACTGAACGGTATCCTATATAATTTCTCTGCGTTATGTGTGCGCATATGCGCCTTAAGGTTACTGCTTTGATAAAATTGCTTATGGCAGATATTACACTCAAATGGTTTCTCTCCTGTATGTATGCGCATATGCAACTTAAGGTTACTTCCTCGATTAAATTGTTTATGGCAGATATTACACTCAACTGTCTTCTCTCCTGTATGTATGCGCATATGTGGCTTAAGTTTACTTCTTTGATAAAAACGTTTATGGCAGATATTACACTCAAATGGTTTATCTCCTGTATGTGTGCGCATATGCGACTTTAGGTTACTTCCTTGATAAAATCGTATAGGGCAGATATTACACTGATATGGTTTTACTCCTGTATGTGCGCGAATATGCACCTTAAGGTTACTAGTATTACCAAATCGTTTATGGCAGATACTACACTCATATGGCTTTTCTCCTGTATGTGTGGTCATATGTGCTTTCAAGCTGCTCTTGCTGACGCAATTCTTGTGGCAAATATTACATTCACACCTTTTGTTCTTCTTATGCATTTCGCGTATATGTGATAAAAGTGTATCTTTTCGAATGAATTGTTTGTGGCATATATCACATTCGTACCAAATGTCTTCTACATGTGTATCAGGTATATCTCGGTATAGGTCACGTGTCTCTAAATCTGTCTTGATGCGAAGCGGTTCGTCTTTGATGTCTATATCTATACTAGCATCATGATCATATGTATATAAGGTATGGTCCCGGGATGAATGCACAGAAGCGGAACTAGGAGACAATTCACGGTCCATAGGTGCATCTGCAGTGCGCGAATCTGTGTCGTGATCAGCTAAAGCATCTGGATTGTAATCCGGATCATAGTCTAAATCGATATCAGATTTATCGTCCGAATCACTATTTTCATTTTCGGTTGTACTATCAGGCATATTTGGAGATAATTTCTTTACTTTTCAATGTAAAACTATAAACAGTTAATGTTAAAAACTTCTTAAATAAAATAAGTGAGGAACAAAGTGAACTAAACGAAAGGAACTAAACATAACCCTAACTATCTGCGAGAGGGGAATTCTCTAGAGATAATGGATCAACACATAAACAGAATACCAATTTTTAATATCTTTTAAAATCGGTAAATAATTGGTTCTCCCATATTAATAATAATTATTAATCTTTTATTTTTTCATAGATTTTCTACAAGAGGGAATCAGAGGGGAATCACATTTCCAAAAATTTCATAATCCAGACAGTGCTGCACTCTGATGATGATTTTTTGAATGTGGTTGTATTGAAAACTTTAATATCTTCTGTGTATCGAATAAGATTGACAATGTTAACAAAAATGTGATATATATATTTTGTAAAGCATTTTGTAAGGTGGGTATTTTCTAATTTTTGTAATTTTGTATTTATACTGGTAAACTACAGTCATTATAAAATAGATTTCTACATGAAGAGAATGAAATGTTGATCGTAAATAAAATTTATTACATCTTTCAGGTCTATATAGTCCGGTATAGTTTATTAATTTTTCTATGCAAACTACATACACAAATGGTGTTTTTTATTTCATTGAGAATTTAAATGTTAATTGGTACACTTTTATACAACATATATTCACTACATCTTACATTAATATATTATAGATTATCAAATAGCGCTTCAGAAAGTTTCTATACGAGATTAATCTTTTAAAGTTATACAATCTAGATACACTTTTTTTGGAAAATGTAGGTACATATTTTAATTTTAAGGTTACTACTATTACCAAGTCGTTTATGGCAGATATTACACTCATGTGATTTCTCTCCTATATGTGTGCTTATATGTATATTCAAGCTGCTCTTACTGATGCAACTCTTGTGGCAAATCTTACATTCACGCCTTTTGTTCTTATTATGCCAGTGGCGGCTCTTGATATACCAATCGAGGGGGACGCATTTCTTAAAAAATAACATAATAGTAAGAAATCTTACCTAAAATGGATGCAAAATGATAAATTTAATCATTTCTTGAAAGTGGTATTCCGCTCTTCAATTTTTCATTGATATAAACACTCCTTGCACAAATTTGTGATAAATTAAATCAGGCAATGGCCTACCTAATACTTTAATTTTGACTTTGTCCTGAAGAGAAAGTCTACAAAACTCTATTTTTAATAAAGAACTAACACTATTAATTTTTATTAAATTATTTCTATTAAATATATTCTTAGAGAAACACGTGACAAAATCGTACACACGTAACTACACAGAACAATGCAACTGTCTTATCTGGCTATTCTATATCCATTTTCCTGTATACTACACTAGGCTTCTCTGTTGGGACACTAAAGAATTGCGGCCCGGAATAGCTTAAAACAACGATATATTCTTAGAAGTAGAAGCAGCGTGACGTCACGTTTCCATAGCAACGCGGGCCGCTAGTTTGTATGCGACCAGATGAAGCAGACGATATACTGCATACGGTCGCGCTCACTCTACCGCTTGCAATAGATAGGATGAGTGCACATGCATTTAACTCGTACTTGCTCGCTGCCACACCGTGTTGTGTTGAGTGCTATCGCGACGCAAGCTTTATCTTTTAGGAAAAATAATGCCGAGATAAAATATCGCAATAGAATTATATATCTACGGTGATGCGCTCAATGTTCGGGAGGGGCGCGCGGCCCTGCGGCCTCGAAAGAAACCGTCTATTCTACTTGTCACTATTCTACTGCTCTGAAAATCCTGTGGTATTTCTCCCTCCTCCTATATTTCATACAAACTAGCCTGTACAATCGATCCTGTATCTTTTCCCTTGCGTGTTTTATTAATTCTACCGATGTCCTGATGCTTTCTTCCATAACATAGCTATAAAAGCAGCGTGATGTCACGTTGCCATAGCAATCCACAAATTTTCTTTCATTATTGCTACAAAATAATCTCAGTGAAACTTTCCCGGAAACTATAAAAATATTTTTAATTATTTTAACAACCCCGATGACCACTGCTGAATCAGAGTGTTGTTTTTCAACACTTAAAAGAATCAAGACTTTTTTGCGAAAGACTATGGGTAATGATCGATTAAACGCGTTGGCGATGATGTGTATTAATAAAATGTGGTGTAAGATATTTACAATTTTAACGAAAAAGTTTTGGAAAAGTTTATATCAATGAAAGATAGAAGAGTGGAATTCACTTTCAAGAAATGATTGAATTTAATCATTTTGCATCCATTTTAGGTAAAATTTCTGGCTATTATGTTATTTTTTAAGAAATGCGCCCCCTCCGATTGAAATGGCACGAGCCGCCACTGATATACATTATAAACCAGGCACATCCAATAAAAATGCCGATGGATTAAGTCGAGTCTTAATTCCACCTGCTATTCCGGTAAATACTTCACCCACAGAACAAAAACAAAAACCTCAAAGTAGTAATTCCGACATAATTTCGGCAACATTTCAACCTGCTCGCTATTCAACGGCTTTTACGTATATTATCCGTATTGACAAGCATATGCCAATATCCAAAAACATAACTCAAACTTTCTAGATTGTAATGATAATGTAGCTGTATTCTTACCTACAGATGTTGATCACACGATTGAAGTTAATACAAAAAATGTATTGCTTAAATATCCCAACCAATTGCAAGATCTTCAATCAAAGCAATTCAATATAAACGATATTTGTCACTTCCACAATAGAGAGTTTACTATTGTTTTTATAAAACCCATTATTGGGAGAAAGGTCATATAAAGATATTTTTAACTGTCTTGTTAACCTCAGAAAGGTCATATAAAGATATTTTTAACTGTCTTGTTAACTTCAGAACCTCGTTAATCTCCGCTAAGGTAACATCAATCAGCCTTCATAAGTTAGGTACCACGTTTGATAAATTACAGGGGAAAAAATCAGATCAATATTAAGATATGTATTTAAAGTCAGCCAAATTTTTGTTAATATTCACTACAATACTTTGGTCAATCCAACTGAGCATGATATCGATGATATTCTTAAGGAAAATCACGCCACCCCTAGCACAGGTCACTTTGTTTTTAATAAAAACCACAAACGAATTAAACAACATTACAAATGAAAGGGAATGAAAAATGATATTGTAAATTTCATTAAAACGTGCGAATCTTGCCAAGTGAATAAATTAAGCCGTAAAAAGAATAGAATGCCAATGGAAATTACTACAAGTAAAAATCCATTGGAAAAAGTATTTCTAAATATTGTAGAGCCTGTTGCATTGACAGAAATAGGTAACAAATATATTCGAACCCTCCAGGACGATCTTTGCAAGTTTTCACAAGCTTTCGTCATCCCAAATCACGAAGCAATTACTGTAGCTAAAACACTTGTAACTCAATTCTCATGTAAATTTGGCCTTCCGGAAATAATATTAACAGATCAAGGGCGTGAGTTTAATTCAAAATTGATAAAAAATATTGCAAAATTGTTCAAAATTAAACACGTCACCACTTCTGCCTACATGCCTCAGACGAACGGCACACTCGAGAGAAACCCCCTAACCCTTGCAGATTAATTAAAACACTACATCAATGATCAAACAGAATGGGAAAACTACTTCGATTTCGCCATGCTTTCCTATAACACATCTGTCCACACATTATGGACTTATGATTGGTTACAAACCCGTTTTATCTAAAAATATTCTTAAATCCCCTCAACTTAAATATTGTTACGACTACTTCGACAAGTTAAAGGTAAAACTTCAACATAGTCGCGAAATAGCACGAGATCACATAATTAAATCCAAAGAAATCGATAAATTGTATTACGATAAGAAATCCAATCCCGCGGACTATAAAATAGACGATTTAGCATATTTACTGGTTAAACAAAATAAACCGAGCATTTCAAAGAAATTGGCAGCACGCTATATTCTGGACCGTATGAAATAATTATGTCAGTAGTGTCAACAGTAAATTAAAAATCAAAAAAAGGAAATTGTCGTCCATAAAGATAAACTTAAACATGCCTCTTTTAATTTAAAAACAAAAATAATTAAATGTTATGCGCTAAAAACAATACTTTCATTATTATTTTTTTTATTCGAACTAAGCTTCAGAAGATTCCTCTAGTGCCGGTGCCTATACCTTGGAAACAATTGGATATAATACCGTATAATGTAAAATAATAACGAATGTAAATTAAATGTAAAATGTTTTCTTAAATGTACCATGTTATAACATATATTCTTTTTTAATATGTTCTAGTCTTTCACTTCAAAAATAAAAAATGTTGACTTATTTATTTAATAGTAGATCAATCACGATGCGTGACAGGGGTATTTTATTTAGTTTTTATCTTGTGCTACTGAAAATGGGGGCATAGCCTTCGAAATGTACATCTAGCTACTTAATACTTCAAATTTCGGTATTTGGATGATATTCTATACTAATAGGTATTATATTTATAATACAATTCTAATTAAAATAAAATTCAAACATGCCTTTTCTTCTCAGGAAATAATGTTGTGAGTCACTGTTCGTTTTGCTTTAGTTTCTTCCTCATCTGTAGTTCCAAAGGATTCAAGTCTTTCAAAATATAAAGAAAAAACGATGAAGGCAATGAATACTAACTCTATACATATATTGGTAAAGATTAATACATATTCATGTTTATTATATTATTTACAATTAAATGAATCTGCTTAACACATCTCATCTATCAAATTGATAATACGCTGTTTAAACATCTCCCCCCGTCGATTGCCATCTATAGATTCGAATGTATGTAAAAACGGACAAGAAAAAATATAGTCCATGTTATTGTACAGTTCCTGTTCGTACACCACACAACTGCGCTCAAAGCAGTATAAACGAAAGAAATAGTTTCTGCGGAAATTGTCTTTGACCAAACAAAGTACTCCGGTTCTTTATCCAATGGGCACGATGTGGAGGTTGTGTTTAATATAACTGTATCACACACGTCGCTAAAGCCTGAACAGAAGACAGAATATATATATTTCGATTATTCAACGCACTTACGAATATTTCTTACCTGGCATCGCGATTCCATCAGTCGAACAATCGTCTGATTCTCTTCCGACGATACTAAATTCGAAGTCTTGTGCTCCAAAGGTTCTACGGCCTGTGACATCCTCATAGATTGCATTTAGTTACTAATTTATGTCTCTATTCTGTAGATATCGACATGAATCATGATCATATAGGTGCGCAATTCGATACACAAATTAGGTCATTGTATAATTTTGACAACAGATATGAAGATATAAAAATGAATTACTTGATCAAAGAGCATAGAATACATTTTATACGACACTCCCTTGTAGTCTGTGATTCTAGATTCACCGTATGTATATTCCACAAGTGCCGGTTTAAACTTGATGAACTGTGATTAAAACTTGCATTGCATTGCATTGCACTGAAACTATCGACTACTTTGGAACTCTAGCAACTGGAATGCTGTTAAAGCTCAAATACACTCTTATACAAAACAACCATTTCACGAAGTAGTAACCCAAGAAGCGAATGGTTCCGAGGTACGGGATGCACTGAACGGTATCTTATATAATCTCTCTCCTGTATGTGTGCGCACATGCGCCTTAAGGTTACTGTTTTGATAAAATTGTTTATGGCAGATATTACACTCAAATGGTTTCTGTCCTGTATGTGTGCGCATATGCACCTTAAGGTTACTTGCTTGATAAAATTGTTTATTGCAGATATTACACTCAAATGGTTTCTCTCCTGTATGTGTGCGCATATGTGGCTTAAGTTTACTTCTTTGATAAAAACGTTTATGGCAGATATTACACTCAAATGGTTTCTCGCCTGTATGTGTGCGCATATGCGCCTTAAGGTTACTTCCTTGATAAAATTGTTTATGGCAGATATTACACTCATATGGTTTTTCTCCTGTATGTGCTCGAATATGCACCTTAAGGTTACTACTAGTGCCAAATAGTTTATGGCAGATATTACACTCGTATCGCTTCACCCCTATATATGTGCTCATATAGCTGCTATTTCTGAAGCAATACTTGTGCCAAAGCTTACAATCACACCTATTGTTCTTGTCATGCCTTTCACGTATATGTGATAAAAGTGTATCTTTTCGAATGAATTGTTTGTGGCATATATCACATTCGTACCAAATGTCTTCTACATGTGTATCAGGTATATCTTGGTATAGGTCACGTGTCTCTAAATCTGTCTTGATGCGAAGCGGTTCGTCTTTGATGTCTATATTTATACTAGCATCACGACGATCATATGTGTAGAAGGTATGGTCCCCAGATGAATGCACAGAAGCGGAACTAGCAGACAATTCACGGTCCATAGGTGCATCTGCAGTGCGCGAATCTGTATCGTAATCCGGTAAAGCATGTGGATTGTAATCCGGATCATAGTCTAAATCTACATCAGATTTATTGTCCGAATCGCTGTCTTCATTTTCGGTTGTGCTATCAGGCATATTTGGAGATAATTTCTTTACTTTTCAATGTAAAACTATAAACAATTGTTAATGTTAAAAGCTTCTTAAATGATATAAGTGAGGAGCAAACCGAATTATACATAAGACATAACCCTAACTATCTGCGAGAAGGGCATTTTGTCGAGTTAGTGGACCAACACTTAAATAGAATACCAATTTGAAATATCTCTTAAAATGGGTAAATAATTGGTTCTCCCATATCAATAATAATTATAAATCTTTTTATATTTTCATAAATTATCTACAAGAGGGAATCGGAGGAGAATCACATTTCAACAAATTTCATAACCCAGACAGTGCTGCACTCTGATGCTGATTTTGTTTATGTGGTTGTATTGAAAACTTTAATATTTTCCGTGTATCTAATAAGATTGACAATGTCAACAAAAAGTAATATATATATATATTGTCGTATTAGCATTTTGTAATGTTTGAAATTTTGTATTTATTCTGGTAAACTACAGTAATTGTAAAATAGATTTCTACATGAAGAGAATGAAATGTTCATCGTAAATAACATTTATTATATCTTTCAGGTCTATATAGTCGGGTATAGTTTATTAAATTTTTTATGCAAAGTACATACACAAATGCTGTTTCATTGAGAATGCTTATTTCATTGAGAATTTAAAGTTTAATTGGTACACTTTTATACAACATATTTATTACATCTTACATTAATATATTATAGATTATCAAATATCGCTTCAGAAATTTTCTATACGAGATTAATCTTTTAAAGCTATACAACCTAGATACACATTTTTTGGAAAATGTAGGTACATATTTTAATTCTAAGGTTACTACTATTACCCAGTCGTTTATGGCAGATCATCGTTTAATCTGGATCATAATCTAAGTCGATATCAGATTTATGGTTCAAATCACTTTCTTAATTTTCGACTGTGCTATCAGACATATTGGGAGTTATTTTTTTTACTTTTCACCGTAAAATTATAAATGTTAATTGTTAATGTTAACAGCTTTCTAATAATATTACAAGTGAGTTAACTACACATAACCCTAACTATTAGCGAGAGGCAATTCTGTAGAATTTCAATTTATTTAATAGCAGAATCAATGAACCGACACAGAAACAAAATTACAATTTTTAATATCTTTTAAAATAGGTATATTTACATATTTTTATTTCCTATATAATAGGTATATGTGGATTATTCACATCAATTATAATTATCAATCTTTTTATTTTTTTTATAGATTACCCATTATATTATAAAACAGGTCAATGACAATGTATGTAGACTTGTATAAAACATCACCCAATTACCGTAACACAAAGCTTTATTAGCTAGATGCGCATTTCAGAGGCTATGCCCCCATCTTCAGTAGCACAATAATAAAACAAATGAAGATACCTCTGTTAATAACCGGGATCGCTATACAATTGCACGTAATTAACGAATACTCACTATGTAAATAAGGATAACCATGTGGAATTTTTTCCTTTATATAAATTTCGACAGATAGCGACATCAGCTTCGATGGATCGGAGATTGAACTGATGATTGGCAGATTTCTACAGGTTTTACTTCAGTATCTTGCTATTGCGGCAGCCAGTGTTGTGACGTGTTCACTGACTTACTATCTTTGTTTTCTCAATAGGATGGAGTGACATAGGGATTACATGTAGATTGGAGTAGGTACTTGTGCCGCCACTTGGCCTCATGTATAGCTATAGGCTTGTGCAATATAGTAGTCTTATTAATGAGTACCCGAAAATAGTGTCAATTGTATAAAAATATAAAATATATATAATATTATAAGAATACCAAATATATATAATATATAAAATAAAAACCAATACAAAATGCAATTCTATCGTTGCCCAAGAAAAGAATTGTATCCTTACAATTATTTATGATAAAAAGCTCTTTATACTAGAATATCACTTTTAATCGTATATTCAATCATTATGACTATAGAGAAGTTCTACGCCAACTGATAATCAATATTCATCGCTTAATTTATATAAAATTCTAAAGAATTTAGAGGAATTTTTAATTTAATAAAACAACTGTGCCTTAGAAAATTATCGATATACTCGATTGTAATCTAACACCATTTACCCACATAAATATTGCAAACAGATAAAGCCTAAGTCATGCTTAAGTTTGCCACAGGCTTACATGCAAAATATATATATATATATATATATATATATATATATATATATATATATATATATAGAGAGAGAGAGAGAGATTGTATTAAGCTGTTACAGCACAGAATATCGCACAGAACATCGTACACATGGCGGGCAACTCGGAACCATTCGGCTCTCGGTTTGCTACTTCGTGTTTTCAGCTGTTTTGGCATACAAGGCGGAAATGGTTGGTTGAATACGAGTATTTGACCTTGAACAGTATTCCAGTTGCTAGAGTTACAAATTACTTAAAATATAGACTAATCTTAATTTTCAATCTATTTTATTATTATTTTAAATTGTGCATTGAGATACCCTTACCATTGATTTCTTATGCCAAATAAATGCTTTGATAAATTAGTTATTTGAATGAGTAACACTTGAAGCATACATAGAAAGAGTAAACAAAAGTGCCACACAAAAAATGCTACTCCACAAGGGACTCGTATGTTTTAATAGTCTTCCTGGGGATATTAGGAACTCTAAATCAATATTAGTTTTTAAGCAAAAATTAGTACATTATATTAGATTAGACGCTTAAGTATATAATTATATGATTATAATGTATTTACATGTTACATTAGATGTTTAAGTATATTGTATGGTTATTTGATATTGATATTGTATTTACATATTATATTATATGTTTAAGTATATATATATGACTGATGTACACATTTTTCTTTTTTTTTCTTCTCTGTTTATGTATCTATGTTAGCATTGATTGCTATTAATAAATAAATAAAAAAAAAAAAAAAAAAAAAAAAAAAAGCATTTTACCAACAACTTAGTATAAAAAACTGAGTTCATAGAATAATAGCATCCTATGTATATATTATTCCTCTTCTATTCAATTCGTTTCTTGCAATATATATTATTTTTCAGAAATCTGGACACTTCCTCTCAAAATATTCTATTATGGATATGTATGGACAACTGTCTTAAAATATATTTGGTTCATTTCATAATCTCTTAAGAAACGTATTGATATGGCTCCAAGATATTTATTACATATTTTCCATTAAACCTATTTTCTGTGTGCATCTTTTAACTGTTTTTCAAATAGACAATAATTACTTTTACATGTTTCCTTATTTTGCACAACTGTTGTAATAATAACATAGTCATCATAAATATTACATAAATACCTCTTGACATCGCAATTATTATCTCTTGTAATTTGATCATGTAATTTATGTTGCAAAAACTAAACACACTTAAAATTTCTTACAACTTACGGCTAGCGGTATACTACGGTAGGCAACCTAACATATTGCTGCACGTCTAGCGTATAATACACGTGTAATGTGCAATAGCAATCCGGGCTGCTGTGGCCAACAATATCATCTGAGTCCTCAGTCAAATAAATGCAGATATTTCATTGTGTTTCTTAATACTGTACATATGGCAACGCTGTATTGATTTGGTTAATCACCACCACGAGTCAGCACTGATGCATGTTGTTTTCTAATGAGTAAGACAAGGACCCTAAAAATTGTCTTCTGTCCTTTAAGCTCGATTTTGCCGTATGCGTTAGCCTTCTTTATATAGTTAGTATTCATTGACGTAATGTTATTATAACAGTGGTTTCCGGCCTTCATGCGACCTCTATCGTACTTATTATAAACTATGAAAAGGAATTGCTGATAGGGTTGCGGATCAATAACGCAAACACATAAGAAAAACGTTCAAGGGTAACTTAGCTGTACTGACCGAAAAGAAAATTTATTTGTTAATTAAATTGAATAGACAGGATAATATCGGGCTTGAATCTAAATGCATTAAATCTGATTTTACTCTGTGAGAATTATTTTTCAACATATCCTCGAGGAAAAGAATAGTTTCGGGAATAGAAACGCCAGGGAATAAGGAGTAGACATCAAATAAAATTATTATGTCGTTACTTGATAGAGCTAGATCTTTGATAGCACTAATGAACTCCAGCGAATTCTTGACTGCAAAACTATCAAATTTGAAATTGCTAAAATCATTTGCTAACCACTTTGAAAGTAAATGTGTGAGGGAGTTGATAGCTGAAACTATTGGTCTTACAGACTTACCTGGTTTATATATTTTTGGTAATACATACATTGTTGGAACTATCGGATTTTGAGTAGAAAGTTTTCGCTTGAGAATCGATTCAACAAGATTGTGGCATGACTTTATTACGTCTTTATAATTTGATACCATTTTATTTACAGGATTATTCTTAATTTCGTGATAGGGTCCATCAGAAATTAGTATATCACATCTTTCAAAATAATAGCGTTTGTCTACTTCAAGTTTGCCAGCCTTCAAGTAAAAACAATCTTTTTGATTGAGTCCTTTAATAATATTGTTTCTTTTCAATCTTCTTAATTGACTTCAAATTGGTTTCAATTTTACGCAAGCAATCGTTGCTGATACAATTTTTGACTGTATCGTCGTTGTATTGCAAGGGACTTTCAATGCCGGGCTACAAATTGATCCAAAGGTGGCTTCGTATAATCCAAGCTATGTTTTAAACCTTTATTCAAAATAGCTAATTCATCATTATTATAGACACAGACGACTCGTTTACAACTATGTTCTTAATAGGCCTATTATGTTTTTCCAGCAAACGATTACGTTGCTTTTTGCATAAACGCTCAAATTTTGATTCCAAAGTTGCTGTTTCTCTAGAGTATTTCCCCTCGTTTACATAAATAATCCTTTGCTGAAAATCACACCATTCACGAAATTGAGAATCATTCAACCCATACGAAAGATCTATGTACAGATTGTTGCTTCTGATTCTCAAGAACTTCGTTTAGCATAAAGGCGGTCTATTTCTTTCTTAGCAATATTAATAAACCTATCAGCACATTTTTCATTAGCTTTAGTAGTAAATATCTTAATAAAAGAAGGAATAATGTGTTCTACCTTACATTTCTTGAGGACAGTGTCTCCTCATACGGAAAGCAGGGGTGCGGCGGCGTATTTTGATTTCCACAATTTTGATTATTTTTGTACAATATTTTAAAAAAATGTTCCAAAGGTGTGGCTTTTGAACGGTATATATATATTTTTATTTTATTTTCAAGATATCGAAAAAAAATCACAACTTTCATCAAAAAGACCAGTTTTCAGACGTTGTTTTATCGAGGGAGCTAGTGAAAAAAATAGAAAAACGTTTGACCGTTCCATAGCTAGGCATGTTGTCTACAATCAGTAAAAATGGTGTAATTTAATTAGCTTTCGTTTAATAGTTGATCTAATGTCAGTAAACCCTTGCAATTAAGCATATAAACATATGAAATTCATGAGATTGGGCCATTTTGTGTAGAGTGTAGTGTAAGGAATTTATAATAGATGGTACTGGTTTACTAATACATTCATTATGAAGCATATACACGTATCTATATGGACCTAATATAATGTATTGGCAATGGCAGTGTACTTTATTCAAAGTGTGATAAAACTATATAAATTAAATAGTGCATTTCTACATAAATATAAATAAAATGTTCTACAAGTATAAAAATGTAAATTGTAATTATAGTTGGAGTAATAAAAGTGAATAAAAATCAACAGAACATTTCTTAATAGCTTATTTTGATAAGGAAAGTGAGTTGTGGCTGCCATATTTGAAAATACCGATTGTCTTGTGCATTCCTCTTGTATGTGTGGACTAGACTTGGGTAAATGTCGTTCATTTAGGTGAATCGTTCAGTTATTCAGTATTCACTTAAGTGAATAATTCGCGAACGATTATTTACATCATATACATGGATAACATTAAGCTACGAGTATTAATTCAAAGAATATTATATTTAGAAATATATTTATTTAATTTTTAAACTCAGTGTAAAATAGAATTTTTAGTAATAAAAATTAATATTTATATAATATATAATTAATATTAATATACTTACGTTAATTTACATTTAAAATAGATATTGAGTATGAATATGTTTATGTGTATGCTAGACTAGACAGTTGGACTCTGTTAGACTAAATGATACTGTCTAGATTAAATAATATTATAAATAAGATTATAATTCGGTAAAGGGAATGAATACGAATTCGTTCACTGCGATGAATAATTCAAATTGTACGATTAATTGGTGAATTATTCAATCCTATATGATATATAGATCTGACTTATAAGTAACCGAGCGAGTACCTGAGATGCGAGGTACACCACTACCAAGTAGTACAAGCCTAGAGTGAACATGTATATTCAATATATCGATGGGTCAATTCAAGAGGGTAACAACTCAAAAAATTATCATTTTGAGTTAATAATTGAGATAATTATTAAAATATAAATAAAAGTTAGCAGCAAAATATGAGACATAATATATCGAGCAAAAAACCGTAATTCTTAAATAAACCAAAATAAGCATTTAAAATTGTAAAAACAATACTTATTAACTTTTTAACAATAGGTATACAATTCTAATCAAAATAAAATTCAAAGGCGCCTTTTCTTCTCGGGGAAATAATGTTGTGGGTCACTTTTCCCCTGGTTCGTTGTTTGTTTTAGTTTCTTCCTCATCTGGAGTTCCAAAGAATTCAAACCTCTTTCAAAATGTAAAGAAAAAATGATGAAGGCAATGAATACTAACTCTATACATATATTGGTAAAGATTAATAAATATTAAGCAGTTTATTACATTATTTACAATTAAATGAATCTTCATCTGCTTAACATATCTGATCTACCAAATTGATAATACGCTTTCTTTATACTGCGCTCAAAGTATATATATAGTATATATATATAGTATATACAGTATATATATTTTTCGATTATTCAACGCACTTACGAATATTTCTTACCTGACATCGCGATCCCATCAGTCGAACAATCGTCTGATTCTCTTCCGACGATACTAAATTCAAAGTCTTGTGCTCCAAAGGTTCTATGGCCTGTGACATCGTCATAAATTGCATTTAGTTACTAATTTATGTCTCTATTCTGTAGATATCGACATGAATCATGATCATATAGGTGCGCAATTCGATACACAAATTAGGTCATTGTATAATTTTGGCACAGATATGAAGATATAAATATGTATATTATGTATATTCCTCAAGTGACGGTTTAAACTTGAGCTTTGATTAAAACTATTATTGCATTGCATTGCACTGAAACTATAGGCTACTTTGGAACTCTAGCAACTGGAATGCTGTTAAAGCTCAAATACACTCTTATACAAAACAACCATTTCACGAAGTAGTAACCCAAGAACCGAATGGTTCCGAGGTACGCGATGCACTGAACGGTATCCTATATAATCTCTCTCCTGTATGTGTGCGCACATGCGCCTTAAGGTTACTGTTTTGATAAAATTGTTTATGGCAGATATTACACTCAAATGGTTTCTGTCCTGTATGTGTGCGCATATGCACCTTAAGGTTACTTGCTTGATAAAATTGTTTATTGCAGATATTACACTCAAATGGTTTCTCTCCTGTATGTGTGCGCATATGTGGCTTAAGTTTACTTCTTTGATAAAAACGTTTATGGCAGATATTACACTCAAATGGTTTCTCGCCTGTATGTGTGCGCATATGCGCCTTAAGGTTACTTCCTTGATAAAATTGTTTATGGCAGATATTACACTCATATGGTTTTTCTCCTGTATGTACTAGAATATGCACTTTAAGGTTACTACTAGTGCCAAATAGTTTATGGCAGATATTACACTCATATCGCTTCACCCCTATATATGTGCTCATATAGCTGCTATTTCTGAAGCAATACTTGTGCCAAAGCTTACAATCACACCTATTGTTCTTGTTATGCCTTTCACGTATATGTGATAGAAGTGTATCTTTTCGAATAAATTGTTTGTGGCATATATCACATTCGTACTTAATCTCTTCTAAATGTGCATCAGGCATATCTTGGTATAGGTCACGTGTCTCTAAATCTGTCTTGATGCGAAGCGGTTCGTCTTTGATGTCTATATCTATACTAGCATCATGATCATATGTATATAAGGTATGGTCCCCGGATGAATGCACAGAAGCGGAACTAGGAGACAATTCACGGTCCATAGGTGCATCTGCAGTGCGCGAATCTGTATAGTAATCCGCCAACGTATCTGGATTGTAATCCGGATCATAGTCTAAATCGATATCAGATTTATGGTCCGAATCACTGTCTTCATTTCCGGTTGTGCTATCAGGCATATTTGGAGAAAATTTCTTTACTTTTCAATGTAAAACTATAAACAGTTAATGTTAAAAACTTCTTAAAGGATATAAGCGAGGAACAAAGTGAACTAAACGTAAGACATAACCCTAACTATCTGCGATAGGGGAATTCGTTAGAATTAATGCGCTAACACAAAAACAGAATACCAATTTTTAATATCTTTTAAAATAAGTAAATAATTGGTTCTCCCGTATCAATAATAATTATAAATCTTTTTATTTTTTCGTAAATTATCTACAAGAGGGAATCGGAGGAGAATCACATTTCCAGAAATTTCATAATCCAGACAGTGTTGCACTTTGATGCTGATTTTTTGAATGTGGTTGTATTGAAAACTTTAATATTAAGAAACGTTGACTGAACAGAGTTTGAGAACCGCTGATATATACGATTCAAAATCGAATAGGATTGACAATGTCAACGAAAAAGTTATATATATATATAGCCGTATTAGTAAAGTAGGCCCATTTACTAATACATCGTCTTAAAAATGATCAATACGGTGTTAAATTATAGTATAGAATATCACCCAAATACCGTAACTTAAAGCATTAAGTAGCTAGATGTATATTTCGAAGGCTATACCCCTATTTTCAGTAGCACAAGTTAAAAACTAAATAAAATACCTCTGTCACGAATCGTGATTGATTTACTATTTTAGTATTTAGTATTTTAGTATTTTAGTATTTACTATTAATAGTATATCTAATATGGTATATAGTATATGCATATATATTTAATACATATTCTTTACTTTCATCCAGTTCAATGGGTGGATAATAGATAATTCAACATGAGATTGTTGAATTACGACATTTTTATGGATATTTAAATATTATACTACAACGAGTATATTAAAAAAATTATCACTACGGTGTTAAATTATCATATAGAATATCACCCAAATACCCTAACAAGCATTAAGTAGCCAAATCCTAAATAAACATTTAGCTACTTAATGCTTGTTACGGTATTTGGGTGATATTCTATATTACAACAAGTACAGGTGAATATTACAGAATCATGAAAATATATGATATCTACAGAGTATATTAGATATGCTCGCAAACCTTTGAAACTTGCCTAACAAGTTTATATAAATATAGCAGCAGTTTATAGTTAAGGAAACAATTTATTACATATGTATTTATTAGAAAATTTAAACAATCATGTCCACAAATTACATTATAAATTTTTTGAAATCGATCATGATTTTAATGAATATCACAACCGCGATAGTAATTCTTAAGCTCTATCGGTAGTTGAAGATCTGAAAAACGATCGAAATAGTGAATAATATATTGCTACGCTTCCGATAGCACACCCCCAATGTGTTCCCTATCCGATCGACTTATCAAGATTAATTATAGCTGACTCATAGCTATGTGGCCCATTAGCTGGCAGCGCATCTAACATAAAAATACCTCGCAAATTTGAAATGTGATATTTGCGAGCGAATCGTAGCAAATCAATGTCAGTTAATGCACGATTCCAGGGAAGCCCGGTAATTCGTTTTTTGACTTTGATAGATATAAGCAGAGTCATTTTCGATATGGTTTTAAGTAGTCCGCCACCACCCTTTTTGCAGTGTTATAGTTTCCATTGCTTTGTTATGTCGAGTACTCTCATTGAGTTGTCGTCTAGCATTTCTCGAATCATTTATTGCCTTAGCGACCCCCGCCGCCCCTTCCCGATAGAGCTCCTAAAGCAGAGAGTCCAGCGAATATTGGTATTAGAGGCAATATACCACCTTGCTTTGGTATTGGAATAATACGTGGTAATCGTATGTTCTTTTTACCACCAGCATTTAATTGCCGCACGAGCTGCGCCCAGCGCAACATTCAATAGGATTGATTAGATTTAGTTTCCCATTCATAGCAGCTAGGGATTGCTTTGCTTTTTGTACTATCGCCGTAACTAAAGCTACTTTTCGTTTACTATCCTTGGCTCTTCCCATACAACGACGTTGATTAGCTTTGTTGATCATTACTCTCTTTAATCAGAGTCCTGATTTTCGCTTAATACGCATGGCTGCTGCGACAGCTAAGGCACTAGCTTTTTTGCGTCACCTGTAAGTAACACGAGCCCAGGCCGCCTTTTGTAATATTTTATCAGCTGCGTGTCGATCAGCAAGATTCTTAGATTCACAATATGCAATGTCGTGTGTTTTACATTATTCATCTAGCGAATTAATTCCTGGATCTCCGCGAGCGAGTCGGCTTTTTTAGTTTTGTGCCAGGTCCGCAATAATTATGATGGTAAATGTAGGTCAATTGGGAGATTATCCAAGATCGAGTTAAAGATTCCCTTACAACCGACCACTTATATACAAGGGAAAGATTCTAGATGTCCCCCTTTATACATTGCTTTATTAGTCTTTATAGATCATTACCGCATCTGGTGCAATGAAGACGGTGGAAGAGAAATCTAAGCTACCAATTGCAAATTTAGATTTTATAGAAAACGGTGCGGATGGAAGTAGTTATATTAAGAAGCATGGAGCATTATTACCATCATCAGTACGCAATATAGTATATGATCCAATGCCTGTGGTAAAACGAAAGCAATGCTCTAAAAAAAAAAAAACATTATATGACCATGATGACAATGGGATGGGTGGAGTTAATGATGATGATAATGATGCCTATTTCGAATGTCTTGATAAAGAACGAGAAGAGGATGAAGATGAGCAACAATCTCTAATAGATGCAACACCTAATCAATCATTCATTGCCGCATCTCGACTATCGGACGAGTATATGTAGGGATTTATTAAAAACACTACTCAATACGATACCAATTATGGAATAGATTTCGACCTCACAACTAGAGTATGGCGTATGGGAAATTCTATAGTTAATTTCAATTCTGACAATGATGGCTTCATAATCAATAATAAGGAATATGCCGGTAGTCGAGGATTGTATGAATTAATATTTAAAAGGCTGCCCAGATTGTATAATGAGGAGTCGATTTCGCAAAGTACAAAAAGATATTATTATCAACTAGGTTGACAAAGAGGGATTATGATATATCCAAAGGGGATTGGGGTAGTCGAGCACGAAAATATATGAACATTATTAAACCACTCTTGCGTAATGAAGTAGCTAAGTTGAAAATCTTAAAGACAACTGCTGCTGCTGCTGCTAGATCACCATCTTCACAATCAAGATCGCAGCCAGAATCCTCCATGATCGGGGATGCGGGGATGTTGAATAATTTTAAACAAATGCATAGAAATATGAGTTTGGAATAAATATATTGGGATAGTTTAATTGAACTCGTTGATCGTTTGAGATTGTTATATGCTTCTACTGGAGCAGGCAACACATCTCATAATAACGACGAGTTGCGGGAAGCGAATATAATTTATTGATATGGGTGCTAATATAAAGGAGAATATTGCAAAAGAACTACTACATCCAGCACGGGGTAACTACAAAAGAAGACGTGTTATTTTACATGGTTTACACGATCTATGGCAACTTGATTTAGTTGAGTATATACCATATGCTAAAGAGAATCGTGGCTATAAGTATCTCTTAGTAGTCATCGATTGCTTTTCAATATACATATGGCTGGCACCTTTGAGGAATAACACTGCAGAATCTACTAGGAGCGCTATGTCAAAGATTTTGAATGATGTTGGAGTGGCGGGGAGACCTAAGACTATTCAAACCGATGATGGGAAAGAATTCTTTAATAACAAGTTTAAGGATTGAATGAAGAGCTATTCCGTAAATCATTATTCTACATTCTCAATATTAAAAGCAAGCATAGTTGAACGAGCAAAGAGACAATAAAGACTAAAATATATGAGTTATTCTACGTTCGTGGAAAGTATGTGTGGTATGACTTTATACCAACAATTGCTCAACAATAGAATGAACGCAAACATACGACTATTGGTGTGATGTTATAGGTAATAAGCATGCAGAAAGACACCTATGAAAACTGTATATTCTCACACTAAAAACGCTGGCCCACATAAGTATTCAGTTGGAGTTATAGTCAATAGATTATCTAAGAATATCTAAGATTAAATCACATTTTGTACACATTAATGGAAATATTGTTCTGAATTTCAAACTTTGGAATATTGGGAAGTCATCGGAATTGGGATATTATTTAGATTAAAACAAATTTGAATAACGAGGATATGATGTGGTGCGATTGGTATTTTGTTGTGGGATTCAAAAAAGCTGCTAATGACCATAAGAAGCGTGCATTATCTGTATTTTTAATATTAATACGTGCTTTCTTATTGGTAATATTTTTTGGGGGATCAATATAGGATGAGCTTCTTAATGGATTAAATTTATTAATATTAATTATGATGTGGGATACGGTTGCAAGGGCCCAGCCTGAATCTCACTCAGAGAAACTTTTACTTTTTTAAATAATTACCCGCTACTGATTTATATAAATCCTCTAAATTTGAGGATTGAGTGCAAATTTCAAAATTCGTTATAAATGATTTTAAATCTATAACATCATCGGATTCTTTAGTTTGCTTAATGTAGTGTACATATAATTCGAAATTGACTTTAAATGGATTAAATTCCATTACCAAATTGGAGAGTAAATGCAAAATTATAAATTTGTTTCTATTTAATAAAGTGGGGATATCGATCGCCTTATGCTCTATTTTAAAAATTATCACTACTGTGTTAAATTATAATATAGAATATCACCCAAATACCGTAACTTAAAGCATTAAGTACCTAGATGTACATTTCGAAGGCTATGCCCCCATCTTCAGTAGCATAAGAAATAA
Organism: Leptodirus hochenwartii; assembly: GCA_947310635.1. Classification (NCBI taxonomy): domain Eukaryota; kingdom Metazoa; phylum Arthropoda; class Insecta; order Coleoptera; family Leiodidae; genus Leptodirus; species Leptodirus hochenwartii. The sequence continues at coordinate 29,751,433 of OX371184.1, forward strand.
ACTAAATAAAATACCTGTATGTCACGATTCGTGATTGCAATACAATTAAATAAATAAGTCAACATTACAGAAGTATTCAAAAATGGCATATAATATGACCTATAAATCTTTTAAAACAATATAAATTAATAATTAACGAAACTAACGATTAATAATAATAAACATTGGTTTGTCAAATCTAAAATAACCAAAAATAAATAAATAAAATAAAAATAAATTTAAAAATAGTTCTTATTCAATAAATTAAATAGACAAGATGAAATTGGGCCTGAATCTAAATTCATTAAATTTGATTTAGATTTATGCATGTATATACTTTCATAAGCATTTAACTCGGAATAATTCAAAACACCGTTAAGTAATTTAAGTGAACTAATTTGAATGGGATGACCTGAGTTAGTCAAAAATATGCTCGGCTACAGCACTTTTATCTTTTCTATTTAATATGAAATGAGCTAAATGCTCCTTAAATCTAGTTTCAATTGGTCTACAGTGTTTGTCCTATAATATACTTTAGGACAACTAGAACAAGATATTTCATAAATACCAGATTTTTTATTGAAATCAATCAAATCTTTGGGATTTCCTATAAAATTAGCAAGACTATTAGAAGTATTATACGTTACTTTAAAATTATATTTATTTAAAATACTATCTAAACCACGTGCAATTATTGGATCAAATGGTAATTTAACAAATTTTGGAGTTGCATTATTACCTTGTTCTAAGCTACTAATATTTTTGATATCTGTTGTTCTTTTAAATTTTCTTAATATGTTATTTATAATTTTAGAAGAATAGCCATTTGGTACTGCAATACTTCGGATATTATTTAATTCAATGTTATATTTATCATTAGATAAAGGAAAATTTAATATGCGGTTAATTAAAAAATTAAAAGCAGCATATTTATGTTGACGACAATGATTTGAATCGTTCCTTATATAGCAGTCCGTATTTGTAGCTTTTCTGTATATATCAAATTATTTTAGATTTCACAAACCAATATTTTTTGCTGTTACTTGTTATTTCCGTTAATTTATAATTTGTAATTTTTAATTTGTATTATTTTTAAAAGATTTATAGGTCATATTATATGCCAATTTTGAAGTACTTCTGTCATGTTGACTTATTTATTTTATAGTATATCAATCACGATTCGTGACAGAGGTATTTTATTTAGTTTTATCTTGTGCTACTGAAGTTGGGCGCATAACGCTTGAAATGTACATTTAGCTACTTAATGCTTGTTACGGTATTTGGGTGATATTATAACAATGTTGATGTTTATATTAACTTTGTTACAAAAATCAAGCAGTGACTGTTACTGATGAGCACAGACTAACCTATTATTACTTCTGCATTGGTGCTTTATATACCCATCGAACTCCAGGGCGACTTGAATAATTAAGATAGTGTCCACATAGTGCTCACAGGGCAATAATTAAATATATTTTTTGTATTAAAGATGTTAAATAGTAAAATAAAAATGGGGATTTATATGCTATGGGGACGTTAAGTTTTATGAGTATAAATATAGTTGTCTAATATTTTTCAGACATTTTTTAAAGTATTGTAATTTGACATAGAAGTGGGCCACTCTTATTATGCATTATAAGCAAAATAAATTTTGAACATATTTATTTGAAATAAAAACATCACCATCACTATCTATCCACCGCTTTATTTTTTAACTGGTAAAAACATATGTGCCATATGTGAAAATGTAATAGGATATAATTATCCGAATTTTAAATATTTCCAAAAAATAAAATGGGGGTAATTTGCAAATAACTTAATTTGCTAATTTTTCAAATTATCACTACGGTGTTAACTTATAATATAGAATATCACCCAAATACCGTAACAAGCATTAAGTAGCTAGATGTACATTTCAAGCGCTATGCGCCCATCTTCAGTAGCACAAATAAAACTAAATAAAATACCTGTCACGAATCGTGATTGATATACTATTAAATAAATAAGTCAATATGACTTTTCAACATAACAATTCAGGAAAATTGATAATTCTATATTAATATTTAACACCATAGTGATAATTTTTAAAATGAAGTGTTAGTTCTTTATTGAAAATAGAGATTTGTAGACTTTCTCCTGATGACAAAGTAAAAATTAAAGAATTAGGTAGGCCATTGCCTTGATTTAAATTTATCACAAACTTGTGCAAGTATTTATAAAAATGAAAGATAGAAGAGCGGAATACCACTTTTAAGAAATGATTGTAGGTAATATTTCTTACTATTATGTTACTTTTTAAGATATGCGCCCCCCTCGATTGAAATGTCAAGAGCCGCCACTGCTATACATGTTAAATAAATAGTTCTTATACAAATTTTATATTTACGGCATTATACGTTCGTTTATCCCATTATATCAAATTTCACATTCATTCGTCTGTCAGCCACAGACAAACGCATCTGAATGTAGGTCTTTATCCGCATGATAAAGGCAATGAATACGAACTCTAGATATAGATTGGTAAAGATTAATAAATATTAAGCAGTGTATTATATTATTTACAATTAAATGAATCTTCATCTGCCTAACATATCTCATCTAACAAATTGATAATACGCTATCTAAAAATCTCCTGCCATCGATTGCCATCTGTAGATTCGAATGTGTGTAAAAACGGACAAGAAACAATATAGTCCATGTTATTATACAGTTCTTGTTCGTACACCACACAACTGCGTCCACAGCAGTATAAACGAAAGAAATTGTTCTTTTGAAAGTTGGCTTTGACCAAACAAAGTACTCCGGTATCGTTCTTTATCCATTGGGCACGATGTGGAGGTTGTGTTTGATATAACTGTATCACATACGTCGCTAAAGCCTGAATAGAAGACAGTATATATTTTTTCGAATATTAAACGCACTTACGAATATTTCTTATCGGGCATCGCGATCCCATCAGTCGAACAATCGCCTGATTCTCTTCCGACGATACTAAATTCGAAGTTTTGTGCTCCAAAGGTTCTATGGCCTGTGACATCGTCATAGATTGCATTTAGTTACTAATTTACGTCTCTATTCTGTAGATATCGACATGAATCATGGTCATATAGGTGCGCAATTCGATACACAAATTAGGTCATTGTATAATTTTGGCACAGGTATGAAGATATAAAAATGAATTACCTGATCAAAAGAGCATAGAATACATTTTATACGACACTCCCTTGTAGTCTGTGATTCTAGATTCACCTTATGTATATTCCTCAAGTGACGGTTTAAACTGTGATGATCTGTGATTAAAACTATTATTGCATTGCATTGTACTGAAACTATCGACTACTTTAGAACTCTAGCAACTGGAATGCTGATAAAGCTCAAATACACTCTTATACATAACAATCATTTCTCGAAGTAGTAACCCAAGAACCGAATGGTTTCGAGGTACGCGATGCACTGAACGGTATCCTATATAATTTCTCTACTGTATGTGTGCGCATATGATTTGATAGTACATACTTGTTAGTTAATCTTTTCTGGCAGATATTACTCGTATGGTTTCTCTCCTGTATGTGTGCGCATATGCACCGTAAGGTTACTTCTTTGATAAAATTGTTTATGGCAGATATTACACTCACATGATTTTTCTCCTGTATGTGTGAGCATATGCACTGTCAGGTTACTTCTTCGATAAAAATGTTTATGGCAAATATTACACTCAAATGGTCTCTCTCGTGTATGTGTGCGCATATGATCTGATAGTACATACTTTTTAGAGAATCGTTTATGGCAGATATTACACTCGAATGGTTTCTCTCCTGTATGTGTGCGCATATGCACCTTAAGGTTACTTCCTTGGTAAAATTGTTGATGGCAGATATTACACTCATATGGTTTTTCTCCTGTATGTGTGCGCATATGCACTTTAAGGTTACTACTACTACCAAATCGTTTATGGCAGATATTACACTCATATGTTTTGTCTCCTGTATGTGTGCGCATATGTACCTTCAAGCTGCTACTACTGATGAAATTCTTGTGGCAAATCTTACATTCACGCCCTTTGATCTTATTATGCATTCCGCGTATATGTGATAATAGTTTATCTTTTCGAAACAATTGTTTGTGGCATATATCACATTCGTACCAAATCTCTTCTACATGTGTATCAGGTATATGTTGGTATAGGTCATGTGTCTCTAATTCTGTCTTCATGCGAAGCGTTTCGTCTTTGATGTCCATATCTATACTAGCCACATGACGATCATATGTGTAGAAGCCCGGTGAATGCACAGAAGCGGAACTAGGAGACAATTCACGGTCCAGAGGTGCATCTCCGTAATCCAATAAAGCATCTGGATTGTAATCCGGATCATAATCTAAATCGATATGAGTCTTATGGTCCGAATCACTGTCTTCATTTTCGGTTGTGCTATCAGGCATATTTGGAGATAATTTCTTCACTACTTTTCAATGTAAAACTATAAACAGTTGTAGATGTTAACAGCTTGTTAAAAGATTTATGTGACAGCGAGAGGAACTAAACATAACCCTAACTATAAGTGAGAGGGGAATTCTATAGACATTGACAAATTACTTTAGTTTAGTTTATGCTATAGAGTTAAACACATAAACAGATTACCAATTTTTAATATCTTTTAAAATCGGTAAGTAATTGGGTCTCCCATATCTATAATTATAAATCACTTTATAATTTTCATAAATTATCTACAAGAGGGAATCACATTTCCACAATCCAGACAGTGCTGCACTCTAATGCTGATTTTTAGAAAGTGGTTGTATTAAAAATTTTAACCTTACAAGATTGATAATATAACCAAAAATATAATATATATATTGCCGTATAGCATTTTGTAAAGTAGCCCCATTTACCAATACATCGTTTAGTTAGTTAAAGAGTCCGCAATCCTAAAGATTGGTTGGAAACAGCACGCCATGCCGATCTATCCTGAGCTAATCCCTTCATCTCCCTATAGCTATTCATCTCAACGTCTTCAACTATCTGACTCACATACTCCAATCTAGGCCTACCTACCCCTCTCTTTCCCTCCACTCTACCTTCTATGATCAATTGCATAATCCCCCCATGCCTAAGAATATGCCCTACTAATCTGTCTCTCCTACGCTGTAACACTCTCCAGATACTTCTCTTCTCCCCTACTAACTCTAGTACAGCTTCATTTGTTACTTTATCTTCCCAACCAATCCTCATCATCCTCCTATAACACCACATTTCAAGTGCTTCTAATCTACGCTTCTCTTCCTTTCCTATAGTCCACGCCTCACACCCGTACAGTGCTACACTCCTAACATATACCTTCAGTAATCTTTTTCTAATACCCAAGTCAATATTTCATCTTAAAATCTGTTCTTTTTCTACGAATGCCTTCCTACCCTGTGCTATCCTACACTTTATATCTACCTTGCTTCGATTATCTTTTGTGATTCTACTGCCTAAATAACAAAAATCTGACACTTCTTCGATTCTATTATCTCCTATTGTGATCCTCATTTTTCTACTGCATTCCTTTTTGTCACACCTCATCACTTTAGTTTTACCTATATTTATTTTCATGTTAAAATCCCTAGTCAATACTGCCTGCATACCATTCAATACCCTTTCTAAATTCTTTTCGCTTTCTTCCAATATAGCTATATCGTCGGCGAATCTCAGCATATATATTTTCTCTCCCTGTACATTCACACCTACACTATACTCTTCTTTTACTTTGTTTATTGCATCTTCTATATATAGATTAAATAATAACGGTGAGAGAGTGCATCCCTGCCGAACTCCCTTCCCTATTTTTGCTACCTCTTCTTCCCCCTCAATTCTAACTAAGGCAGTTTGGTGTTTATATAAATTAAAAATTATTCTCCTATCCTTATAATCTATACCCGTTTCTTTTAAAATTCTAAACATTATGTCCCAATCTACATTATCAAATGCCTTTTCTAAATCTACAAAAGCTATGCAAGTTACCTTTCCTACCCTCTTTCTTTTTTCTACTACCGTTCTTAGTGCTAGAATCGCCTCTCTCGTCCCTCTGTTTTTCCTAAAACCAAACTGATCTTCTCCTAGCCTTTCCTCTACTTTATTTTCTAATCTCCTATAAATAATCTTTAACAATATCTTCGATGCATGTGATAGTAGGCTAATGGTCCTATAGTTCTCACACAAATTAGCTCCTATTTTCTTCGGCATTGTTACTATTCTACTACGCTGAAAATCCTGTGGTACTTCTCCCTTCTCATATATTTTACAAACTAACCTGTATAATCGCTCCTGCATTTTTTCCCCTGCGTGTTTTATTAATTCGGCTGGTATCATATCAATCCCCGCTGCTTTGTTATTCCGTAAATCATTTAATGCTCTATGAAACTCTGACCTAAGTATGCTAGGACCTAAGTCATCCTCATCTATCTGTTCTACACTTTCTAGCTCCTCCATGTCCTGTCTACCTTTATATAAATCTTCAAGATACTCCTTCCATCTTCTAGCTTTTTCCTTATTTTCCGTGAGTTCCTTACCCTGCTTATCACATATTATAAATTAATATGATATTATAAATTATAATATTATAATATTATAAATTAATAATTAATTAAACATCGTTTAATTAACTATTAATCCCAGGGATTGGTTAGAATGCATGTCATGTCAATCTTTCTTGAATCTCTAAAAAAATCTTAATTGTATAATCCATACAGTAATTGTAAAATATATTTCTTCATGAAGAGAATGAAATGTTGATCGTAAATAAAACTGATTACATCTTTCAGGACTATATAGTCTATTAAATTTTGTATACAAACTACATACACAAATGCTGTTTTTTTTTTTATTTCATTGAGAATTTAAAGTTTAATTGGTACACTTTTATACAACATATATTCACTACATCTTACAATAATATATTATAGATTATCAAATATCGCTTCCGAAAAGTTCTATGTGAGAATAATCTTTTAAAGCCACACAATCTACATACACATTTTTTGGAAAATGTACATATTTTAATTCTAACTTAATAATAGCGTCGCGATAAAAATTTTATTCAAACTGTTGGAAAACAGATATTGCAACCATCTATTGATAAGAATATCTACAATTTTATGTATGTACATACACACAAACGATCTTAAATTTATAATCATTTTGATAAGAATTTGAAAGCAACATTAATGCCAATCTATTCTGTTACCATGTGGTTGAATTTCGTTGATTTATCAACGAAATCATATGAATCTTAAACAAGGTGTTTGAGCTATCTGTAGTATGATTTCCCACAAAATAATGTAACCTTTACCAGAGAAATACGTAATGTACCGTTTATTTTTTGGAAAAAAAAAAAAAAATTAAATATTCTTAAGGGTTTATTGGCCAAAATTGCATATACCAGAATTCCAAGCAAGCTAAATGGCGATAGAGTACGGACTCGAAGTTTTATTGCGCATGTGCACGATGTTGCTGCACCGAGGGAGTTGTACACTGTTACCTTTTTAATTATTATAAAAAAATAGAGACAAATAACTGAGAGATCAAAAACCGCTTCTGGTGTCAAGAATAAAAATAACACCTGTGTAATAGTTCAGGAACCGAGAAAGAGAGAAATCGAATTAAGTTTGATATTTGCGAATTTTATAACAATCAAAATTTACAGAATTGGCATTAATGAATGAATGAATCGCTATAATTTTAAAGGGTGTGTTAATTGTATTCGAATAATCTTATATTATTCCCGCTTCTATTTCTATATTGTATTCTTATTAAATAAGTTGGTATTTTATATAATAACTAACAATAATAAACACGCAATCATTAATATATATTTACTTTTTATATTTAAAAGAACGTATTTTAAAATTCACGATTGGTGAGTAGAATAGGAGCCGCCAACGTCCAGCCGTATAGAGCGGCGCACAGCCAACTAGAGATCGCCTTTACCCACATCGACGCCGCATTCGCATTTAAAGTTTGCAGTGTCGAGTTCGGTCTGAAATTACAAGTTCGCAATTTAGTACCAAATATGTGCAAATTACATTAAGTTAAAATATGTTATCTTAAATTTAGTTTACAAGTCTAGGTCTATATTATTTCAAGCTTAAGTGGAAGAGTGGTATAGAGGTACCAATTTCGTTTATTCGTAATCATATTTTGTCATCTATCTATATTTTTATATGTACAGTATTTTACAATTTTATATGTGTTGACGGAAATATTATTCCTACTAATTTAGTAAATTTTAATAACACTGTCGAACATATCAGTGAAACTGACGACATGGGACCTTTTCTTCCAAAGTCCCGCATAAAATTAATTTCTTTTTATTGCGGTATTTGCGAAAAAAAACCCGAGACATATAAATCGATTTATTTGTTTCGCCCTCTTTTGGAAATATATATAACAATTTTACTTCAACTCCCTAGCCCGCACCTAACCTCACTTTAATTGTTCCAATGTCAACCTATGTCACGTGAGGGCTCATCAAGCGCTTGTAGAAAATTGAATATGATTGTAACATTAGAATTTAGATGTAATATTATTGTATTTTTTTTGTTTTATAATTTTTTTAAATATATTTTTATTCATAACAAAGAACTCATACCGAAGATAAAAACTACATAAATTATATTAAATCAAGATTCGATTGATATCTAATGACCAGCCGTCCATACTTAGATAAATACTTAACAAAACAGGTTATATGATGCAATAGACGAACTTTCTTATTTGGAGCGAGAGGTATATATGCCTTTAGCTCCATTTCATAAAAACAATATGAAAACGATCTAAGCGCTAACGTGTAGATTTACAGAACTGTGTTCCCTTTATATATGTATAAAACCTACCTCCTATGATATATACTTGTATTTATATTTTTATTTGTTGTACGAAATAAACTAGTGGCAATATGCTACCTATGAATATTTCCCACATTTTTTCTTATTGCAAGAGGTAGTGTATTCTGTAGATGTGGATAAAACACAAAAACTATTATTAATAATATTATCATCTACTATATCTTAGGATAGTATTATTGATAATATTTTAATCCTATATATAATAATATATATTATTATATATAGGATTAGTGAAGTTAGGAGGAAAGATCAAGTAGATACGTGGTCAGGAGAATATAGATTAATAACCACAGCATCAGATAATGGGCATACCGGTGTAGGTTTTATAATGAATAGAAAGTTGGGATGTAGAGTAAAGAGTTATTGCCAAGTTAGTGATAGAATTATAACTATTAGATTAGACACGAAGCCAACTGACACAGTTATAGTGCAAGTATATATGCCAACTTCAAGTCACGATGATGAGGAGGTAGAATCCATTTATGAGGAGATTGAATCTAGGTTAGCAAACGTTAAAGGACAGGATAATCTAATTGTAATCGGAGATTGGAATGCCGTAGTAGGTAAGGGAAAGGAAGTTTCAATAGTAGGAGAATATGGAATAAGAACACGTAATGATAGAGGGGATAGATTGGTAGAGTTTTGTATTAGGAATAAGCTAGTGGTAGCAAACACGCTTTTTCAGAATCACAAGCGCAGGATATATACGTGGAAAATGCCAGGAGATATAGGGAGGTATCAGATAGATTACATACTGGTTAAAGAGAGGTTTAGGAACCAGATTAAGAATTGTAAGAGTTACCCTGGAGCAGATATTGATAGTGACCATAATTTAGTAATCCTGGACTCAGAGGTCAAATTCAAGAAATTACAGAAGTCTAAACAGGTCAGAGTAGATGTCGATAGGTTAAAATTAGCTGATGTATGTGAAAAGTACAAGCAGAAAGTAGAAATCATGGCAAATGGAACATCTAGGAGCGACATAGATTGCGAATGGAGGGAAATCAGAAATGGGTTAACTACAGCAGCAAATGAAGTATTAGGCACAAAGAAAAGGGCAGGTAGGAGGGAATGGATCACGGAAGAAATAGTTGAAATGATAGAAACAAGAAGGAAAATTAAAATAGGAAACACAGAAGCAGGACAGAAAAAATATAAGGAACTAAGGAACTTAATTAATAGGAAATGCAAGCTAGCGAAAGAAGAGTGGATAAAAGGAAACTGTGAGGATATTGAGGAGGATATGAGAAGAGGTAAAGTAGATTTGGGCTACAGGAAAATTAAGTCACATTTTTCTAAAGTAAAACCAAAGGGTAACATTATATGTGATAAGCAGGGTAAGGAACTCACAGAAAATAAGGAAAAAGCTAGAAGATGGAAGGAGTATCTTGAAGATTTATATAAAGGTAGGCAGGACATGGAGGAGCTAGAAAGTGTGGAACAGATAGATGAGGATGACTTAGGTCCTAGCATACTTAGGTCAGAGTTTCATAGAGCATTAAATGATTTACGGAATAACAAAGCAGCGGGGATTGATATGATACCAGCCGAATTAATAAAACACGCAGGGGAAAAAATGCAGGAGCGATTATACAGGTTAGTTTGTAAAATATATGAGAAGGGAGAAGTACCACAGGATTTTCAGCGTAGTAGAATAGTAACAATGCCGAAGAAAATAGGAGCTAATTTGTGTGAGAACTATAGGACCATTAGCCTACTATCACATGCATCGAAGATATTGTTAAAGATTATTTATAGGAGATTAGAAAATAAAGTAGAGGAAAGGCTAGGAGAAGATCAGTTTGGTTTTAGGAAAAACAGAGGGACGAGAGAGGCGATTCTAGCACTAAGAACGGTAGTAGAAAAAAGAAAGAGGGTAGGAAAGGTAACTTGCATAGCTTTTGTAGACTTAGAAAAGGCATTTGATAATGTAGATTGGGACATAATGTTTAGAATTTTAAAAGAAACGGGTATAGATTATAAGGATAGGAGAATAATTTTTAATTTATATAAACACCAAACTGCCTTAGTTAGAATTGAGGGGGAAGAAGAGGTAGCAAAAATAGGGAAGGGAGTTCGGCAGGGATGTACACTCTCACCGTTATTATTTAATCTATATATAGAAGATGCAATAAACAAAGTAAAAGAAGAGTATAGTGTAGGTGTGAATGTACAGGGAGAGAAAATATATATGCTGAGATTCGCCGACGATATAGCTATATTGGAAGAAAGCGAAAAGAATTTAGAAAGGGTATTGAATGGTATGCAGGCAATATTGACTAGGGATTTTAACATGAAAATAAATATAGGTAAAACTAAAGTGATGAGGTGTGACAAAAAGGAATGCAGTAGAAAAATGAGGATGTCAATAGGAGATAATAGAATCGAAGAAGTGTCAGATTTTTGTTATTTAGGCAGTAGAATCACAAAAGATAATCGAAGCAAGGTAGATATAAAGTGTAGGATAGCACAGGGTAGGAAGGCATTCGTAGAAAAAGAACAGATTTTAAGATCAAATATTGACTTGGGTATTAGAAAAAGATTACTGAAGGTATATGTTTGGAGTGTAGCACTGTACGGGTGTGAGGCGTGGACTATAGGAAAGGAAGAGAAGCGTAGATTACAAGCATTCGAAATGTGGTGTTATAGGAGGATGATGAGGATTGGTTGGGAAGATAAAGTAACAAATGAAGCTGTACTAGAGTTAGTAGGGGAGAAGAGAAGTATCTGGAGAGTGTTACAGCGTAGGAGAGACAGATTAGTAGGGCATATTCTTAGGCATGGGGGGATTATGCAATTGATCATAGAAGGTAGCGTGGAGGGAAAGAGAGGGGTAGGTAGGCCTAGATTGGAGTATGTGAGTCAGATAGTTGAAGACGTTGAGATGAATAGCTATAGGGAGATGAAGGGATTAGCTCAGGATAGATCGGCATGGCGTGCTGTTTCCAACCAATCTTTAGGATTGCGGACTCTTTAACTAATCTAACTATATCTTCTGCAACTAATTGAATAATACTACAGTGTCTAAGAATATGACCTACCAATTCCACTTCCTAAATCGCAATAAGAATCCGATATTTTATTTATTTAAAAGACTTTCAAAAAGTATGAAAATAACATGTGCATCCCTATAGTCAAACATATGGAACTATCTGAAGAAATAGAAGTGATAATAAATTGCCACTTACTTGTACCAATTAGTCAATGTCATCATGACGTATAATGTAGCCAATGCGAACATTACGTGGAAGAATGACCAGCTGTACGCAACTTCCTCCTCCTCATTGTCCCACACTTGCTTGCCAGATTCGCCTCCATCAGTGCTTGCCCCTGTAAACAGGCAAAAGCAAAACAATCGGACTTGGTAGGGTAAATATATCAAATGCACGTGATAGAACAGTTAATTGACGTAATTCGATGGGGTCTATAATGAAAAAGTGAAACATTTTCTACAGATAAAATATATTAAAATAAGAATATTTGCCATCAGAGAAATAAAGAAATTAAATATTTTTAAGGTAGGCTATTATTTATAATAAGGCATAATAATAATATTTGACCCCAATGTAAAATTACCTACGATTACGTAGGTGGTATTTAAATGTTTGATATGTATGGTGCGCATGTGTCGTAGCAAAAGCAATTAGAATTATTTATGGTAAAACGCTGTATGTACTCGGAGATCATATTTAATCGTATATCCAATCATTATTGACTATAGAGAAGAAAATCGCCAAATGATAGTCAGTACTCATCGCTTACTTAAGATAGAGTTCTAAATAATGTTAGAAGAATTTTAATTAAGAAAGCAGATGTGCTTTAGACATAATCGATCGTAATCTAACACTATTTACAGACATAAAGATAGCAAACAGATAATCGGTTGCTAGTTTGATATTTTATTGACTGGAATTATTTAGGAACAAATACATTGCTTTCAATTATTTCAAGCGTCTGCCTCTTTGGAGTTAATCGAGATACTAATAATCTCAAATTGTTGACAGAATTCTGCACGTTTTACTACGTTCTCTTGTAATTGCTGCGGTCAGTGTTGTCACGTTTTTTTTTTACGTTTTTTGGTTCTTTTAATAGGGTAGACGATATAAGGATTAGATGTAGATTGACGTAGCTACATAGCCTTGTGCAACTTGTAATGCATAGTAATATAAAATGCAATGCTATTGTTGCGGAAGAAAATAATTGTATCATTAGAATTATTTATGATAAGAAGCTCTTTATACTAGATCACTTTTAATTGTATACCCATCATTAGTGACTATAGGGACGTTCAATGGCAACTCATAGTCTGAATTCATCGCTAATTTTGATATAATTTTAAATAATTTTAGAAGAATGTTTAAATTAAGAAAACAGCTATGTCTTAGAAAATTACCGACATACTCAATCGTAAAATCTTAGTACTAATTACGAATATAAATATTGCAAACAGATAATCGGTTGCTAGTTTAGTATTTAAAAAATTATCACTACGGTGTTAAATAATAGTATAGAATATCAACCAAATATCGTCACTTAAAGCATTAAGTAGCTAGATGCGCATTTCGAAGGCTATGTCCCCATCTTCAGTAGCACAAGATAAAAACTAAATAAAATATCTGTGTCACGAATCGTGATTGATATACTATTAAATAAATAAGTTGTTAAATTAAATGAAAAATGGTTGTTACATATTTTCTACTCAACTTGTTTTCTTTTATCCGTTTTTCAAATACATAATAATTAATATAATATTTTATGCGTACGCGAGTTTACTAATTTGTAACATCAGCTTTAATTTGTTGTGTATACATATATTGTGAAATAGTAAGTCAGATTAAGGAGTAGTCTTTTTAAAATTTCCAATTAAAAACATATTGTTTTGCTAACTTGTTTCTTAAATGTCTTTGAAATAACGAATTGTTTATAACATCTACATTATATAGATATATAAATAATTCTTTATGCAAAATACTAAGCTGTAACAGCAAAATCACAGGAAGAAGATTGTTTGAAAAAATTTCGTAAAAACACGTTTTTACCAATTTCCATGTTTTCTTAAATTACTTTCATAACTCATTGTCTATGTATTATAATTGGTATTTAATACATTAACAATATTCAATAGCATATGTGTAATAACTTGTGTAACTAATTTAAGAAAGCAATTACTTAACATGAGCATTTAGATTCGGTATGGCAACGGTGGATGGGACTTTTGCTATGACACATGCGCACCTAGGCATATCAGATATTTAAATACCACCTACGTCATCATTAGGCGATTTACACTGATTTAAATATTTGATGTAAATTGCCTATTTTGAGAATAGTTATTTTTTTTGTCATTTTTTCAAGAAAGACCCGATTCCCGATATTAAATTGTTTCTACCATCTAAGTTGGCAGTCTAAAAAATAACACAAAATGTAAATTACCGAATTTCAACGTTCTAACAACGTGATAAAAAACAGTTAACTCGTTCAAATAGTAATAAACACTTACTACTAGAAATTAAGTAATTTACCTTCATGATCTACTAAACTTGATTCTGCCCCTCCACGCGCTGTTAACAGAACAAATACATGCGATTAATTCAATACTAAAGTTGGCTATACACAATATGAGCCGATGTTTTCTTTGGGGTTATATTCACACATTATTTGATATCTAAATCGTCTAAGGCCGTTATTACGCTACGCTGCAGTGTAGACTATAGGATTAAACTCTGTAGACTTTAAAAAATGTTATTCCACTGCATTGCGATATTTTGTCCAGCCTTTAAAAATTGCTATTAAGTACTTGTCTATACATAGAATAGAATAGAATAGTTAGCATATGCCAAAGGCAGTCAGGCCTCTTCCTATATACCGTATATGCTTTTTTGGGTGAAATAGATATGAAACGTTATGTTTGAAGGCATAGAAAATGTATAGATTGTTCAGATTATTCAAAATTTCTTCAAGCAGTAGCACCCAAATTAATACTGCGCCCACACAACAAACGCAGATATTACCACACAAACAAGAAACTATAGTAGATGCAATGGCGGTTCCTTATGCAGGCCGCAGAGCCCCGCGCCCCTCCTGAACATTGAGCACATCACCGTAGATATATAATTGTATTGCGATATTTTATATCGGCATTATTTTTCCTAAAAGATAAAGCTTGCGCCGCGATAACAATCAACACAACGTTCGGTGTGGCGTTCGTTGTGGTATCCGTTGCAAGTTAGAGCAGCGACCGATGCGATATCTATCTGTATCTATCGTTCGCATGGTATAGATCTGTCGCTAATTTGGTGCCGCTGCGTGTTCAGCGCCACCCAGTACAGGTTAAATGCATATACACTCGTCTCAGTCTATTTCAAGCAATCTGTGAGAGCGACCGTACGCCGTATATCTTCTATTTCTTCGGTTCGATCCTTGCTTCATTGTCTAATATGTGTCACAGATTCCCAGCGGCTATCCATTGCCAGTACAAGTTAAATACATATATACAGTACATATGCAATGAGATGGGTGTATTATAGAGTGTAGGCGACCGATGTAGTATATCATCTATTGGATGTCGCGCTTCTTTAACGTCTTAGAGAAGTTCAAAGAGAAGAGAGTAGTATATATATATATATATATATATACAGAGAGTATATATATATGTGTATATAAATTGATATAAATAGCCAGATTAGACAGTAGCATTTGTTCTGTGTATGTACGATATGTACGTATGTACGATTTTGCCACGTGTTTCTCCAAGAATATATTTAATAGAAATAATTTAATAAAAATGAATGGTGTTAGTTCTTTATTGAAAATAGAGTTTTGTAGACATTCTCTCGTGGACAAAGTAAAAATTAAAGAATTAGGTAGGCCATTGCCTGATTTAAATTGATCGCAAACTTGTGCAAGGAGTGCTCAAAACCGGCCATTTACGCGGCGTTTTACAAGAGACATTTACAAAAAAAATTATAACACAGATGAAGGACAGATTCTCATATCGTGGCCATCTACAAGCCGCTGAGTTATTTAACACGAAATCGATGCCAACATTTTCTAAACAATTTCCAGTGACCTTTTGGAAACCGTGTGTCATGCATATCAATTTTTGAATAAAACCAGATTAAAAAACAGAATTAGAAGTCATTTACTCGCGTCCGGATTTTTATCAAATAATTGGAGCCACACATTTTCGTTCATTATTGCTACAAAATAATCTCAGTGAAACTTTCCCGGAAACTATAAAAATACTTAAAATTATTATAACAACCCCGATGACCACTGTTGAATCAGAGCGTTCGTTTTTCAACACTTAAAAGAATCAATACTTTTTTGCGAAATGCTATGGGTAATGATCGTTTAAACGCGTTGGCGATGATGTGTATTAATAAAAATGTGGTGTGAGATATTTACAATTTTAACGAAAAGTGTTGGAAAAGTTTATATCAATAAAAGATAGAAGAGTGGAATTCACTTTTCAAGAAATGATTGAATTTAATCATTTTAGGTACGATTTCTCACTATTATGTTATTTTTTAAGAAATGCCCCCTCCCCCCGATTGAAATGGCACGAGCCGCCACTGACTAGGTGATATAATGAATATTCTTCAGAGAATGGACGACAGAATTAATAAGTTTGAGTTGGAAAATGTGCAACCACGACCTAGCAAACGCGAGGAACTCAAAACCAAGTAATGACCGATACCTCCTTACGCATTATAACGTGGAATGCCAACGGACTGGTACAACGATGCCATGAATTGGAGACTTTTCTCAACTACAACCAAATCGACATTGCACTTATTTCCGAAACGCATTGTACCAGCCGTAGCTATGTAAGGATGCCCAGCTATGAAATCTATCACACCTTTCATCCGAGTGGCAATGCTCACGCAGGAACTGCTATCCCGGTCAAGCAAAACATCAGACAATACACCGAAGAAGAAATCTGTTACGATTATTTCCAAGCCTTTGTCGTCACAATTAATCACAATAGCACTGCACTAAAACTAGTTGTTGCTTATTGTCGAACGAGACACTCAATTGCGAGTACGCAATTCGAATCTACCTTCGAAATCCTTGGACTACACTTTATCATTGGAGGAGACTTCAATGCAAAGCACGAAGTATGGGGCTCACGCACGACGAGAACCGATGGTAGGAAACTGATTCAAGCCATAAATGCCAAGACATGTAACTACATCTCTGGGGAAAACACCTACATACTGGCTTAGCGACTCTAGAAAACTACCCGATCTACTAGACTTCTTCATCAGACTAGTGGCTAGACCTCCTAGCCGCTAGAAATTCACAAGCTAATCGTGGGACGAAGAAGAGGAAGACGTACTTGGAATGAGACACGCTACCCAGGCGATAAAACAATCTTTAACAGGATTAGCAATAAGCTGAATAGCCTTATTAAAAACAATAAAAGAAAAGCCTTCGAAGAACACCTCACGAATCTGTTATCGAATGCAGATAAGAATTACTCATTGTGGAAAGCAACCCGCAAGTTAAAAAGACCGATTCAATAAGTCCCACCTATTAAACAAAATGGAGATTGGATACGACGTGATGAGGAAAAAGCTGAACTATTTGCGGATCATCTTCAATCACATTCAATACAATCTAGAAATATACCTGCAAAGCAATACAAAGAAAGTCAGCCATTCTCTACTATTACTCTGGACAAAGTCGCGCAGGAAATGGACAAAAATATCAAACCAATAAAGGCTCCTGGAATAGATGAGATTGCTCCCACAGCCATCAAAGAATTGTCACATAGAGGAATATTTTTCTTACAGAAGTCACATCTTACCGACCAATATCGCTACTTCCAGCCATATCGAAACTGTTTGAGAAACGGCTACTGAAACGACTGAAACCATTGGTTCATCTCCCCGACCATCAGTTTCGCTTCAGAAGCCATCACTCCACGATCGACCAAATCCATAGGGTCACGTCTATTATTGAGAGAGCATTAGAGAAAAGAAAAACTGTTCTGCAGTATTCATAGACGTATTCCAGGCATTTGACGGAGTCTGGTACGAGGGCATCATATACAAGCTACGTAAGTTTCTACCGGGAAACTATTGTCGTGCGTTGGAATCATACTTAGCAAACTGAAACTTCCGCGTGGCACACGAAGAAGCTAAATCCAGCAATCGTCCAATATCAGCAGGGGTACCTCAGGGCAGTGTGCTCAACCCGGTCCTTAACTTCCTCTTCACTGCCGACTTACTAGATGATGCCAATACCATCACGGCGATATTAGCAGACGACACTGCAATTATGTCTGTGTACTTTAATCAAGAAAAGGCTAATGAAAATCTACAGCATGCACTGAATCAAATCACCGAATGGACACAGGACTGTAAGATTAAACTTAATAAAGCAAGATTAGTCCATGCCACATATACACATATACACATTAGACACATATACACTACGGAAGGCAGACTATAATCACAGTCTTTACCTGAACAACGCAGAAGTACCACGAACAGATTCCGCCAAATACCTAGGGATGTACATAGACTCACGGTTAACCCGGAAAACCTATGTACAAAAAAGTGGCCCAAATAAAGCTTAAAACTCGTCAACTCTACTGGCTGATCGGACGGCGTTACCAATTAGATCTTCATTGTAAGTGCTTTCTATATAAACAAATAATCCAACCAATTTGGACATATGGTTCACAGATTTAGGGTTGCACGGCCAAGTCCAATCGTCAAAAAATACAAGCCAGATAAAGCAAGATTCTCCGAGATATAAAGAATGCCAGATAGTATGAAAGGAACACGGAACTGCACGCAGATCTACAAATTCCTTTTGTCCATGAGGTCTTACGTAATGCAGCGACTATGCACGAGATACGGCTATATAAGCACTCCAACGTCGAAGCAATACAGCTACTAGACAATCAACTGGACATAAGGCGCTTAAAGCGATTAAAACCATAGGACCTTGTTTATCTATAATTTTATATCTATACTGTACATATTCTATAACTGTAATTCCTAAAAATTGATTTAAGATATTACTCCTACCGCTACATAACATTTACCAGCAATATTGCTTATTTAGTTTGTACTAAGATTGTAATTTTATTTTAATAAAAAAAAGAAGAAGATTATTGCACGTATGAAGGTTCAGACTTCAGGGATGATATACCGAGCGTGTATAATTTCATGTGGACAGTTTAAAGCGTACTGTATATACTGATAATATGCTGGACATAATTTATATAATTATATTTAAAAAAATACACAAGGTAAAAAATAAAAATAATGTCAAAAGTGAGTTATTCCTATTTTTGGACTATATACATACATCACATGAATCTTTAAAATATATTAGACTGGTGATTCTTAATCATAAGTTGATTACCTACAATAGTTATATCATTTGAAGAGATCGTTATAATAGATTCGAATAGGAAAAAAATATTTCCACAGATTTCTCATCTACGTTCGCTGGGCAATTGCTTATTGTAAGATTATTAGTCAATTTTATCTCCTGGTCCCTCAATTAATGAGAGAATATAATGCTGTTTTCTGAAATGGCTACAAATAAGTTTCAATAGAAATGCTTAACGACAGACACTGAACCGCAAATACGCGGCATTTCTCAACATCATCGTGGAAGTAAATTGAAAAATTAACAACAATTTGCTTGTTTGGAAAATTGTTTCCGTTCTTACAATAGTAAAGATGAACAAACATTATTTTGGTTACATAGATTTCAATTCATTTAATGGATAATTCAATTATAATTAATCACTACAAATTATATCTGCAATTTAAACCTCATCAACTACTTCATCAACATTTCAAATCTGCCTAAATTTCGCAAAGCCAAATAATAGTTTTAAAAACAGCGACGTAATAACGGTCTAAATCAACTTCTAACCAACGGCCTAACCACTCCTAACCTAACTGCAGGCGGTATTTATTTATTCGACCATTGATCACACACATAAAAAGAACACACCATATTTCGTAACATACGCCTACATTTGACATATCGTGCATAAACGTCCCGTAACTATGAGTTGCGCAAAGGACTTACCCGGACCAGTATCCTTGGCAAGAATGTGCTCGGTCATCGTTATCTTGGATGACTTGCTGGCGGATCGCAGGGACGAGTACAGCACGCACAACATCCACACGATCAGACCGATAATGCCCTCCGTATCGAAACCCATTTGGGTGCCACTTTTGCCGCCCACGATGCCCAACATACCGGGATTGCATTCCTTATCTGCCAACGTATTCACAATAGCATTTTTAAATGTATATGGTAAATGATAGTTAATTGTGTATATATTTGCGATTAAAACTATCAAGTCATGTATCGTACTAAGTAGTAAAGAAATCGGATTAGTTTAGTGGGTGAATTGTTCGCTTTGATAGTCAAATACGGCCGTGAAATCGAATACAAGCCGCGGCAGAAATTTCAACAACTTTTGGCGTAAAAGGGAAAACCGATATCATCATATAATTGAAAATGTTATTTTGTTATTAAAAAAATACTAATTTTAAAAATATAGGGCATAAGGAGTGTAGCAGATTTAAACACGATTTATGTTTTAGAAAAACATTTGAATTAAAAAATATATTAATACTATATAAAATAATAATAAAAAATACTAAAAACACTTTAACAAAAATAATTACAAAATATAGCATTTTGAATTGTGCATATTTTTTTAAAGGTAACGAATTTCCTGTAACTTTTATAATTTGAATGGGTTCGCCAAAAACCTCTGTTCAAAATGTTAAAGTCTAGCGAATTTCAAAAAGCAGACCGCTGAGTACTTCAATTTTTTCAATATTGAAGTTAAATCACGTAAATACACATTCTATATTTTCAGATGAATTGATAGTTTTAAAAAACTTCTATAGTAAACGAACATTGCCATTACGACCAGGCTTTTTATAACCGTATTTATTTAAAGTTTTAATTGTTTCTGTAGGGCCCGTTTCATTAAAATTTGCTTGTTTTTTTTACGAATAATTCATCTCCATAATAATCCTTGTCAATATTTAATTTTTAAATCTGCTCCTTTCCTACGAATTCCTTCCTACCCTGTGCTATCCTACATTCTATATCAACCTTACTTCGGTTATCCTTTGTAATTCTACTTCGTAACACCTAACAAAAATGTGACACTTCTTCTATTATCACCTCCTATTCTTATCCTCATTTTTCGCTTGCATTCTTTCTTCTCACACCTCATCACATTGGTCTTGCCTATATTTATTTTTATGTTGTAAGCCCTAGTCATTAGTTCCAGCATACCATTTAATACATGTTCTAAATTCTGCTCCCTTTCTTCCAAGATAGCTATATCGTCAGTAAACCGCAACAGATATATGTCCTCTCCCATAATTTTCACACCTACACTATACTCTTCTGTTACCTTGTTTATTACATCTTCTATATACAGGTTAAATAATAACGGCGAAAGTGTACATCCCTGCCTGGTTCCTTTTTCTATTTTCGCTACCTCTTCTTCCCCCTCAATTCTAACTAGAGCAGTTTATATAGATTGAAAATAATTCTCCTATGCCTATAATCTATTCCCGTTTCTTTTAAGATTCTAAACATTATGTCCCAATCTATATTAATCCAATGCCTTTTTTAAATCTACGAAAGCTATGTAAGTTGTCTTTGCTACTTTCACTTCTTTTTTCTACCACCGTTCTTAGTGCTAAAATAGCTTCCCTCGTCCCTCTGATCTTTCTATAACCAAATTGATCTTCGCCCAGCCTTTCTTCTGCTTTTTTTCTCTAATCTTTTATAAATAATCTTTAACAATATCTTCGATGCAAGCGATAGTAGACTAATGGTCCCATAGTTCTCACACAAATTAGCTCCTACCTTCTTAGGCATTGTCACTATTCTACTGCGCTGAAAAGCCTATGGTACTTCTCCCTCCTCATATATTTCAAACAAACTAGCGTGTACAGTCGGTCCTGTATCTTTTCCCTTGCGTGTTTTATTAATTCTACCAATGTCCTGATGCTTTCTTATCAAACTCCTTTCTTCTTTAATCGCCAATAAATCTCTTCCATAATTCGATTAAATTAGAACTTTTAAGTGACTCTAAATGGTAATTTCACAATACCCCGCCATTGTACCAAGTGGTTTAATTACGTTCTGAGTTTAACCATCTGTAGAAGTCAGTTAAATCAGGCTTAACTTTAGTTTCGTCCAATTTTTCTCCCTATATAAGTATATCTGCACACTTACATACCAAACCTGCGAAAGTCATATATTTTTTAAGACATTTTGGTTGTAATTTGAGTAATTGAAAAGCTTGAATAAATATCTGTTTCTTGTGGAATTTACCTGGAGAGTTGGATACGGTTGACCAGGTTAAGTACATGATGTACAGCGAAACGATGGAGCCTTGCAGTAACCCGGATCGCGGTAAACGTTCTTGCACCGCTGGCATAATAGACGCTGCACTAATCAAAACGCACAGAATCAAATTGAACGAGATGAAGAATTTGTGCAACTCGCAACCATCCGCCTAAATAAAATACAAAATATTTTTGTCTCCTAAACATCCTCCATAAATTGTATCACATTTATTTGGGCGGAGCATGAAATAATTTTGGAAATTTCTAAATGTCGTAAAATTCAATTATCATGGCGTTGGTAAGAAAATGCATTGAAATTATATAAAAGGTGATAATTGATCAAAAATACAACATTTAATCACAGACTGTAATATTATTGTAATATTTCTTTGAAGAATTTGAGAGTTGTTTTTTTTTTTTTTAGGGTGAAGTGTAACGATTTGAAAATTAACAAATTTTTGGATATGAAAAACCCCATTTGACGCAGAAAATGTGTCTTATTCTATACAAATAACGTATATTAAATACAATAATAAGTACCTTTGTGAAGAATACATATAGCAATACAACACCGGTGATGGCGAGGGCGTAGTTCAGAACCGTAGCGCCCAATAGAGCGACATACCAAACCTTCGCTTCCGTTTCCTCGTAATTGTTTACCCACGTATCCGCCCACGTGTAAGCAAAGTCCACAATCAGAACCAGCTGGATGAATATGAAGAGGAAGCCGCCGATCATACCGAAGTACATCCACGTAGGACCGAAAGAGCCCTCTGGTATGAAGAATGCGCCAATTACTCCGCCAATCACAAGCAAGAATTTTAACCCCCAAAATCTATCGAATAATCTTTATTTTTATTTCTAGATAGGTTTTAAAGAACATTATTTATGTCAGAAAATGGACAAATTTATAGTTGAATGTTTTTTTTTTAGTAAAATTGTACTTTAAGTTACGGCATTTGGGTGATATTCTATACTAAAATTGTACGATCAATATTTTTTATTCGTAAACCGTTTCCAAGCTAATTTAAATAGGTAAAGATACTTGGTGGAGTCTCTATCGAAGAGTTATGAGGACTCTCTAACTGCCTAATATTATATAGCATTAAAACTTTGTAATTTTATATTTGAGTGGTGTAGTTTCAAAACAGCCAAATTAAAAAGTTTGAAAATTTCGTTTTTTTTCCTCGTTTTTCTACGTTTCAAAAAATATTCATTTATTCTGGACACAGCAAAACATTTATGACGAATCGAAACAAGACGAATCATAATGCGACAGTTTCAAGTTAGTTTCAAAACCAGCCGCATCCGTGGTACCAGAAGACACCACTAGGAGCGCCACTAAACCTGTATTTAAAATGCCCAGTCAATGGCATTTCAAATTTAGCAAATCTTGTACAAGAATAAAATAGCAGATAATGTCCTAATTAAAGGCGAAGTTCATTTGCGAGTTGTAACTTTATAAGTTTGTGAACAAGGGGTAATGTTCTAAGTAGCATTGATTGTCTACAGCAAATTAAACCACATTCAGTAGTAACAACATTGACAGTGAATGATGTCAATCGTTTACTGAACAAACATTTTGGAGACGTCTGGATGCAATTATCATCTTTACAATTCTACAAAAATGCACTAATGAATGAGAACAATAATGCTGACGTAAATGAAGACGACATAAATTAACATTCTATTAAAAATTTCAATTAACTTTTACCAAAACATTACAATAAATTATAATAATCATTATGTTTTGGCACATTTTTTATAAAAATATAATGAATTAAAGTATTTATTATAATCCATAAAATTTTAATATTTCATGAAAAAATGTGTTTAAACGCAGCAATGAAGCTTTGTGTTTCCCCCATTTAATTTCAAAATCAGACATCCAAAAAAATATGAAATTTTGGAAACACTTAAGTTTATAATTTTTATACTAAGTAATGTAATATCAAATATCTATAACATGAATTACTCTAGCTACCATACTTTGAGTGCAATCATTTTTTTGGCTCTCCTGAAAACTTTTATAAAATGGATGTGACTTGTTTTGATACTGGACCACTCATTTATATTGTTATATCTGAGCACAAATCGCCCAATTGTCATTCATAAGAATCATAGTCACTCTACTACTAATATATTTTTTAAGTATTCATTTTTTAATTTAATAGTGCGGCCACTTGCAAGAACAATAAGTGAAAATGTTTATTTTACTAAAATATAATGCCAAATGACACCTATAGACAGAAATACAGCGTAAAAATATAAAAATGATAACAAATTGAATCATTAGCATTAGTAATTAATTTACTGTTGAATTATTAGCTAAATTGAGGAGTATTCTTGTTTCTTCGAATTGTATTAGTCAGGTAACATAAGGCTAGCACTTAAAGGTACATAATAGAAAAATATATTGGGTTTAAGAAAATGTCAAATGTAAATGTCATCAATCGCACATAGTTTAAAAGCTTCTATAACCATAGATTTGAAATTTTCTTTAATCAATTTTTATTTTAAAGAAGATAAATATTGATAATAAAGAATTTCAAAATAAATAAAAGAAATATTGTTCTTTTGGTGTCGTTGACAGATTTTTAATAATCAAATTAATGAAATTGTTTCAAGGGAGCGATTGGTAGCACTTGTTAATATTGTCATTATGCTCATTTTACCATAATAGGATCTAGGCGCCATCTGTATTTGAATTAATCAATCATGAATCACCGATTTCTATTGATGTTTATGTCAAATATTAAATGGAATATATATCAAAATGTAAAAAATCATTTTTCCCTTTTAAAGTGTTTTGAAATTTCCTAGTCGAGATTTTTTAAAATAAATTATGTGCAGAGATGTAAATTTGACACTTAGCTGCTCCAAATATTTTAATTTCGGTAATGATGGTTTGGCAATTTTTTAGATGGTTAATTTTTAGCAGTTTTAAATAATTTTTTTTTTTTGATAAAAACCTCTATTTGTATATAATATAGAATATCACCCTAATACCGTAACAAGCACTAAGTAGCTAAATGTACATTTCAAGGGCTGTGCGCCGGTCTTCAGTAGCAGAAGATAAAACAAAATAAAATACCTCTGTCACGAATCGTGATTAATATACATACTATTAAATAAATAAGTCAACATGACAGAAGCATTTCATAAATGGCATATAATATGACCTATAAATCTTTTAAAAAATATAAATTAACAATTAACGAAACTAACAAGTAATAACAAAAAACAATGGTTTGTGAAATCTGAAACAACGAAAAATAAATAAATAAACAAAATAAAAATTAATTGAAAAATAGTTCTTATTAAATAAATTAAATAGACAAGATGAATTTGGGTCGAATCTAAATTCATTAAATTTCATTTAGATTTATGCATGTATATACTTTCATAAGCATTTAACTCGGAATAATTCAAAACACTTTTAAGTAATTTAAGTGAACTAATTCGAATAGGATGACCTGATTCAAAAATATGCTCGGCGACAGCAGTTTTATCTTTTCTATTTAATCTGAAATGAGCTAAATGCTCCTTAAATCTAGTTTCAATAGATCTACGCGTTTGTCCTATATATACATTAGGACAACTAGAACAAGATATTTCATAAATACCAGATTTTTTATTGAAATCAATCGAATCTTTTGGATTTCCTAGAAAATTAGCAAAACTGTTAGAAGTATTATATGTTAGTTTACAATTTTATTTATTTAAAATACTATCTAAACCACGTGCAATTATAGGATCAAATGGTAATTTAACAAATTTTGGAGTTGTATTATTACTTTGTTCTAAGCTACTAATATTTTTGATATCTCTTGTTCTTTTAAATTTTCTTAATATGTTATTTATAATTTTAGAAGAATAGCCATTTGGTACTGCAATACTTCGGATATTATTTAATTCAATGTTATATTTATCATTAGATAAAAGAAAATTTAATAAGCGGTTAATTAAAAAATTAAAAGCGGCATATTTATGTTGACGACAATGATTTGAATCGTTTCTTATATAGCAGTCCGTATTTGTAGCTCTTCTATCTATTTATTTATATATTTTTGGTTATTTTAGATTTCACAAACCAATATTTATTGCTGTTACTTGTTAATGTTTGTATTTTTTGTATTGTTTTAACAGATTTATAGGTCATATTATATGCAATTTTTGAAGTACTTCTGTCATGTTGACTTATTTATTTAATAGTATATCAATCACGATTCGTGACAGAGGTATTTTATTTAGTTTTATCTTGTGCTACTGAAGATGGGGGGCATAGCCCTTGAAATGTACATCTATCTACTTAATGCTTGTTACG
This sequence comes from Leptodirus hochenwartii, assembly GCA_947310635.1. Classification (NCBI taxonomy): domain Eukaryota; kingdom Metazoa; phylum Arthropoda; class Insecta; order Coleoptera; family Leiodidae; genus Leptodirus; species Leptodirus hochenwartii. The sequence goes on from OX371184.1 coordinate 29,777,986, forward strand.
ATATTTGGGTGATATTCTATATAATAATTTAACACCGTAGTAATAATTTTTAAAACTCTATTTGTATATATTAAAGAAAGTAACTAACAGAGCAAATATCGTCAGATTCTGTCATTTTCTAATCAAAATCTTTCTTAACCTTCCTCATAGTTGTAAAATTTTAACAGTTGAATCATTTCTTTATTCTTATTACAAACTATAATAGTTTTATCTCAATAATATATTTTATACACAATTCCATTCGATATATCAAAAAAAATCCTATAAGAAATCACTTTAAAGACGAGCTTTAATTAAATATTAGTCAGTACTCTTTTGTGTACGTACCCATTTTGTATTCCGCTCCGGGGGTCCTTGGAATGTTTGACGCCGATCATAATAAGCGCCATCAGCGCAAAGAAACATGTCAGTATGAAACATATCCGGTACACGGCTAAATATCCAACCGCCTCGGAACAATTAAATACAACCGAATTGGGCAGTACTGATGTCCCATTCGAACAAAACGGCACCTGCGAAATATAAAACATTAATCAGTCAATTAATAGATAAAAAATACACATATTGTATCCAAAAAGTCATCGAAATTAATTGGGGACAATTATTTCTAAAGTGTGATATATATACATTTTTTAAATGCTATTAAAAATATTAGGAATCCGCGAAATTTTGAATACCACATATTCAATATTAATATATATATTCATTTAATTTTTATTAACTGTCGAAACACCAACGGAATCAATTACAGTTAAGCCCCGTATAACACGGTGTTAGGTTCCCAAAAAATGCCATATATGTTGTCACTCAGGAGTTCCCTGAAGTCTTCATTGAAGTAGTTCAAATTAAAAAATATTAACGGCGGCTAATACTCCAAATGTACAGCCATCATTAATTATGTTATATTATATTGAAATGTATGAAATATATGAAATTATATTATCGATGATGATCTGGAGCTTTTAGAAAGAGCGCAACACGAATTTCCATACAGTATAAATAAGACTTTAAATTATTTTAATCGCACGAATAAAATAAACTTTTTGCGGCGATTCAGAATTACAAAAATAGTAACGAATTTTCTTTAGAAATAACTAAAGCTTTAACAATAAGTTTTAACAATAAGAAAATATTCGATTAGAAGGACAATTATATTATATTATATATAATAAAACATGCTATTCTCTGTCTTTATCTAACACGTGGGAATAATTATTCGTGTGTCGCCTCTGGACGGATTTCAGCTTTTTTATTATTATCCAAATGAAGGTATTTTTAATTTAGGCTGAATGGTAACGCTTTTAGGACGGTTTGTGCGATTTTTCAGGACGTAAGCATGTTTGTTACAGCCACTGATTTCCCTTCTTTGTTATATTAAAGTATGCAATGAGAGAAAAGTATCGGTAGCTCTGCCAACTATTGTGTTGGTAGCTTTTACACTTTCAGGTATACAATGACGTACTTTAATCATGCGAAAACACAACGTAAACAAATAATATAAACTCTAATAGATTGATGATACGCGTATTTATTTACCTACATATAGCCTACCTAACCTACACATTGTGATGTAGTGAAAACGCGTACTTTTTAACAAGCCATAGCTAGGAATACATTTATTTTGCAAATTACTCTACAATATTATTTTTTTATATTAAAAATACCAAACAGAAGAATTATTTTGGTTATAATACACTTCAGTTTTGTTATTATCTAACGGTTCATTTAAAAAAATATATTATTCTGTAAAAAATGCGATATAATTTAAGAAAAAGTAAGCAACTATTGTGTAATATCTTAGGATGTGAAGGAAGTTTTGAATTTCTTTTCTAAAATGAAAATTGTTAAAGATATTGAGGAAATAAAAGAGTCAAAAAATTTTGAAAGTAATTGTAACTAATACTTTTTTAAAGTACAATTATATAGTAACCCCCAGTGAGTGCCAGAAGTGAAATATTTGTTTAATTGTTGCACCACTGCTGTTGGAAGATTAACTTTTGAGGTGCGCAGTAAAAAAATTCTTAGTTTGTTAAGTGGGATTTCTTATAATAATATCGTATATACACATCGGACAAAAAAATGTTACATTTTAAGGTCAAAAATCTACGATCACACCTTAACGCATTTTATTAAATAACATATAAAAGTGTCGGAAATTTTTCGTCGGGCACGCCTTTTTTAAATATGAAACAAGAAATGCGTTAAACACGGTATCATAAAATTGGCCCACAAAAGTATGCGCGAGTTTGCTTGCGTATCAAATAAATAAAGAGATGAATAATCCAATATACCTTGTGTAAATTATAAATTGCGAAAAATTACGGATAGTTTCAAATTTGACAGAACAACGCGTTCATTATTCGATATGTCGTGTATTTATTTCTAATGGCGCGTTAAATTTATTTTTTCAATCGTTCTTAAATTTAGTGTTACTTAAATTAAACTAGAACCTGTACTTTGTACATACTGGTTTATATTAGGATCAGTGTAATATATTTTTTATGTTATTTTCTATAAAAATAAATTTTACAGTTGATTATGCTTTTTAAATTTAACGTGACAGTTGTCACATTATTGTCACGTAAAATCGTCACTACGGCGTTAAGTAATTGTATAGAATTAGTATATCATACATCATAGTATAACATATCATCAAAAAACCGTAACACAAAGCATTTATTAGCTAGATGTGCATTTCGAAGGCTATACCGCCATGCTCAGTAGCACAATAATAGAATAAATAAAGATACTTGTCTGTCACTTAACGGTATTGCTATACAATTCTTTCTACTGAAGATGGGGGCATAGCCTCAGAAATGCGCATATAGCTAATACATGCTTTGTGTTACGGTTTTTGGGCGATGTTTTATACAATTATTTAACGCCGTAGTGACGACTTTACAATTAAGTAAAACTGTATGTAAATGAAGGATTTTCATATTTTGGTGCATGCGGCCGTTAATTAATCAATTCAGTCAGAAATGTGTAAATATCAATATCAGTCCATTCATTTATATGCTAACCTTTCTTAGCAAATCTTGTAATCCGGGCGCCAGAGCGACACATGCAGTTATGGCGCCCACAAGGAGCATGACGGCGTACATGATGCGCGTAGACGTAGAATTTCGGCATGACGGACACGCCGAACAGCACAGGGAGCACGCGGCACTTCCGCAGCAACATGCCAACTATAACAGACAGTGTATATAATTAGTAGACGTTATTTTCAATTTTAATGGTAGAAGATATTTTTGAAATTTTCATTTTTTAATCAATTTTGTATAAAGAAATTGTATTATATGCACAATATATTATATATGTATTATATATGTATATAATGTATTATATATTTTATAAATGTATAGATAGATGATAATAAATAAATAAATAAAAGTAGGAGCTGTTCGCAAAAATATGAATAAATAAGGACATTAAGAAAGGAATATGCCTAATTTGAAAATAGAAGAGAGCTATGTATGAACAGAGAGGAGATGGAGAAAGTGCTTTACAATAATTTGATTGATTAACAATATATCGCCTATGCATAAGAAAAGTGACAAGTCAAAAATCAGCGAAATTCAGTTAAATGTTCGAATCAACTATTATAATTTTATCTAGAAAAATTTCACATATGAAAAAATTGTCACCAGTAGGAAAGCGATGTGTAGTTCACTCGCGAACCGTTCACTCTGAACGGTTCAATCAAATGACGGGCGTACTGTGACGATGTTTTGCAACGACCTATAAGTCACTATGACCTAGTTCGTGAACTATGAACTACATGGTGCACAGTGTACGTATTCATGTACTTGTACTAGGTCCTGAACCCGTTGTGTACTAAACCGTTCATGAATCACAACGGCTCGTAAACGATGCAGTATAGTATACATTACATATACAGTACTAACATTTATTTAGTGATAAAATGTGTTGGTGAACGGAACGAAATAGGAAACACGACGCAATATTGCAACAGCAGCATTGCCGAGCTGAGTCACAATTTATATGTTGGTATCAGATTTCATTTGGAATAATATAATTAATATATTCGCAAGATTAAATATGTTCTTAAATATGTCATGCCATAGCAAATTTTTGAAATAATGCAAAAATAAACATCTAAATCTTATAGTTCTTCTATTTCATACTGAGTGCAATGCAATCACTTAATATCAAATCAAAGCTTTGAAGTTTGAACAGAGAAGATTCGGAATAGAAAATATAAATTACAACGCCAAACAAAACGATTCTATCTAGTTCATTTTATTATAGTTTGTAGATTTAATTTTCAAGTGTTAGTAAAGTAGTAAACAATTTCATCAGTAACTACCAATAAGTATTTTAGAACTTCATATAAATAATCGTGAATACCTAGAGAAGATTATATTTCTTTATATATATATATATATGTTTTGTATAAATTATAAACATTATTGTCTTTTCTTCCTCATTCTTAATTCAAAATAAGTATTGTAATATTTCAATTTATTTATTTTTTACCATATTTTTATATTGAAAAAAAAAAGAGATTATATTCAGTATGTGCATGTATTTCATATAGGTCGTGAACTAGTTCATTTTTAAAAGATGTAGTAGTTCACGACCTATAATTCGTGGACGATACATTGAAATGAACTACGAACTAGGTCCTCAAAGTGACCTACAGTTTTCCATCGCTACAGTAGAGGCGCTGGTGTCACTTTTCCGTTAGTTCGAAGTTGGTTAATGTCGATCTAGAAAACTGGCACAGATCAGTTGTTTCTTGAGTATCGTATATAGTAAGTGTACGACGAATGTTCTAGAAAAGTGGCATATTTCGAGTTGTTATTCTGTTAAGTGATGTTGATGAGCAGGAAAAAAGAATTATTTTGTAACAAGTTCAAACTAATAGAATTAAAACGCGTGCGAAATTCAAGTACTAAAAAAACGGTACAATCCAAACTTACACTTAACGAAAAAAAGAAGCAAAATAAAATATAATTGTTTAAAAAATTCATATTCCTTGGTATTACTTCAATTACTACAATAATCTATAATTATTATTTTTTCCAGTTGTTTGTTGTTGTACTTGTACTTTCTTACATATTTTTTGTTTGTCTTATTACCATATAGAATATCACCCAAATACCGTAACAAGCATTAAGAACCTAGATGTACATTTCGAAGGCTATGCCCCCATCTTCAGTAGCACAAGATAAAAACAAAATAAAATAGCTCTGTCACGAATCGTGATTGATATACTATTAAATAAATAAGTCAACATGACAGAGGTATTTTATTTAGTTTTATCTTATGCTATTGAAGATGGGGGCATACCGCTTGAAATGTACATCTAGCCTCTTAATGCTTGTTACGGTATTTGGGTGATATTCTATATTATAATTTCACACCGTAGTGATAATTTTTACAATGTCTTATTATCGTTTCTTCATTTATTAAGTATACATCTTTGATTTCATCTAATCAACTTTTTCAAATAAACATTATGCGCTCCACGATTAGATACTCATTTTCATATACATTTTCCAGAAGTGTCTTATGTCCGAAAAGGGGGGTTTATTTTCAATAAACAAGGGTTGAATAATTTGTTTTTACATAAAACTTAAGATTTTCTTTTGAGTTGCGTACTGCATAGATTATATTATTTGAAAATACATAAAAAAATCATGCTGCATTCGATTACAAAGCACTTCCTAAGTAAATAAAAACTTCAATTGCTTCTCCTGCAAAATGCCAATTTTTTACTTGTGTCACTTTTCTTGTGCATAGGCGATATATCCATCAAAATTCTATTCGGTACGATTCTGGTTGAGAATAGATAAATAGGGATAATAATTTAGTGCATGTTCCCCGCGATACAGATGTGTTTACGAAGTAGCCTACACTTAAGGAGTTGCCAGATTTTCGATGCAACAAGAAACTGACCTATGCATCCTAAGTCAGGTCTTTCATACCCACTATTAAGATTTACATTGACATGCAGATATTTTTTAAGTTTTACTTAATTTAATATTTTATTAATTATATAGCTAGAATATATAAATCAATTGAAATTTTTTTAGGGCAACTATAGGTTTTTATCGTGTGGTTTTAGTTGCCTATAGTGATTTTCCTTTTCCTATCTGGCTATTCTCAGCCAGAATCGTACCATCTATTCTTTTATTTATTCCTTTATTCCTAACAAAGAAACAACATTGCTATTATAACATTTTTGAAAAATATATTTACGCAATCACGTCTCGCCTTGGCGATTCTAATGGATTAAAATAATGGGTTTAGTAGTATTATTATAAAGATTACGATACAACAAATTATAAATAACTCTTGATATGTAAATAACTAAAATACAGCAGATTAGATGCAAGTCGCGCTTTAATAGGTAATTATTAAAGAATAAGTGGAAATAATTCAAAATGGAATCAATGAGTAAATATTTTTTGAAAACAATGTAGCTTACAAGTAAAATGTGCTTTTGCAGTTGATAATAATACCTGTGCTGCAGTACAAAGGCCAAACACTGCACCCATTCTCAAACAACAAATTTAAATTGTAATTTCTCTGAATATTTCTGATCCACTATGCAAAAAAACCACTATAATAGACACAATACGCAAATAGACTGTGAATCACACTCTTACAACAATCACTAAAAATAAAGTGAAGTTCTTTAACTATTAAACGTTACCTCAATAGTGACTTACACGCAATGACAATTTGTATCGAATTTGTATAGAATAGTAGACCAATATAAATTTTAACGAGATTTAAAAAGGTTCATATTATTTTACATTTTATAACATTATTTATAGATTCTTGTAAATGTTCATTTTATTGTAAAACAATTGTTTTCTAAAAATCGGATAACTCCAAATTTGCTCTTATTGTATCGTTGGGTAGCTAATTTATGGACAATAATACTAAACCAAAAAAGAAGAGAAACGAAGAATAGAAGCATTCGAAATGTGGTGCTACAGTAGGATGGTGAGAATAATTTTATTCATGTTATTATGCGCAATAGGCATTTACATTTGTCGTAAATAGGATTTACATAGTATGTACACAGTATATTAAGTATATAATAGTAAGTTATAGTAAAATAATTAAATATTGATAAAATTAAAAGACATTAACAAAAAAAAAATATATATAGACCGTTACATATCAAAATACACTACACCACAGTTTACACAATTGAAATTAGAATTAAATTACTTATAATCTCTTTAAAGTTTAAATCTCTAAATCTCTCAATTTATAAAATCTTGTATAGAATAAAATGCATTTATAGTTAAGAACGTTCTTAGACGGGTGGTTAGGTTGGCATTATTTAACTTTCTCGCATGCATAGGTAATTCGTTGTAAAATTGTATGGACTGATATAAATACATACTATGTGACTTCGTCAACCTACAGAAATCGGGTTTTACATCATTTTTTGACCTTATATCGTTAGTTAAAGAGTCCGCAATCCTAAAGATTGGTTGGAAACAGCACGCCATGCCGATCTATCCTGAGCTAATCCCTTCATCTCCCTATAGCTATTCATCTCAACGTCTTCAACTATCTGAGTCACATACTCCAATCTAGGCCTACCTACCCCTCTCTTTCCCTCCACTCTACCTTCTATGATCAATTGCATAATCCCCCCATGCCTAAGAATATGCCCTACTAATCTGTCTCTCCTACGCTGTAACACTCTCCAAATACTTCTCTTCTCCCCTACTAACTCTAGTACAGCTTCATTTGTTACTTTATCTTCCCAACCAATCCTCATCATCCTCCTATAACACCACATTTCAAGTGCTTCTAATCTACGCTTCTCTTCCTTTCCTATAGTCCACGCCTCACACCCGTACAGTGCTACACTCCAAACATATACCTTCAGTAATCTTTTTCTAATACCCAAGTGAATATTTCATCTTAAAATCTGTTCTTTTTCTACGAATGCCTTCCTACCCTGTGCTATCCTACACTTTATATCTACCTTGCTTCGATTATCTTTTGTGATTCTACTGCCTAAATAACAAAAATCTGACACTTCTTCGATTCTATTATCTCCTATTGTGATCCTCATTTTTCTACTGCATTCCTTTTTGTCACACCTCATCACTTTAGTTTTACCTATATTTATTTTCATGTTAAAATCCCTAGTCAATACTGCCTGCATACCATTCAATACCCTTTCTAAATTCTTTTCGCTTTCTTCCAATATAGCTATATCGTCGGCGAATCTCAGCATATATATTTTCTCTCCCTGTACATTCACACCTACACTATACTCTTCTTTTACTTTGTTTATTGCATCTTCTATATATAGATTAAATAATAACGGTGAGAGTGTACATCCCTGCCGAACTCCCTTCCCTATTTTTGCTACCTCTTATATCGTAATCATGAAAATCCCTTGCAAGCGTAAAAGAACCCACATTTTTTATTACAAATTTTACACACTCAAAAATATAGACACATGGCACTGTTAATATGTTTAATTTTATGAAATTCGCTTTACAACCTTGTCTATATTCTAGATTGCAAACGATCCGAATAGCTGCGTTGAAGAGCGAATATACATTGTTGTGTAGAACATTGTCCCCATATTAAGATCGCATAAGATAAATGACTGTGACATAAAGCATAATATGTGTTTACTAATATATCTTTTACTAATATATGAGGATTTGTTGGATAGATAAAGTGACAAATGAAGCCGTACTAGAGTTAGTAGGGGAGAAGAGAAATATATCGAGAGTATTACAGCGCAGGGGAGATCGATTGGTAGGTCACATTCTTAGACATGGGGGTATTATGCAATTTGTTGCATATGCAAAATTATGCAGTTATAGAAGGCAGAGTAGATGGAAAGCAAAGGGTAAGTAGGCCTAAATTTGAGTAGGTATGTGGGTCAGATAGTGGACGACCTTGGGTTGAATAGCTATAGAGATGAAGGATAGATCCACGACAGATGGAGTGCTGTTTCCAACCAATCATTTGGATTGAGGACTATTTAACTAATTATTACTAATTGAGAAAAAATAATGCATTTCATAGAAAACAAAATTTAATAAATTGATAACAAAAAATAGTGCAGCCCGTATCCTAAAAATTACTGAAGAACATGCAGGTCATAATTTAATGCAATATAAAAAAAATCAGATTTTTATTTGAACTATAGTTACAGAGAATATGCTATTCAGTACTTTTACTAGATCCAACTCCAACCAAACATTCGAACTACCGTTGGAATTTATCGTAGTTTTACTGGTTTTACATTTAAATCGACAAGGAACATAATCTCAATAATATGAAAGTCGTTATAATATTTAAAAAAAGTAGTATTGTTTTGAATAAGTAATTTTTATTTGAAATTTCTATTTTCAAAAAGGTATTTAAAGTAAAGTGCTTGTGAAAAATATAAAAAATAATCGGAAATTGTCCAAAACTATACCGATATTTGACTGTATCAGTTTTACTCTAAATTTGAGCGTGAATCATGCCTCATTTAAGTAAACAGATATTACTTATCACTGCGGTATTAGTAACAAAATGTTTATTATCTACGCTATCTAAAGATTACAATATGGTATTCAGTGTTTTGTTTTGTGGCACACTTTGAATATAAAATCAATCCAGAATGCAGCATTATTTGTTACATTGAATTGAAAAACACAATAAAGAAAATCAGTTCAATAAGAAATAATAAAGTTTCTATATGCGTTCGGTTTTATAGAATCGAATCGTCAGTGCCAATTAGTAGGAGCAAAGTAAAGTAAATTTTGTTTCACTGACTCTTTTTAGTGACTGCAAGATTATATTTTTGGACATAAACTTATTCTTATTAGGTTTGTACTCTAAAGTAATTTTAATATTTTTTTAAATTATTATTAACTATGCAACATATATAGTCTATTAGTATTAAATTTCTATCCTCAAGAATGAATTTTTATTAATATATTTATATATTTCATTTTTTAAATATGTATTTTTCGCGCTCTAACCAATTAGCTTAGCCATTTCAATGGAATTATTTTTAAGCTGACAGATAGTTGTCCGTCACAAGCAGATTTACAATATATTGTGTCGTATAATATATTTGTAGTATTTTTGAAACAACCAATGTCTGAAGCTGCATGAATATTATTCACTGATATATTTGACAAATTTAAATGTATTAAAATACCAAGTGAATGGTGCAATTATTAATCTGATACTTATTACATGCCAATTTAAAAATTGCAGTACGACCATGTACAACTGACAACATCGCGTAGATAGAATGCTGACTGCGCATGTCCAGCTCCGCGTATTCTTATTGGATGGCATAAGAGTGACGCGTAATATACTGCGCAATGAGTATAATATCAGTTGCATATTTATCAACTTAAGTTTCTTTAAATAAGTTTTATTAAATAAGTTGTGTTAAATTAAAAACGAACATAGTTGGGTAATAATTACTTATCTTAATATCGCTATAATTTGTTTTCTTATATTTATAGTTGGAGTTGGATTTTTGGATCTTGATTGGAGTAGGATTTTTAAACATTTTCTGCATTTATATAAGAAGAACATATACCTTAGCGTCCACTAGATTTTTCCAACGGCTTTGGGAACTGCGAAAAGAAACGGAAAAAATCATTAAATTAACCGTTTTCAAAATATCCTTAGAAAATCGTAATATTCCAGAATAAATAATTCCATAGCTGGTCTCCGCCACTGAAGTCGAATTTTAAATGAAGAGTTGCCAATAAAGCCAATAATACAATGGAAAATAAAATGGAACATGCTTAAACCAGTCTAAATCTAAAAAAAACAAACAATACTCCATTTCTCCATAAAAATGATACAATAATTCGATGTATATAAATATTTAGTAAGATGAATGTACCAAAAGAGCCGGTGGTGATTACTCTAAGTATACTCGGCTATAAATTAGATTCCAAACAAAATGCTTTCTTCAATTACCTGGTACCTTCCGTACTGGGCACATTATTCTATATAGCTCATCTGGCTATTGATCTGGGTTGTGTGTTCAGTCAGTTCGATGAGGGTAATGCCACGTGGGCTGGCTTGACCATACTATTCCTGTATTTACCTGTGTTGGGTAGCTTCCTTCTCACAGTAACATCATGGATGAGGCCGGGTGATATTTGCAGCAGGGCAAATGTCTTGTGGTTTTTCAAAAAATCTGTTCAACATTTATTGTTTCCTGCATGGAGTATGTGGAGGTAGGTCAGCAATTCTATAAAATTATACGTAAATTAAGATTTAAATTAGTCATAACTAAAAGTAACTAGTCATAAGTCAAATCCTAAAAGTCTTCATTTGTCACTTTATCTGCACAACCAATCCCCATCATCTTCCTATAGCACCACATTACAAATTACTTCTATTCTACATTTCTCTTCCTTTCTCTGCTTTCAGTAATCGATTTCTAATACCCAAGTCAATATTTGATCTTAAAATCAGCTCCTTTTCTACGAATTCCTTCCTACTCTGTGCTATCCTACATTCTATATATACCTTACTTCGGTTATCCTTTATAATCTGTTATATCTGTTATAATCCTAAATAAGAAAAGTCCGACACTTCTTCTATCTATCATCTCCTGTTCCAATCCTCATCTTTCGTATATAGTTCTTGTCACACCTCATCACTTTAGTTTTACCTATATTTATTTTCATGTTAAAATCCCTAGTCAATACTGCCTGCATACCATTCAATACCCTTTCTAATTTCTTTTCGCTTTCTTCCAATATAGCTATATCGTCGGCGAATCTCAGCATATATATTTTCTCTCCCTGTACATTCACACCTACACTATACTCTTCTTTTACTTTGTTTATTGCACCTTCTATATATAGATTAAATAATAACGGTGAGATTGTACATCCCTGCCGAACTCCCTTCCCTATTTTTGCTACCTCTTCTTCTCCCTAAATTCTAACTAAAGCCGTTTGATGTTTGTCTAGATTGAAAATAATTCTCCTATCCTTATAATCTATTCCCGTTTCTTTTAAGATTCTAAACATTATGTCCCAATCTACATTATCCAATGCCTTTTCTAAATCTATGAATGTAAGTTGCCTTTCCTACTCTTATTCTTTTTTCTACATTTTTCTACATAAATTAAATAAAGTGCATTTATGAATATTTCAAATAATTACAAATGGATACATGTAAATTTAAAAAAATAAAAATCCAAAATTGCACTTACTTTTGTATTCAAATAAATTATTTATCAATAAAGACTATTGTCTTTACTATTGATCGCACATCACAACAGTATAATGCTACACGCTACAGTAGATACATATGCCTTTAATATACTTCCTAATTTAAATTAGGAAGTTACACTAAATTGATGCTAGTTCATGTTTCTTTACAGATGCGCTGAAAAAATATTTTGGTCCATCGAAGGCTGGCTTGCGCCAAACGAAGATAATAGGACAGAAGCATTAGGAGAAGTGACTGCTCCAAGAACAATAGAATTTTATTATTTTCTACAGGGATTTATGCATACTGTACCACAAATTCTTCTACAAATGACACTTCTCATTTTGCACCTAACGGATTTCCGACAAGACACGAGTAATTCTTAAATATATATTTTTAATATACACATAAATTGAATATTTACTTACAGTAATAGTTTCAGGTGTACACCCAGTATGTTTTGTAATAATGAAAGAAATTTCATTTTAGATTACGTTGCGGGATTGAGTATTGTCTTCAATATAACGCAGATGGCGATGACTACGAGTCTATATCAGCGATTTACAACGCAAAAGGTAACTCTAGTAAATTCTTAGGAAAACTGATTAGAAAAGAACACGTTATACACTGTACAGCTTGTTCTGCTGATTTTAAAATGACCGTTTTATAGCATTTTTTGCGGTATTTAAATTTTTATTAATAGTTATGATTTTGGGTTTCTAAACTGAAAAGGTGTTTAATATAGAAATGAGGCTGATCTCATTTGTACACATGGCACAAGATTCACAATGATTTTCAACCATTTTAAATCGCGTACTCCTCACGGACTAAGATATATACCAGATGAAGATTTTTTGGTATATTTGTTAACGATTTGATTTTGATTTTGATTGATTTTGATTGACACTCTGATCATCAAAGAAAGCATTATTAACTCTAATGTCATACAGTCTATAAAGAGGAGTTTGGATTAAATATTGTAGCCATATTTTTATAGTTCTTTTTCTTTAACAATTAAGTAACTCGATCTGTGTATTTTTATTCTTTTTATGTGGACATTAATACAATGATTAGCATCAATGTCTCTTGGCAAATGATTCACCATCGTATTCACAGATATTGGAACATTAATAATTTGCCCATAAATCCCATGTTGACCATGTACATGTCGTAAACGTCGAATTTGCATAAATGGAATTCTGGGTGAAATTAACCTCTCTGACACTAAATCTAATTTTGGTAGATGACCAGGTAATTCTGGATAGACAAAACCATTTGAGTATGATAACATTGGAATGGTATTCTGAGTGAGAGCATTTCGGCATGAATTGCACGCTATCACATCTTCAATGATAATGGCTGGAAACGCAATATGTAAAAGTTGCTCGTGCTTAGGATCAACTGGTTTCACATCGTTCTTAAACCACATTCCATCACATATGGAACACACTGTACCTAGCGGATTATTGAAAAATTGTTTATCAAATTCGCGATGAGCAGGTTGAAAGAATCTAAATTTTCTGTATGATGCACTAGTGGGTGCATTTCTATTTGTCGATGGCTCAGCTGTATCAGACTCATTTCCTTGATCTCTCACACCGCGTGTATCTTCACGTGTAGACGGCACGCCTGAATCAGTGGCGTTCAAATTCTGTATACGACTCATTATGTCCTCACTTAACGATGGTATCGATTCATCCAGTGTATTTGAGGTCGTTGGAAGGTTATGTTGTCGATCGTGTTTCTTTAACGCCCTTTACCTTTTGTAACCCTTTACCTTTACCCCTAACGCATTTGTAGAAAAAGAACAGATTTTAAGATCAAATATTGACTTGGGTATTAGAAAAAGATTACTGAAGGTATATGTTTGGAGTGTAGCACTGTACGGGTGTGAGGCGTGGACTATAGGAAAGGAAGAGAAGCGTAGATTAGAAGCACTTGAAATGTGGTGTTATAGGAGGATGATGAGGATTGGTTGGGAAGATAAAGTAACAAATGAAGCTGTACTAGAGTTAGTAGGGGAGAAGAGAAGTATCTGGAGAGTGTTACAGCGTAGGAGAGACAGATTAGTAGGGCATATTCTTAGGCATGGGGGGATTATGCAATTGATCATAGAAGGTAGAGTGGAGGGAAAGAGAGGGGTAGGTAGGCCTAGATTGGAGTATGTGAGTCAGATAGTTGAAGACGTTGAGATGAATAGCTATAGGGAGATGAAGGGATTAGCTCAGGATAGATCGGCATGGCGTGCTGTTTCCAACCAATCTTTAGGATTGCGGACTCTTTAACTAAACTTTACCTGGCTCGATACTCTCTACTTCTTTGCAAAGTACTTGTTGGCACTTTTCTTGGCGGTTTATTCGCTTTCTTCCGTTCTCTAAAGTCTCGCACTCTGTCTGTACTTGTCTTTTTCTCCATTTCACTTTTCACACAATGGAAATTGTTAGCTAAAAGATTAAGCTGTATTTGTGTAATATATAATAAAATACGCAAGCGTCTACTGGTTGCCTTATGCTACGTACACACAGAACACGCGGCGCATGCGCGTAACGTGTTTCACCTTTCGTGACGTTCATTTGCCCTACCGCGCCTATAGAAATTTCACTTCAAAAAATCAGAACTTAATACTATATTTGGTAGGCTTTGTTATAAAGTAATTGTGAGATCAAATCTGTAGCAATAGCCTTAATTTAAATAATTACATAAAATTAAAAAGGAAGTCAATAGTTCTTATGCTATTATACGTCCTCCTTGTCAGTCTAGAAACCCCGAATCCGTACTACTATTATTATTATTATCATCGGGGCAAATGCAACTTTAATATTATTTGATGAATATTTTTGATATGGCAAATCATGCTATGACTGATTGTATTATACTTCGATTTCTGTTTTAATTCATCTTCCTTTGTCCTTCACATTTTGTTCCCACTGCCCGCCCAGTTATGTCGTTTAACGTTGCCATAAGATTGCAAGATGGCGTCCGGTGCCGATGATTCTTGTGTACGTCAGAATAAAATATGTAAAAAATGTAAACAAAAAGTAGTTAACGCAGTAAGCTGTAGTTCATGTGATGCAGAATATCACTACGGATGTTCGGTAAAATCGGGAGTTATAGAAATAAACAATATCATGAAATGTGTGAGTTGTGTACATATTGAGGTTATGAATTCCGAAAGTAATAACGTGAATAAAGTCACCCGTATCAATGACCAGTGTGATAATAGTACTAATGAAGACATAGAGTGTATGAAGGAAACTGTATCGGAGAATGGACAGTTGGAACAATATAGTATAGTAGGACTGAAGAATGAAAACATGCTACTCAGACAGATAATATCAGAAATGGAAGACAAAAACAAGCTGCTCGTTGAGAAAGTGACATATCTTGAGAATAAATGTTGTGATTGCAATATAGATACACCAGCTAGATCATCAAACTTCCCGGAAGTGAAAAGTACAAATAAAACTCTGAACAAACATAACCTCATCATTAAACTGAGAGCAAATTTAAGTTATTCCGAAGCAGTTAAAGTAATAAGCAAACATGTGGATCCTATCAAACTAGACATTGAAATAAATATGTCAAAACGAATGACTAAAAATGGAAACATAATAATTGAATGTAAGGATAATGACTCAGTGACAAAAATAATTAATGCGACGAACACAATGGAAATGGAAGTCAAAGAAGTAAAAACAATTACGCCGTGCTTAAAAATAGTGGGTGTACCGGAAGAAATCGGGAGAGATGGAGAAACAATTATACAGAGAATAAAAGATCAGAATAAAATAGATGGTGATATTCAGTTGAATTGTGAATTTATATACGCTACGAAAGGTAATGGTCACCAGTTTAATGTCATCCTAAAACCCAACCATGCAACCTTCAAACTGTTAATAGAAAAAGAATATGTATATGTTGGACTACACAGGTGTAGAATTTACGAACACGTCAATATCCTCAGATGCTTCAAGTGCAACAAGTTCAACCATTTTGCGAAGGATTGTAGAAGTGAGGTTACGTGTCCCAAATGTGGTGAATGTCATTCACAAAACCAGTGCAACTCTAGAAACATCAAATGCGTCAATTGTCACAACAGAAATGAAGCTAACCCAGAACTGAAATTGGACACTGCGCACTTTGCTTGGGACAGAAATTGTAGAGTATACCAGGAAATAGAACATCGTGTTAAAGCGATAACCAACTATGATATTTAGCACCTAAAGAATATTATTTGTACTAATGCACAGAGCCTAGTTAGCAATAAAGATGTAATTGAAAAATATGTAGTAGAAAGTAAAGTAAAAATTATGTTGCTCACAGAAACACATGTAACTGAAGAAATTTTAGATGAAGAAATATACATAACAGGCTATGAAACTTTAAGATGTAATTCTCATAGTAGACATACAGGCGGGGTAGTTGCCTACATCAAGAATAACATATGCTATGATATTGTTTGTAACATTGCCTATAATGATCATACTTGGCTACTAGGAATACAAATTGACAACTTTCTTATTCTGACTGTATATAGATCTCCTTCGTCATCTTGTGTTGAGTTCATTGACAAACTAGAGGAAACAGTTGAAGCATTCCACAGTAAAGGACAAATTATCGTTACTGGTGATATGAACATTAATGTAAAAAATGCTTGTCATATTAGTAAAAAACTGATAAAAAGTATGAGAAATATAGGTCTTAAGCAACTAGTTAAAGACGACACACGTGTAACACAGCATAGCAGTACGCTTATTGACTTAGTTTTTAGTAACTGTAATGATATAAATGTGAATGTATTGAGTACACCTAAGATCTCTGACCATAGTATTTTATCTATTAATGTGAATGGTATTGTTGATATTGTGAACGAAACGGACAAACGCATATATAGGGATTACAGTAAATATAGTCCTGATAAATTTAGGGAATTATTATACCACTCTTTTGCTGATGACAGTCATACTGGTGACGGTGTAGATACCATACTAAACAATTTCAACAGAAATATAATAAACACAATCAATAAGATATCACCAATAGTTTCAAGTCAAGGCAGCAGCACGAATAAACCATGGTTTGACTCTGAACTTAATTCACTGTATAAATTGAGAGATTCCAAATACAACTTAGCCCTGATTGATCAATCAGAAACAAATTGGATTACATATAGAACCATTAGAAATAGAGCTACAGCCAAATTAAGATTCAAAAGAAAAGCATACTACGAGAAAAAAATATCAAGTCACAAAAAAAATAGTAAAGAAATGTGGAGGGAAATAAAAAAGCTTTTGGGAAAATCATGTGTTTCAAATATAACAAATATAAACAACAACGGAACCATCATTACGGACAAATCTCAAATAGTCGAAGAATTTAATAAATATTTCATAAGTAGCATTGAAGAAATTACTCAACAAAATAATGTTAATTTACATAGTGTTAATATCAACCATAACTATACAATAGAAAAGGAATTAGATACATTTAAACCTATTACCATGCAAGATTTAATGAACATTATAAATAAAATCAGTAAGGGTCATTCAACGGATGAAATTTCGAAAAAAATACTACTAGATGGAGGTGATATTTTGCTTAAGAAGTTAATGGATTTAATTAATTGTTCATTAAAATCATATACAATTCCCGAAGCTTGGAAAACATCAACTATTGTCCCAGTGCCAAAAATAAAAAATACCAAAAAAATTGAAGAATATAGACCGATTAACACGCTACCACTAACTGAAAAAATTATAGAAATTCATGTAAAAAGTCAAATTGAGGATCACCTGAAAATGAATAATATTTTAATTACGAATCAATCTGGCTTCAGGGAAAACCACTCCTGTGAATCGGCTATTCAACTATTATTATTCAAATGGAAAGTATTGTTAGATGAAGGCAAATTTTTTCTTGCGGTTTTTCTAGATTTCAAGAGAGCATTCGAAACAATAGATAGAAATATTTTACTACAAAAACTACTTAATATAGGAATTAAAGATGATGCTCTTAAATGGTTTAAAAGCTATTTTTCAAATAGAAATCAGAAGACAAAAATTGGTGAATTTACCTCAACAAACCTTAACAATAGTTATGGTGTACAGCAAGGCTCGGTTTAGGACCTTTATTGTTTCTTGTATATATTAATGACATAGCTAGTAGTTTAACTGATCCAGAAAATGTAAATCTATTTGCTGATGACACTGTTTTATATGTATGTGGTAACAATGTTAAAGAAGTAGAATTATTAATGAATACCGAATTGAGAATTCTTGAACAGTGGTTGAAGTGCAATAGTGTATTCTTAAATGTTAATAAAACCAAAGCTCTACTTTTTAATAATAAGAAAATAGATGTAGATATAGATATTAATATTAGTATAAATAATACCGACATAGAAATAGTTAGTCATATGAAATATTTAGGCCTTATTATTGATAATAACCTCAACTTTAATGCACATTGTGAATACCTTGTTGACAAAATTACCAAACGAGTAAATTACTTTGGCAGAATTTGTAAAAATGTAGGCCTCAATAATAGAATTGTTATTTATAAATCGATTATAGCCCCATATTTTGAATACTGTCCCACAATATTAAACTATGTCAATCAGGAATATCTTGAATCGCTACAAAAATTACAAAATAGGGCAATGCGTCAAATTCTAAATTGTAATAGATACACCAGTATAAAATCAATGTTAGAATGCCTACAATGGTTAAACATTTCACAACGTCTGTATCTACAATCCATGACATTTGTTTATAAAATTGTACATAAATTAGTCCCCAACTATCTAAGTGACATGTTAAAATTCGCTAAAGAAATACATAATTATAATACAAGAGGTGCAAACTCAAATAAATTATACATAGAAAGAGTAAACAAAAGTGCCACACAAAAAATGCTACTCCACAAGGGACTCGTATGTTTTAATAGTCTTCCTGGGGATATTAGGAACTCTAAATCAATATTAGTTTTTAAGCAAAAATTAGTACATTATATTAGATTAGACGCTTAAGTATATAATTATATGATTATAATGTATTTACATGTTACATTAGATGTTTAAGTATATTGTATGGTTATTTGATATTGATATTGTATTTACATATTATATTATATGTTTAAGTATATATATATATGACTGATGTACACATTTTTCTTTTTTTTTTCTTCTCTGTTTATGTATCTATGTTAGCATTGATTGCTATTAATAAATAAATAATAATAATAATAATTGAGTAACAATATATCGTGACTGAATTCAACCTTAACATATTTTACAACTTCCTATAGGTGGGCGGCCGTAATTACCCGTGGTTGAAATTATACAAGTACGAGCAGCAATTTGTTGACTTTGGACGTGATGGATTCAACGCTATGGAGGATACGATCGATACCGGCGCGGTGCAATTGCGTAGATCACGTGCCTCTCGTCCAAATTCAGTATTTCGGTACTGTACGCGAGACACGTTGTACGATGCATACGCTCAAATCGAGTTGGATAAATTGCAAGAAAATGAAAACCAGCGCATATTGACATTAAAGAAGCGCAGACGCAGTTCCGCATGTTACTTGAAACCAATCAATATGAATCCGAATGAATCTAACTCTGACAATAGTGAGGAAGAAATGGAGTATAAGCTGGAGAGCGAGGTTTGTACATATACAAAAATATTTCCGGAAAACGGAACTCGCTTTCAAAGGTCCGAGTACTATATTAACTCTATATGTTCTGTAACTACATTGCAGCTTTTAAATAACTCAATACTTTGCAAAATGAAGTGAAACTATATGACTTTTATTTACGGTCAGGTCAGGTCATACTTCAAGTCAGATAAGGTTTTCTTATACAGTGAGATCTTTATATACTTTTATATTTAAAAAAATTAAAGTGTTGCCATTACACGATTTTCATTTATGTTTAGATCAGGTCTCGTAATAGGTCTGGCCTAGCCTCGGCTCATATCAGTCAGATCAAGTCTCGGAATTACCCAGGTCAGGTCTCGGCTCAGATGTAGTTTATCTATAATGTGTGGCCTGTAAATATACCCATAATCATTTAATAATAATAGTGTTATCACCACACGATTTTCATTTACGATTCAGTCAAATCAAGATGGGTTAGATCTGCTATACTGTGCGAATTTAAATTACCTCGATTTCTTAATTTTACGTTATATCAGTTAGAATGCAGTTTTTAAATGCATCTTGTTTTAAATATACACTATGGAAGTATGCGTATCTTAACCATGAATATTACTATATAGAATATCACCCAAATACCGTAACAAGCATTAAGTAGCTAGATGTACATTTCAAGCGCTATGCGCCCATCTTCAGTAGCACAAAAGATATATTGTGCTATTGAAGATGGGCGCATAGCGCTTGAAATGTACATCTAGCTACTTAATGCTTGTTACGGTATTTGGGTGATATTCTATATTATAATTTAACACCGTAGTGATAATTTTTAAAATGAATATTAGTGATTAATAATAAATTAACAACCGTTAATTCATTATATAATGTATCTGACAGATTTCTATTGAATTTTCGCTTACAGTATTCTAATCAGTACGATATTGTCCTCCACGACGTTCGTTCATCCGACCAAGTGGACTTCCCTCGACCGATACGTTTCGTTAAATCCATTCCGGAAGATGACTTGATCGGCAAGCTGGTTGCGTTCTTGTGGTGGTTTATGTTCCTCACCGCCAGATTTCTATCTATCGCCAGCTTTGCCTATTTCTACCCGCGGCATGTCATTTGGATCCTCGCGGTACATTTCATCATCTGCGTCGCCTATTTGCTGTACGATGCGCAAACATACATCGTACGTCGCTGGAAAGCCGTCTACTACGTTTTCATTGGTCTCATCTACATCTTCTGCATAATAGAGTTCAAGAAGAAATTCCACAAGTACAGTAAGGTATACAATGCATTCTGTGCCCTGGTATTTGCAGAGAACTTGATCATGTGCCTTGTGTGGCGTAATTTGGAGATGGACAAAATGGATAATGAGTGGTGGTTCAATTATGTATTTTATGTAACGATTGGTTCAACCATGTTGGGTGTGATGAGTTTGCTGTTGTATAATTTTGTGAATAGACCAGTGAAGGTCATTATTGGTTCAGAACTGATTAAAAGTTGATACTGTATTATTAGCACGTTCTTGTTGAATTCTGCTTATAGTAAAGCAAGTTTTTATTTATTTTTAATATACAATTTTCGTATTGCTAATATATATTTGCGTTTTTTTTTAAATCTTAAATCCATACCGCAGGCAATTCAGCGGGTGTGTGTAAGCATATATGTATATTATTTTAAGTGAGCAATTGTATGATTACAGGTTTCCATTAAACCTTAGGAAGAATAACTTTCCGCCATGACATACTATTTTGTAAATAAAGCATTAAACTAACCGTACACAGAAAAAACGATGCAAGCAAACTAATATTTAATTTGTCATTAAATTTCGAAAAGCATACTCTCCTATCAGTCTTTTAGCTTCTAATTATAATAAAATATTACCTTCAACATTGTACAAGTACAAGTATGTACAATGCTACTCAACACATAAGCTTTTTGTATTCTCTTTCTAATATCTGTCAATATTTCATTTTACAATTTGCTCCTTTTCTAGGAATGCCTTCCTACCCTGTGCTATTCTACAATTTATATCTACCTATTACTTCGGTTATCCTTTGTAATCCCAAAAAACTTTGTAAATAACAAAAGCCTGACACTTCTTCTATTCCTTTTTGACACACCTCAATTATTTGTAAAATCGTCACTACGGCGAAAATATGACCAACGAGGTATGCACGTAAGAACAATAAGAGGTTTAGCCGAACTACAAAAAATTAAAAATTAAATCAGTCCTTATTAAATCAATTAAATAGACGCAATGAAATTGGGACTCAACCTGAATTCATTCAATTTGCTTTAGATTTGTGAATGTATACTTTCAGAAATATTCAACTCAGAATAATTCAGAACAATTTAAGTGAATTCAATACGATGATCTGAATCAAAAAATATGGTCGGCTACAGTACTTTTATCCTTTCTATTTAATCTGAAATGAGCTCTTTAAATCTAGTTTCAATAGGTCACAGTATTTGTTCTATAAATACTTTGGTTAGAACAGCTAGATATTTCATATTGTTATCCTTAAATGATAAATTGTTTGAGCAAAGGGATGAAAGAGGATTCACGTTTTACCCTTATTCAAATCAATAATTTTTTAATATTTACTAAATAAAACAGTATCGTTTATGCAAATATCACACTCAAACGGTTTTGCTTGCCTCTGCATGTATGTGCATATGTGAGGTGAGGTAATCTTTACGAGCGAATTGTTCATGGCAAATATTACACACATATGAGTGTTCCCTTGCATGGTGAACATGTTTTGTGAGAAGCAATCTGAAATAAGATCGTTTTTGACAAATATCACACTTATGTGCATTCTCTTCTTTGTGTGTGCGCATATGGACTGTGAGACAGGTTTTGTAATAGTATCGTCTGTCGCATATATGTGGTATATAACATATATCACTTATCCATAACGCCGAGTGGCCTAGCGGGTAATGTATTGAGCGTCGATAACAAGAGTTAAGCAACGTCTCGCTAGGTCAGTGCTTGGATGGTGACCGTAGCTCAGCGCCACCTATCCTCTATACTCGGTACCATTCTTAGTTGGGATACAATTAACTAAGTTTTAGCGGAATGGCGAACCGCTATAGTAACAGGCTTCCCACCCTTCCCATATGTTCCTAATATCTCCCCAAGAACTGAGATATGCTTCACTGGCTTCGAGCTGTTTGCAATGTGATCCCAATCACAAACAACAATATGTGTTGTGAGACGATTTTTTTTTGATTTATCAAAATAGTATCATTTATGACAGATATCACACTTAGACGGTTCTACCGCCGTATGTGTGCGCATATGTGATGTGAGGTAATCACTACGTGCGAATTGTTTATGGCAGATATTACACTCATGTGGTTTCTCTCCAATATGTATGAGCATCTGTCTTGTGAGATTGGATTTGTACTCGAAACGTTTCTGGCAGATATTACACTCATATGGTTTCTCTCCTGTATATATGCGTATATGAATTGATAGTATATACTTCCTAGTGAATCGTTTAGACAGATATTACACTCAAATGGTTTCTCTCCTGTATGTGTGTGCATATGTGCCTTAAAGTTACTACTATTAGCAAATTGTTTATGACAGATATTACACTAATAGGATAGTAGGATAGCACAGGGTAGGAAGGCATTCATAGAAAAGGAACAGATTTTAAGATCAAATATTGACTTGGGTATTAGAAAAAGATTACTGAAGGTATATGTTTGGAGTGTAGCACTGTACGGGTGTGAGGCGTGGACTATAGGAAAGGAAGAGAAGCTTAGATTACAAGCATTCGAAATGTGGTGTTATAGGAGGATGATGAGGATTGGTTGGGAAGATAAAGTAACAAATGAAGCTGTACTAGAGTTAGTAGGGGAGAAGAGAAGTATCTGGAGTGTTACAGCGTAGGAGAGACAGATTAGTAGGGCATATTCTTAGGCATGGGGGGATTATGCAATTGATCATAGAAGGTAGAGTGGAGGGAAAGAGAGGGGTAGGTAGGCCTAAATTGGAGTATGTGAGTCAGATAGTTGAAGACGTTGAGATGAATAGCTATAGGGAGATGAAGGGATTAGCTCAGGATAGATCGGCATGGCGTGCTGTTTCCAACCAATCTTTAGGATTGCGGACTCTTTAACTAATTACACTAATATAGTTTCTCTCCTGTACGTGCGCGCATATGATTTGATAGTACATAGTTGTAAGTGAATCGTTTCTGGCAGATATTACACTAAAATGGTTTCTCTCCTGTATGTATGCGTATATGAATTGATCATATATGCTTCCTAGTGAATCTTTTATGGCAGATATTACACTCAAATAGTTGCTCTCCTGTATGTATACGCTTGTTAGTTAATCGTTTATGGCAGATATTACACTCATATGGTCTCTCTCTTGTATGCGTGAGCATATTCCGATGGTGTGTGTAGGATTTCTACTGGTGTCTTGGAGTGTCAAACGGATTCCATTTCTTTCTCTGGTGTTTTTGATTTTTTGGTTATGGATTGACGTTAGTTGCTCTCTCGTCCTGGGATGGTTTGGCTTGTATTTATGAAAACGTGAAAGAATATGTGTTTGGTTAGTATTTTATGTTTTTATATTATGTTTTAGTCATTTATGTGTGGTGTTGTTAGTTGTTGTAGTATTTGCTTTGATACATTTGCGGCGATTTGATGTTGTTATTATATTTAGTCTGTGTATTGTTGGATTTTGTGTGAGTTTAATATTGTTGTAGAAGTTAGTATTTAGTTTATCGAATGTGTCTTGTAGGCGAGGCATTGTTGTTTGCTGGTGTAAGGTTTGTATTGAGGTGTATTTTGGGAGTTTTGTTGCCAGTCTGAGTACTGTTTTGTATTTTTTTTGTAGGGATTTTCTGTTGGTGATTGACGTGTTACTCCAGGCCGGTGAGGCGTAGGTTAGTATATGTAGGTTGTATGTACACTAACAACGTTTCTGCGTTGTGGTAGTGTTGCTGATAATCGGGTACAGTGTTTTGATTCTGATACCTGCCTTGTTAAGTGTGTCTTTAGTGTGTTTATTGAAAGTGAGGTATGTGTCTAGATTAAGGCCTAGGTACCGTGAGCATATGTCTTGTGAGACATTACACTCATGTGGTGCTTTCCCTCCTATATATGTACGCATATGATTTAATATTATATGTTTGTTAGTGAATCGTCTTTGGCAGATATTACACTCATGTGGGTTCTCTAGCTGTATGCGTGCGCATGTGCTGTGAGTTTATCACTACGTGCAAATTGTTCGTGACAAATATTACACTGATATGGTTTCTCCCCTGTATGTGTGTGCATATGTTTTGTGAGATTGGATTTGCACTCGAATCGCTTATGGCAAACAATACACTCACGTGATATCTCTCCTGTATGTGTGCATATGATTTGATAGCTAGTTAATCGTTTCTGGCAGATATTACACTCATATGGTTTCTCTCCTGTATGTGTGCGCATATGTCTTCCAAGAATTTTTTTACTAGCAAATAGTTTGCGACAAAAATCGCACTCATACGGTTTCTCTCCTGTATGTGCAGACATATGTATTATACGGCTAGTTATATAAATGAATTGTTTATGATATCACATTCATATCGATTCTCTCCTATATGCTCTGTATCAGTGTTGATATCAGATGTGCTTTGGTCTAAGCCATGTGTCTCTGGTTCTGTCTTGAGACGAAGCGGTTCGTCTTTGATGTATACATCTATGCTGGCATCACTATCATATTCTGCATAGTCCGTATTGTTCCCCAGTGAAGTCACAGAAGTGGAACACAGTGACAATTTAAGTGGCGTAGGTGCATCTGCAGTGCGCGAATCCGTCATAATCCGGTAAAGCATCTGGTTTGTAATCCGGATTATAGTCTAAGGCCCGGTATATTCACCATTCTCTAAACTGTTGAATAACGTTAATGATAAGATTATAATGCGCAATATTATTACGTATATTCATCTTTCAATAGTGGCAACCTATCTGTAAATGGACCTTACCGTATAGTTAAATTTACGGTTGCATCGACACCCTCTTAGTAGTTATAGAGATGAATATAACCTCAAATGTCAGCTCATATCCGTGTATATTTTAAACAACGTACGAGATACGAATGTAATAATTGTAAAATAATAAAATTCGTTTCATAAATATCCATTTAAATTGGATATTGTGGGTGCCGAAAACAACTTTTTTCATCGGGCCGAATTTATACATTATTTTAGAAAATTGTAACATTATTTCTGAGAATTGTACGAGGTTAAATAAATAAATAAACTGTATTAAAACTAATATGCAAAAAATATTTTTTCTAATAATAATTTCATTTTTAATTCATGTTCTTTGTTTAAATGATCTAGAGAATGATCAAGAGAATAACACTAACAGAACACGAGGGTTCACATCACATAATATAACACTAATGGCAATGTATATATAGACATTGCAAGTCCATACAAAAAAGAAAATTAGAGGGGAATCACATTTCCACACATTTCATAGGCCAGGAAGTGCTGCACTCTGATGGTGATATATGGATTGTGGTTGTATTGAAATATTTGATATATAGGATAAATCCTGCTTGAATGCATTTATTATAAAAATTAGTTGATTCAAAAGCCACAGCGGTACATGCGCTGTTTGCATTTTCTATCGTTTTTCATCGTAATAGTTCGGTGAAGAGTTCGGATAATCAATAAAAATATATTTATATTTCCAGATTATTTTCATTTACCGCAACCAACGCATAGTTGTCAAATATTACAAGATTGGTACAGATTTGAGGAATTATGTTCAATTCATGTATGCGACAATTCACTAATATAATTTGGTATTTATGAATTATAAATTTATGAATTCATATTAAATGCATGTAAAATATGGAATTTTCAATACAAAAACTTGATTGATTTATATAGATACAGATTGATATGATACCAGCCGAATTAATAAAACACGCAGGGGAAAAAATGCAGGAGCGATTATACAGGTTAGTTTGTAAAATATATGAGAAGGGAGAAGTACCACAGGATTTTCAGCGTAGTAGAATAGTAACAATGCCGAAGAAAATAGGAGCTAATTTGTGTGAGAACTATAGGACCATTAGCCTACTATCACATGCATCGAAGATATTGTTAAAGATTATTTATAGGAGATTAGAAAATAAAGTAGAGGAAAGGTTAGGAGAAGATCAGTTTGGTTTTAGGAAAAACAGAGGGACGAGAGAGGCGATTCTAGCACTAAGAACGGTAGTAGAAAAAAGAAAGAGGGTAGGAAAGGTAACTTGCATAGCTTTTGTAGACTTAGAAAAGGCATTTGACAATGTAGATTGGGACATAATGTTTAGAATTTTAAAAGAAACGGGTATAGATTATAATGATAGGAGAATAATTTTTAATTTATATAAACACCAAACTGCCTTAGTTATAATTGAGGGGGAAGAAGAGGTAGCAAAAATAGGGAAGGGAGTTCGGCAGGGATGTACACTCTCACCGTTATTATTTAATCTATATATAGAAGATGCAATAAACAAAGTAAAAGAAGAGTATAGTGTAGGTGTGAATGTACAGGGAGAGAAAATATATATGTTGAGATTCGCCGACGATATAGCTATATTGGAAGAAAGCGAAAAGAATTTAGAAAGGGTATTGAATGGTATGCAGGCAGTATTGACTAGGGATTTTAACATGAAAATAAATATAGGTAAAACTAAAGTGATGAGGTGTGACAAAAAGGAATGCAGTAGAAAAATGAGGATCTCAATAGGAGATAATAGAATCGAAGAAGTGTCAGATTTTTGTTATTTAGGCAGTAGAATCACAAAAGATAATCGAAGCAAGGTAGATATAAAGTGTAGGATAGCACAGGGTAGGAGGGCATTCGTAGAAAAAGAACAGATTTTAAGATCAAATATTGACTTGGGTATTAGAAAAAGATTACTGAAGGTATATGTTTGGAGTGTAGCACTGTACGGGTGTGAGGCGTGGACTATAGGAAAGGAAGAGAAGCGTAGATTAGAAGCACTTGAAATGTGGTGTTATAGGAGGATGATGAGGATTGGTTGGGAAGATAAAGTAACAAATGAAGCTGTACTAGAGTTAGTAGGGGAGAAGAGAAGTATCTGGAGAGTGTTACAGCGTAGGAGAGACAGATTAGTAGGGCATATTCTTAGGCATGGGGGGATTATGCAATTGATCATAGAAGGTAGAGTGGAGGGAAAGAGAGGGGTAGGTAGGCCTAGATTGGAGTATGTGAGTCAGATAGTTGAAGACGTTGAGATGAATAGCTATAGGGAGATGAAGGGATTAGCTCAGGATAGATC
Organism: Leptodirus hochenwartii; assembly: GCA_947310635.1. Classification (NCBI taxonomy): domain Eukaryota; kingdom Metazoa; phylum Arthropoda; class Insecta; order Coleoptera; family Leiodidae; genus Leptodirus; species Leptodirus hochenwartii. The sequence continues at coordinate 29,806,172 of OX371184.1, forward strand.
GGCATGGCGTGCTGTTTCCAACCAATCTTTAGGATTGCGGACTCTTTAACTAACTAATAGATACAGTTTATATAGAAAACAATAGAAAGGTTATTTACACTGAATCATTGTAATTAAAATACACTTTCGCACCATTGAATACTAAATATGAAATGTTGCAAGATGTGATCTAGCGTAAGTTGAGAATCGAAATTTGAGCCCTAATTACTTATCTATTTTCACGCGGAATTTCTTACAATATTGTTACATTGTAATAATCTTACATTGTCTTTCAGATGATTTGTGGAAATGAGAATTGAAACAATATAATCTGCACTATTTTGAATTGTTTGTTTGGTCCAGTTTAAACAAAAAGTGGTGCCACATACACACACACACAATTTCTTCGTAAATATACGTTTTGCTGAAAAGCTCCTCAGATCAAGCATTAGACGAATAAATAAGAAGTCAGAATCCGCAATTTATAAAGGTACCAATCTTTACCGATCATGTAAAAATGAAATTTATTAAAGCGACATATAATGAGCATAAATAACTTCCGTAAAATATAATGTGTGTTTTAGACATTTACCACAAAAATTGAGCGGATGCTATCCACTTTTACAATCAAAGGTGTAAGGCAAGTGTCTCGAAGGGCAAGATGTAATCTACTCGACAACGATAATAAATAGCCCTGACCGCGAGAAAAATTCAAACACAATTACCTCAAGCTTACCAACATAAATAAAAAATGCTAGAATATGGGGAAAAACTACAATTCCGACAATAAGTCGAAAGACGGTATGGAATCCATTAATTTCAATAGATCATGGCCTACAATCAGTAGCGGCTCGTGACATTTCAAATATATATATATTATATATATTTAATATCGTAACAAGCATTAAGTAGCTAGATGTACATTTCAAGTGCTATGCCCCCATCTTCAGTAGCACAGGTAAAACTAAATGAATTACCTCTGTCACGAATCGTGATTGATATACTATTAATCATATAGTATATTAATATATATACTTAAAACTTACTAAATTATGTATGTTTCAGAAGAGTTTTTCCTTAAATGGTAAATTCTTTGAGCAAAAAAAAGGTACAGCTATAGGAAATTGTTTAAGTCAATTTATTGCCAATTTATTTATGAATTATTTTGAAACTAAATTAAAGGAAACTGAAATTTATTTTCCTAGAATTTAAATTAGATATGTAGATGACATCTTTGCGATTTTTGATACTACAAAATCTAATATTGATGATTTTATTAAAATATTAAATTCTAAATTTCCTTCAATTAAATTGACTTACGAAATCGAAAATAATAATCAGTTACCTTTCTTAGATGTTTTAGTCATTAGAAATAATAATATATAAAATATATATATATATATATATATATATATATATATATATATATATAAGCTACAGATAGACTGCTATATACGCAACGATTCAAATCATTGTGTGGTTCATACTTTGCAAGCCGATTGTGTTTTAATCATACCGAATTTTATCAATATGATATTTCTCCAGGGTTGTTCAATGTTAAACACATTTTATTCATTGTTTTGATGTTGCTGATGTCGAACAGATGACCGTGGCCACTTCGTATTTTCCCGCGCACAGTAATCGAATGCTTGCTTTAGTCGATTGGCGACGCAACGTGCATATTGCATTCAATTATCATGTTGCTTATAGGGAGACAATGGTGCCACACTAAGTGGAAATTATCAAAATTTCGCTCCCGTGTATTTGGTCGATATACTAGCGCAGTCTTCAGTTATCTTCACCAAGTTCTCGTGGGGAAGATATCGACAGATGTCGCCACATGAAAATCAACCGCTTAAAATTGATTCGTTTTCGTATATGGACTGTAACGTCTATGTATACATTGTCATTGATAACACCATGACAGAACATCAACTATTCTAAAATCCGCAAAAACTACACTTTATATAGATAGTTATATTCTCTGTTCGTAAGCATCTGATGCTGTGCAATAATAAGGAAATGTAATTCTTCGTAATATAAAGCTTAAATGTATCAACCGATTCTACCGATACATGGTAATTTATACCAATAATTGATATATCGTATTATTGTTGGTTTACTTCTATTTCGTTAGCAAGTTGCATTATTAATATTTCAATTTGGATTTGAGGCAGATTTTGGCTGCTTTCGAGTTGTTTGTCAAAACAAAAGTTATATAATTTTTGTTGGGGTATACTTTCGTTGCCATAGTTTAATAGACAGCTGGTATATTTTACGAATTTTAAGTGTTCAAAAAAGGTAAACGATTTTAATTATCACGAAAACAGAACTAGAGTTGCAGAAAACAGAACTCAATTAATTGCACTTGGCAGCTACCTTCACTTCTTTATTGCGATATAAAGGCATAAATAATAATAAGAGGGCAAGTCTTTATAATTTATGAGAAGTCCTACGCATTATTTAACCACTTTTCTGTTCGTGTAAATGCGATAAAAAAATGAATAAATAATTTAGGCATATAAACGTTGCCATCTTTATAAAATTATTTTTATGTGTGAATAGCTTGTGTACATTGATCTTCCTTGGATTTAATATATATATATATATATATAACATTTCTTATTATTAGAACGAATCATCTAGTCTTCATTTCCACTATATTCGAGAACAATTAGTTCCCATATGTTGACCTATTATAGCTATTTATATTCATAATCCAAACAATAGAGTCTTACGAGATCACTGAAATCAATTCTTAAATGTGCTATCTTTATGCGTGTCTAAATAATGATTACAACGATTACAAAGTTTACCTTTAATATAATTTGTATATTCGTTTGTGTGATTTAGATTGCCTTTTACCCAGACATATTAATAATGAAATAGCGCTTATAAATTTGACGTTTCTTGCCAAACTATATATATACGATTGTGACTTTTACAAGCATTAGTGTGATAATTCATAAATATACCATTTTAAGAGATCCGTTCCATTTGCATGCACATATGCGGTATTATTTCGCCTATTTTTTTAGATATGTAAAACAGAATCGTATTTGGCACTAATTGAGGCATTAATTGAGGCACCAAGCGTAATGTATTCAAGTTCGATTTGTGTTGTATAATTTCTCTCCAATATTGACTAATATGGAGTGGACAATAAGATTGTTATAATGAAAGTCTCTTAATTTATGACAAATGTTGTTTTATTCGTATATTTACCTGTATGTATAGCGTATTTTCTGTGAATGAATTGGGGTTATATTTATTTTTTGTTGTATTTTTTTGTCGTCAATTGTATTTGATACTAGTGCCATCTTCTGCTATCCTTACTCTTTGGGCTAGTGGTGTCCTCTTTCGATATCATTACTGACTACATGAGTAAGAATAACGACAGATGTCGCTAGATGCAAAACAACCACTTGAGATTCATACGCATTTTTATATAGTTGCTCTGTCTATAGTAATTTTTTAATTACTGTATTAACAAATTTACAATGGATATGACCTACTTTAATAATAATACAAGTTTACAGAATGCGTAGACTAAGGGGCTCCTGTTCGTATTGTTCTGTTGGATAGTTTTGTTATGAAGTGTTTGTAGACTCCCGACGGCAATGGAGCGCTGATATGCTCTTTTTTCTGCCGGATCTCATTAATTGTTGTTTGTACAATCCATATTGTCTACTTTCAATCTATTTCATCCAAGGAGTACGTCATTTTGAGGATTTACGTATCTAGTTGTTAAAGTACCCGTGAAAACTACTTTGTAACCAACTCTCAATATTAATTAGAACAGTTTGCAGGTAAGTGTTCGTATCTTTTAGGGTTCCAATGCAAATATTTTGTCTGGCTTCTTAAATTAAACATAAGGCCACTTATCCTTCGTACGAAAAAAATTCCGTGTCGACTTGTAGTTTTTATAAATTTTCTGTGTACGTAAATTAACTATGGATAATAATAATAATAATTCTTGTTCGTTGCTCCGTTCGCTTGGCCGTGTTGCACGTAATTAAGAAAATTGCTTGTCTTATTTGAGAATAGTACTTCGTATTAAGCAATATTACTTATATACGGGTTTTAAAACGCATTCTAAATTTTCCACAATACACTGCGCTGCGTATACTAAATCGAGTTTGCGCAATAGAAAAGTGTACTATATGCAGTGGCGGTTTCTTTCAAGGCAGCGCGCCCTCCTGAACATTGAGCGCATCACCGTAGATATATGATTGTATTGTGATATTTTATATCGGCATAATTTTCCCTAAAAGATAAAGCTTGCGTTGCGATAGCACTGAACACAACACGGTGTGCCGACGAGCAAGCGTTGCAAGCGGTAGAGTGAGAGCGACCGTATGCAGTATATCATCTGTTTCTTTCGTTCGCGTATCGTATGCGCCACAAACAAAATAGCGGCCCGGGTTGCTATGGCGACGTGACGTCACGCTGCATCTACAGCTAAGATATATCGTTGTTTTAAGCTATTCCGGGCCGCAATTCTTTAGCGTCCCAACAGAGAAGCCTAGTCTAGTATAAAGGAAAATTGATATAGATTAGCCAGATAAGACAGTTGTATTGTTCTGTGTAGTTACGTATGTACCATTTCGTCACGTGTTTCTCCAAGAATATATTTAATAGAAATAGTTTAATAAAAATTAATAGTATCAGTTCTTTATTGAGAATAGAGTTTTGTACACTTTCTCTTGAGGACAATTAAATAATTAGGTAGGCCATTGCCCGATTTAAATTTATCACAAACTTGTGCAAGGAGTGTTTATATCAATGAAAGATAGAAGAGCACGATACCACTTTCAAGAAATGATTGAATTGAATCATTTTGCATCCATTTTAGGTAAGATTTCTTACTATTATGTCATTTTTTAAGAATGCGCCACCCTCGATTGAAATGTGAAAAGCCGCCACTGGGTATATGACTTTATACTAAATTACGGGTGTGCTAAAAAAGTATACTATTTGCCGATATATATTTTGCGGTTGGAATTATTGTTTACATATTTTACAAAAGTAAAAGCTAATTTTAAAATATCATTGTATAAAACATCACCCAAAAAACGTAACACAAAGCATTTATTAGCTAGATGCGCATGACTATGCCCCCATGCGCAACATGGGGACATAGCCTAGCCTCTGAAATGCGCATCTAGCTAATGTTCTAGCTTTGTGTTACGGTTTTTGTGTTATGTCTTATACAATTATTTAACGCCGTAGTGACGATTATATATTATCAACAATGATTTAAAAACAAATGTATATATGCATGTAAACTCAATTATGAATACCTTACATTTAAAACAGTTCTCATAAATCCGTGCCCATTAAATATAATCTTTTAAAACCTTCAGGATCATCATTGTACATTTAATACTCATTCCAGCTGCTTCCACTATCTTATTATCTTATATTAAGTATGCAATCGTTTGTAGTCATTGGAAATGCTATAAACAATCCAGGTAGTGCAAAATTTCTCAGAGACAGCGGCCCTAATTATATTATACTTACATATTTCATTAAATAAATATACTTATGTTGGTTATCTGTACATTAGACGACACATTATCCGATATAAGTACTACATCCATCGTCCGCACATTAAAGAAAACCAGTTTCGCTATTCGATATTTCCGTATTGTTACCTTCCCACCCATTCCATGTCCTATGGTTATCCTAAAAATTTTATGCTCACTTGGACAGAGTTTATACACTTGGACACCTCCAGCACATACTGAGGCAAATATAGTAAAAAATCAGATATATACTAATCAGAAAGCGGTATAGAAATAATGTTACAACTTAATGTTATAACTTACCCAGGAGCAGATATATCATTAAATATCATAATCCAGTTATTGCTAAATTGTAACGCGGTAACTTAAACTTTAATTTTGTAAATTGTTGCTCTTTGATTAACTATATTAGATCAAATACATGTCATTCTCATGTATATGTTACGCGTAATAGCATTGTTTATAAGCAGATATCATGATTTATATCTTTACTATATATATTGTGATGTTTCTCAACCGGTACACTTGTACGCTTATTTTAAGAGTCCTTGTTTGAAATATTGATAGACAATATTAAACTCATATAGGTGTACTCTTCCGTATGTGTACTTATGTTTTTTTGCCACGAATTTTGTTACAGAATCGTTAATGGTAAATATCTTACTTAGACGGTTTCTTTTCTGTATATGTGCGCACATACTTGTGAGAGAGGTTTTGTTATATCGTTTATGGCACATACTAGTTTTTCCTCTGCATGTGTGAGCAAATGTGATGTGAGGTGATCACAACGAACGAATTGTTTATGGCAAATATTACACTCCTATAGTTTCTCCTTTGAATGTGTGAGCAAATGTCTTGCGAGATGGTGTTTGTAATAAAATCGTATATGACAAATATCACAGCCGTGCGCTTTCTCTCTTGTATGTGTGAGCATATGTTTTGGGAGATAGTATTTATTATAGTATCGTTTCTGGCAGATATTACACTCATATGGTTTCTCATCTGTATGTGTGGCCACATGCCTTTCAAGAATGCTATTACAAACAAATAATTTGTGGCAAACAGCACACGCATATGTTTGCTCTCCTGTATGTATGCGCATATGACTTGTGAGAAGGTAACTGTAATAGAATCGTTTATGGCAAATATCACACTTATATGGTCTCTCTCCTGTGTGTGTACGCATATGAGTTGATAGTGTACGCTTGTTAGTGAATCGTCTCTGGCAGATATTACACTCATATGGTTTCTCTCCTGTATGTGTGCGCATATGATTTGTGAGAAGGTAACTGTAATCGAATTGTTTATGACAAATATCACACTCTTGTGCTTTCTCTTCCGTATGTATGAGCATATGTCTTGTGAGATGAGATTTGTCATAGTATCGTTTATGGCAAATATCACACTCATGCTGTTTCTCACCTGTATGTGTGAGCATATGCCTTGTGAGATAGGATGTACCCCAGAATCGCTTACGGCAGATATCACACTCATGCGATTTTTCTTTTGCATGTGTGCGAATATGCCTATTAAGAATTTTTTTACTCACAAGAAATTTGTGGCAAATAGCACACTCATACGGTTTCTCTACTCTATGTGTAAATATGTGTTTTATATGGCTACTCTTATAAGTGAATTGTTTATGGCAGATTTCACACTTATAGAGTTGTTCTCTTGTATGCGCTTGTATATGTGCTCTGAGATTACGTTTTCGAGAGAATTGCTTATGGCATACATCACATTCGTATCTATTATCTCCTATATGCTTTGTTTCAGTGTGGATATCAAATGTGCTTTGGTCTAAGCCATGTGTCTCTGGTTCTCTCTTGATGCGAAGCGGTTCGTCTTTGATGTCTATATCTATATTAGGCACACGACGATTATATGTGTAGAAGATATGTTCCCCCGGTGAATGCACAGAAGCGGAACAAGGAGACAATTTAAGTGGCTTATGTGCATCTGCAGTGCGCGAATCTGTGTCGTAATCCGCTAAAGCATCTGGTTTGTTATCTGGTTCAGAGTCTACGTCGATATCGGAATTATTAGCCGCATCACTGTTTTCGTTTTTGATGGTACAGTTGAACATTATAGTAGTAAAGGTTGTATTTATGTGTGTCGAAAAATTATAAGCACCTGGTCAATGGTGGAATTAACAACTTCCATATTAATTGATATTACGGCGTTGTTAACACGATCGTATATAACCTCAAATCACTTACGAGAGGGGAGTACACAGGAAGTGATGTCCCGCTATAGGCACTCGGCAATGGCGATGTATATATATAGACAAGTCCATATAAAAGAGAGAATCAGAGGGCAATCACATTTCCACAAATTTCATAGGCCAGGAAGTGCTGCACTCTGTTGGTGCTACATAGATTGTGGTTGTATTGAAATATTTGATATCTAGGATAAATCCTGCTTGAATGCATCTATTATAAAAATTAGTTGATTCAAAAGCCACAGCGGTACATGCGCTGTTTGCATTTTCTATCGTTTTTCATCGTAATAGTTCGGTGAAGAGTTCGGATAATCAATAAAAATATATTTATATTTCCAGATTATTTTCATTTACCGCAACCAACGCATAGTTGTCAAATATTACAAGATTGGTATAGATTTGAGGAATTATGTTTAATTCATGTATGCGACAATTCACTAATATAATTTAGTATTTATGAATTATAAATTTATGAATTCATATTAAATGCATGTAAAATATGGAATTTTCAATACAAAAACTTGATTGATTTATATAGATACAGTTTATATAGAAAACAATAGAAAGGTTATTTACACTGAATCATTGTAATTGAAATACACTTTCGCACCATTGAATACTAAATACGAAATGTTGCAAGATGTGATCTAGCGTAAGTTGAGAATCGAAATTTGAGCCCTAATTACTTATCTATTTTCACGCGGAAGTTCTTACAATATTGTTACATTATAATAATCTTACATTGTCTTTCAGATGATTTGTGGAAATGAGAATTGAAACAATATAATCTGCACTATTTTGAATTGTTTGTTTGGTCCAGTTTAAACAAAAAGTGGTGCCACATACACACACACACATACAATTTCTTCGTAAATATACGTTTGCTGAAAAGCTCCTCAGATCAAGCATTAGACGAATAAATAAGAAGTCAGAATCCACAATTTATAAAGGTACCAATTTTTACCAAACATGTAAAAATGAAATTTAATAAAAGGACATGTATTGAGCATAAATAATTTCCGTAAAATACCATATGTGTTGTAGACATTTACCACAAACATTGAGCGGACGCTATCCGTTTGTACAATCAAAGGTGTAAGGTAAGTGTCTCAAAGGGCAAGATGTAATATACTCAACAACGATAATATAATAAAGATAAGAAACGATAATAATAGCACTCACCGCAAGAAAAATGCAAGCACAATTACCTCAAGCTTACGAACACAAATAAAAAATGCTAGAATATGGGGAAAAATTACAACTCTGACATTTAGTCAAGACGGTGTGGAATTCCATTAATTAGTTTTCAATAAATTTCATTGATCATGGCCACTAATATTCATTAATTATGGCCCATAATATTCATTAATCATGGCTCTCATAAATCGATTTGTAAGTGTTAAATATGGAATATAAACTATGCTGTTGTCTGTCGCCAGAGTTAAAATAATAAAGGAGATCGCAGTATTTAGATGTACATATATGTATTTTTTTTACATCTTTAAAACATTACGTGACGAATATTTTGCGTAATTTTATATTAACAGAAAATAAATTTGATTCTCATAAGGATTTGTAGTTCAATCATCCTTCCGAAAATACGAATTTATAGACAAGCACTCGCAAGCATTGAAATGGTCAGCATGTATTTTGTTATCCATTGTAATCGAACGGATTATTAGTGGAACCAAAGGGCGAATAATAAACATGATTAATGAATCCACATTTGTATAAGTTAACCCAAAAATAAAAGAGCAAATTATATAATGAGCTAAAAATATTAGTAACTTTTCTTGTTTTTAAAAATTATCACTACGGTGTTAAATATTAGTATAGAATATCACCCAAATACCCTAACAAGCATTAAGTAGCTAGATGTACATTTCAAGCGCTATGCGCCTATCTTCAGTAGCACAAGATAAAAATAAATAAAATACCTCTGTCACGAATCGTGATTGATATACTATATTGATAGTATGATATTCTAAACTTTACTTGTATTCAGTGGCGGCTCGAGCCATTTCAATCTGGGGGGGGGGCGCATTTCTTAAAAAATAACATAATAGTGAGAAATCTTACCTAAAATGGATGCAAAATGATTAAATTCAATCATTTCTTGAAAGTGAATTCCACTCTTCTATCTTTCATTGATATAAACGTTTCCAAAACTTTTTCGTTAAAATTGTAAATATCTCGCACCACATTTTTATTAATACACATCATCGCCAACGCGTCTAAACGATCATTACACATAGTATTTCGCTAAAAAGTCTTGATTCTTTTAAGTGTTGAAAAAACAACGCTCTGATTCAGCTGTGGTCATCGGGGTTGTTAAAATAATTTTAAGTATTTTTATAGTTTCCGGGAAAGTTTCACTGAGATTATTTTGTAGCAATAATGAAAGAAAATTTGTGGCTCCAATTATTTGATAAAAATCCAGATGCGAGTAAATGACTTCTAATTCTGTTTTTAATCTGGCGTTATTAAAAAATGGATATGCATGACACACAGTTTCCAAAAGGTCCACTGGAAATTTTTTAAAAAACGTTGGCATCGATTTCGTTTTAAATAACTCAGCGGGTTGTAGATGGCCACGATATGAGAATCAAATACGAGAAAGATATGAAAAAAATGACAATCAAAACAAAAATTCTGGGTCTTCTAGATCTCGCCGGAGACCAAAAGCTTCATAAGAAGTTACACTTCTTAAGCATTTTTCTTCAATTTCTTCAAACACTTCTATTAGCTTTTCTCGATTTTCTTTATTTTTTTTTAATTTCCTAATTTTTTACTTTGTCCTGAAGAGAAAGTCTACAAAACTCTATTTTCAATAAAGAACTAACACTATTCATTTTTATTAAATTATTTCTATTAAATATATTCTTGGAGAAACACGTGGCAAAATCGTATATACGTAACTACACAGAACAAATGCTACTATCTTATCTGGCTATGCTAGATCAATTTATATACATATATATATACTCTCTGTATATATATATATACTACTCTCTCTTCTCTCTGAACTTCTCTAAGACGTTAAAGTATCGCGGCATCCAATAGATAATATACTACATCGGTCGCCTGCACTCTATGATACATTCACCTCATTGCCTGCACTCATTGCATATGCATTTAACTTGTACTGGCCTTGGATAGCCGCTGGAATCTGTAAAACATATTAGACGATATATGCGACAAGCGAACCGAAGAAACAGATGATATCCTGCATACGGTCTCTCTCACTCTACCACTTGCAACGGATACCTCAACGGAACGCTACACCGTATTGTGTTGATTGTTATCGCGGCGCAAGCTTTATCTTTTAGGAAAAATAATGCCGAGATAAAATATCTCAATACAATTATATATCTACGGTAATGCGCTCAATGTTCAGGAGGGGCGCGCGGACTTGCGGCCTGCGTAAGGAACCGCCACTGATACTAGCGCAGTCTTCAGTTATCTTCACCAATTTCTCGTGGGGAAGATATCGACAAATGTCGCCACATGAAAATCAACAAAATTAAAGTCGATTCGTTTTCGTATATGGGCTTGCAACGTCTATATAGACATCGTCATTGGCATTGCCTTGATTATGATATTCACGGAAATGTGACTCCCCTCTGATTCTCTCTTTTAGATGGACTTGCAATGCCCATCTTGCCCCATTACTTGCAAAAACAATTATATACATTGTCAATGAACTAGTGTGTGGTATATATAATGGTAATCTACAAAGAATTATGAGATTGATAACTGTTATTGATGACCGAGACTCAATTATTAATTTATTTTAATAGATATTTAATATTAGCGTAACGTTTCTTTGTCTTTATATTGATTCTGCTATTAAAATAAACTAAATTATTCTGGATTCCCCTCTCAATGGTAGTTAGGGTTATGTGTAGTTACACAAGTTCACTTGTAATATTTTTTACAGTTGTTAACATTAACAATTTTTGATAATTTTACGGTGAAAAGTAAAGAAAATAAAACTAAATATGTCCGATAGCACAGCCGAAAACGAAGACACTGATTTAGATCATAAATCCGATATCGACTTAGACTATGATCCGGATTACAATCCAAATGCTTTTGCGGATCACGACACAGATTCGCGCACTGTAGATGCACTTAAGCCACTTAAATTGTCTCCTAGTTCCGCTTCTGTACATTTACCGGGGGACCATACCTTCTGCACATTTGATCGTCGTGATGCTAGTATAGATATAGACATCAAAGACGAACCGCTTCGCATCAAGACAGAACCAGAGACACATGACCTATACCAAGATATGCCTGAATATGTAGAAGTGATTAGGTACGAATGTGATATATGCCAGACACAATTCATTCGAAAAGATGAACTTCCATTACATATACGCAGAATCCATAATAAGAGTAAATTGAAGGTACATATGCGTACACATACAGGAGAGAAACCATTTGAGTGTAATATCTGTCATAAACGATTAACTAACAAGCGTATACTATCAGATCATATGCGCATACATACAGGAGAGAAACTATTTGAGTGTAATATCTGCCATAAAAGATTCACTAGGAAGCATATACTATCAGATCATATGCGCATACATACAGGAGAGAAACCATTTGAGTGTAATATCTGCCAGAAACGATTCACTTACAAGTATGTACTATCAAATCATATGCGCGCACATACAGGAGAGAAACTATATGAGTGTAATATCTGCCATAAACAATTTGCTAATAGTAGTAACTTCAAGGCACATATGCACACACATACAGGAGAGAAACAATTTGAGTGTAATATCTGTCATAAACGATTAACTAACAAGCGTATACTATCGGATCATATGCGCATACATACAGGAGAGAAACTATTTGAGTGTAATATCTGCCATAAAAGATTCACTAGGAAGCATATATTATCAATTCATATACGCATACATACAGGAGAGAAACCATTTGAGTGTAATATATGCCAGAAACGATTCACTTACAAGTATGTACTATCAAAACATATACGCACACATATAGGAGAAAAACGATATGAGTGCAATATCTGCCATAAACAATTTGCTAATAGTAGTAAATTTAAGGCACATATGCACACGCATACAGGAGAGAAACCATATAAGTGTAATATCTGTCATAAACGATTAAATAGCAAGAATATACTATCAGATCATATGCGCACACATACAGCAGAGAAATCATTTGAGTGTAATATTTGTCATAAACGATTAACTAACAAGCGTATACTATCAGATCATATGCGCATACATACAGGAGAGCAACCATTTGAGTGTAATATCTGCCATAAACGATTCACTAGGAAGCATATATTATCAGTTCATATACGCATACATACAGGAGAGAAACCATTTGAGTGTAATATCTGCCAGAAACGATTCACTTACAAGTATGTACTATCAAAACATATGCGCGCACATACAGGAGAGAAATTATATGAGTGTAATATCTGCCAGAAACGATTAACTAGCAAATGTATATTATCAAATCATATGCGCATACATACAGGAGGAGAGAAACCATTTGAGTGTAATATTTGCCAGAAACAATTCAGTTACAAGTATGTACTATCAAATCATATGCGCGCACATACAGGAGAGAAACAATATGAGTGTAATATCTGCCATAAACAATTTGCTAAAAGTAGTAACTTTAAGGCACATATGCACACACATACAGGAGAGAAACCATATAAGTGTAATATTTGTCATAAACGATTCACTAGGAAGTATATACTATCAATTCATATACGCATACATACAGGAGAGAAACCATATGAGTGTAATATCTGTCATAAACGATTAAATAGCAAGAATATACTATCAGAACATATGCGCACACATACAGGAGACAAGCCATTTGAGTGTAATATCTGCCATAAACAATTTATTAATGGTAGTAACTTTAAGTCACATATGCGCACACATACAGGAGAGAAACCACATGAGTGTAATATCTGCAAGAAACGATTCACTTACAAGTATGTACTATCAAATCATATGCGCGCACATACAGGAGAGAAATTATATGAGTGTAATATCTGCCAGAAACGATTAACTAGCAAATGTATATTATCAAATCATATGCGCATACATACAGGAGATAAACTATATGAGTGTAATATATGCCATAAACGATTCACTAGCAAACATATACTATCAATTCATATACGCACACATACAGGAGATAAACCATATGAGTGTAATATCTGCCATAAACGATTCACTTACAAGTGTGTACTATCACGTCATATGCGTGCACATACAGGAGAGAAACTATATGAGTGTAATATCTGCCAGAAACGATTAACTAACAAATATATACTTTCAAATCATATGCGCACACATACAGGAGAGAGATCATGAGCATGAGCAGCATTAAACATGTCCCACGAGGATCGCTTGTCCCTTCTCTAATTGTTTAAATATTCACCCAGAAGTGTGACCTGTCAATTCATAAACTGTTCATTCTGAGGAATACCATCAAAATTCATTTACGCATGCATAGACGATAAAAAATATATTTAAATGTAATTACTTTTTAAATTGTATTAATTTCATACACGATATTTTGCAATTATATTGTGTAAACAGATTTGTATTGATTAGAAAATAATTAATATAAAATGAAATAATAATAATAATTAGTTAATGAACAATTAAATTAGTAACCAGGTCTTCTCGAACAATTTGGGTTAAATTTTGCAATAACAAATCAATAACAAACACGTGATTGTGCTGGACGTAGGGTATTTTCAAAATAATAAATACCGTGATAATTAGTTAATTAATTTAACAAAAGAATTTTTTTATTTTCCAAAAATATTTGGCTAAGCAGAAATAGCTTAGATGTCCATTACATAATCATGGACTGCGACTTTTCAGCCTACCTTAATTTAAGAATGAACTCAAGTTTTATCTTTGAAGAAATTGCCCACAACATTAGTTCTTAAAGTTTAGTTTATACGATACTTTTAGGTATATTTGTACATATTGTATTTGTTTATATTCGTGTAAATATATTTTTCATATTATTTTCTATAAAAATAATATTTACGTGTATATTGTTTTTATAAACCAAAGTATAGCTTCCTCGGTGTTTCCTACGTCCTTAAAATTAGCATTCATTATAACCGTTCATAAAAAAAATTGGAATGGAGATAAATTGACTATCGCCCAATCTTGAATCTACCTTGCCTATCAAAAATCTATGCGAAATGTAGATTCAATAACATATCGCATTTCTTTGAATCTAATAATTAGTCGAGCAGATGACTCTTATAAGTGGTCCTTTAGTTAGTCTAAAATGAATGTTATAGTTGTGTGTCGTAAAATGAACTAAGAAAGGAGGATACCACCCCTTTCACTACAATTGTGGGGTGGTATCCAATTTTTTTAGTTTAGTTAGGTAGTCTTAAGCTCTTTCAGGATAGTATAATGTTAAATTGTACTATGATCACCACTTGCAGCGCTATTCTTGGAAATTATTCAACACTGTCATGCATGAGAACATTAACACTGTACGATGTTTAAAAACAGGATGATATAAAACCGCTGTTCAGGGGCGTAGTGAGTGGTAGAAACATATTTATTTGTGTAATAAATTCTATTTTGGCGGACTCGGTAGTGGTTTTAAATTCCCATTTAACATTATATTAATATTATGTGATATACCGGTTGTGTTTCTAAAAGGACATGCAACTAATTGGAGAATCCTAGGCTCAGAATAAAATACATTATATTCTGGCATCACTATGTAGATGGTACATTATCTTTTTTAAATTATCATTACGTAGCTAGATGTACAGTTCAAGGCCTATGCCACCATCTTCAGTAGCACAAGATAAAACTAAATAAAATACCTCTATCACCAATCGTGATTTATATACTATAGTTATGGTATATAGGTGATATTGTATATTATATACTGGGTGATCATTACAGAGCTACCAATATTTAACTCAAATCATATATTTATGTGAGAGGGAAATTAAAGCAATAAAAACGAAAGTTATACTTCGAGAATTTATCACTGACAACCGCTCTCAACTGGTACCATTCGATCGCTATTAAAAATAGCTTGCGGCGGGGGTGATAATTAAATCGTTGAAATCCGTTCACAGGCGGCACACTATTATTTAATTGAAAGTTTTAGACAGGCAGAAAAATGCATTTTTCATTATATACAATATACTTATTTTCAAATGGAAATCAAAATAGATTACATTCACTACATATAATTGATACAAGAATAATTTTGCAAAATTTTGCAATTTAGTAGAAATTTTTGTTTTTTTGTAAAAAATTATAATATTATAAAACATAGTGTGCATAAAATATTTTAAATTTTTAATTAATTATTTTAACATGAAAATAAATATAGGTAAAACTAAAGTGATGAGGTGTGACAAAAAGGAATGCAGTAGAAAAATGAGGATCTCAATAGGAGATAATAGAATCGAAGAAGTGTCAGATTTTTGTTATTTAGGCAGTAGAATCACAAAAGATAATCGAAGCAAGGTAGATATAAAGTGTAGGATAGCACAGGGTAGGAAGGCATTCGTAGAAAAGGAACAGATTTTAAGATCAAATATTGACTTGGGTATTAGAAAAAGATTACTGAAGGTATATGTTTGGAGTGTAGCACTGTACGGGTGTGAGGCGTGGACTATAGGAAAGGAAGAGAAGCGTAGATTACAAGCATTCGAAATGTGGTGTTATAGGAGGATGATGAGGATTGGTTGGGAAGATAAAGTAACAAATGAAGCTGTACTAGAGTTAGTAGGGGAGAAGAGAAGTATTTGGATAGTGTTACAGCGTAGGAGAGACAGATTAGTAGGGCATATTCTTAGGCATGGGGGATTATGCAATTGATCATAGAAGGTAGAGTGGAGGGAAAGAGAGGGGTAGGTAGGCCTAGATTGGAGTATGTGAGTCAGATAGTTGAAGACGTTGAGATGAATAGCTATAGGGAGATGAAGGGATTAGCTCAGGATAGATCGGCATGGCGTGCTGTTTCCAACCAATCTTTAGGATTGCGGACTCTTTAACTAACTAGTGTGCATAAAACTAATAATACAATATTGTTGTATTAAATTATAGAAAGTAAAATCCACTGTAAATTGCAATAAAAATATATTAGATAGCTCTAAATATGAAGCTAATAACGATTCGTTCGAATCACATTAAATGAGAGAATAAAGAGTAATATCACAAAGAACATATCGTCTATGAAATGAATAATACAATTTAAAAAGTAAGTAAAACTCAATATCAGTGAACAGTTTGTGACTTGACAGTTCACACTTGCCTAGTCAATCGTTTGAATTACCAGTTATAATCACATGGCTTCTATCACTATGGTTGATTCGTTCCTGGCAGATATTACATACGAGTTCGCTCTATGCGCATGACGTCGAATTTCATACTTGCAAATGAATTGTTTATGGCAGATATTACACTCATATGGTTTCTCTCCTGTATGTGTACGTAAGGTCACTACTATTAAGAAATTGTTTATAGCAGATATTACACTTTTATGGTTGTATGTACACGCGTATGACGATTAAGGTCATTCTTGGCAGTGAATCGTTTCTGGCAGATATTACACTCATATGGTCTCTCTCCTGTATGTGTGCGAATATGTACCTTAAGGTTACCACTATTAGTAAATTGTTTACAGCAGATATTACACTTATATGGTTTCTCTCCTGTATGTATGCGCATATGACGTGTAACTTCATTCTTCATAGTGAATCGTTTTTGGCAGATATTACACGCATATGGTTTCTCTCCTGTATGTGTACGCATATGCGCCTTAAGGTCACTGCTATTAAGAAATTGTTTATAGCAGATATTACACTTATATGGTTTCTTTCCTGTATGTATACGCTTATGACGTTTAATGACATTTTTGGCAATGAATCGTTTATGGCAGATATTACACTCATATGGTCTCTCTCCTGTATGTGTGCGCATATGTACGTTTAAGTTGCTCTTATTGATGCATTTTTTGTGGCAAATATTACATTCACGCATTTGATTCTTATTATGCATTCCGCGTATATGTACTGAAAGTTTGTTTATTCGATTGAATTGTTTGCGGCATATATCACATACGTACCAAATATCTTCTACATGTGCATCAGGCATATCTTGGTATAGGGCACGTGTTTCCAATTCTTTCTTGATGCGCAGCGGTTCGTCTTTGATGTCTATATCTATACTAGCCACACGACGATCATATGTGCAGAAGGTATCGTCCCCCGGAGAATGCACAGAAGCGGAACTAGGAGACAATTCACGGTCCAGAGGTGCATCTGTAGTGCGCGAATCATTGTCGTAATCCTCGAAAGCATTTGGATTGTAATCCGGATCATAGTCTAAGTCGATATCGGATTTATGATCCAAATCACTGTCTTCGTATTTGATGGTACAGTTGAACATTTTCGGTATAGCTTTGCTATTCTGAATCGTAAAATTGTTGAATTGAGTGAAAATATATTAATATTTAACACAACCTCGAACTACCAGCGAGAGGGCGAGTAATTAGAGGATTATTATAGATTTCGTATCGTTACGTATAGTATTACACATAACATTATCTCTTACATATGTTGATTGATAATCATTATTCTCATCAGTGGAATAAATTGTCTAGTTTTCACTTTCGCTTTATTTGAGAACGTTAACTTACGATATTTTCGAATTATTATAGTTATTTATATTTGTAATGCAAAATATATTGTAAAATATTATATAGAAAAAATAATAAAAATAATTATAATTTTGCTAGTTACAAATTTCTTAAAATATAAACTAATCTTAATTTCAAACTATTTTCTTTTCGTTTTATTTTTAATTGTACATTGATTTTACCGTTTTCTTCTTTACGTGCAGGTTTATCTAATAACTTGGAGTAAAAAACTGAGTTCCTAGAATAATAGGATTCTATGAATACTTTCTTCTACTTAATTCGTTTCTTGCAATAGATAATAATAATTTTTATATTTGTACGCGTACGCGAACTATTAATTTACAATGACCGCCTCAATTTGTTGTGCATACTTATATTGGCACAATAGCAAATTCTAGAATAAGGATTTGTCTTTTTTTAACTTTCCAATTAAAAATGCAGTTAGGTGTAAAACTTGGATGCGAAATTGCAGAAATCCTGAAATATTAGATTTGGACTTGGATGAATTAGGTAAAAAAGTGTTATGTGAGAAACATTTCTTCAATCCAACACCAAATTTTGTCAAATTACCATTTGATCCTATAATTGCACATGGTTTGGATGGTATTTTAAATAAATATAATTTTAAAGTAACATATAATATTAGTATAGAATATCACCCAAATACCGTAACTTAAAGCATAGTAGTTAGAAGTACATTTCGAGGGCCATGCCCCCATCTTCAGTAGCACAAGATAAAAACAAAATAAAATACCCCTTGATTGTTATACAATTAAATAAATAAGTCAACATGACAGAAGTATTTCAAAAATGGCATATAATATGACCTATAAATCAATAATTAACGAAACTGACTAGTTTAGGTTTCTCAAACCTATAACTAAAAATAAATTAAATAAAAATAAATTTAAAAATTGTTCTTATTAAATAAGTTAAATAGACAAGATGAAATTGGGCCTGAATCTAAATTCATTAAATTTTATTTAGATTTATGCATGTCTATACTTTCATGACCATTTAACTCGGAATAATTCAAAACACTTTTAAGTAATTTAAGTGAACTAATTGAATAGGATGACCCGATTCAAAAATATGCTCGGCTACAGCACTTTTATTTTTTCTATTTAATCTGAAATGAGCTAAATGCTACCTTAAATCTAGTTTCAATTGGTCTACGTGTTTGTCCTATATATACATTAGGACAACTAGAACAAGACATTTTATAAATACCAGATTTTTTATTGAAATCAATAATATCATCTTTCATTTAGTTAGTTAAAGAGTCCGCAATCCTAAAGATTGGTTGGAAACAGCACGCCATGCCGATCTATCCTGAGCTAATCCCTTCATCTCCCTATAGCTATTCATCTCAACGTCTTCAACTATCTGACTCACATACTCCAATCTAGGCCTACCTACCCCTCTCTTTCCCTCCACTCTACCTTCTATGATCAATTGCATAATCCCCCCATGCCTAAGGATATGCCCTACCAATCTGTCTCTCCTACGCTGTAACACTCTCCAAATACTTCTCTTCTCCCCTACTAACTCTAGTACAGCTTCATTTGTTACTTTATCTTACTTTACTTTATCTACGTATTTTACGTATTTCTACGTGTTTATATATTCTACGTATCATCGTATATTAGAGTAGAATATTTAATTTATGAATATTTTTTTTTAGGTGGCAAATATCTTAATAAAATTTGAAGAGTGGCGAGAAATGGATATAGCAGCTTACAACGACGCGTACGCTACATTATGCATTCCAAAGGTTTGTCACATCAGATTGTTATTTCGTCGGTTAAGAGCTAAAGCAGAACAAGTCCCAATATTGATTAAATCCATTGAAACATATTGAAACAGTTTCAAATGTAATTTTATGGACTTAATAATTTCGATTGCACTCTTTGGTACAGCTCCAATGTATGGAAAATGACTTAAATAGTTTAAATATGTAAAATGTATTCGATCAAAACTATTGAGCTAGCTCAGTTTTACCTCAAAGCCGATTATATGTGCGATATATGTAAGTGATGTTGTTTTTGTAGATCATTAGTCCATTAATAAGGCTGCAACTTGTATTTTGGGATCCGTTGAGCGAATCGAGCGAAGATTTCGAGAAATTGCCGTGGTACCGAATACTGGCGCTGTACGGGCTGCACGATACGGAAACGGAATCTTCACTATCCGCAGATCCGGATGTGGGACTCCTGCCTGCTGTCGTTGAGAAACTCATTGTACCTAAATTAACGGAATTTGTGCAAAGGTATGAACTTTAAATGAATTTCACCTTTTTTATGTTTTTTATTCGCTATTAATTTTTTCTATATAAATGAAAGATTTATTTAGAATTTAGATTTTAATTTACCTAAATAATTTATTAATTTATTAATTAATTATTTAGGCAGTAGAATCACAAAAGATAATCGAAGCAAGGTAGATATAAAGTGTAGGATAGCACAGGGTAGGAAGGCATTCGTAGAAAAAGAACAGATTTTAAGATCAAATATTGACTTGGGTATTAGAAAAAGATTACTGAAGGTATATGTTTGGAGTGTAGCACTGTACGGGTGTGAGGCGTGGACTATAGGAAAGGAAGAGAAGCGTAGATTACAAGCATTCGAAATGTGGTGTTATAGGAGGATGATGAGGATTGGTTGGGAAGATAAAGTAACAAATGAAGCTGTACTAGAGTTAGTAGGGGAGAAGAGAAGTATCTGGAGAGTGTTACAGCGTAGGAGAGACAGATTAGTAGGGCATATTCTTAGGCATGGGGGGATTATGCAATTGATCATAGAAGGTAGAGTGGAGGGAAAGAGAGGGGTAGGTAGGCCTACATTGGAGTATGTGAGTCAGATAGTTGAAGACGTTGAGATGAATAGCTATAGGGAGATGAAGGGATTAGCTCAGGATAGATCGGCATGGCGTGCTGTTTCCAACCAATCTTTAGGATTGCGGACTCTTTAACTAATGCTGCTACTTACAGATGGCACCACAATCAATTTGCATTATAATTCTCAATTTTTGTTAAAATATATACAAGTCTTTATTATAAGGTAATTCTACAACTTTTCAACCCATGATAAGTCTTGAATTCGTTTCAAATTGTCTGTTTGAAATTATAATTAAATTATGACAGTTTTAGCATCGGACTATATATCCCTTCAATGTAGTTTTTTCTTTTAGCAAGCATATTCCATTTTTGAAAAAAAAAAATTGTTACACAATACAAATGACTTTAAAATTAAATTAAAATCATTGAAATCGTTCCAATGGTTTCCTCAAAACAACAATCGAAAGAAACAGGGCCGCAATTTAACTGTACAAATAACACAAGCTATGGAATTATTATATCACCAAATATACGGCACATTTTTTTTAATTGGCGGAGAATTTTGGTAGTTGTCTGCGCATAGGGTTGTGCTTATCGGGGTTATACAGTACCAGTGGTGCCAGACAACAAAAAATACTCTAGGTCTAATAATTTAAATTTGTTACTATTTTATAGCTATCGTACAAATTAATTATGACATAAATATGATACTATAATAAGTATTTATCAACATTTCTTATATTCTTGTATAACTTTTCTGCATTTTGTATTAATTTCAAAGAATTCATTCTAATTGCATAAAATGGTTATAACTGTGCGTGGTGATTTGTCAACATTGCATTTCTTAGGACGCACACCTTCTGCACTAGGCACACCTACTTATTAATATATAATAGATAACGTTAATAGTTGGAACATACTAATATTTGATTTGTTAGTGAGAGATGACAAACAGCAAATTACAATATTGGTGGGAATATAGGAATTTGTTATCTGTCTAGCTGACAGTAGCTACATAGCAAAATGACAACGTATATATAGACATTGCAAGTCCATATAAAAGAGAGAATCAGAGGGGAATCACAATTCCACAAATTTCCTAGGCCAGAAAGTGCTACACTCTGTTGGTGCACTCTGTTGAAATATTTGATATCTAGGATAAATCCTGCTGGAATGCATCTATTATAATAATCTAGTTGATTCAAAAGCGTACATGCTCGTTTTTCACACGCAAAATATCTCGTAATTATACGTATGTGGCACACAAAAAGTGGCGCCACATACAGACAATATCTTCGTAAATATACGTTTGCAGAAAAGCTCCTCAGATCAAGCATTAGACGAATAAATAAGAAGTCAGAATCAGCAATTTATAAAGGTACCAATTTTTACCAAACATGTAAAAATGAAATTTAATAAAAGGACATGTATTGAGCATAAATAATTTCCGTAAAATACCATGTGTGTTGTAGACATTTACCACAAACATTGAGCGGACGCTATCCGTTTGTACAATCAAAGGTGTAAGGTAAGTGTCTCAAAGGGCAAGATGTAATATACTCGACAACGATAATATAATAAAGATAAGAAACGATAATAATAGCACTGACTGCAAGAAAAATGCAAGCACGATTACCTCAAGCTTACAAACACAAAAATAAAAAATGCTAGAATATGGGGAAAAATTACAACTCTGACATTTGGTCAAGACGGTGTGGAATTCCATTAATTAGTTGTCAATAAATTTCATTGATCATGGCCACTAATATTCATTAATTATGGCCCATAATATTCATTAATCATAGCTCTCATAAATCGATTTGTAAGTGTTAAATATGGAATATAAACTATGCTGTTGTCTGTCGCCAGAGTTAAAATAATAAAGGAGATCGCAGTATTTAGATGTACATATATGTTTTTTTTTTACATCTTTAAAACATTACGTGACGAATATTTTGCGTAATTTTATATTAACAGAAAATAAATTTGATTCTCAAATAAGGATTTGTAGTTCAATCATCCTTCCGAAAATACGAATTTCTAGACAAGCACTCGAAAGCATTGAAATGGTCAGCAAGTATTTTGTTATCCATCGTAATCGAACGGATTATTAGTGGAACCAAAGGGCGAATAATAAACATGATTAATGAATCCACATTTGTATAAGTTAACCCAAAAATAAAAGAGCAAATTATATAATGAGCTAAAAATATTAGTAACTTCTTGTTTTTAAAAATTATCACTACGGTGTTAAATATTAGTATAAAATATCACCCAAATACCGTAACAAGCATTAAGTAGCTAGATGTACATTTCAAACGCTATGCGCCCATCTTCAGTAGCACAAGTAAAACTAAATAAAATACCTCTGTCACGAATCGTGATTGATATACTATATTGATAGTATGATATTCTAAACTTTACTTGTATTCAGTGGCGGCTCGTGCCATTTCAATCTGGGGGTGCGCATTTCTTAAAAAATAACATAATAGTGAGAAATCTGACCTAAAATGGATGCAAAATGATTAAATTCAATCATTTCTTGAAAGTGAATTCCACTCTTCTATCTTTCATTGATATAAACTTTTCCAAAACTTTTTCGTTAAAATTGTAAATATCTCGCACCACATTTTTATAAATACACATCATCGCCAACGCGTTTAAACGTTCATTACCCATACCATTTCCCAAAAAATTCTTTTAAGTGTTGAAACACAACGTTCTGATTCAGCTGTGGTCATCGGGGTTGTTAAAATAATTTTAAGTATTTTTATAGTTTCCGGGAAAGTTTCACTGAGATTATTTTGTAGCAATAATGAAAGAAAATTTGTGGCTCCAATTATTTGATAAAAATCCGGACGCGAGTAAATGACTTCTAATTCTGTTTATAATCTGGTTTTATTCAAAAATTGATACGCATGACACACGGTTTCCAAAAGGTCCACTGGAAATTGTTTAAAAAACGTTGGCATCGATTTCGTTTTAAATAACTCAGCGGCTTGTAGATGGCCACGATATGAGAATCAAATACGAGAAAGATATGAGAAAAATGACAACCAAAACAAAAATTCTGGGTCTTCTAGATCTCGCCGGAGACCAGAAGCTTCATTAGAAGTTACACTTCTTCAGCATTTTTCTTCAATTTCTTCAAACACTTCTATTAGCTTTTCTCGATTTTCTTTATTTTTTTTAATTTCCTAATTTTTTACGTTGTCCTGAAGAGAAAGTCTACAAAACTCTATTTTCAATAAAGAACTAACACTATTCATTTTTATTAAATTATTTCTATTAAATATATTCTTGGAGAAACACGTGGCAAAATCGTACATACGTAACTACACAGAACAAATGCTACTGTCTTATCTGGCTATGCTATATCAATTTATATACACATATATATACTCTCTGTATATATATATATATACTACTCTCTCTTCTCTCTGACCTTCTCTAAGACGTTAAAGAATCGCGGCATCCAATAGATAATATACTACATCGGTCGCCTGCACTCTATGATACATTCATCTCATTGCCTGCACTCATTGCATATGCATTTAACTTGTACTGGCCTTGGATAGCCGCTGGAATCTGTAAAACATATTAGACGATATATGCGACAAGCGAACCGAAGAAACAGATGATATCCTGCATACGGTCTCTCTCACTCTACCACTTGCAACGGATACCTCAACGGAACGCTACACCGTATTGTGTTGATTGTTATCGCGGCGCAAGCTTTATCTGTTAGGAAAAATAATGCCGAGATAAAATATCTGAATACAATTATATATCTACGGTGATGCGCTCAATGTTCAGGAGGGGCGCAGTCTGATACTAGCGCAGTCTTCAGTTATCTTCACCAAGTTCTCGTGGGGAAGATATCAACAAATGTCGCCACATGAAAATCAACAAAATTAAAGTTGATTCGTTTTCGTATATGCGCTTGCAACGTCTATATAGACATCGTCATTGGCATTGCCTTGATTATGAAAATCACGGAAACGTGACTCCCCTCTGATTCTCTTTTTTAGATGGACTTGCAATGTCCATCTTGTCCATTACTTGCAAAAACAATTATATACATTGTCAATGAACTAGTGTGTGATATATATAATGGTAAACTACTAAGAATTATGAGATTGATAACTGTTATTGATGATCGAGACTCAATTATTAATTTATTTTAATAGATATTTAAAATTAGCGTAACTTTTCTTTGTCTTTCTATTGATTCTGCTATTAAAATAAACTAATATAGTTCGGTTTCCCCTCTCGCTTATAGTTAGGGTTATGTGTAGTTACACTAATTCACTTGTAATATTTTTTACAGCTGTTAACATTAACAACATTTTATAATTTTACGGTGAAAAGTAAAGAAAATAAAACTAAATATGTCCAATAGCACAGCCGAAAACGAAGACACTGCTTTAGATCATAAATCCGATATCGACCTGGACTATGATCCGGATTACAAACCAGATACTTTTGCGGATCACGACACAGATTCGCGCACTGCAGATGTACCCAAGCCACTTAAATTGTCTCCTAGTTCCACTTCTGTACATTTACCGGGAGACCATACCTTCTGCACATTTGATCATCGTGATGCTAGTATAGATATAGACATCAAAGACGAACCGCTTCGCATCAAGACAGAACCAGAGACACATGACCTATACCAAGATATGCCTGAATATGTAGAAGTGCTTAGGTACGAATGTGATATATGCCAGACACAATTCATTCGAAAAGATGAACTTCCATTACATATATGCAGAATTCATAATAAGAGTAAATTGAAGGTACATATGCGCACACATACAGGAGAGAAACCATTTGAGTGTAATATCTGTCATAAACGATTAACTAACAAGCGTATACTATCATATCATATGCGCACACATACAGGAGAGAAACCATTTGAGTGTAATATCTGTCATAAACGATTAACTAACAAGCGTATACTATCAGATCATATGCGCATACATACAGGAGAGAAAATATTTGAGTGTAATATCTGCCATAAACGATTCACTAGGAAGCATATACTATCAGATCATATGCGCATACATACAGGAGAGAAACCATTTGAGTGTAATATCTGCCAGAAACGATTCACTTACAAGCGTATACTATCAGATCATATGCGCATACATACAGGAGAGCAACCATTTGAGTGTAATATCTGCCATAAACGATTCACTAGGAAGCACATATTATTAGTTCATATACGCATACATACAGGAGAGAAACCATTTGAGTGTAATATCTGCCAGAAACGATTCACTTACAAGTACGTACTATCAAAACATATGCGCGCACATACAGGAGAGAAATTATATGAGTGTAATATCTGCCAGAAACGATTAACTAGCAAATGTATATTATCAAATCATATGCGCATACATACAGGAGATAAACTATATGAGTGTAATATATGCCATAAACGATTCACTAGCAAACATATACTATCAATTCATATACGCACACATACAGGAGATAAACCATATGAGTGTAATATCTGCCATAAACAATCTGCTAATAGTAGTAACTTTAAGGCACATATGCACACACATACAGGAGAGAAACCATATAAGTGTAATATTTGTCATAAACGATTCACTAGGAAGTATATACTATCAATTCATATACGCACACATACAGGAGAGAAACCATATGAGTGTAATATCTGTCATAAACGATTAAATAGCAAGAATATACTATCAGAACATATGCGCACACATACAGGAGACAAGCCATTTGAGTGTAATATCTGCCATAAACAATTTATTAATGGTAGTAACTTTAAGTCACATATGCGCACACATACAGGAGAGAAACCACATGAGTGTAATATCTGCAAGAAACGATTCACTTACAAGAATGTACTATCAAATCATATGCGCGCACATACAGGAGAGAAATTATATGAGTGTAATATCTGCCAGAAACGATTAACTAGCAAATGTGTACTATCACGTCATATGCGTGCACATACAGGAGAGAAACTATATGAGTGTAATATCTGCCAGAAGCGATTCAGTTACAAGTATATACTATCAAATCATATGCGCACACATACAGGAGAGAGATCATATGAGCATGAGCAGCATTAAACATGTCCCACGACGATCGCTTGTCCCTTCTCTAATTGTTTAAATATTCACCCAGAAGTGTGACCTGTCAATTCACAAACTGTTCATTCAGAGGAATACCATCAAAATTCATTTACGCGTGCATAGACGTTAAAAAATATATTTAAATGTAATTACTTTTTAAATTGTATTCATTTCAAACACGATATTTTGTAATTCTATTGTGTAAACAGATTTGTATTGATTAGAGAATAATTAATATAAAAGGAAATAATAATAATTATTAGTTAATGAACAATTAAATTAGTAACCAGGTCTTCTCGAACAATTTGGGTTAAATTTTGCAATAACAAATCAATAACAAACACGTGATTGTGCTGGACGTAAGGTATTTAGATTTTCAAAATAATAAATACCGTGATAATTAATTAATTAATTTAACAAAAGAATTTTTTTATTTTCTAAAAATATTTGGCTAAGCAGAAATAGCTTAGATGTCCAGTACATAATCATGGACTGCGACTTTTCAGCCTACCTTAATTTAAGAATGAACTCAATTTTTATCTTTTGTTGAAGAAATTGCCCACAACATTAGTTCTTAAAGTTTAGTTTATACGATACTTCTAGGTATATTTGTACATATTGTATTTGTTTATATTCGTGTAAATATATTTTTCATGTTATTTTCTATAAAAATAATATTTACGTGTATATTGTTTTTATAAACCAAAGTATAGCTTCCTCGGTGTTCCCTACGTCCTTAAAATTGGCATTCATTATAACCGTTCATAAAAAAAATTGGAATGTAGATAAATTGACTATCGCCCAATCTTGAATCTACCTTGCCTATCAAAAATCTATGCGAAATGTAGATTCAATAACATCGCATTTCTTTGAATCTAATAATTAGTCGAACAGATGACTCTTATAGGTAGTCCTTTAGTTAGTCTAAAATGAATGTTATAGTTGTGTGTCGTAAAATGAACTAAGAAAGGAGGATACCACCCCTTTCACCACAATTGGATGATACAATTGTGGGGTGGTATCCAATTTTTTTAGTTTAGTTAGGTAGTCTTAAGCTCTTTCAGGATAGTATAATGTTAAATTGAAACATATTTATTTGTGTAATAAATTCTATTTTGGCGGACATGCAACTAATTGGAGAATCCTAGGCTCAGAATAAAATACATTATATTCTGGCATCACTATGTAGATAATATATTATCTTTTTTAAATTATCACTACGTAGCTAGATGTACATTTCAAGGCCTATGCCACCATCTTCAGTAGCACAAGACAAAACTAAATAAAATACCTCTATCACGAATCGTGATTTATATACTATAGTTACGGTATATAGGTGATATTGTATATTATATACTGGGTGATCATTACAGAGCTACCAATATTTAACTCAAATCATATATTTATGTGAGAGGGAAATTAAAGCAATAAAAACGTAAGTTATACTTCGAGAATTTATCACTGACAACCGCTCTCAACTGGTACCATTCGATCGCTATTAAAAATAGCTTGCGGCGGGGGTGATAATTAAATCGTTGAAATCCGTTCACAGGCGGCACACTATTATTTAATTGAAAGTTTTAGACACAGAAAAATGCATTTTTCATTATATACAATATACTTATTTTCAAATGGAAATCAAAATAGATTACATTCACTTCATATAATTGATACAAGAATAATTTTGCAAAATTTTGCAATTTAGTAGAAATTTTTGTTTTTTTGTAAAAAATTATAATAACATAGTGTGCATAAAACTAATAATACAATATTGTTGTATTAAATTATAGAAAGTAAAATCCACTGTAAATTGCAATAAAAATATATTAGATAGCTCTAAATATGAAGCTAATAACGATTCGTT
The DNA here is from genome assembly GCA_947310635.1 of Leptodirus hochenwartii. Classification (NCBI taxonomy): domain Eukaryota; kingdom Metazoa; phylum Arthropoda; class Insecta; order Coleoptera; family Leiodidae; genus Leptodirus; species Leptodirus hochenwartii. The sequence goes on from OX371184.1 coordinate 29,835,432, forward strand.
CGAATCACATTAAATGAGAGAATAAAGAGTAATATCACAAAGAACATATCGTCTATGAAATGAATAATACAATTTAAAAAGTAAGTAAAACTCAATATCAGTGAACAGTTTGTGACTTGACAGTTCACACTTGCCTAGTCAATCGTTTGAATTACCAGTTATAATCACATGGCTTCTATCACTATGGTTGATTCGTTCCTGGCAGATATTACATACGAGTTCGCTCTATGCGCATGACGTCGAATTTCATACTTGCAAATGAATTGTTTATGGCAGATATTACACTCATATGGTTTCTCTCCTGTATGTGTACGTAAGGTCACTACTATTAAGAAATTGTTTATAGCAGATATTACACTTTTATGGTTGTATGTACACGCGTATGACGATTAAGGTCATTCTTGGCAGTGAATCGTTTCTGGCAGATATTACACTCATATGGTCTCTCTCCTGTATGTGTGCGAATATGTACCTTAAGGTTACCACTATTAGTAAATTGTTTACAGCAGATATTACACTTATATGGTTTCTCTCCTGTATGTATGCGCATATGACGTGTAACTTCATTCTTCATAGTGAATCGTTTTTGGCAGATATTACACGCATATGGTTTCTCTCCTGTATGTGTACGCATATGCGCCTTAAGGTCACTGCTATTAAGAAATTGTTTATAGCAGATATTACACTTATATGGTTTCTTTCCTGTATGTATACGCTTATGACGTTTAATAACATTTTTGGCAATGAATCGTTTATGGCAGATATTACACTCATATGGTCTCTCTCCTGTATGTGTGCGCATATGTACGTTTAAGTTGCTCTTATTGATGCATTTTTTGTGGCAAATATTACATTCACGCATTTGATTCTTATTATGCATTCCGCGTATATGTACTGAAAGTTTGTTTATTCGATTGAATTGTTTGCGGCATATATCACATACGTACCAAATATCTTCTACATGTGCATCAGGCATATCTTGGTATAGGGCACGTGTTTCCAATTCTTTCTTGATGCGCAGCGGTTCGTCTTTGATGTCTATATCTATACTAGCCACACGACGATCATATGTGCAGAAGGTATCGTCCCCCGGAGAATGCACAGAAGCGGAACTAGGAGACAATTCACGGTCCAGAGGTGCATCTGTAGTGCGCGAATCATTGTCGTAATCCTCGAAAGCATTTGGATTGTAATCCGGATCATAGTCTAAGTCGATATCGGATTTATGATCCAAATCACTGTCTTCGTATTTGATGGTACAGTTGAACATTTTCGGTATAGCTTTGCTATTCTGAATCGTAAAATTGTTGAATTGAGTGAAAATATATTAATATTTAACACAACCTCGAACTACCAGCGAGAGGGCGAGTAATTAGAGGATTATTATAGATTTCGTATCGTTACGTATAGTATTACACATAACATTATCTCTTACATATGTTGATTGATAATCATTATTCTCATCAGTGGAATAAATTGTCTAGTTTCCACTTTCGCTTTATTTGAGAACGTTAACTTACGATATTTTCGAATTATTATAGTTATTTATATTTGTAATGCAAAATATATTGTAAAATATTATATAGAAAAAATAATAAAAATAATTATAATTTTGCTAGTTACAAATTTCTTAAAATATAAACTAATCTTAATTTCAAACTATTTTCTTTTCGTTTTATTTTTAATTGTACATTGATTTTACCGTTTTCTTCTTTACGTGCAGGTTTATCTAATAACTTGGAGTAAAAAACTGAGTTCCTAGAATAATAGGATTCTATGAATACATTCTTCTACTTAATTCGTTTCTTGCAATAGATAATAATAATTTTTATATTTGTACGCGTACGCGAACTATTAATTTACAATGACCGCCTCAATTTGTTGTGCATACTTATATTGGCACAATAGCAGATTCTAGAATAAGGATTTGTCTTTTTTTAACTTTCCAATTAAAAATGCAGTTAGGCGTAAAACTTGGGTGCGAAATTGCAGAAATCCTGAAATATTAGATTTGGACTTGGATGAATTAGGTAAAAAAGTGTTATGTGAGAAACATTTCTTCAATCCAACACCAAATTTTGTCAAATTACCATTTGATCCTATAATTGCACATGGTTTGGATGGTATTTTAAATAAATATAATTTTAAAGTAACATATAATATTAGTATAGAATATCACCCAAATACCGTAACTTAAAGCATAGTAGTTAGAAGTACATTTCGAGGGCCATGCCCCCATCTTCAGTAGCACAAGATAAAAACAAAATAAAATACCCCTTGATTGTTATACAATTAAATAAATAAGTCAACATTACAGAAGTATTTCAAAAATGGCATATAATATGACCTATAAATCAATAATTAACGAAACTGACTAGTTTAGGTTTCTCAAACCTATAACTAAAAATAAATTAAATAAAAATAAATTTAAAAATTGTTCTTATTAAATAAGTTAAATAGACAAGATGAAATTGGGCCTGAATCTAAATTCATTAAATTTTATTTAGATTTATGCATGTCTATACTTTCATGACCATTTAACTCGGAATAATTCAAAACACTTTTAAGTAATTTAAGTGAACTAATTGAATAGGATGACCCGATTCAAAAATATGCTCGGCTACAGCACTTTTATCTTTTCTATTTAATCTGAAATGAGCTAAATGCTACCTTAAATATAGTTTCAATTGGTCTACGTGTTTGTCCTGTATATACATTAGGACAACTAGAACAAGACATTTTATAAATACAAGATTTTTGATTGAAATCAATCAAATCTTTGGTATTTCCCAGATTTAGTGGCCCATTATAGAAATCACTTACTAGTTATGTTTTTTGATACGAAAGAATACATAAGCATAAGCGCATTTTAATTAAAATAGCAGATATTTTTCGCAAAGAAATTACTATTCTCGTTGCCAAAGTTAAATCTAATTACTAAACAGAAGTTGCTTATTTAATTACACCATATGTTAACTGCAGAATTCAACTTGTTATCGCATTGCAAATAAATTTTGAACAAGCCTAGATTTAACTAAAACTATAGACGCCTTCAAAAATGCTTCAGCTTCAATTTTTAGTCGAGTTTCAAGCAACTGTCCGCGATTTTAGTGGGAACGTTGCACGGAATGTTTAATTAGAAAAAAAAAGAAAAAAAACAGAAAGGAAGACAGAATAATTACAATTATATTAAATGGGTTACATACGCTTACATTTTAAAATATTTGTTAAAGTATCTATAGATTCAAGGTGAACAGGATTGTTTTTATCTAGTTGTTGCGCTAAGTTGGTGACGCAATTATTAAACATTTTCAGGTGTTCCACGTCACTCTGCAGCCAGACGCGAGGAAGTATATGACTGATCAGTCCAAGTTTGGCTACGGCATCCGTCAATTGGCAAACTTGAATTCCGTTCAATAAATATCTATAATTAAAAACGAGTACAACAATTGTATAGCACGAAAACTAGAAAAGTAAAGCATCATTAGTAATCCTAACAATCTTCGGTTCGGACATGCAATATAAGAGGAACATATGATAGTGTTAATAGTGAATATTCTAGCTAGAATTATAAGCTCTGTAGACGAATCTCAATTTTCAACTGTATTTTTATTCGTTTTTGCAGGAAGCAGTATTAAGCTGTGCATAGTATTATTATAATTGCAAGTACCTATTAAGAAGTTTGTTTACAGCCAGCTCTTTGAGGGTGGCATCATTGAGGACTCCCTGCCAACAAGTGATGTTACGTAGTAGCTTTAGGCCGCCGGCGAACTGCCGCTGAAAGAAGGGCGAACGAGGTGCATCGGTTAACTTCGGTGCTATAGGTATGAACACGTCGTGTTCCAAGGCCGTATGGATACGTGCCAAGATGGCCTTGAACAGGTTGGCGAGACAGGGACTGTCCGGGCCCAAGGTGGGGAACCGTCGAATGCAACGCGTAGCGATGCCTACCAGACGTAGCGTCTGTGTCGTTGACACTGGGTCCCAACATCTTAAAAGCCAATCGACGAAAATTGTCTAAATTTCAGTGACGTGTACGGAACTTTGGTAGATTTAGACAGCGACAACAAAAATAATTTTAAAATTATTACTACGGTGTTAAATCATCACCCAAAATGCCGTACCTCAAAGCGTTTAATAGCTAGATGCGCATTTCGAAGGCTATGCACCCATCTTCGCTAGTACAAGATAAACACTACATAAAGATACCTCTGTCAATTCAATTGAATAAAAAGTCAACGTGAGAGAAGCTTTTCAATCTATGACATATAATACGTTTAACAAGGACTAATTATAATTTTAATTTTGGTTATTTTAGGTTTGACTATCCCTCATTTATTGTTATTATTTGTTTACGTCTTTAGTCGTATTTTCTATTGTTCAGTAATTTATAGATCATATTTTTGGAATTTGTAGATAAAAAAATAAATAAAATCCGTCGTTGAATATACAACGATATTTTTTGAAATACAACTTGATAATATGGTAATTACTTTTACTATACTATATTTTTCATTGAAAAAAAAATACAGAATATTTTTGACGAACAAAGTATGAATTATTCTATATATTTCGTTAGCTGTGACGGCACTTCAAATACTCTCCGTATCCCATCCGCGAACTGACAAAATAATCTATACATCAATGGCGGTTTCTTTCGAGGCCGCATGGCCGCGCGCCCCTCCTGAACCTTGAACGCATCACCGTAGATATAAAATTGTATTGCGATATTTTATCTCGGCATTATTTTTCCTAAAAGATAAAGCTTGCGTTCAAGATAGCACTCAACACGGTGTGGCAGCGAGCGGGTAAGAGTGAAATGCATAGGCACTCATCCTATCTATTGCAAGCGGTAGAGTGAGAGCGACCGTATGCAGTATATCATCTGTTTCATCTGACCGCATACAAACTAGCGGCCCGCGTTGTTATGGAAACGTGACGTCACGTTGCTTCTACAGCAAAGAATATATCGTTGTTTTAATCTATCCCGGGCCGCGATTCTTTAGCGTCCCAACAGAGAAGCCTAGTCTAGTATATAGGAAAATTGATATAGAATAGCCAGATAAGACAGTTGCATTGTTCTGTGTAGTTACGTATGTACGATTTTGCCACGTGTTTCTCCAAGAATATATTTAATAGAAATAATTTAATAAAAATTAATAGTGTTAGTTTTTTTTATTGAAAATAGAGTTTTGTAGAGTTTCTCTTGAGGCCAAAGTAAAAATTAAGGAATTAGATAGGCCATTGCCTGATTTAAATTTATCGCAAGCTTGTGCAAGGCGTGCTCAAAACCGGACATTTACGCGGCGTTTCACAAGAGACATTTACAAAAAAAATTATAACACAGATGAAGGACAGATTCTCATATCGTGGCCATCTACAAGCCGCTGAGTTATTTAACGCGAAATCGATGCCAACATTTTCTAAACAATTTCCAGTGTACCTTTTGGAAACGGTGTGTCATGCATATCCATTTTGGAATAAAACCAGATTAAAAACAGAATTAGAAGTCATTTACTCGCGTCCGGATTTTTATCAAATAATTGGAGCCACAAATTTTCTTTCATTATTGCTACAAAATAATATCAGTGAAACTTTCCTGGAAACTATAAAAATACTTCAATTATTTTAACAACCATGATGATCACTGCTGAATCAGAGCGTTGTTTTTCAACACTTAAAAGAATCAAGACTTTTTTGCGAAATGCTATGGGTAATTCGTTTAAACGCGTTGGCGATCATGTGTATTAATAAAAATTTACAATTTTAACGAAAAAGTTTTGGAAAAGTTTATATCAATGAAAGATAGAAGAGCGGAATACTACTTTCAAGAAATGATTGAATTTAATCATTTTGCATCCATTTTAGGTAAGATTTCTTACTATTATATTATTTTTTAAGAAATACGCTACTATACATATTGTATGGCTTCAAACATATCGCTTCATATCTATTTAACACACAAAGAAGCATATATGGTATATAGGAAGACTGCATTTGGCATATGCTAACTACTATTCTACGTAATAACGGTCTTTTGCTATATTGTGATGTAGCCAAATTATTATTTCTATCGAAAGAAAAAACTGCTCTATAAAGGTGTTATTTCGATTTTATTGTCATCAATATTTAATGGTTTCCAAAAATAATTATAATGATTTTGATTCTTAAATAATCTTCCAGTAATATACAGAGTGCATATTCATCGTGCTTTATATTATTCTGTTCTATCATAGTATAGAATATTACCTGAATACCGTAACTCAAAGCATTAAATAGCTAGATGCGCATTTCGAAGGATATTTTCAGTAGCACAAGAAATAAACTAAATAAAATACCTGTCTGTCACGAGTCGTGATTGCAATACAATTAAATAAATAAGTCAACATTACATAAGTATTCAAAAATGGCATATAATATGACCTATAAATCTTCTAAAACAATATAAATTATTAATTAACGAAACTAACAAGTAACAACAATAAACTTTGGTTTGTCAAACTTAAAATAACCAAAAATAAATAAAATAAAAATATTAATTTATTTCATAAATTAAATAGACAAGATGATATTGGGTTTGAATCTAAATTCATAAAATTTGATTTAGATTTATGCATGTATATACTTTCATTAGCATTTAACTCGAGAATAATTCAAAACACTTTTAAGTAATTTAAGTGAACTAATTTCTACAGGATGACAGGAATGATCAAAAATATGCTCGGCTACAGCACTTTTATCCTTTCTATTTAATCTGAAATGAGCTAAATGTTCCTTAAATTTAGTTTCAATTGGTCTACGCGTTTGTCCTATATATACTTTAGGACAACTAGAACAAAATATTTCATAAATACCAGATTTTTTATTGAAATCAATAATATCATCTTTCATTTAGTTAGTTAAAGAGTCCGCAATCCTAAAGATTGGTTGGAAACAGCACGCCATGCCGATCTATCCTGAGCTAATCCCTTCATCTCCCTATAGCTATTCATCTCAACGTCTTCAACTATCTGACTCACATACTCCAATCTAGGCCTACCTACCCCTCTCTTTCCCTCCACTCTACCTTCTATGATCAATTGCATAATCCCCCCATGCCTAAGAATATGCCCTACTAATCTGTCTCTCCTACGCTGTAACACTCTCCAGATACTTCTCTTCTCCACTACTAACTCTAGTACAGCTTCATTTGTTACTTTATCTTCCTAACCAATCCTCATCATCCTCCTATAACACCACATTTCAAGTGCTTCTAATTTACGCTTCTCTTCCTTTCCTATAGTCCACGCCTCACACCCGTACAGTGCTACACTCCAAACATATACCTTCAGTAATCTTTTTCTAATACCCAAGTCAATATTTGATCTTAAAATCTGTTCTTTTTCTACGAATGCCTTCCTACCCTGTGCTATCCTACACTTTATATCTACCTTGCTTCGATTATCTTTTGTGATTCTACTGCCTAAATAATTAATTAATAAATTAATAAATTATTTAGGTAAATTAAAATCTAAATTCTAAATAAATCTTTCATTTATATAGAAAAAATTAATAGCGAATAAAAAACATAAAAAAGGTGAAATTCATTTAAAGTTCATACCTTTGTACAAATTCCGTTAATTTAGGTACAATGAGTTTCTCAACGACAGCAGGCAGGAGTCCCACATCCGGATCTGCGGATAGTGAAGATTCCGTTTCCGTATCGTGCAGCCCGTACAGCGCCAGTATTCGGTACCACGGCAATTTCTCGAAATCTTCGCTCGATTCGCTCAACGGATCCCAAAATACAAGTTGCAGCCTTATTAATGGACTAATGATCTACAAAAACAACATCACTTACATATATCGCACATATAATCGGCTTTGAGGTAAAACTGAGCTAGCTCAATAGTTTTGATCGAATACATTTTACATATTTAAACTATTTAAGTCATTTTCCATACATTGGAGCTGTACCAAAGAGTGCAATCGAAATTATTAAGTCCATGAAATTACATTTGTAACGGTTTCAATGGATTTAATCAATATTGGGATTTGTTCTGCTTTAGCTCTTAACCGACGATATAACAATGTGATGTGACAAACCTTTGGAATGCATAATGTAGCGTACGCGTCGTTGTAAGCTGCTATATCCATTTCCCGCCACTCTTCAAATTTTATTAAGATATTTGCCACCTAAAAAAAATATTCACAAATTAAATATTCTACTCGAATATACGATGATACATAGAATATGGAAAATAAACTAACTAGAGACTCGGATAATTCTTTACAATCAACTTTAGGGCTAAAATTCTTTCTTTAATCTTTCTAAAATTTACAATATATAAACACATTTTCAAGATTTTATTATAATCGAATATTTTACACATTACGATTTTTACTTACAATGATGTTTATTAATATCTATATTTCTTTAAGATTCCGTCTAAAAAGAAATAAGAAAATGGAGTAAACTTTATTTAATTTGTATGAACACCTTTCTCCATCTTTAATTTATTAAAGTAAAACCAAAAATTAATTTTGCGTGTTTTAGCACGCAATAATTAGGAATAATAATAAAAGTATATCTTTATTTGTTTGTTCATCTACTAAATATCAATAAAATCATCTGATATCAATAAAATAAAGGAATCTATTGTCAATTCTAAATAATGAATGAATTTATTTATTTAGCACGTTTATATTATTCCAACAGGAAGAAAAATGGATTTGAAAAAATTACATATTATTATGTATATCTTTGATATGAAGACGTACTTAATCAATATTGTTTTAATATTTTGATTTGACTCACAATTTGGAGCAAATGAAATGGTATATTTTTCAAAGTGTTATTAATAAAAAAAAAAGTAATATAGAATGAAGTAATAAGCTATTCTCGCACTTCGTTTAAAATAAAGCATTGAACTTCTATAGAGACATAAATTATTTGTAAACGGTTTACACGAATCTATATTTTTGGCTTTTTATTTTTATTAGTTCTAGCAGGAAGCTCTATAGTACCTTAAATGTACAGTATAGTAATTGTTGAAAAAATATGTATACTAGCATCATACTCAATAGGAATGGGAAATTTTATTATAAATAATAAAATTTAGTAAATACGATACAATTTATTACGAAATAAGGATCGCATCATAACTATCTTTGTCAAAAATTTAGCTAAATCCCGTATTACATTTGTCAATTATTCCTTTAATAAATTGAGCTTAAAGTAGCTAAAGTTATTCACGAATTTCTAATTTAAATCAGCTTGTTTTGCTTTTTTTTTTCCTTCAATTTTTAAGACAATTTAATCCAATATCCAAAACATTACAACGTTTTTTACAACATTTTCTTGATAATGCTTAATAAGCGAAACTATAGTCGAGTAAATCCTCGTTTTTAACTGCGATATAAAACATTGTACTTTTATTTCTCTTCCCCATTACAACATTTCTAAGATAAACTAAACTTATGGTTTGTAATTTTTTATGTCTTGTCAACATTTGTTTGTAGCACTCAAACTGAAGGATATATTAACGGAAACTACCGACTAGAAGTAAAACACGATTTGTAAGAACATATTTAAGATCTTAGCCGTGTTTCAGGTTTTTAAAAACCTTCTTAGTTTTTACGCAATAAGATAACCTTAGAAGTTATATTAATAGGAATAGAATAGAAAATAAAATTTGAATTTCCCACATTATCAAAAATAATACAAGCATAAGTTTCTCTGTTCTATATTGGGTATATTTGGGCATTGTGAAGACTACAACACTATTGAATGCCAAGGCGAAGTGTCGGGGTAGTACCAAAATTTTAATTAAACACTGTAGGTGTCTCTCATTCCCGAGGGCAAAAAAAGAATATACTTTGACTACATTTCTAGCTCAAATTAAATATCCACAAAAAAAATCGACACATAAATGAAAAATATATACATTATTTAGTGTTTTAAAATAATCTCTACGGTGTTAAATAATAGTATAGACTATAGAATATCACCCAGATACAAAATGCGCATCTAGCTACAAAGCTATTTAATGCTTTGAGTTACGGTATTTGGGTGATGTTTTATAGAATTATTTAGTGAAAATGAGAATGTAACAACTTGAATAAAATTTCAACACCCTGCCTATAAAAGCTAAGTTAAGTTATGGCAGAAAATGGAGTCAAGGATACATCATTTTTACATACATCATGGTACATTGTATGAAAATAACAGCGTTATATATTTTTTAGCTCTGTATATATTTAGACTACATCTAAATTTAGCTAGTTAGTTAAAGAGTCCGCAATCCTAAAGATTGGTTGGAAACAGCACGCCATGCCGATCTATCCTGAGCTAATCCCTTCATCTCCCTATAGCTATTCATCTCAACGTCTTCAACTATCTGACTCACATACTCCAATTTAGGCCTACCTACCCCTCTCTTTCCCTCCACTCTACCTTCTATGATCAATTGCATAATCCCCCCATGCCTAAGAATATGCCCTACTAATCTGTCTCTCCTACGCTGTAATACTCTCCAAATACTTCTTTTCTCCCCTACTAACTCTAGTACAGCTTCATTTGTTACTTTATCTTCCCAACCAATCCTCATCATCCTCCTATAACACCACATTTCAAGTGCTTCTAATCTACGCTTCTCTTCCTTTCCTATAGTCCACGCCTCACACCCGTACAGTGCTACACTCCAAACATATACCTTCAGTAATCTTTTTCTAATACCCAAGTCAATATTTGATCTTAAAATCTGTTCCTTTTCTACGAATGCCTTCCTACCCTGTGCTATCCTACACTTTATATCTACCTTGCTTCGATTATCTTTTGTGATTCTACTGCCTAAATAACAAAAATCTGACACTTCTTCGATTCTATTATCTCCTATTGTGATCCTCATTTTTCTACTGCACTCCTTTTTGTCACACCTCATCACTTTAGTTTTACCTATATTTATTTTCATGTTAAAATCCCTAGTCAATACTGCCTGCATACCATTCAATACCCTTTCTAAATTCTTTTCGCTTTCTTCCAATATAGCTATATCGTCGGCGAATCTCAACATATATATTTTCTCTCCCTGTACATTCACACCTACACTATACTCTTCTTTTACTTTGTTTATTGTGTATTTTTATATATTTATATATTTATATATTTTTTATATATTTATATTAATTTAGCTAAGTATAATTTGTGTGAGAACTATAGGACCATTAGCCTACTATCACATGCATCGAAGATATTGTTAAAGATTATTTATAGGAGATTAGAAAATAAAGTAGAGGAAAGGCTAGGAGAAGATCAGTTTGGTTTTAGGAAAAACAGAGGGACGAGAGAGGCGATTCTAGCACTAAGAACGGTAGTAGAAAAAAGAAAGAGGGTAGGAAAGGTAACTTGCATAGCTTTTGTAGATTTAGAAAAGGCATTTGATAATGTAGATTGGGACATAATGTTTAGAATTTTAAAAGAAACGGGTATAGATTATAAGGATAAGAGAATAATTTTTAATTTATATAAACACCAAACTGCCTTAGTTAGAATTGAGGGGGAAGAAGAGGTAGCAAAAATAGGGAAGGGAGTTCGGCAGGGATGTACACTCTCACCGTTATTATTTAATCTATATATAGAAGATGCAATAAACAAAGTAAAAGAAGAGTATAGTGTAGGTGTGAATGTACAGGGAGAGAAAATATATATGCTGAGATTCGCCGACGATATAGCTATATTGGAAGAAAGCGAAAAGAATTTAGAAAGGGTATTGAATGGTATGCAGGCAGTATTGACTAGGGATTTTAACATGAAAATAAATATAGGTAAAACTAAAGTGATGAGGTGTGACAAAAAGGAATGCAGTAGAAAAATGAGGATCACAATAGGAGATAATAGAATCGAAGAAGTGTCAGATTTTTGTTATTTAGGCAGTAGAATCACAAAAGATAATCGAAGCAAGGTAGATATAAAGTGTAGGATAGCACAGGGTAGGAAGGCATTCGTAGAAAAAGAACAGATTTTAAGATCAAATATTGACTTGGGTATTAGAAAAAGATTACTGAAGGTATATGTTTGGAGTGTAGCACTGTACGGGTGTGAGGCGTGGACTATAGGAAAGGAAGAGAAGCGTAGATTAGAAGCACTTGAAATGTGGTGTTATAGGAGGATGATGAGGATTGGTTGGGAAGATAAAGTAACAAATGAAGCTGTACTAGAGTTAGTAGGGGAGAAGAGAAGTATCTGGAGAGTGTTACAGCGTAGGAGAGACAGATTAGTAGGGCATATTCTTAGGCATGGGGGGATTATGCAATTGATCATAGAAGGTAGAGTGGAGGGAAAGAGAGGGGTAGGTAGGCCTAGATTGGAGTATGTGAGTCAGATAGTTGAAGACGTTGAGATGAATAGCTATAGGGAGATGAAGGGATTAGCTCAGGATAGATCGGCATGGCGTGCTGTTTCCAACCAATCTTTAGGATTGCGGACTCTTTAACTAAATAATATTATTCAACTGACTCGAAAAGTTAACGCTATAAAATTTTCGTATTTAATTGATAATTATGAATTGCAGTATGTAGACAATTATAAAGATTTGAGTGTTATATTCGATATTAGGCTAAAATTTGATATGCAAGTAGGTAGTGTAACTAAAAAGGCCTCAAACTGTTAAGTTTTATTGTTCGGGAATGTACAATTTTTTATCAGATACGTTGTTTTTTTAAGTTGTTAGCTCTGCTTCACTTAGAATATGCTTCTTGTGTTTGGTCTCCTAATTATGAAATATATTGTGCCATAATCGAGTCCGTACAAATAAAGTTTATTAAATTTCTCGCTCGCAAATTTGATATCAATGACAAATCTGTTAACTACGGTGCAGGCTTAAAGCGTTACAAGTTACTATCATGTGAAAACCGCCATTTTCACCACGATTGAATGTGATCGTATAAAGTAATACACAATGGCATTGATTCTATTCTCATGCTACCCTATCTAGAATTTAATACGCCTCAATTTAATGCACGTATTGTCTGTCCTAACATTTAAACTAAGCAGCAGAACAACCATAAGGGCTTTCTCGGGAAAAATCATAATTATCCCAGGAAAAGGAGACTATCTATGCAATCTATGTACTTATGCCCCGACCTTCTTAGTAAAATACCACTAAATGTTCCACCAAGACACCTGCGTCCTACATTATATTTTAAATCACCTGTATTTTCTACAAATGCTTATATGAATTCTCCTTTAAATCGAATTATATTCACCTTTCAACATATATTGTCAAGATAACGATTTGTTTAATTGTACATTGCGCAAGTATAAAAACTGTGTTAGGAACGCTCTGTAGTATTTCTCTGTATTTTCGTTAATAGTTTATATTATTACTGATTTCAATATTAATGTTTTGGTTGTAATTTCAACATTATTTCTATTACCATTATAATTATTAGTATAGAATATCACCCAAATGCCGTAACTCAAAACATTAAGTAGTTAGATGCGTATATCGAAGGCTATGCCACCATCCGTAGAGGTCAAGGCACGCATAGAGATGGCAAGAACTGCGTTTCTGAAAAGGAGAGAGCTATTTTGTAATCGAGACTTCATGATAGAGCTGCGCATGCGGATGGTGAGATGCTATGTATTTTCCATCGTGTTGTATGATATGGAAGCCTGGCTCATCTCAAAGAAGATTCAAAGTTTTGAATCTTGATATCAAATTTTGAATTTTGAAAGTGGATCTACAGACGACTTTTGAAAATCTCCTGGATAGATAGAATATCAAATAACGAGGTTCTGGAACGCATGAAATAAGAGCTCGAAATACTACACAACATCAAAATGAGAAAACTGGAATATCTGGGACATATCATGCGGGAATCCAGATATAGGACACTGCAACTTGTAATGCAATGGAACGAGATTTGCAGGAAAACGTAGCGTCGGATATCATAGCTTCGAAACATTCGCGAGTGGTATAATTGCACATCCAATGAATTGTTCAGAGCTGTAGTATCAAATGTGAAAATAGCCATCATGATTGCTAACCTCCGAGTAAGAGACGGCACTTGAAGAAGAACAGGTAACAACAAGAAACATTGATTTGTCAAACCTAAGATAACCAAAAATAAATAAAATAAAAATAAATTAAAAAATAGGTCTTATTAAATAAATTAGACAGGATGAAATTGGACCTGAATCTAAATTCATTAAATTTGATTTAGATTTGTGCATGTTAAGCATTTAAATCAGAATAATTCAAAAATATTGTTATCCGGTGCTACTGAAGATGGGGGTATAGCCTTCGAAGTGCGCATCTAGCAATTTAATGATTCGGGTTACGCGGTATTTGGGTGATATTCTAAATGATTATTTAAAACCGTAGGGATAATTTTTTAAATTATAATTATTATATATTTAAAATTGTGTATTATATGTTTTCTGTGTCTATGGCGAATGCCGTTATTAGATTTGTTGGCACTCCATGTTACATTCAAATAAATAAATAAATAAATAAATATATGAAATGATATTATTTATATACATGTTACCGTTGAGTAATCGTCAACGACATCCTCAAACACCTTCTGGACCAAAGCGACGAGGTTCTGATGCTCCTTCTCCAGTTCAGTGCATTCTTGCGGTGGCATCTCATCGTCACTGGACATGCCCTGGACGTGTCGGGGAGCGGCTGGTGTACCACCCACGGTGATAGTACCCCCCGCGGCCGCTGCTGCAGCCACCTCACGCACTTTCCGCCGGCGCGTACGTCGACCCTCGCGTTCCACCGCCCGCCGCAGTTTATCTTCGTCTTCGGCGAGGGGTGCGCCACCGGCACGTCGCACCCCGTTACCTAATATACCCTTCCCTACGCGGTTAATAGCTTTTTATATAATATCGCCAAACAAAAAAAATCAATTTTTAAACAAAACTTAATGGGTCGGTTTTATCGAAACAGCTATCGAAAGAAACCATCTCTGAATATAAATATAACATACAGGCAACCCCCGTATAAGGCGGCATTCCTACAACATGGTTCGAGAATTCATATAAGAACCCTGTGAACAAAAACATAGCATCTAAGAACTTGTAAAACGTAACAAATATCAATAAAATCCTCAGGGGATTTAAATTATACTTAAATACACGTGTAAGGATTTACTTCTCGTCAGACTTTTTATTAAATCTGAACCTTACAAATGGACTTCTACAATTTTGTAACAAATATAGTATAGAAAATTTTAATTTAAAATTTAAAATGTTCGAAAATAAGGATATTTCGCCAATAAGAAAACGCCCTCGCTTAACGATAATTAGGTAGTGATGACGAAGAAAACATTATGTGATATTAATATGTAACGCTTTTGATCACCGTTGCTTCAATAAAGATATTGTTCTTAGGTATATAAAATGAAAATATTGTAGTTTTTTGTACTAGTTCTGTTTCGTATAACACAAATTCACATAACACGGCATTTTTTAGGAACCAAACGATCGTGTTATACGGGAATTACCTGTATCTACATATTGAATATTTCCTTGTTTCAGTCACTGTTAAAAAAAATTGTATTATATAGGTACCGGCATTGGCTAATTCATCAGCCTGGTCACGTACGTCCTGGCGTCTTCGCTCGATCAACCATTCGCTCTTCTTCGTCAGCATTTCCATAGCTCGTTGTTCCAAGTCAGAAATTTGCGATATCTTCTCATCGAGACATTCCACCAAATCGGTCACATAACCCCGCAGTTCCTGATAGAAGCGGAAGCGTTGCGCTGCACGCGGACCATCTAACTTCAAAGTTTCCAATTCTTCAGCAGCCTGAAAATATATACAATACGTTAAAAATAGTTCATATTAACATACAATGTATAGTATAGAATATCACCCAAATACCGTAACTTAAAGCATTAAGTAGCTAGATGTACATTTCGAAGGCTATGCCCCCATCTTCAGTAGCACTAGATAAAACTAAATAAAATACCTCTGTCACGAATCGTGATTGATATACTATTAAATAAATAAGTCAACATGACAGAAGTATTTCAAAAATGGCATATAATTGACCTATAAATCTTTTAAAACAATATAAATTAATAATTAACGAAACTAACAATTAACAATAATAAACATTGGTTTGTCAAATCTAAAATAACCAAAAATAAATAAATAAAATTAAAATAAATTTAAAAATAGTTCTTATTGAATAAATTAAATAGACAAGATGAAATTGGGCCTGAATCTAAATTCATTAAATGTGATTTAGATTTATGCATGTATATACTTTCATAAGCATTTAACTCGGAATAATGCAAAACACTTTTAAGTAATTTAAGGGAACTAATTTGAATAGGATGACCTGATTCAAAAATATGTTCGGCTACAGCATTTTTATCTTTTCTATTTAATCTGAAATGAGCTAAATGCTCCTTAAATCTAGTTTCAATGGATCTACGCGTTTGTCCTATATATACTTTAGGACAACTAGAACAAGATATTTCATAAATACCAGATTTTTTATTGAAATCAATCAAATTTTTGGGATTTCCTAGAAAATTAGCAAGACTATTAGGAGTATTATATGTTACTTTAAAATTATATTTACTTAAAATACTATCTAAACCACGTGCAATTATAGGATCAAATGGTAATGTAACAAATTTTGGAGTTGCATTATTACTTTGTTCTAAACTAATAATATTTCTGATATCTCTTATTCTTTTAAAATTTCTTACTATGTTATTTATAATTTTATAATAATAGCCATTTTGTACTGTTATATTTCAGATATTATTTAATTCAATGTTATATTTATCATTAGATAAAGGGAAATTTAATATGCGGTTAATTAAAAAATTAAAAGCAGCATATTTATGTGACGACAATGATTTGAATCGTTCCGTATATAGCAGTCCGTATTTGTAACTTTTCTATATATGTATATCAAATTCTAATATATTATTATTTCTAATGACTAAAACATCTAAGAAATGTAACTGATTATTATTTTCGATTTCATAAGTAAATTTAATTGAAGGAAATTTAGAATTTAATATATTAATAAAATCATCAATATTAGATTGTTCAGTATCAAAAATCGCAAAGATGTCATCTACATAACTAATCCAAACTCTAGGAAAATAAATTCCAGTTTCCTTTAATTTAGTTTCAAAATAACTCATAAATAATGAGTTATTTATGAGTTTATGATATTTTATATTTATTTAGATACGTAAATGACAACTTTGCTATTTTTGATACTGAAAAATCTAATATAGATGATTTGATTCAAATATTAAATTCTCAATTTCCTTCAATTAAATTTACTTATGAAATCGAAATATCAGAAATATTAGTAGTTTAGAACAAAGTAAATATTAGTAGTTTAGAACTACAAAATGCCCAAACGAACTAGCCAAATTTGGACGTATTTCAAAGATACTATGTTAGCCAAAGGTAAGTGTATATAATGTTCGAAATTACTGCCATTCGTTACAATTTTTTTTTCCAAATATAATATTCTTTGAATTAATACTCGTAGCTTAATGCTATCCATGTATGTAACGTAAATAACGACTGATCGAACGATTCATGTATATGTGAATAGTGAATAATCATTCGTGAACTATTCACTTATGTGAATACTGAATAACTACATGAATCACCTAAATGAACGACATTTGTCTAAGCCTATAACAATATACTATGGATCTAGCATTCATAAAAATAACACACCTGTAGGAGATCCGCGTGCACACATTCCAATCTGTTCTTGTGCTCATCGCGGGAGGCGATTGTATTGTTATAGTCCTGCCGCAGGCGATCTAGGATAGCGTGCGGTGTACAGGGTACGTCCAGTTCCGCTTCACTAGCGACGCGCGACGCCACCGATGAGAAGTGATGACCACGGGACAGTATGTCCGTCGCAGAGTTCATTTCAACGGCGCTGGCAGCAGCCACGGCCAATAACATGTCCTGAGTTAGACCGCCAGCAGTCGTTGAGGCGCCAGTTACTCCTGGAATTTAGTTTTATGTTATTTTTTAGGGATGGCTGAATCGAAAAGCCATACAATCGCAATGACCAGTGTCTGGTAAAGGTAAAAAGAAATGTTAAATAGTAAAAAGGCTATAAGTTTTGCATTTGTGCTGGTGATATTTATTTCGTGTTTATACATACAATATGTTTATACAAGTCATATTATGGTAGCTAACAAATATTATACAATTTTATATAATTTTCTAATTATCACATTTTTCAAATGTTGTGCTATAAAGATTTATATACACACTCGGTATAATTATATGAGTATTTTCTTATGATTCATATATTTGCTATTTAAACTATTAACTTTTCTCAAGACTTTTCTCTATTGCCACTTCTTCTCTAATACTCAATTCATATCAACAACTAACTATCTTCAAATATTTTGTAGTTCATAATTACCTACTTATTGTCAAATATATGCACTTTTCGCATTTCTAACAAATATAATTAATTTGCAAATTTGTAGTAACCATTATATATGTTAGTAAGTCAAAGTTACAAATGCGACAAATATAAATAGAATTATAATTCGATTCTCGGGATTCAGTAAGGCCAGACAGTTCAGAGGTCCGGAGAAAGATATTCTGTGAAAGGAACTAATGTTTCGACGTCGAGGCGTCCGCAGAAAAATATAATCATAGGTGTAAAAATTGCCATTAACTCAAATTGTAAAAAGATAAATATATTCAGCCGAGCCAAGTATAGTTAGTTAAAGAGTCCGCAATCCCAAAGACTGGTTGGAAACAGCACGCCATGCCGATCTATCCTGAGCTAATCCCTTCATCTCCCTATAGCTATTCATCTCAACGTCTTCAACTATCTGACTCACATAGTCCAATCTAGGCCTACCTACCCCTCTCTTTCCCTCCACTCTACCTTCTATGATCAATTGCATAATCCCCCCATGCCTAAGAATATGCCCTACTAATCTGTCTCTCCTACGCTGTAACACTCTCCAGATACTTCTCTTCTCCCCTACTAACTCTAGTACAGCTTCATTTGTTACTTTATCTTCCCAACCAATCCTCATCATCCTCCTATAACACCACATTTCAAGTGCTTCTAATCTACGCTTCTCTTCCTTTCCTATAGTCCACGCCTCACACCCGTACAGTGCTACACTCCAAACATATACCTTCAGTAATCTTTTTCTAATACCCAAGTCAATATTTGATCTTAAAATCTGTTCTTTTTCTACGAATGCCTTCCTACCCTGTGCTATCCTACACTTTATATCTACCTTGCTTCGATTATATTTTGTGATTCTACTGCCTAAATAACAAAAATCTGACACTTCTTCGATTCTATTATCTCCTATTGTGATCCTCATTTTTCTGCTGCATTCACACCTCATCACTTTAGTTTTACCTATATTTATTTTCATGTTAAAATCCCTAGTCAATACTGCCTGCATACCATTCAATACCCTTTCTAAATTCTTTTCGCTTTCTTCCAATATAGCTATATCGTCGGCGAATCTCAGCATATATATTTTCTCTCCCTGTACATTCACACCTACACTATACTCTTCTTTTACTTTGTTTATTGCATCTTCTATATATAGATTAAATAATAACGGTGAGAGTGTACATCCCTGCCAAGTATAAATAAATATAAATTAATAAAAATAAATATAAAATCGACTGTTCAACCCGTCTAAACCCCAGCTACTCACACCTTATATTTTCAAATAGAAAGCCTATATATGGGGTCCGATTGAAAAGCTTCTCAAAAACTGAATTCGATTGTAATCATAAAACATAATTTAGGTGCGCGAATATTGAAATTTCAGAGTGTTTTTAGAAATGTGCCGCGTATACAAGCCATAAAAATGCTGGACATACATTCATTATAGAAAGAATGTTTCTTCGATCAATTCTTTTGCAGCAAATTTGCAACTTACATTAAGGCTGTAGAACACCTTTAAATACCATAGAAAAACTAGCAACATTTATTTAACAAATCTATTAAAAAATATATATATTTAAATGATTTCTTAAGACTAGTGTTTTTCACAATACAAATAATGTCCAGATGGTATAAATAGTATTTTTTCTTCAAGGGTTTTTATCTTGTTCCTGGTATAATACTTGTGTTTTTTTTTATCTCCAATTACTTATTAAAAAATCATTCATTAATTTGCACAAAAAAAATGTAGTAAAAGTAAATTTGTGCATTTTATGGTAGAAAAATCTTTTTCATTTCTAATAAATAACATCCTGTAGCGAGATTCGATCACAAAAAAAAAACTGCCTTTACTTCAATTTATTATTCTATTGTTCAGTTACAAAAATGTATCTTTAGAATATAACATCCTATATATAATATTTTCCTATAACTAAGTATAAATTTGTATTCCGAATGCTGAATCGACATTTTTTTTTGCAACATTACAAAGTGAGATGTTCGTCATTTTACAATTGTCATTATTTTATTTTGGTCATTAAAAAAAAAAATAATAATAATTTCACAGTTATAGGAACGATACGAATATGGATTGCGCTATCACGAACGATTCAAATCATTGCCGTCAACATAATTTGAAAGTAGTATATAATGTTGCCAATTTTCCAGGAAATCTCAAAGATTTCAATAAAAAAACTGGTATTTATGAAATATCTTGTTCTAGTTGTCCTAAAGTATATATAGAAGACAAACATGTAGACCAATTGAAACTAGATTTAAGGTGCATTTAGCTCATTTCAGATTAAATAGAAAGGATAAAAGTGCTGTAGCCGAGCATATTTTTGATCATTCCGGTCGTCCTATCGAAATTAGTTCATTTAAATTGCTTTAATGTGTTCTGAATAATTTTCGAGTTCAATACTTATGAAAGTATATATATTCATAAATCTAAATCTATTTTAATAAATTCAGCTTCAGGTCCAATTAGATCTCGTCTATTTAATTTAATTAATAAATACTATTATTTTTTATTTTGGTTATTTTAGGTTTGACTATCCTTTATTTATTGTTATTACTTATTTACGTCGTTGGTAATGATACAGAATATCACCCAAAAATAGTAACACACAGCATTTATGAGCTAGATGCGCATTTCGTAAGCTATGCCCCATGTTCAGTAGCACTATAAATAGACCAAATAAATATACCTCTGTAACTTACCGGGTCTACTATACAATTGAAAAATATCAATGTAACGGTAATTTCCCGCCTTAATCTATCGTACTTATTATGAACTAAGACTACGAATAACATATAGCTATGATCCACTGTGCAAGCGCTAAACAAAATCTAGAGGTTGCCAAACTAAACAAACTGAAAAGAACAGTTAATTAATAATTAAATTGATACGACAGGATGATATCGGGCCTGAATCTAAATTCATTAAATTCGTTTTAAATATAAATAATTCGAAAACGTTCTGCTATAATAAAAACAAATTTCCATGGGTTTAGATTACATCGTTATTGTTCTTATTATCATTAAATTTTAATCTATGGAATATATTATATACTCTCATAAGCATTTAATTCGGAATAATTTCCAGCACATCTAAGTAATTAATTGAACTAGTTTCAATAGGATTACAGGAATCAAAAATATGGTCAGCTACAGCACTTTTATCAGCACTATATATAGCTAGCATTCATTGTCAGATATTTTATTTAGATTTCTCTTGCGCTATGCATGTGAATTATGAACCGAGTGCCTATACTGGGATATCACTTCTTGTGTACTCCCCTTTCGCATGGTTATTTGAGGTTATATACGATCGTGTAAGAAACCATTGTACCGATCAATTAATAATCCATAATACCAACCATAAATCAATTAATTTGGAAGTTGTTAATTCCACCAAATCTCCAAAGTGTTTATAATTTTTCCGATATCTTTACTTCTGAAATGTTCAACTATACCATCAAAATCGAAAACAGTGATACGGCGAATAAATCCGATATCGACTTGGACTATGATCCGGATTACAATCCAGACATGTTAGCGGATTACGACACAGATTCGCGCACTGCAGATGGAACTATGGACCGTGACTTGTCACCTAGTTCCGCTTCTGTGCATTCACCGGGGGACCATACCTTCTACACATATGATCGTTGTGTGGCTAGTATAGATATAGACATCAAAGACGAACCGCTTTGCATCAAGACAGAATTTGAGGCACATGGCTTAGACCGAAGCACATCTGATATCAACACTGACACAAAGCATATAGGAGATAATCGATACGAATGTGATACACATACAGGAGAGAAACCACATCAGTGTAATATTTGCCATGAACAATTCGCACGTAGTGATAAACTCACAGTACATATGCGCACGCATACAGATGAGAAATCATACGAGTGTAATATCTGCCAGAAACGATTCAAGTACAAATCCTATCTCACAAGACATATGCCCTTACATTCTGGAGAGAAACCACATGAGTGTAATATCTGCCATAAACAATTCGCACGTAGTGATTACCTCACATCACATATGCGCACACATCCGGTGGTGTCTAAACCGTCTAAGTGTAATATCTGTCATAAACGATACTATAGCAAAACTCGTCTCACAACACATATGCGTTTACATTAATGTGATAAACCATATTATATGTGATATATGCGACAAACGATATTATTACAGAACCGTCTCAACAGTCCATATGCGCACGGACAATGAAAAGAATGCACATGCGTGTGATATTTATCAAAAACGATTTTATTACAGATTCCTTCTCACAAAACATGTTCACACATTCATGGGAAAACTCACATGAGTGTAATATTTGCCATGCTCGTAAATATTACTTCACCTCACATATGCACATACATGCAGAGGCAAGCAAAACCGTTTGAGTGTGATATTTGCCATAAACGATACTCTTTTATTTGCGTACAATACACGAGAAGCGGACGTTGGAACCACCACAGCATTTGGCCAGAAACAATGTGTCATGTTTATCTGCCATAATCTCTTTGTTAGTTATGCGTAACATTTACATGAGGATGGTATGCGTTTGATCTATAAATTATAGTTTAAGTTCCTGAATTTTCATGTTGGCAATGTCTGTATTTTATACATTTAAATAAAAATTAAGGTTTACTATGCTTGACTATTTAATTATCTTAAAACAAACTATTTTGTTGTAATTGTAAGATATATTTAGGTGTATTTAACACTACGGTGTTAAATAATAGTATAGAATATCACCCAAATACCGTAACTCAAAGCATTAAGTAGATGAATGCGCTAGATGCGCATTTCGAAGGCTATGCCCTTATCTTCAGTAGCACAAAATAAAATACTTGTCACGAATCGTGATATATATATATATATATATATATATGTGAATGTATGAATATATATATATATATGTATATATATATATGTAGCAATCACGATTCGCGAGAGGTATTTCTTAAAAAATAACATAATGGTAAGAAATCTTACTTAAAATGCATGCAAAATGGTTAAATTCAGTCATTTCTTGAAAATGGTATTCCTTCTATCTTTCATTGATATAAACACTCCTTGCACAAGTTTATGATAAATTTAAATCAGGCAATGGCCTACCTAATTCTTTAATTTTTACTTTGTCCTCAAGAGAAAGTCTACAAAACTCTATTTTCAATAAAGAAGTAACACTATCATTTTTATTAAATATATTGTTAGAGAAACTCGTGGCAAAATCGTACATACGTAACTACACAGAACAATGAAACTGTCTTATCTGTCTATTCTATATCAATTTTCCTGTATACTAGACTAGGATTTTCTGTTGGGACGCTAAAGAATTGCGTCCCGGAATAGCTTAAAACAATGATATATTCTTAGCTGTAGAAGCAACGTGACGTCACGTTTCCATAACAACGCGGGCCGCTAGTTTGTATGCGGCCAGATGAAACAGATGATATACTGCGTACGGTCGCTCTCACTCTACCGCTTGCAATAGATAGGATGAGTGCATATGCATTTAACTCATACTTGCTCGCTGCCACACCGTGTTGTGTTGAGTGCTATCGCAACGCAAGCTTTATCTTTTAGGAAAAATAATGCCGAGAGATAATATCGCAATACAATTATATATCTACGGTGATGCGTTCAATGTTCAGGAAGGGCGCGCGGCCGTGCGGCCTCGAAAGAAACCGCCCTGATAAAAGTGCTGTAGCCGAGCATATTTTTTGATTCAGATCATCCTATTGAATTCACTTAAATTGCTTTAATGTGTTCTGAATTATTCTGAAGTTGAATGCTTATAAAAGTATATACATTATATTATAAGTTAGTTAAAGAGTCCGCAATCCTAAAGATTGGTTGGAAACAGCACGCCATGCCGATCTATCCTGAGCTAATCCCTTCATCTCCCTATAGCTATTCATCTCAACGTCTTCAACTATCTGACTCACATACTCCAATCTAGGCCTACCTACCCCTCTCTTTCCCTCCACTCTACCTTCTATGATCAATTGCATAATCCCCCCATGCCTAAGGATATGCCCTACTAATCTGTCTCTCCTACGCTGTAACACTCTCCAAATACTTCTCTTCTCCCCTACTAACTCTAGTACAGCTTCATTTGTTACTTTATCTTCCCAACCAATCCTCATCATCCTCCTATAACACCACATTTCGAATGCTTGTAATCTACGCTTCTCTTCCTTTCCTATAGTCCACGCCTCACACCCGTACAGTGCTACACTCCAAATATATACCTTCAGTAATCTTTTTCTAATACCCAAGTCAATATTTGATCTTAAAATCTGTTCCTTTTCTACGAATGCCTTCCTACCCTGTGCTATCCTACAGTTTATATCTACCTTGCTTCGATTATCTTTTGTGATTCTACTGCCTAAATAACAAAAATCTGACACTTCTTCGATTCTATTATCTCCTATTGTGATCCTCATTTTTCTACTGCATTCCTTTTTGTTACACCTCATCACTTTAGTTTTAGCTATATTTATTTTCATGTTAAAATCCCTAGTCAATACTGCCTGCATACCATTCAATACCCTTTCTAAATTCTTTTCGCTTTCTTCCAATATAGCTATATCGTCGGCGAATCTCAACATATATATTTTCTCTCCCTGTACATTCACACCTACACTATACTCTTCTTTTACTTTGTTTATTGCATCTTCTATATATAGATTAAATAATAACGGTGAAAGTGTACATCCCTGCCGAACTCCCTTCCCTATTTTTGCTACCTCTTCTTCCCCCTCAATTCTAACTAAGGCAGTTTGGTGTTTATATAAATTAAAAATTATTCTCCTATCCTTATAATCTATACCCGTTTCTTTTAAAATTCTAAACATTATGTCCCAATCTACATTATCAAATGCCTTTTCTAAATCTACAAAAGCTATGCAAGTTACCTTTCCTACCCTCTTTCTTTTTTCTACTACCGTTCTTAGTGCTAAAATCGCCTCCCTCGTCCCTCTGTTTTTCCTAAAACCAAACTGATCTTCTCCTAGCCTTTCCTCTACTTTATTTTCTAATCTCCTATAAATAATCTTTAGCAATATCTTCGATGCATGTGATAGTAGACTAATGGTCCTATAGTTCTCACACAAATTAGCTCCTATTTTCTTCGGCATTGTTACTATTCTACTACGCTGAAAATCCTGTGGTACTTCTCCCTTCTCATATATTTTACAAACTAACCTGTATAATCGCTCCTGCATTTTTTCCCCTGCGTGTTTTATTAATTCGGCTGGTATCATATCAATCCCCGCTGCTTTGTTATTCCGTAAATCATTTAATGCTCTATGAAACTCTGACCTAAGTATGCTAGGACCTAAGTCATCCTCATCTATCTGTTCCACATTTTCTAGCTCCTCCATGTCCTGCCTACCTTTATATAAATCTTCAAGATACTCCTTCCATCTTCTAGCTTTTTCCTTATTTTCTGTGAGTTCCTTACCCTGCTTATCACATATAATGTTACCCTTTGGTTTTACTTTAGAAAAATGTGACTTAATTTTCCTGTAGCCCAAATCTACGTTACCTCTTCTCATATCCTCCTCAATATCCTCACAATTTCCTTTTATCCACTCTTCTTTCGCTAGCTTGCATTTCCTATTAATTAAGTTCCTTAGTTCCTTATATTTTTTCTGTCCTGCTTCTGTGTTTCCAATTTTAATTTTCCTTCTTGCTTCTATCATTTCAACTATTTCTTCCGTGATGCATTCTCTCCTACCTGCCCTTTTCTTTGTGCCTAATACTTCATTTGCTGCTGTAGTTAACCCATTTCTGATTTCCCTCCATTCGCAATCTATGTCGTTCCTAGATGTTCCATTAGCCATGATTTCTACTTTCTGCTTGTACTTTTCACATACATCAGCTAATTTTAACCTATCGACATCTACTCTGACCTGTTTAGACTTCTGTAATTTCTTGAATTTGACCTCTGAGTCCAGGATAAGTATATATTATATATATATATTATAAGTATATATCATAAATCCGATTTCTTCTTGACTGAATTTATTTAATAATTAATTATTTCATAAAGACTAAATTTTCGTTGTTGCTTTAGTTTCGCTACCCCTAAATTATCCTTATTACACATATGCGTAGTTCGTTATAGTTTTTTATCAATTAGCACATTTTTTCAGAATGTGTACGTAAGATGTCGCACGAAGGTTAAAAACCGAGTGACCGAGATATTTTATTTGGTTGATTGTAGAATAGGGAAACATGGCCCTCGAAATGCACATCTAGCTATTAAATGTTTTAATTTTTGGGGTATTTGGGTGATATTCTCTTCTTATTAATTAATGCCACAGTGACGATGTTATAAAAGACAGGACGCTCATCCAGCAGTGATCTCAAATGATGTCTGTTATTTTCATTATTATTTATTACCTTTTCGAATTTGTTGGTCTTCCCAGCGATGAAGCACATCGTCTTCGTCCTCGTCTTGATCGACGTTCGTGTGAGGTCGGCCGACAGTAGAAGTAACCGCAGCTACAGCTTCGTAGAATTGCTCGCGGCGCCGCTCCTGATCTCGCTGTGCCGGATTCGCCCCCATGTCTATGCGTTCATCGTCATCATCGCTGCCATTATCCGCGTGCTCATCCTCCCGAACAAGCCTACCTAAGAATTGCTCATATTCATACAACTAGCAGGTAAGAGAAATATAGAGATATAATATAGTTAACTTGGACATGAATATCGAATACTTTCTTCCTTGCTTGTATAATTCTACCTCTTAAATCAAACGAAGCAGCAGAAGTCGATATGATACCAGCAGAATTAATAAAATACGCAGGGGAAACGATGCACGACAATCGATTCCTGTATAGATTTGATCCTGTATAATCTGTATAGATTTATATGAAATATATGAGGGAGAGGTACCACAGGATTTTCAGCGCAGTAGAATAGTGACAATGCCGAAGAAGCTAGGAGCTAATTTGTGTGAGAACCAAAGAAGCATTAGACTACTATCGCGTGCATCGAAGATATTGTTGAGGATTATTTATAGAAGATTAGAAAATAAATTAGAAGACAGGCTAGGAGAAGATCAGTATGGTTTCAGGAAGGACAGAGGGACGAGGAAGGCTATTTCAACACTAAGAACGGTAGTAGAAAAAGAATGATAGTAGGAATGGTAACTTACATAGCTTTCGTAGATTTAGAAAAGGCATTCGATAATGTAGATTGGTACATGTTTAGAATCTTAAAAAAACGGGAATAGATTATAGGGATAGTAGAATTATTTTCAATCTATACAAACATCAAACTGCATTAGTTAGAATTAAGGGGGAAGAAGAGGTAGCGAGAATAGGAAAGGGAGTCAGGCAGGGATGTACACTTTCGCCATTGTTATTTAATGTGTATATATAAGATGCAATAAACAAGGTAAAAGATGAGTATAGTGTAGGTGTGAAAATTAAGGGAGAGGAAATATATATGTTGAAGTTCGCGTACGATGTAGCAATCTTTGAAGAAACGAGGCAGAATTTAGAACAGGTATTAAATGGTATGCGGGAAGTAATGACTAGGCATTATAACATGGAAAAATATATAGGCGAAATCAAAGTGATGAGGTTGTGACAAGGAATGCAGGCGAAAGGTGATTAGAATTGAGTATTAGCAGAAGATAAATAGAAGATTTAGCACAGGGTAGGACGGCATCCGTAGAAAATGAGAAACTTTTAAGATCAAACAATGATTTGGGTATTAGAAAAAGATGACTGAAGACATGTATATGGAGTGTAGCATGGTACGGGTGTGAGGTGTGGACTATAGGAACGGAAGAGAAACGTAGACTTGAAGTATTCGAAATGTGGTGGTACAGGAGGATGATGACGATTGGTTGGCAAGATAAAGTAACAAATGATGCCGTACTAGTTAGTTGAGTATTACAGTGTAGAAGATATATACTATTCTTAGATATGGGGGTAATATACAATTAGTTATAGAAGGTAGAGTCGAAGGAAAGGAAGGGGTAGGTGGGTCTAGATTGGTGTATATGGGTCAAATAGTGGAATACGTTAGGTTGAATAGCTATAAAGAAATGAACAAATTAGCTCAGGATATATCGACAGATGGCGTGTTATTTCCTACTAATCCTTTGGATTGAGGACTGTCTAACTAACTAAATAAAAATCACTTCACCTCTTGCCTACTATACTTAAACCTGTATAGACCCTGCTTTTCTTCTTTTCACGTTATGATCCCTAGTCATTACTTTTTGCATACCATTTAATACACGCCCTAAATTTTGCTACCTCTCTTCTAAGCACAGTGCGTAATGTCAACAAAATTACAAATACCGTATTTTTTCTTCTTTCTTTCAATACTATACGTACCAGTATCTTTAATTTTCTCTTCAACTTCATCATCTTGTACCGGTATAAATTCCCCTTGTTCTCTGGCTCGTTGTCTACGCTTTCTAGCGGCGTGTATCATGGCAGCGTCCGGTATAGCGCCAGACTCGAGAACTTTCTTAACGTTATTCGGCCGGGAAAATCTGTGATTAATATGAACATCCTCCGGGTCCTCACTTTCTTCTTCCGACGATAAATCATCTTTACCAACATACAGAGCATCCTTGCCCGAAATAATGACTCCAGTCGGTGTTATCGAAGGAGGTGGAGGAGGCGGCGGCGGCGGAGTGTCATGGCTAGTATTCACCACCACAACAAAATCATCCGTTATTATATCTTGTTGACGCGGATATTTATCGGTAGATTTAATCTCGTCGTCCTTTTTTGTATCTTTTGGTTCCCGTTTGCGGCGCTCTTTCTCGTACATGCGCATCATCTTCTTGCTGTGCGAAGACTTCTTTACTTGGAACACTTCCCCTTCCTCCTCTGTTTCGAAACTGAGTAACGATTGTTTGGCGTTTGTCGGATTTATTTTTATCGATGTTTTCTCGGATGTCTTCGAATTGTGATTTGCTTTTATATTCGTATGGGTATCGTCGGATGTATCCATAAGTTCTTCGTCGTCTTGTTCAGAAAATACGCGCCGCTGAATCGTCTTGCGCGGTTTACGAAATAAAGACATTTTGTATTTTATTACAAATATTTCGCGTCGCGATAAATAAATAACAAGTCTCAAAAAAATACTAGCCAATGGAACGTTCGTAACAACGTCCGTGAAATTATATTAACATTGGGCTAACCTCAAATAACCACTGAGAGGGGAATACCTAAAAATAAAGTCTGTTGAAGGTTGATTTTATGGAACAATACAGAAAATACAATATTACACTTATATGATTTTTATAACAGTTAATAAGTTAATGCATATCCAAATGCACGTGTCTTTTAACAAAATAAATATAACAGTATATATTCAGTTTAGTGCATAATTAGATTTTAATAATCAAATGGCCAATGCGGTAATGCATTGAGCAGCGATAACCAGAGTTAAGCAACGTCCCGCTAGGTGTCAGTCCTTGGATTGGTGGACCATAGCACAGCGCCACCTAGCCTCTATACTAGGAACTATTCTTAGTTGGGATACAATTAACTAAGCTTTAGCGGAATAGCGAACCGCTTTAGTAACAGGCTTCCCACCCTTCCCATATGATCCTAATATCGCTCTATACTCTTTAGCAGTGCTTCTTAAAGTGGTGGGCCGCAGCTCCCTAGGGAGCTGCGGTCCTCCGACAAGGGGGACGTGAGCAGCCGCGAATTTGTACTTATAAATGATCATAAAATGAAATATTTGCTTTTACTATTATATTTTACTATTAGGGATGTACACTCTCACCGTTATTATTTAACCTATATATAGAAGATGCAATAAACAAAGTAAAAGAAGAGTATAGTGTAGGTGTGAATGTACAGGGAGAGAAAATATATATGCTGAGATTCGCCGACGATATAGCTATATTGGAAGAAAGCGAAAAGAATTTAGAAAGGGTATTGAATGGTATGCAGGCAGTATTGACTAGGGATTTTAACATGAAAATAAATATAGGTAAAACTAAAGTGATGAGGTGTGACAAAAAGGAATGCAGTAGAAAAATGAGGATCTCAATAGGAGATAATAGAATCGAAGAAGTGTCAGATTTTTGTTATTTAGGCAGTAGAATCACAAAAGATAATCGAAGCAAGGTAGATATAAAGTGTAGGATAGCACAGGGTAGGAAGGCATTCGTAGAAAAAGAACAGATTTTAAGATCAAATATTGACTTGGGTATTAGAAAAAGATTACTGAAGGTATATGTTTGGAGTGTAGCACTGTACGGGTGTGAGGCGTGGACTATAGGAAAGGAAGAGAAGCGTAGATTAGAAGCACTTGAAATGTGGTGTTATAGGAGGATGATGAGGATTGGTTGGGAAGATAAAGTAACAAATGAAGCTGTACTAGAGTTAGTAGGGGAGAAGAGAAGTATCTGGAGAGTGTTACAGCGTAGGAGAGACAGATTAGTAGGGCATATTCTTAGGCATGGGGGGATTATGCAATTGATCATAGAAGGTAGAGTGGAGGGAAAGAGAGGGGTAGGTAGGCCTAGATTGGAGTATGTGAGTCAGATAGTTGAAGACGTTGAGATGAATAGCTATAGGGAGATGAAGGGATTAGCTCAGGATAGATCGGCATGGCGTGCTGTTTCCAACCAATCTTTAGGATTGCGGACTCTTTAACTAACTATTATAATTATTATATTTCGGTAAAATAACCAAATGTAATTATTATAATATTTTTACAAATCACTTTATTTACTTTAAATTGATCTTGCGTGAAGTTTTTATTCTGGCATTTTAAACTGTTGGCGCGAATGCTAAATACTCTAAATGCTAAATACTAAATACTAGTTGCTAGATAGCTCCACCTCGTGGCATGGAGTGGTAAGTTTTTATCTCATCGAGTCAAACCTTTCCGCCATGTGCATTCGCCATGCTATATACGTGTTGTATTGTTTATGTACTACATACACACAATCAGTACTTATACAAAAATATTTGAATCAACTTATTATTAATCGCTAAAGATGGATAAATGATTAATCACAAGTTCTAGTGACAAAAAAACAAACAGATAACAGTGAAGAAAGAGTCCCAGATAAAATAATGTCAATTTCACCAGAATTTCATCATCATTTTTAAAAACACAAGCCACCAAAATAAACAAAGTTTTCATGTTCTAAAAGAAATAGAAAATACGATTCTTATTATTTAAAAATTGGTTTTGTGTCGTCTGGTGAAAGCCAATAAAAACCATTATGTTTTATTTGTTTAACATCGTATCAAATGAGGCTATGAGACAAGGAAAACTTATTAGACATTTAAATACCACGAATAGTGAATATAAAAGTAAACCTCCTGAATTTTTTGAAACGAAGGCTCAAGATTTAAAACGCCAAACTTTCTTTCGAAACATACAAAACTGATTGAAAAATTAGTAAAAACCTCTTTTGAAATTGCTTTATTAATTGCAATAACAAAAAACCGCACACAATCGGCGAAGATCTTGTTTTACCGGCAGCAATAAAAATTTGTGAAACAGTACATAGTTCAGAAATAGCAGAGGTTCTGAAAAAAATTCCTGCATCCAATGACACAATTAAGAAGAGAATAGATTTCATTGGCGAGAATATCAAATTTAAATTACTATCACGTATTAAACAAAGTAGTACATTTGCCATTCAACTGGATGAATCTACTGATAATACAAATAATGCTAATATAATGGTTTTTATTAAATATCAGTACTACATCCAGCTTCATTAAGATATGCTGTTTTGCAGAATTATATCTGGAACTACAAAAGGACTGACTCGATATATTTAAAAATGTAAATGATTTCTTTTTGGAAAATGAACTTGAATGGAAAAAGTGTATTGGTGTTTGCACTGGTGGTGCAGCAGCTATGACTGGAAACATTTCAGGATTTATATCGGAGGTAAAAAAAGTCTGCCCAAATGCTAGACACATTCACTGTATTATCCATCGAGAAAATTTTGTTTTTCGAAAGATAGGAATGAACTGAACGATGTATTGTCAAATGTAGTAAATTTCCTAAAACGCCAGCTACTTCTTCAAGATTATTTCGTATTTTATGCAAAGCAATGGGCTCCAATTATGAAAGTCTCTTGTATCATACATAAATAAGATGGTTATCACGTGGGAAAGCTTAAAAAAGAATTTTGGAATTAAGAGATGAACTCCGAATATTTCTTCTTGATTACAAACCAAATTTAGCTACTCACTTCTGTGACCCAAACTGGATGTGCCTTATTTCGTATATGGTAGATTTCTTCGATAATGTAAATGAATTGAACCTTCCGCTTCAGGAAAGAAGTACTAATATATTAATACTGAATACAAAAATGCAAGCTTTTCAAGAAAAACTTATTGTGATACAAAAGTTTTGTACAAGGCAGCACAAATATGTTTACTTCTTTGCATGATTTTATTGTAGAAAATAACATTATCAGCAGGACTTACGAGAACGATTTATACTAATCTTACAAAAGCAATTAATTTCTTTCAAAAATATTTTCCGAATTTAAATCAACATAAAAGCCACGACTGGATGAGAACACCATTTAGTGATAATTTACAATCTTTCCATCTTCCCTGGAAATTACAACAGGAATTAATTGATATGAGAACCGATTCAACACTTGATTCAGAAATTTCTGGTACCGATGTTTCAGAATTTTGAGAGGAAAGGAATATCCTGCATTAACAAACATGGCCTTAAACATTTTGGTTCCATTTGCAACAACATACCTGTGTGAATCTGCAATTTCATCATTATTATTAATCAAAAACAAACATAGATCATGTTTACGGTCAGCTGTTCCGACGTGAAAATAATCAATGAAATGTGCCAAACATAAACAAGCCGAGAAAAATTTATGAAATAAATTAAATTTGGTGTAATGAAAATATAATCGATCGTAATACTGTAGTTCTTCCTTGGGCAATAATTAAAAATAATATTATCCGAAGCGCTTTGTGCAATACGAGTCAAAGCTGATGGATATCAGATTTTATAGATATTGTTTATTTGCGTAAACATATCACTAGGAACAATCATATGTTATAGTTATTTACAATATAAGTGTCGTAATATGAATTTACAACTCGAATATTGTATGAAATTTGATCTACTTTCGTAAGTAATCCGAAAATTACAAAAAATATATTTGACAATAGTTGTCAAAATAAAATTTAAAATGATGTTATGTCCTTAACAAAAATGATACCTGCTGTTATAAGGATTTAAGTTTTCTAAGTAGTCTTGAACTGTTTGTTGTTTCTGAGTTGTCTTGCTTACTGTAAGCATGTCAGATTTATAGCAAAAGGATGCAAAAAAAAAACTCTGAAAATGTCTGATTCTGAAGAAAGTTTACCCTAGGAAGTAGAGGAAGCTGCAAATGGAGCAATTTCCAGTCTAATTCCAGCAAAGTGAAAGTTACGATATGAACTTGAATACCATCAATTTGAAAAATGGTGTGATTCAAAAAGAATAAAACAAGTGTCGGAATTTTTTTTGGCGTATTTCGCCGAAAAGCAACAATCACAAAAGCCGTCAACGCTTTGGACGCACTATTCCATGTTAAGAACCATGATTTCCGTAAGAAAAAATCAAGATATAAGCAAATTTATACAGCTACTTCCTTTTTTCTAGAGAAGTTCAAACGGATACATGGCAAAAAAGTCTAGCATTTTTTCTAAAAAAGAAGTATGTAAGTTTTTGGGCACAGCAGTGGATGAATTGTTGTTGCTTATGAAAGTTGTGATGATGGTTGGCATTTTGGGGGCTTGTCGACGAGATGAACTTACGAAGTTAATGTTAGATCACATTGAAGACAAAGTATCATTTGTTAAAATCGTGATCCCATCTACAAAAACGAAAATCGTACGAGAATTTATAGTTACCGAGGGAAACCTGCCAGGTATTAACTGATTCATCATTTTTCGAAAATATGCCGAGCTTCGTCCTAGTGCTACTCACAGGCGTTTTTTTGTCTTCTATAAGCAAGGAAAATGTAGCTCGCAGTCTGTTGGGATCAGTACCTTTGGAGATATACTAAAATTAATTGCAAAGCAGTTGGGCTTGAAGAGACCCGAAAAATATACGGGGCACTGTTTTCGGAGATCCTCTGCTTCCATGCTGGTAGATGGTGGGGCGGATATGCAAATGCTTAAGCGTCACGGAGGGTGGAAATCCTCTGCAGAGGGGTATGTTGAGAGTTCTTTAGAAAATAAGAAAGAAATAGCAAACAAGATTATGGGTTCCAAAAAAACCATAATGGTTCAAAATGCCAACCTAAATTACTCAGTGATGTCCATCTCTGGTCTGCAAATTTCAAATTGCAAAAAATGTGTTATAAATGTATATAATAAATCATTTTTAAATGTTACTCTATTAATCAAAAACTCATTACAGCACTAGTGCTGCAATGACGACCATTACAGCACTAATGCAGATCATATTGTTTCAATTCTCATTTCCGCAAATCATCTGAAACACAATATAAGATTATATTGTAAGAACTTCCGCGTGAAAATAGATAGGTAATTGTATAGTATAGATGATATCTTGTAAGATTTCGTATTTGGTATTCAATGGTGCGAAGGTGTACTTTAATTACAATAATTCAGTGTAAATAACCTATCTATCTAGTATAATATATAAATCAATCAAGTATTTTCTTGAAAATTCCATATTTTACATGCATTTAATATGAATGTTGCAATTCATAAATACTAAATTATATTAGTGAATTGTAGCATACATGAATTGAACATAATTCCTCAAATCTGTACCAATCATGTAATATTTGATAACTATGCGTTGGTTGCGGTAAATGAAAATAATCTCGAAATATAAAATAATTTATATTGATTATCCGAACTCTTCACCGAACTATTACGATGAAAAACGATAGAAGATGCAAACAGCGCATGTATCACTGTGGCTTTTGAATCAACTAGATTATTATAATAGATGCATTCAAGCACGATATATCGAGATATCAAATATTTCAACACACCACAATCTATATATCACCATCAGAGTGCAGCACTTCCTGACCTATGAAATTTGCAGAAATGTGATTCTCCTGATTCTCTTTTATATAGACTTGCAATGTCTATATATACATTGTCATTGCCAAAGGTGTTATTATTTATATTGTTTTCTGTATTTGATGAGGAGTTGTTTTCGTTCACAACATTACTTGATATAGCGTTTCTATTTACATGGTCGTCGTTTATAACCAAACTGTCGTTATTATTTATAGATAGTTTTTCATTTCTGTGTTATATATTATCGCTATTAATTTGTATATTGGATGTAACATTCGTTTTTCTAGATGTATTTTCTGTGTTAGTGATCTTAGAATATTCTTGAAACGCTCTCACGTCAGAATTTCCAGTATCCGCTAAAATGTTACCATTTCACTTATAAGATAATTATCTGTTATCTCTTGCTGATTATATATAGTGTCCATTGCACTTTTTATTACAGAACCAACACTGAACCCCCATCAGGGGGTTCTGAACTATCACCCATGGCAAAAACCAATATGCACAAGGTGATTTTTCAATTATATATAGGATTAACTAATAAATGTTTCCGCTTATTTAATAAACTGTTATATTATTATGTAATACAATATGCGCAGACACGTGTTTACGCTTCAGCGGTTGTAACCAAACTCACGGCATATTCTTCGATGGGTTCCACTATAGGGGTCGTAATTTCAATAGTGTAGAACAGAACACATGTTGCCATCTCTGGATGAGCCGGTGAGTTTATGATGGATACTCCTATTCATTTTATTCTTAAAGTACTATAGTTGTTATAGAGCATATAAGTAAGGGATGCTAACTAAATGTGTTCTACTTAGAGAGGAATTGGAGCAGCGGTAGATAACTTAGGAAAGCGGGCCAACGCCCAGTTCTTCGTGAGCAGTGATATCCTAAGCATCATAAATAGTTTTGTTATTTAGCATTTAATTATTAATACAGGTGAGTGTTATCTCATTGAGTACTGATTTTCGGAGAGGATGGATGTATGTAGAGAATAAATTTAATACAATGTATAAATTCTGTAATGGGGCAATTAGTAAAACTTTGTGTTTATCTCCTTTATTTCATATTTCGTGTAAAGAGCGTATATCATTGAGGTATTTGTTTTACTGTGTTGGAGTTGACTTAGTGATGCCGCCAATATAAATGTTATCTATTTTATTGTACTGGAGTTGAACTTAGTGATGTCTCCAATATAATTGATAACTGTTTTGTTCTATTGGAGTTGAACTTAGTGATGCCTCCAATATAAATGTTATCTGTTTTGTTGTGATGGAGTTGAACTTAGTGATGCCTCCAATATAAATGTTATCTATTTTATTGTACTGGAGTTGAACTTAGTGATGTCTCCAATATAATTGATAACTGTTTTGTTCTATTGGAGTTGAACTTAGTGATGCCTCCAATATAAATGTTATCTGTTTTGTTGTGATGGAGTTGAACTTAGTGATGCCTCCAATATAAATGTTATCTATTTTATTGTACTGGAGTTGAACTTAGTGATGCCTCCAATATAATTGATAACTGTTTTCTTCTATTGGAGTTGAACATAGTGATGCCTCCAATATAAATGTTATCTGTTTTGTTGTGTTGGAGTTGAACTTAGTGATGCCTCCAATATAAATGTTATCTATTTTATTGTACTGGAGTTGAACTTAGTGATGCCTCCAATATAATTGATAACTGTTTTGTTGTATTGGAGTTGAACTTAGTGATGCCTCCAATATAATTGATATCTGTTTTATTGTGTTGGAGTTGAACTTAGTGATGCCTCCAGATTTATATTATATTATTGGGGAATATAAATACATTTACAAGTCGAAAATGAGGCATATCTTCATTATTATTCTATTTTGAATCTATTAAATTGTAATTCTGTACTCAGGAGTGTTTTCTTCTATTGCAAAATTTATGGTGGACGCATTGACCGATGTGGGCTTTGTCGAAGGTTCATTAATTTAATCTTAGTTTTGAATTTTAATAGTTTTTAATAGTAATAGTTTATTTTATTTAATCTTAGATTCACATTCATAAATTAAAAGAAAATATACATTACGCTATTTACATCTTTACTATTTTTATTATTGTTTTC
This sequence comes from Leptodirus hochenwartii, assembly GCA_947310635.1. Taxonomy (NCBI): domain Eukaryota; kingdom Metazoa; phylum Arthropoda; class Insecta; order Coleoptera; family Leiodidae; genus Leptodirus; species Leptodirus hochenwartii. The sequence continues at coordinate 29,873,037 of OX371184.1, forward strand.
TATATTTCCAACCCCTTACAATAGGAGATCAGATATATTTAAATACTAACCTAGCATTTGCCGTTATAGTTTCTTGAGATGCAGGCACTAATGCAAAGATTATCACCGATTTGTTGCTTGGGGCAATAGACGTTTCCTATTATATCATCGTTACAGAATATATCACATAGTTGTTCGCACCTTGCAGATATGGTTAATTTTTCGTGGTAATCCTTGTACGAACTAATGCTATATTCAATATCAACGTTGTTGCCCTTTATGAAATCGCGTCCGATGATACCATTAGCCTTGATTAAAAAGTTATTGGGGACGATATGAAAACTGGCGGTATAACTATGATTATGAATTGTTATAGTATAAAATATCACCCAAATACCGTAACAAGCATTAAATAGCTAGATGTACACTTTAAGAGCTATGCCCCCATCTTCAGTAGCAAATGTACTTAGTAATTTTTATTTTTATTATTATTTTTTAAAATTATTTATATGACTACATATTTCTTATTATTAAATTAAGGTAAGATATATTAAATTAAGGTAATTATTTTAAAGTATTTCATTGATAGATTTATATACAGTTGGTACCACGAAGAGTAACATCTGGTGTTAATAAATCTATAGTTAATTACATCGATTAATTATAGATGTTACAATAAAGTTGTATATGATGACACTTATTTTACGGATAGTATGGTAAACACTTTTAGTTCTAAATCATTTATTCTAAATTCAGAAGGTATTTCGAAAATTTCGATAGATTCACTAACCTATAAAGAATTATAAGATTGATAACTGTTGTTGATGAGCGAGACTCTATTATTAATTTATTTTAATAGATATTTAAAATTAGAGAAATATTTCTTTGTCTTATGTCTTTATATTGATTGTGCTATTAAAATAAGCTAGTTTAATCCATATTCCCCTCTCGCTGATAGTTAGGGTTATGTGTAGTTTTCATTAATGCTTTAGTTGCAATATATTTTTATTAACAATAACTATTTATAATTTTACGGTGAAAAGTAAAGAAAATAACTCTAAATATGTCCGATAGCACAGCCGAAAACGAAGACACTGATTTGGATCATAAATCCGATATTATCTTAGACTATGATCCGGATTACAAACCAGATGCTTTTGCGGATCACGACACAGATACGCGCACTGCAGATGTACCCAAGCCACTTAAATTGTCTCCTAGTTCCACTTCTGTGCATTCACCGGGGGACCATACCTTCCACACATATGATCGTCGTGTGGCTAGTATAGATATAGACATCAAAGAGGAACCGCTTCGCATCAAGACAGAACCAGAGACACATGAACTATACCAAGATATGCCTGAATATGTAGAAGTGATTAGGTACGAATGTGATATATGCCAGACACAATTCATTCGAAAAGATGAACTTTCATTACATATACGCAGAATGCATAAGAAGAATAAATTGCATGAATGTAATATCTGCCAGAAACGATTAACGAACAAGCGTACACTATCAAATCATATGCGCATACATACAGGAGAGAAACCATATGAGTGTAATATCTGCCATAAAAGATTAACTAGCAAGCATATACTATCAAATCATATGCGCACACATACAGGGGAGAAAACTTATGAGTGTAATATTTGCCAGGAACAATTCACAAACAAGTATATACTTTCAAATCATATACGCACACATGCAGGAGAGAAACCCTATGAGTGTAATATTTGCCAGGAACGATTCACATACAAGTATATACTTTCAAATCATATGCGCACACATACAGGAGAGAAACCATATGAGTGTAATATTTGCCAGGAACGATTCACATACAAGTATATTCTTTCAAATCATATGCGCACACATACAGGAGAGAAACCATATGAGTGTAATATCTGCCATATACGATTCACATACAGGTATATACTTTCAAATCATATGCGCACACATACAGGAGAGAGACCATATGTGTGTAATATCTGCCATAAACGATTCACTGGCAAGCATATACTATCAAATCATATGCGCACACATACAGGAGATAAAGCATATGAGTGTAATATCTGCCATAAAAGATTAACTAACAAGAATATACTATCAAATCATATGCGCGCACATACAGGAGACAGACCATATGAGTGTAATATCTGCCATAAACGATTCACTGGCAAACATATACTATCAAATCATATGCGCATACATACAGGAGAGAAACAATATGAGTGTAATATCTGCCATAAACGATTCACTAACAAGAATGACCTTACACGTCATATGCGTACACATACAGGAGAGAGACCATATGAGTGTAATATTTGTAATAAACCATTCACTGACAAGCATATACTATCAAATCATATGCGCACACATACAGGAGATAAACCATATGAGTGTAATATCTGCCATAAACGATTCACTAACAAGAATGACCTTACACGTCACATGCGCATACATACAGGAGAGAAACCATATGAGTGTAATATCTGCCATAAACGATTCACTAACAAGAATGACCTGACACGTCATATGCGCATACATACAGGAGAGAAACCATATAAGTGTAACATTTGCCATAAACGATTCACTGGCAAGCATATACTATCAAATCATATGCGCACACATACAGGAGATAAACCATATGAGTGTAATATCTGCCATAAACGATTCACTAACAAGAATGACCTTACACGACATATGCGCACACATACAGGAGAAAAACTATATGTTTGTAATATTTGCCAGGAACGATTCACATACAAGTATATACTTTCAAATCATATGCGCACACATACAGGAGAGAGCTCATATGAGCATGAGCAGCATTAAACAGGTGCCAAGAGGATCGCTTGCCCCTTCTCTAATTGTTTAAATATTCACCCGGAAGTGTGACCTGTCGAGTCACTAACTAACCGCATAGCCGATAAAAATATATTTGGATGTAATTACTTTTTAAATTGTATTCATTTCATAGACGATATTTTAAATCTTATCAATGTGCCTCTATATCGATTTATCGTGATTCGGAAGAACGTTGCACTTTTAATTGAACAAACCTTAATATTACAAGTGATTTCAAAAAAATATATAATTATTTTTTAAATTTTGCAATTACATTAGGTAAACAGATTTGTATGGATTATAGAATAATTAATATAAAATGGAATAATAATAAATAGTTAATTAATAAACAATTAATTATCAACTAGATCTTGAACAATTCCGATGAAATTTTGCAATAACAAATTACGTGATTGTGCTGGACGTAAGCTATTTAGATTTTTTAAATAATAAATAGTGTTAATTATTTGTTAATTAATATCTATTTTAAAAACCATTGTGCTACTGAAGATGGGAGCATAGCCCTTGAAATGTACATGTAGCTACTTAATGCTTATTACGGTATTTGGGTGATATTCTATATTATAATTAATATCTAACAAGAGCTTTTTTTTATTTTCCGAAAATATTTGGCCAAGCATAGGTGTCCTGTGCATTAGTCATGGACTGGGACTTTTCAGCCTACCTGATCATTACGATCTTGTTAATTTAATAAATGAACTTAATTTTATCTTTTTTTTATGAAGAAATTGTCAACAACATTTGCGTATGAACACATTAAAGTTTTGATTATTCGATACTTCTAGGCATATTTGTACATACATATTATATTCGGAACGATCCAATATATTTTTTGTTATTTTCTATGAAAATAAATTTTGCAGTGTATTTTGCTTTTATAATTTAATGAGACAATATAAACTTCTCACAAGTAAAAAAAGAAGTTTAGTAGTGAATTAACATTTAGTCAATTTAAAATTATTTAAAATTGTGATTTACATCACAAGTTTTCTATATTGATCACATGACAATCTAATAATGTTTTGTTTTAATCTGTGTTACGACCCGTTTTCCCGGTCGTACATGTTTAGTAATTTTTAAACAAGATCATTGTAAGTTATGTTCCCATCTCTACTGCTTGCCTATCTTTCTATTATATATGTGATGGATGTAGGCGCATGCGGGCTAGACTAAATAGTTTGCACCGCGTTACTGTGTTCGTTGCTGGAGAGATTTTGGAGCCAGAGGGCGTTAAAGAAAAAACAATCTGAACTTGAATTCTAATGAACATTTGCTTCAGTTCTGACCCCCTCTTCATCTCCCCTACATTTCAATAAACAATTCCTTCAGTTCTGAACCCCTCTTCGTGACCCTGACAATTTAAAGACACATTAGTCCAATAAACCTATTTTCACTCCTAATGATTTAATATACTAATTGATTAATTGCAATGAGTTATAGGTATGTATATTTTTCTTTTTGGAGTATAAGAGCTTACTACATTTTATCTAGTAAATTAACTATGTAATTAGAACTAGATTATTGATTTGTACTACTTACTCTGATGTTATCTATGTGGACACTGGGTGTATATGCCGCGGTCGAAATGGAGTGGGGACACTTAATTTTTTGGGATGCGATAGGCATCTTGTACGATGGGACAGTTTTTTCTAGCTCTTCTTGGTGTGAACGTCGAAAAGGTAAGAGCTCGTCTTGGTGTGAACGTCTGAGAGGCAGGAAGCTAGCTCCGGAAGAGTCGACGAGTGGTTTCCTTGCCATGTGCGTTTGAGGACCATGAAAAAGAAGGGTAGCTGTTACGGACTGAGGTCTGACTAATGGGTGAGTCCTAAAATTCTGGTTTCTTGCATTGATTTTACGAAATCTATCTACATTTAATTTTGATTATTTAACAAAATTGGTTAAATTTAGAGCATGAAGCTAGATAGCCAACATCATGTATTTTCTATCTTATCTGGAGATATTCTTTAAGTAGTTTTGCAGATTAGCGGTTTTTACGATTTCTTTGATAATTTTTCGTAAACCGCAAATTAACGTTCTCTTTTCATTCTTATCTTCAGGGTTTATTTTGGCTTGCTGGGTGATTTTTATCGAGTTCTCATGATGAGGCCATATTTCATTTCACAGTAAGTCATAATTTTCTATTCAGGGTATTTTCTTGTAAACAACACTATACTGCGTGCCAAGTTTATCGCGTCTATCTAGTTTCCTTGAGTTAATTGAATGCCAAACGGCCAGAGACTCCATTATTCAAACGGTATGACTGTTGAGTGACCGTCTAGTGTATGTTTGTCGATTGTTTGAACGTGCGAGTGAGAATATCTCTGTCTATCCATTTCCTTACCGTCGCATCGGCTCTGTCAATAATTGGCCATATGGCATATTTAGCGTATCTATAGTACTGTTGTTTATAACTGCACGAACATAAATCGACGTTTTCGATATTTTGTTGTACTTGCGTAGTCGAGCAAGGCTTGACAAATATTTATTGTTTATTGTACGTAAATATCACGGTAAATTCATTATTTTAGTAGTTTCGTATTTCAATACTTAACGAATTTAATACGATTTAATAAGATTAGTCGATAATTCAGCCCGCCGTCTAGAATTAACTAATACTTGTAATTATAATGTGATTTTCTGTTCATGTTCTGTTCTTCCCGAATTATATATTGTTTTGGGTTGTGAATACCCACTGTATCTAAGAAATATCGAATAACACACTGAATTACCTGAACACGGAAATAAATACTGGAACCCATCTGCACAACGAGTAACGTTGAGAACCTAAGGGCAGCCGGCTCTTGGAGACATCAACGGTAGTGGCAGATCCGAGTACTTTCAATTTCCACTCGAATCGATGCGCCCAGAGTACTCTACCACTATCAGACTGCTTGTGGGCTAAGCTGGTCTCTCTCTCTCTCGGGGTCTTATACGTTAGAACTGCGCGAAACGTCTTGGAGTCGCCTTCAACATCTACAGTTCCGTAATTCACCGAGGTACACAGTGTATTTTCACTCATTTCAATTTGTTTGTCGAGTATTTCATATTGTCAGAACTCATATATGTTACCTTTCTGTAGCTATGATAATAATTTGATTATTTTATTAATCTAAGATTCACTTATAATTCACTATTATTTTATTAAATTTAGGCTGCTTCTTTAAGGGTATTATTTAAGGGAAACTATGTAAAGTTCATTTTCCTACCAAACAGAGGTGAACTATTTCCTTAGTTAGTTAAAGAGTCCGCAATCCTAAAGATTGGTTGGAAACAGCACGCCATGCCGATCTATCCTGAGCTAATCCCTTCATCTCCCTATAGCTATTCATCTCAACGTCTTCAACTATCTGACTCACATACTCCAATCTAGGCCTACCTACCCCTCTCTTTCCCTCCACTCTACCTTCTATGATCAATTGCATAATCCCCCCATGCCTAAGAATATGCCCTACTAATCTGTCTCTCCTACGCTGTAACACTCTCCAAATACTTCTCTTCTCCCCTACTAACTCTAGTACAGCTTCATTTGTTACTTTATCTTCCCAACCAATCCTCATCATCCTCCTATAACACCACATTTCAAGTGCTTCTAATCTACGCTTCTCTTCCTTTCCTATAGTCCACGCCTCACACCCGTACAGTGCTACACTCCAAACATATACCTTCAGTAATCTTTTTCTAATACCCAAGTCAATATTTGATCTTAAAATCTGTTCTTTTTCTACGAATGCCTTCCTACCCTGTGCTATCCTACACTTTATATCTACCTTGCTTCGATTATCTTTTGTGATTCTACTACCTAAATAACAAAAATCTGACACTTCTTCGATTCTATTATCTCCTATTGTGATCCTCATTTTTCTACTGCATTCCTTTTTGTCACACCTCATCACTTTAGTTTTACCTATATTTATTTTCATGTTAAAATCCCTAGTCAATATTTCCTTATGTTATATAATTTTGGCCTACAAATAGTAAAGTAATTTGTGTTAACAAGTTGTGTTTTATTACGGCAGATAGTTGTACTGAGAGAGAAAAGTTGTTTTAATCCCTTCCTGATAAAGGACAATAGAGAGGGTTCATCATTTGTTTCTATAACTCTGATATTTAGCAGTGGCGCCCAACATTAATACTTCTTATATATTTGAACCGCTACTGCACTCACTTATTTACGATCCAAGCTATTCTTTATCAAACGTGAACGGCTTATTGTCTATGAGCAATACCAAAATAAAGACGTCAGTGCGTATCATCTGTTGTGCAGAAATAAATCCGGGGTTGATGTTCACTACAACTGTCTTACATAAATACAAATACGCATTTCGACACTTTGAACTAGCTACTCCGATTGTATACACTAGAAGAGATAGCTTGGTTGCCGAAATAAATATGTCTATTTTTAATACAACTATGGCGAAAGGGGCGGTAACCACTGATCTACATCAGATTCTAAATAAATGAATGAATCACACTAAACTACTTACATGTAAGGATTATTATACTTTATATACTTTATATATATTATTATACTTATACAGCCAATTATTCCATATTAGGTCTTTCATATCAACAATAATGTTTACTCTTTATATAATAAAAAAACATGTTTTCGCTGTCTCTATCTAACACTTCTGAATATTAATCGTGTGCCGCCTCTGGGTGGATTTTAGCTTTTTCATTATCAACCCAATCAAGCTATTTTTTATAATGTAGAATATCACCCAAATACTGTAACAAGCATTAAGTAGCTAGATGTACATTTCAAGGGCTATGCGCCCATCTTCAGTAGCACAAGTAAAATTAAATAAAATACTTCTGTCACGAATCGTGATTGATATACTATCAATATTGATAGTATATCAATTAGTATATTCAGATCTAGGAAATCTAAAACCGACGCGATTTATGAATGCTTAAGTAATGTCGTGGATGCTCTGGATAGGAAGAGGAAAGTTATTTGGATTTTCTTCGACCTTTCCAGAGCTTTCGATGTTATGAACCACGAGATTCTGCAATCCAAACTGGATGCTTACGGTATATTGAATCCAGCTCAATCATGGTTAAGGATTTAAGGATTATCAGGAAGGTCACAACTTGTTCAGTTAATTAACAGCAGCAATGGCGTTTCCAACTTGAAATTTAAGTTCGGCCTACACGCCATGAAGCAAGGAACCCTTCAAGGTTCTTTGCGGCCCCTCCTGTTTTTTATCTACTGTAATGATCTACCATTTAACCTTCTACTACCGAACACTGGTATTTATCAGTATGCAGATGATACCTCCACGATAATCGTGGATGATGATATAAGCTCGGCGGTGACAAAAGCTAACAATATATGTACAAAAATGACTACTTGGTGTAAAGATAATAAGTTGGTCTTGAATAGCTCTAAAACAACTGTCTTATATATTAGAAATAACCACAATATTCACTCAGGGAGTATTCGTATTCAAGTATCTGACCAATTCATTCCTCAGTCCAAATTAGCTAATTTCTTGGGAATAAGTATGAGTGAATGCCTATTTGGCATGCACAGATTGATAAGAATTGTGGAAAGCTAAACCAAGCTACTTTCGCAATCCGTAACATTCGTTCTTTTACTTCTACAAAAGCTCAACTTATGTACTATGTACTTATGTACTCAACTTATGCGTTTGCGCAAAGCTACCTACTGTACGGTATTTTAAGTGCGCTATGTATTCCGTTCCATAAATCTCGTCAGTTCGAACTTGGTATTAAATATATGGCAATATCTGTTTATAATAAGTTACCCAACTCGCTCAAATCAATTAGTCAAACGTCTAGGTTTAAAGTAGCCTGTAAAGATTACTTTACCGGAACTCCATACTACAGCGTGAACGAGTTTCTAACTTTTTGACGCACGCCTCTGTTATCGCCTTGTTTCATATCATCACTCGTGTTTATATTGTGCCAAATGTTTCTATATTATTTTTCTGTATTTGTATTTACATGTGTTCACCAATGTGTATGTGTGTACCGTAATCTCCTTTTTTGTAATTGTTGTTTAATTGAACATATGCAATGTATTTTATATACATATTCCATTTAACTATGTATTGACGACCCAATGTTAGCAAACTAACCTTATGGCAATAAATAATATATGCGATAATCGGATAATGTAACACGTATTATCGGCTTGTAGATTTTATACATATATTTATTTTGTGTTTATATTGTACTAGGCATTTCGCAAATAAATATTTCCATATTCGTTACCTTACTGATGCATACTTTGCAAGCCGATTGTGTTTTAATCATACCGAATTTTATCAATTTGATACATTGCTCCCGGGTTGTTGAATGTTTAACACATTTTATTCATTATGTTGCCGACGTCGGAACAGCTAATCGTGGCCACTTCGTATTTTCTCGCGCACAGTAATCGAATGCTTGGTTTAAGTCGATTGGGGACGCAACGCGCATATTGAATTTAATTAACATTTTGCATATCGGGAGACAATTGCGCCACACTAAGTGGAAAAATGTCAAAATTTCGTTCCCGTGTATTTGGTCAATATACTAGCGCAGTCTTCAGTTATATTCACCAAGTTCTGGTGGGGAAGATATCGACAGATGTCGCCACATGAAAATCAAACGCTTAAAATTTATCATTTTCGTATATGGCTTGCAATGTCCTAATTTACAAGTCCGTCAATGAACTAGTGTATGGTATATATAAAGGGTAATCTATAAAGAATTTTAAGATTTACTGTTATTGATGACCGAGAGTCTATTATTAATTTATTTGAATAGATATTTAAAATTAGCGTAATCTTTTTTTGTCTTGATATTGATTCTGCAATTAAAATAAGATAAATTATTCCGGATTCCCCTCTCGCTGATAGTTAGGGTTATGTGTAGTTACACTAGAAAGGCACTTCTAATATATTTTGATTAACATTAATTACTATTTATAAGTTGACGCTGAAAAGTACAGAAAAGAACTCTAAATATGTCTGATAGCACAGCCGAAAACGAAGACACTGAATTGGATCATAAATCCGATATCAACTTAGACTATGATCCGGATTACAAACCAGATGCTTTTGCGGATCACGACACAGATTCGCGCACTGCAGATGTACCCAAGCCACTTATATTGTCTCCTATTTCCGCTTCTGTGCATTCACCGGGGGACCATACCTTCTACACATATGATCGTCGTGATGTTAGTATAGATATAGACATCAAAGACGAACCGCTTTGCATCAAGACAGAACCAGAGACACATGACCTATACCAAGATATGCCTGAATATGTAGAAGTGATTAGGTACGAATGTGATATATGCCAGACGCAATTCATTCGAAAAGATGAACTTTCATTACATATACGCACACATACAGGAGAGAAACCATATGAGTGTAATATCTGCAATAAACGATTCACTTACAAGTGTGTACTATCACGTCATATGCGCGCACATACAGGAGATAAACCATATGAATGTAATATCTGCCATAAAAGATTAACTAACAAATATATACTTTCAAATCATATGCGCGCGCATACAGGAGAGAGACCATATGATTGTAATATCTGCCATAAACGATTCACTAACAAGAATGACCTTACACGTCATATGCGCACACATACAGGAGAGAGACCCTATGAGTGTAATATTTGTAATAAACCATTCACTGACAGGCATATACTAGCAAATCATATGCGCACACATACAGGAGATAAACCATATGAGTGTAATATCTGCCATAAACGATTCACTAACAAGAATGACCTTACACGTCATATGCGCACACATACAGGAGAGAAACCATTTGAATGTAATATCTGCCATAAACGATTCACTAACAAGAATGCCATCACACGTCATATGCGCATACATACAGGAGAGAAACCATATGAGTGTAATATCTGCCATAAACGATACACTGGCAAGCATATACTATCAAATCATATGCGCACACATACAGGAGGTAAACCATATGAGTGTAATATCTGCCATAAACGATTCACTAACAAGAATGACCTTACACGTCATATGCGCATACATACAGGAGAGAAACCATATGAGTGTAATATCTGCCATAAACGATTCACTAACAAGAATGACCTTACACGTCATATGCGCACACATACAGGAGAGAAACTATATGAGTGTAATATTTGCCAGGAACGATTCACATACAAGTATATACTTTCAAATCATATGCGCACACATACAGGAGAGAGATCATATGAGCCTGAGCAGCATTAAACAGCTGCCGATGACACCTTGAAAAATATAAATAACAATGTTCATCAACTTCTTGTGTTTCTGTTTCTTGAACAGAGCGGAAAAACACTCAAATGAATGGTTTCTAAGTAGCAAGCTTAGCTTAAATACTACTAAAACAGATAAACTTATTTTCACGTTACGTCATGAAGATAACATTTTCTTGACAAAAAATGGACTAAAATGGAGCAATTAGAGTTGTGGAAGGCTTAAACTATAGAGCGAATTGTAAACCTGCCATCGCAAAAAATAATGTACTTACGGTGACATGTTTATATATACTCTAATGTTTGGTTTATGCTAAAGGAAATTATAGTAAATATGTGAAACATAGCGACATACACAATTACGATACACGAAAAAAAAACATGCATAGAATACCGCAGAATTTATAGATCGAGATCGATCGACTACTACGGACCACTATTATATAATAAAATACCATCTCGTATTAAATGTTTAAATGCAATACAATATAAAGCATCAATCAAAGAACATTTATTAAAGCAGGTTTTCTATACGTTGGACTCGTACTTATCTACGCCGTGGACCTAGTGTTGGTCAAATATATATATATCTTTCCTAACTTTGTGGTAGTTCTAATTTATCTAATTTTTATTTAATATGGGAATAAATAGTTTTCTCCTTTTAACTGAAATATTGTTTCCATTGTGTTCATATTATAACTACATGTAATTATTGTGACTTGTGTATATACATTTTTATGTGTTAAAACACCAATAAAATTCTTATTCTTATTCTTATATGGATGACCTGAGTGCTCAAAAATATGCTCGGCTACAGCACTTTTATCCTTTCATGTTAATTTGAAACGACCTAAATATTTCCTAAATCTAGTTTCAATAGCTTTGGCTTTTCTGCATTAATGATTTTGTGAAATTGTATAACAATGACGGTGACAGAGAGAGGAAATCAACTTACCCACAAAATTATTTATTTATGAATACACGGAGTATACGTAGTATATGCATTTAGGATCGCTTCAATAGTCTCGGTGACGGTGCGTGCAACTCCCTCCAGCCACTGACCGGTGTCGCAAGTGCGGGCGCCGCAATTGGCGCCCACCTCACTGACAACTGGCAAGAACAGAGCCACTCCGCGCCAAATGCCCCGACGTCTTTACCGGCCGGCGATTTGCTCAAACATCAGTATTTCGAGGCAACTTTGAAGAACCCGAAGGCATGGAGCCAGGTACGATCGGTGGGCAGTGTGGTTGGCACGGAGGTCTTGTCCAATGAGAGTGTCCGCCTCAACCGTCAAGAGTCGTTTATTTTCGCTGAAGATGAAGAAATGGGTAAATGACTTACCTTCGTACAAGGGGATTTAATAGGTGGCTCCTAAAAATAATTATATTCAGCGTGTTTAATTATTAACGTCCAGTATAGCAATTCTTTAGAGTTATGTAATTTATTGTATTATTTGCCTGATTGTTGTGCTACTGAAGGTATGAAGCCCAGTCTTCGAAATACGCATATAGCTTATATATGCTTTGAGATTCGGTAATAGGGTTATATTTTATAGAATTATAGTTACAGTTTCGCATTGTGTCGGAGGATTGCTAAGTCCAGGTATCAAAGGCTAATAAAATCAAGAATTTACCTATTTACCTATATTAAAAATTATCATTACGGTGTTAAATTATAATATAGAATATCACCCAAATACCGTAACAAGCATTAAGTAGCTAGATGTACATTTCAAGCGCTATGCGCCCATCTTATTTTATTTTGTTTTATTTTGTGCTACTGATCAAGTCATTAAAAGTGCTAAATTCGTGATTGACTAATAATGAGAATACATATGGCATCTCATATTCAATTGTGGTCAAATAAAATACACACGAAAACATTTTATCAATAGGTGTTTAAATCAACCTCCTTAAACTATTTTTAGAACATAAAATGAAGTTGTATTCGTAACAGGGAATTGATTATGAACTGGCTATAGATGGCGGTACTTGGACGCACACGGGGGAGGCTCGTTGGTCGCCAGATGGAGGCACTACCAATGACAGTAGCGCTGCAACTGCCGTTTTCGTGGATTGTATATTGCAACTCGAGAGACGAACCGGTACGACTAGATATTTAGTTCGAGAACATTAACTGTGAATGTGTTTCGTATTTTTGTTTTTGTTGTAGGAGATGGGGGAACATTGACAATTTTAGCTGATGATGGAGCAACGTTGTTGGTAAGTGATTTGGATTTATTTCAATTTCATAAGTATTACTTTGCAATTAGTTGGAAGACTGTCATTATAATTGTTATTCTTCTGTGAATATTTATATACTTGGGCTGATCAATAAATATTATGAATATAAGTATAACTTTTTAAACGTTTATTAAAACAACAGATATTACAAGTTGTTTTGATGCAAATTAATGTTTTATGAGCAAATATTTGGTTGCAATTGCACAGTAATGAATATATATTGCATCGGGAATCCAAGCGATATTGGATACCTAATTATTGGTACTGCTTGTTGTGGTAAGCTTATTTAGTTAAATAAAACTCAGAATTGGGTTAATCCGTTTAAATAACACCAAGAACATACAAGGTAACAATAACGATCTGATAGCTTTCACAGAAAAACTAGAACTGAACTAAAACTAGAATAAAAATCTTAAAATGATACATATACATATAGATATATTTTGCCACACTAAGTGGCAAAATATCAAAATTTCGTTTCCGTGTATTTGGTCAATATACTAGCGCGGTCTTCAGTTATCTTCACCAAGTTCTGGTAGGGAAGATATCGACAGATGTCGCCACATGAAAATCAACCGCTTAAAGTTGATTTCGTTTTCGTATATGAATTTGCAATGTCTATATTTATAACGTCATAGCTTGCAATGTCCATATATACATCGTCAATGAATTAGTGTATGGTATATTTAAAGGGTAATCTATAAAGAATTATAAGGTTGATAACTGTTATTCATAACCGAGACTCTATTATTAATTTATTTTAATATATATTTAAAATTAGCATAATGTTTTTTATTTTTTATTTTGATGCAATTAAAATAAACTAAATTATTCCGGATTCCCCTCTCGCTGATAGTTAGGGTTATGTGTAGTTACACTAGACTCGCACTTCTAATATATTTTGATTAACATTAATTACTATTTATAAGTTTACGGTGAAAAGTAAAGAAAATAACTCTAAATATGTCTGATAGTACAACCGAAAACGAAGACACTGATTTGGATCATAAATCCGATATCGACTTAGACTATGATCCGGATTACAAACCAGATGCTTTTGCGGATCACGACACAGATTCGCGCACTGCAGATGTACCCGACCCACTTAAATTGTCTCCTAGTTCGACTTCTGTGCATTCACCGGGGGACCATACCTTCTACACATATGATCGTTGTGTGGCTAGTATAGATATAGACATCAAAGACGAACCGCTTCGCATCAAGACAGAACCAGAGACACATGACCTATACCAAGATATGCCTGAATATGTAGAAGTGATTAGGTACGAATGTGATATATGCCAGACACAATTCATTCGAAAAGATGAACTTTCATTACATATACGCAGAATGCATAATAAGAATAAATTGCATGAATGTAATATCTGCCAGAAACGATTAACGAACAAGCGTACACTATCAAATCATATGCGCACACATACAGGAGAGAAACTGTATGAGTGTAATATTTGCCATAAACCATTCACTAACAAGTATATACTTTCATATCATATGCGCATACATACGGGAGAGAAACCATATGAGTGTAATATCTGCCATAAAAGATTAACTAAGAAGTATATACTTTCAAATCATATGCGCATACATACGGGAGAGAAACCATATGAGTGTAATATCTGCCATAAACGATTCACTAACAAGGATGACCTTACACGTCATATTCGCACACATACAGGACGGAAACTATATGAGTGTAATATCTGCCATAAAAGATTAACTAGCAAGCATATACTTTCAAATCATATGCACATACATACGGAAGAGAAACCATATGAGTGTAATATCTGTCATAAAAGATTAACTAACAAGTATATACTTTCAAATCATATGCGCACACATACAGGAGAGAGACCATATGAATGTAATATCTGCCATAAAAGATTAACTAGCAAGCATATACTATCAAATCATATGCGCACACATACAGGAGAGCGATCATATGAGCATGAGCAGCATTAAACAGGTGCCAGGTGTATAATATTAGTTAAAGAGTCCGCAATCCTAAAGATTGGTTGGAAACAGCACGCCATGCCGATCTATCCTGAGCTAATCCCTTCATCTCCCTATAGCTATTCATCTCAACGTCTTCAACTATCTGACTCATATACTCCAATTTAGGCCTACCTACCCCTCTCTTTCCCTCCACTCTACCTTCTATGATCAATTGCATAATACCCCCATGTCTAAGGATATGCCCTACTAATCTGTCTCTCCTATGCTGTAACACTCTCCAAATACTTCTCTTCTCCCCTACTAACTCTAGTACAGCTTCATTTGTTACTTTATCTTCCCAACCAATCCTCATCATCCTCCTATAACACCACATTTCGAATGCTTGTAATCTACGTTTCTCTTCCTTTCCTATAGTCCACGCCTCACACCCGTACAGTGCTACACTCCAAACATATACCTTCAGTAATCTTGTTCTAATACCCAAGTCAATATTTGATCTTAAAATCTGTTCCTTTTCTACGAATGCCTTCCTACCCTGTGCTATCCTACACTTTATATCTACCTTGCTTCGATTATCTTTTGTGATTCTACTGCCTAAATAACAAAAATCTGACACTATATAATATATATATATAATATATTGGTGTATAATTCTAGTATGCCAAGTTCATTCTTATTTGGTATAAATAATGAGGGCCGCGTTCATACACTGTCTACGTCGGGGTCGATGTGGCGTGAGGTACCATATATGGGACAAGAGTTTAAAAAATTGTCAGCGATACCCCATTGCCTCTGGGCACATGGAGGCGATTTCCAAGTGTGCGTCTATGTGCACGGATTAGATGTACCAATTAGGGTACGCGAGGAATCCTACGAGAACGAGATAACGTTAATAGTTGGAACATAATAATATTTGATTTGTTAGTGAGAGATGACAAACAGCAAATTACAATATTGGTGGGAATATAGGAATTTGTTATCTGTCTAGCTGGACAGTAACTGCATAGCAATGACAACGTATATATAGACATTGCAAGTTCATTTAAAAGAGAGAATCAGACCCCTCTGATGTGATTTCCCAATCACAATTCCACAAATTTCATAGGTCAGGAAGTGCTGCACTCTGTTGGTGATCTATAGATCGTGGTTGTGTTGAAATATTTGATATCTTGGTACATCTTGCTTGAATGCATTATTATATAATCTAGTTGATTCAAAAGCCACAACGGTATATGCGCTGTTGGCATTTTCTTTCGTTTTTCATCATGATAGTTCGCGAAGGGTTCGGATAATCAATAAAAAAAAATTATATTTCCAGATTATATTCAGTTACCGCAACCAACGCATAGCTGTCAAATATTACATGATTTATATAGATTTGAAGAATTATGATCAATTCATGTATGCGACTATTCAAAATTATAGTCAAGCATTCACGAAACGCAACAATGGAAATTCTTTCACTGTTTATAATGAAAACAAGGAAGAAAATAACCTGCCTTTACTTCTGTTTATATTTATCCATATTGTTTTCGTATAGTATTTAAATTACAATGATTCATTTGGAATGAAAAAACTTGATTCATTTTTAAATATAGATGGAAAGGTTATTTACACTGAATCATTGTAATTCAAATTCGCCTTCGCACCATTGAATACCAAATACGAAATCTTACAAGATATCATCTATACTATACAATTACCTATCTATTTTCACGTGGAAGTTCTTACAATATAATCTTACATTGTCTTTCATAACTTCCATAAAATACCATAATGTGTGTTTTAGACATTTACCACAAACATTGAGCGGACGCTATCCGTTTGTACAATCAAAGGTGTAAGGCAAGTGTCTCGAAGGGCAAGATGTAATCTACTCGACAACGATAATAAATAGCACTGACCGCAAGATAAATTCAAGCACAAGTACCTCAAGCTTACCAATACAAATAAAAAATGCTAAAATATGGGGAAAAAATATAATTCCGACAATAAATCGAAAGACGGTATGGAAATCCATTAATCACAATAGGGATTTAACTCCGGCGTCCAGATGGTGCTATTAATAAATATTATTTTAATGCGTACGTACCTTTTATGAAATTATGTTGGACTAATTGTATAAAACATCACCCGAAAACCGTTACACAAAGCATTTATTAGCTAGATGCGTATTTTGAAGACTGCTCCCATCTTCAATAGCACAACAATGCACCAAATAAAGATACCTCTGTCACTCACCGGGATCGCTATACAATTCTTAATCCTGGTTAGTGAATGCTTCCGAAATGTGCATCTAGCTAATAAATGCATTGTGTTAAGATTTTCGGGTGATGTTTTATACAATTATTTAACGCCGTAATGACGATTTTACACTAAATATATTAGATAGAATAGACTAGGTAAGGTATCCCTAAATCTACTCTGTAAATATGGAACTATATACATATGTAAATGCAGGTTGGATACCTACCTTTTCTTGATAGTAACTGCGCGATCCTTACAAAATAATTGATCTATTTTAGAGATGGAATCCATTTAAATAGAAGAGGATTAATAAGAATTCGACATTTATTTAAATTTTTATTAGTTTTAAGTGTATTTCAAAGTTTAACATTGTTATAATTTTTTGAGAGCTAGATGTTATACAGCTGGGTTGTAATCGCCTGTAGTCTTTAATATTTGAGACTAATCGTATTTATGTAGTTTTCTGCCGTTTCCTGCACAAAAGTGGTACGATGCATGTTAAGACGTACGGCAGGCGCATATTTGAAATTTTTCTTTTAATAAAATTATTTAGCTCTGATGATTTATTTTATTACTTATACAATAATATTAATTTGAATCGGCATTAAAATATGTATTAATCGATTATTAATCACAGCAACGTATTTATAAGTTAAAGAGTCCGCAATCCTAAAGATTGGTTGGAAACAGCACGCCATGCCGATCTATCCTGAGCTAATCCCTTCATCTCCCTATAGCTATTCATCTCAACGTCTTCAACTATCTGACTCACATACTCCAATCTAGGCCTACCTACCCCTCTCTTTCCCTCCACTCTACCTTCTATGATCAATTGCATAATCCCCCCATGCCTAAGGATATGCCCTACTAATCTGTCTCTCCTACGCTGTAACACTCTCCAGATACTTCTCTTCTCCCCTACTAACTCTAGTACAGCTTCATTTGTTACTTTATCTTCCCAACCAATCCTCATCATCCTCCTATAACACCACATTTCAAGTGCTTCTAATCTACGCTTCTCTTCCTTTCCTATAGTCCACGCCTCACACCCGTACAGTGCTACACTCCAAACATATACCTTCAGTAATCTTTTTCTAATACCCAAGTCAATATTTGATCTTAAAATCTGTTCTTTTTCTACGAATGCCTTCCTACCCTGTGCTATCCTACACTTTATATCTACCTTGCTTCGATTATCTTTTGTGATTCTACTGCCTAAATAACAAAAATCTGACACTTCTTCGATTCTATTATCTCCTATTGTGATCCTCATTTTTCTACTGCATTCCTTTTTGTCACACCTCATCACTTTAGTTTTACCTATATTTATTTTCATGTTAAAATCCCTAGTCAATACTGCCTGCATACCATTCAATACCCTTTCTAATTTCTTTTCGCTTTCTTCCAATATAGCTATATCGTCGGCGAATCTCAGCATATATATTTTCTCTCCCTGTACATTCACACCTACACTATACTCTTCTTTTACTTTGTTTATTGCATCTTCTATATATAGATTAAATAATAACGGTGAGAGTGTACATCCCTGCCGAACTCCCTTCCCTATTTTTGCTACCTCTTCTTCCCCCTCAATTCTAACTAAGGCAGTTTGGTGTTTATATAAATTAAAAATTATTCTCCTATCCTTATAATCTATACCCGTTTCTTTTAAAATTCTAAACATTATGTCCCACTACATTATCAAATGCCTTTTCTAAATCTACAAAAGCTATGCAAGTTACCTTTCCTACCCTCTTTCTTTTTTCTACTACCGTTCTTAGTGCTAGAATCGCCTCTCTCGTCCCTCTGTTTTTCCTAAAACCAAACTGATCTTCTCCTAGCCTTTCCTCTACTTTATTTTCTAATCTCCTATAAATAATCTTTAACAATATCTTCGATGCATGTGATAGTAGGCTAATGGTATTTATAATCAAATCTTTATTATACTAACATATTGAAAGTAGATATTTAATAATCAATTGTTCCACTTTATGTTCATTGTGTTCATTAATAATCTAAGCATCTTTCTATTTCGATCTGATTTCCTCAATGTTAATACCAGTAGAAGTAATTAATCTTCATGTTTTCTCAAATAAATTGCAGTTTTCGTTATTCCGTAGCTGTCTTAATATACAAGACCTCTTCAATATATGAAGTATGATAAGGGTCGCATGTTAGCCAGACCTACAATGGCCTTACCAGACCGAAGTACGCCTCTGGGATGACCGTCATCATTCAAAATGTATTTTCATTTTTAGATCTTTCTAAAGTTCACTTGGACCTGAAATCAATAATTATAGTTAAAGCAAAATAGAGAATTGCTATAGTGCTACTTCATATTACATAACATAAGATAACGATAGTCTCCACGTGAGAAAATGCGATAAACATTCACATTAAAATCTTGAGATAATATACCTTGACTATGAAATTTCTCTGGAACAATCCAAAAATTTGGTTTATATTATCTGATTTATTTTTAATACCAGCTATTATACCATACTATTATAAGGCATACTCTCTACCCCCTTTCCGAAAAAAAAAAATTAATATATATTGTTGCAAAGATTTTATACATATATTTATTTAGTGTTTATATTGCACTAGGCATTTCGCAAATAAATATTTCCATATTCGTTACCTTACTGGTGCATACTTTGCAAGCCGATTGTGTTTTAATTATACCGCATTTTATCAATTTGATACACTTCTCCCGGGTTGTTGAATGTTTGAATGTTGCCGACGTCGGAACAGCTGATCGTGGCCATTTCGTATTTTCCCGCGCACAGTAATCGAATGCATGCTTTAAGTCGATTGGGGACGCAACGCGCATATTAAATTCAGTTAATATTTTGCTTATCGGGAAATAATGGCGCCAAGTGGAAAAATGTCAAAATTTTGATCGCGTGTATTTGGTCAATATACTAGCGCCGTCTTCAGTTATCTTGACCAAGTTCTGGTGGGGAACATATCGTCAGATGTCGCCACATGAAAATTAACCGTTGTTCGTTTTCGTATAAGGACTTGCAATGTTTATATTTACATCGTCACTGCTTGCAATGTCTATATACATCGGCAATGAACTAGTGTATGGTATATATAAAGGGTAATCTATACTTATAAGATTGATAACTGTTATTGATGACCGAGACTCTATTATTAATTTATTTGAATAGATATTTAAAATTAGCGTAATTTTTTTTTGTCATTATATTGATTGTGCTATTGAAATTAAATAAAGTACTGCGGATCCCCCTCTCGCTGATAGTTAGGGTTATGTGTAGTTACATTAGTACACTTGTAATATTTTTTGCTTAACATTAATAACTAATTATAATTTTACGGTGAAAAGTAAAGAAAATAACTCTAAATATGTGTGACAGCACAGCCAAAAACGAAGACACTGAATTGGATCTTATATCCGATATCAACTTAGACTATGATCCGGATTACAAACCAGATGCTTTTGCGGATCACGACACAGATTCGCGCACTGCAGATGTACCCGACCCACTAAAATTGTCTCCTAGTTCCACTTCTTTGCATTCAGCGGGGGACCATACCTTCTGCACATTTGATCGTCGTGATGCTGGTATAGATATAGACATCAAAGACGAACCGCTTCGCTTCAAGTCAGAATTGGAGACAAATGACCTATACCAAGATATGCCTGAATATGTAGAAGAGATTAGGTACGAATGTGATATATGCCAGACACAATTCATTCGAAAAGATGAACTTCTATTACATATACGCAGAATGCATAATAAGAATAAATTGCATGAATGTGATATCTGCCAGAAACGATTAACGAACAAGCGTACACTATCAAATCATATGCGCACACATACAGGGGAGAAACGATATGAGTGTAATATCTGCCATAAACGATTAACTAGCAAGCATATACTATCAAATCATATGCGCACACACACAGGGGAGAAACCATACGAGTGTAATATCTGCCATAAACGATTCACATACAAATATATACTTTCAAATCATATGCACATACATACGGGAGAGAAACCATACGAGTGTAATATCTGCCAGAAACGATTCACATACAAATATATACTTTCAAATCATCTGCACATACATACGGGAGAGAAACCATATGAGTGTAATATTTGCCAGAAACGATTCACATACCAAAATATACTTTCAAATCATATGCACATACATACGGGAGAGAAACGATATGAGTGTAATATCTGCCATAAAAGATTAACTAGCAAGCATATACTATCAAATCATATGCGCACACATACAGGAGAGAGATCATATGAGTGTAATATTTGCCAGGAACGATTCACATACAAATATATACTTTCAAATCATATGCGTACACATACAGGAGAGATACCATATGAGTGTAATATCTGCCAGAAACGATTAACTAACAAGTATATACTTTCAAATCATATGCGCACACATACAGGGGAGAAACCATATGAGTGTAATATTTGCCAGAAACGATTCACATACAAGTATATACTTTCAAATCATATGCACACACATACAGGAGAGATACCATATGAGTGTAATATCTGCCAGAAACGATTAATGAACAAGCGTACACTATCAAATCATATGCGCACACATACAGGAGAGAAACCATTTGAGTGTAATATCTGCCAGAAACGATTCACTAACAAGGATGACCTTACACGGCATATTCGCACACATACAGGAGAGAAACCATACGAGTGTAATATTTGCCAGAAACGATTCACATACAACTATATACTTTCAAATCATATGCGCACACATACAGGAGAGGGATCATATGAGCATGAGCAGCATTAAACACATTCCACGATCGCTTGCCCCTTCTCTAATTGTTTAAATATTCACCCGGAAGTGTGACCTGTCTAGTCACAAACTAACCGCATAGCCGATGAAAATATATTTGGATGTAATTACTTTTTAAATTGTATTCATTTCATGGACGATATTTTTTATCTTATCAATGTGCCTCTATATCTCGATTTATTGTGATTCGGAAGAACGTTACCACTTTAAATTGAATAAACGTTAATATTTCAAGTGATTTATGTACGATTTAATATATCACGAGTGATTTCAAAAAATATATATAATTAGTTTTTAAATTTTGCAATTATATTATGTAAACAGATTTGTATGGATTATAAAATAATTAATATAAAATGAAATAATAAAAATAATTAGTTAACTAATATCTATTTTAAAAACCATTGTGCTACTGAAGATGGGCGCATAGCATTCGAAATGTACATCTAGCTACTTAATGATTATAATATAGAATATCACCCAAATACCGTAACAAGCATTAAGTAGCTAGATGTACATTTCAAGCTGTGGGCGCATAGCGCTTACCGCGAAAGGGGCGGCAACCACTGATCTACATCAGATTCTAAATAAATGAATGAATCACACTAAACTACCTACATGTAAGGATTATTATACATTCATATACTTTATATAGATTATTATACTTATACAGCCAATTATTCCATATTAGGTCTTTCATATCAACAATAATGTTCACTCTTTATATAATAATAAAACATGCTTTTCGCTGTCTCTATCTAACACTTCTGAATATTAATCGTGTGCCGCCTCTGGGTGGATTTTAGCTTTTTGATTATCACCCCAATCAAGCTATTTTCTATAATATATAATATCTAAATACCGTAACAAGCATTTAGTAGCTAGATGTACATTTCAAGGGCTATGCCCCCATCTTCAGTAGCACAAGATAAAACTAATTAAAATACCTCTGTCACGAATCGTGATTGATATACTATTAATCATATAGTATATTAATACATATACTCAAAAAGTTACTAAATTATGTATGTCTCAGAATTGTTTTTCCTTAAATTTTAAATTCTTTGAGCAAAAAGAAGGTACAGCTATAGGAAATTGTTTAAGTCCATTTATTGCTAATTTATTTATGAGTTATTTTGAAACTAAATTAAACGAAACTGAAATTTATTTTCCTAGAAGTTGGATTAGATATGTAGATGACATCTTTGCGATTTATCGTACTGAAAAATTTAATATTGATGATTTTATTAAAATATTAAATTCTAAATTTCATTCAATTAAATTTAGTTATGAAATCGAAAATAATAATCAGTTACCTTTCTTAGATGTTAGTCATTAAAAATAATAATATATTAGAGTTTTATATATATATATAGAAAAGCTACAAATACGGACTGCTATATAAGGAACGATTCAAATCATTGTCGTCAACATAACTATGCTGCTTTTAATTTTTTAATGAACTGCTTATTTAATTTTCCTTTATCTAATGACAAATATAACATTGAATTAAATAAAATCCGGAATATAGCAGTATAAAATGGCTATTTTCTAAAATTATAAATAACATTAAGAAAATTTAAAAGAACAAGAGATATCAGAAATATTAGTAGTTTGGAACAAAGTAATAATTCAACTCCAAAATTTGTTAAATTACCATTTGATCTTATAATTGCACGTGGTTTAGATAGTATTTTAAATAAATACAATTTTAAAGTAACGTATAATACTTCTAATAGTCTTCAATTTCAATTTCAATTTATTTGCCTAATTCTGGAATTACAGTTAATTATTTTACATATTTCATATACTTCACATACACTGGATATATATTATCACAATTTAAAAAGAAAAAATATATATAATATATAAATATATGTGGTAGACAATATGGAACGAAACTAATAGGAGACGAATATTATTTTAAATGATTATGTTTTGTTAAGGAGATACTCGTTAACAGAATAAAAAACATTTTCTACTAGAAATCTACGGTGCATGGATATAAATTTATTGCAGGTTGAGATGGTTTTTATTTCATTTGGTAGGTGATTGTAATATCTAATTGCTTTAAAATGGTATGATGAGCCAAAGTATGTATTATTGGATTGATCAGGTCGAATGTACAGATAGTTTCTAGTATTATGGGCATGTAACTCTGAATTTATTGAACACTTTTTTATAAATATAAAGGCACATATCATAAATAACTAAGCTCGGGAAGGTAAGAATATTTAACTGCTTGAACCAGTGTCTGCATGAAACTCTACTTTTTAAATGTAATATAATTCGGATAGCTTTTTTGTAATTTTAAGATTTTTACAGCGTGGCAAGTGTGTCCCCAAAATAGAGCACAGTACCTCATGTTGCTTTCGAAATAGCCAAAATAGACAGTGAGTAAGGTATTCTTACTACAGATATATTTGATTTTGCGGAGGGCATATAAAGCTTTGCTTAATTTCTTTTGCACAGAATCAATTTGTTTCAGCCATTTTAAATTGTTGTCTATATGAAGTCCTAATAGTTTGCATGAATTAACGGGTGTAATATTCAAGCTTTTATATGAAATTAATAAATTACTTGGTACTTTGTGATGTGGCATTATTATTACATTCGTTTTCTCTAAATTGATAACGCTTATTAGCGTTAAACCACTGTACCGCAGTGGATAA
Source organism: Leptodirus hochenwartii (assembly GCA_947310635.1). Taxonomy (NCBI): domain Eukaryota; kingdom Metazoa; phylum Arthropoda; class Insecta; order Coleoptera; family Leiodidae; genus Leptodirus; species Leptodirus hochenwartii. The sequence continues at coordinate 29,898,083 of OX371184.1, forward strand.
ATTTAATTTAATTTCTGATTTTAAAGATTGAATGTCAGTTGCATGAATACAGATACTAGTGTCATGTGCATACATTGTTAAATTGTAATTTATATTGGATGGCAGATCATTACTGAACATTATAAAAAGCAGGGGTGCAAGTATGGATCCTTGTGGCGCACGCCGTGTTTGTTAGAAATAATTTGAGAACGAGATTCTTTCCTAAACTTATGGTTATCTACATTAGAGATTGCTGTAAATTGTTCGCGGTTAGATAAGTAGCTAGATATAAGATTGAGGGGAATTCCTCTGATTCCATAGTGTTCTAGTTTACTAAGAAGAATATTATGATCTACTAAATCAAAAGCTTTTGTTAAGTCGCAATTAATGCTAACGACGAGTGACAATCATTAAGCTTATTTATGATTTGTGATTTATGATATAAATAGCATTTGCCCTAACGCATCGGTTGTAGATTTATTTTTTCTAAACCCAAATTGTTCATTGCAAAATAAGTTATTATTGTCAAATAAACAATATAATCTATTTTTCATCGTCATTTCGATACCTTTGAATACCTTGATAATTTTATAGGAAATCCAAAAGATTTGATTGATTTCAATAAAAAATCGGGTATTTACGAAATATCTTGTTCTAGTTGTCCTAAAGTATATTATAGGACAAACACGTAGACCAATTGAAACTAGATTTAAGGAGCATTTAGCTCATTTCAGATTAAATGGAAAAGATAAAAGTACTGTAGCCGAACATATTTTTGAATCAGGTCATCCTATTCAAATTAGTTCACTTAAATTACATAAAAGTGTTTTGAATTATTCCGAGTTAAATGCTTATGAAAGTATATACATACATAGATATAAATCAAATTTAATGAATTTAGATTCAGGCCCAATTTCATCTGGTTTAGTTAGTTAAAGAGTCCGCAATCCTAAAGATTGGTTGGAAACAGCACGCCATGCCGATCTATCCTGAGCTAATCCCTTCATCTCCCTATAGCTATTCATCTCAACGTCTTCAACTATCTGACTCACATACTCCAATCTAGGCCTACCTACCCCTCTCTTTCCCTCCACTCTACCTTCTATGATCAATTGCATAATCCCCCCATGCCTAAGAATATGCCCTACTAATCTGTCTCTCCTAAGCTGTAACACTATCCAGATACTTCTCTTCTCCCCTACTAACTCTAGTACAGCTTCATTTGTTACTTTATCTTCCCAACCAATCCTCATCATCCTCCTATAACACCACATTTCGAATGCTTGTAATCTACGCTTCTCTTCCTTTCCTATAGTCCACGCCTCACACCCATACAGTGCTACACTCCAAACATATACCTTCAGTAATCTTTTTCTAATACCCAAGTCAATATTTGATCTTAAAATCTGTTCTTTTTCTACGAATGCCTTCCTACCCTGTGCTATCCTACACTTTATATCTACCTTGCTTCGATTATCTTTTGTGATTCTACTGCCTAAATAACAAAAATCTGACACTTCTTCGATTCTATTATCTCCTATTGTGATCCTCATTTTTCTACTGCATTCCTTTTTGTCACACCTCATCTGGTTTATTTAATTTATTTAATAAGAACTATTTTTTATTTTATTTTTATTTTTTCTGGTTATTTTATATTTCACAAACCAATTTTTTTTTTTTCTGTTACTTGTGCGTTTCATTAATTTTTAATTTGTATTCTTTTAAAATATATGTAGGTCATATTATATGCCATTTTTTAAGTACTTCCTGTCATGCTGACTTATTTATTTAATAGTATATAATAATAATAATAATAATCATAATAATAATAATAATAATCTTTATTGGTTATTTCAACTAAAAAATAAAAAAATAAAATAAAAATAAATGAAATTCATTGAAATTATATATACTTGAAATTCCCAAAGGGCGAAGTTCAGCATAAAAATAAAAATATAGTATTTTAAAATCAAAATAATAATAGTAATAGATATAGCTGTTCTACCACTTAACCCACTTAATATACAGAGTAGGCACACAATATTTATACAACATAAGAAATTTAAGAAAAAAAATAGTATTAAAAATAAAGGTTCAATCATACATTCACAATTATTCAATGTTGTAAAATTGAATTGATTTATTCAAAGGTAATTAAATTAAATATAACTGAAATGAAAAATTGAAATTAAATTTTTTTCTGCTCATTATTATCAATCATTATACATTACAAACATAAAAAATTTGATTCTAAAAAATATTTTCTTAGTACATCTGTTGAAGATTCTCATATTTTTATAGGAATTTTAAAGGAATTTATAGGAATAGCCCTTGAAATGTACATCTAGCTACTTAATGCTTGTTACGGTATTTGGGTGATATTCTATACTATAATGTAACACCGTAGTGATAATTTTTAAAATTTAGAGGATATTTCCAATTACAAACTAATCATATTACATTTTTGAATTAATATATCTAAGATATCAAATAGAAACTTTCTGAATTACGTTTCAAATCCTGCTGTCTTTATATAATTTTTAAAAAGAGAATAGTTGCGTCTGTAGTTTTCTATAAACAGAAATATATTTCGTAGCATTTTTTGTTTTGGGCAAAATAAGCTTTTCACAGAATAAGTTTTTACTTCCCAATACCCCGGAAAGTTCCGGTACACCTAAAAGTCGCAAAAACGACAGAACAAACGAATAGCAATTCCGTGACAGTTCGTCATACGCTTGCGCACTCCAATCAGTTTTTGATAAGTAGTTTGCAAGTTCCGAATCCCAATGTTCGTTCCATATTTCATTCACTTGAAAAACGATCAAACATTGTTGCCAATTGCTAGAATCGCTCTTCCTCAGGCCGCATGCGTCGTATTCTACAATCTCACCGGCAGAGGTCGTCACGGCTATATGTAAATCAGCGTCTTCTGCGTAACTACTGTAAATAATGTACAAATATTTGTGCAACTTTCATGAATTTATAATTCGTTTGTATTACTTCAAGAAATCTCCTTGGGTTGGTTTTAAAAGAATTGCAGCCGGAAATTCGCTTGCCTTATTAAAAGGATATGATAAACTGAAAGTTAAAATGTTAGCTTATTTTTCATTTGGAACTTTTAATAATTTTCTGCTATAAACGTAATCAACAATTATTGATAATCTGTGTATTTTTATAGTTAATATTTTCAATAATAATTTTTTATATATTTTTTCTAGTTGAATACAAATTACAAAACTTGGGATAGTTTCAGAATAGATAAATAGATAGTACCTTATAAATACTACTGAATTTAAATTTTCTAAACATAAGGGACACATATTCGCACAATTTAATGTAAATATAATTTTATTGCAATGATGAAAATAGATTATTTGCGGATTTGTCATATTTATTTAACTTTAGACTACCCTGTTCTTTAGAAAAGAGTATCTAAAGGACTTTGATATAGAAATAGGGTTAGAGCAGTTTACGGGAGAAGTATTTCGATATTGTACTCCCCTAACTTTGCGACTCATTCGATCATAGTAAATACAAACCAACTTTGGTTGCCTATATCTATTTTCTTTTCCTATTCTCTGTATATATCACTTTTTGCAACAGGATCTTTAATTGTTTTTTGTTTTTCTGCCCTTTTACATTTATTTGACAACCTAGATTCAATATATAATGCTGTAACAAATTACTAATGCTAAGACTGCCAAAAGAGTAAAGTAGTGAAGCTATAATTATATATGTGCAGCACATGTGTTAGCAGATATATAAATTAAAATTTTTTTTCGTTTAAGAATAAAAAAAAAATTGCACTTTGATTATTTGCCTCATTAACTGCGCTGTTTACACGCATTTATTTACCGCGCATTATAACTGTCGTTCAAATTTCATATTGGGTGCCTTCCACCCATAAAATGATGTACTGTTGATATTTGCTCATAGAGATTATAATAAACGAAATATTAAAAAATTGCAATACCTATTTTTGTTTAAATAACGTTAGTGTTGAAATTTTCTATTTCTATTGATTTATACTTAACACGCCATTTCATGAACTAAGTTTTATTAGATATAATGTAGTTATGCACTAAACTGAAATAAACTAAACTAAATAAATACTGCTGTGTTTTTTTGTTGTTTATTGTTTTAATTAAAAGACAAAAGGTAATGACGATGTATATATAGACATTGCAAGTCCATCAGAGAGGAATCACATTTCCACAAATTTCATAGGCCAGGAAGTGCTGCACTCTGTTGGTGATCTATAGATTGTGGTTGTATTGAAATATTTGATATCTAGGATAAACCCTGCTTGAATGCATCTATTATATAATCTAGTTGATTCAAACGCCACAGCAGTACATGCGCTGTTTGCATTTTCTTTCGTATTTCAATGGGATAGTTCGTTGAAGAGTTCGGATAATCAATAAAAAAAAATATATATTTCCAGATTATATTCAGTTACCGCAACCAACGCATAGTTGTCAAATATTACAAGATTGGTACAGATTTGAGGAATTATGTTCAATTCATGTATGCGACAATTCACCAATATACTTTAGTATTTATAAATTGCAACATTCATATTAGATACATGTAAAATATCGAATTTTCAATAAAAAACTGCAGAATGATTGATTTATATAGATAGGTTATTTACACTGAGTAATTGTAATTAAAATTCGCCTTCGCACCATTAAATACCAAATACGATATCTTACAAAATATGAACTAGCATAAGTTAAGAGTCGAAATTTAAGCCCTAATTACTTGTCTATTTTCATGCGGAAGTTCTTAGAATACAATCTTACATTGTCTTTCAGATGATTTGCGGAAATGAGAATTGATTTATCAGTATGCAGATTATACCTCCTCGATAATCGTGGATAATGATATAAGCTCGGCGGTGACAAAAGCTAACAATATATGTACAAAAATGACTACTTGGTGTAAAGATAATAAGTTGGTCTTGAATAGCTCTAAAACAACTGTCTTATATTTTAGAAATAACCACAATATTCACTCAGAGAGTATTCGTATTCAAGTATCTGACCAATTCATTCCTCAGTCCAAATTAGCTAATTTCTTGGGAATAAGTATGAGTGAATGCCAAATTGATAAGAATTGTGGAAAGCTAAACCAAGCTACTTTCGCAATCCGTAACATTCGTTCTTTCACTTCTACAAAAGCTCAACTTATGTACTATGTACTTATGTACTCAACTTATGCGTTTGCGCAAAGCCACCTACTATACGGTATTCTATTTTTGGGGGCAAGTTCATATACCTATCGAATTCTTATTCTTCAGAAAAGAATTGTTGGTCTTATTTCTAAAGCTGCTTTCCGTGAACATTGTAAACCTCTTTTTATAAATCTAAATTATGACAGTCCACTCGCTTTATTTATATCAACTAAGCTGCTTTGTTTATCAAAATCGCGATGCGTTTGATTGTAATCGCGACCTATATGATATCACTTTTATATTTAAAACTAGAAACGCAAGTGCGCTGAGTATTCCGTTGCATAAATCTCGTCAGTTCGAACTTGGCACTAAATATATGGCAATATCTGTTTATAATAAGTTACTCGACTCGCTCAAATCAATCAGTCAAACGTGTAGGTTTAAAGTAGCCTGTAAAGATTACTTTACCAGAACTCCATACTACAGCGTGAACGAGTTTCTAACTTTTTGACGCACGCCCCTGTTCTTGCCTGGTTTCATATCATCACTCGTGTGTATATTTTGCTAAATGTTTGTGTATTATTTTTCTGCATTTGTATTTACATGTGTTTACCAATGTATGTGTGTACCGTAATCTCATTTTCTGTAATTGCTATTTAGTTCAACATATGCAATGTATTTTATATATACCATTTTAACTATGTATTGACGACTGAATGTTAGCAAACTAACCTTATGGCAATGAATAATTTGAATTTGAATTCGAATTTGAACAATATATGCGATAATCGAAAATGTAACACGTATTATCGCCTTGTAGATTTTATACATATATTTATTTTGTATTTATATTGTACTAGGCATTTCGCAAGTAAATATTTCCATATTCGTTACTTTACTGGTGCATACTTTGCAAGCCCATTGTGTTTTAATCATACCGAATTTTATCAATTTGATACACTTCTCCCGGGTTGTTGAATGTTTAACACATTTTATTCATTATGTTGCCGACGTCGGAACAGCTGACCATGGCCATTTCGTATTTTCCCGCGAACAGTAATCGAATGCTTGGTTTAAATTGATTGGGACGCAACGCGCATATTGAATTCAATTATCATTTTGCTTATTGGGAGACAATGGCGCCACACTAAGTGGCAAAATGTCCAAATTTCGTTCCTGTGTATTTGGTCAATATACTAGCGCAGTCTTCAGTTATCTTCACCAAGTTCTCGTGGGGAAGATATCGACAGATGTCGCCACATGAAAATCAACCGCTTAAAGTTGATCGTTTTCGTATATGGACCTGCAATGTCTATATATACATCGTCCGTCAATGAACTAGTGTATGGTATATATAAAGGGTAATCTATAAAGAATTATAAGATTGATAACTGTTATTGATGACCGAGACTCTATTATTAATTTAGGGTAAAATGTGGTTTACGGTAAAAATTCCTAAAAATCCGGCGTTAATTTCAATTCAGTGTTAAAGTTTCCACCCTAAAAAGGCCTAAAAACCCTCATTCCTCAAAATATGCAAATTTACCGAAAACCTAATTCGCTCCTTAATTTATTTGAATAGATATTTCAAATTAGCGTAATATTTTTTCGTCTTTATATTGATTCTGCTATTAAAATAAACTAAATTATTCCGGATTCCCCTCTCGCTGATAGTTAGGGTTATGTGTAGTTACACTAGAATGTTACTTGTAATATTTTTCGATTGACATTAATAACTACTTATAATTTTACGGTGAAAAGTAAAGAAAATAACTCTAAATATGTCCGATAGCACAACCGAAAAAATAGACACTGAATTGGATCATAAATCCGATATCAACTTAGACCATGATCCGGATTACAAACCAGATGCTTTTGCGGATCACGACACAGATTCGCGCACTGCAGATGTACCCAAGCCACTTAAATTATCTCCTAGTTCCACTTCTGTGCATTCAGCAGGGGACCATACCTTCTACACATATGATCGTCGTGATGCTGGTATAGATATAGACATCAAAGACGAACCGCTGCGCATCAAGACAGAACCAGAGACACATGGCCTATACCAAGATATGCCTGAATATGTAGAAGTGATTAGGTACGAATGTGATACATGCAAGACACAATTCATTCGAAAAGAAGAACTTTCATTACATATACGCAGAATGCATAATAAGAATAAATTGCATGAATGTAATATCTGCCAGAGACGATTAACGAACAAGCGTACACTATCAAGTCATATGCTCATACATACAGGAGAGAAACGATATGAGTGTAATATCTGCCATAAAAGATTAACTAGCAAGCATATACTATCCAATCATATGCGCACACATACAGGGGAGAAACCATATGAGTGTAATATTTGCCAGAAAAGATTCACATACAAGTATATACTTTCAAATCATATGCGAATACATACAGGAGAGATACCATATGAGTGTAATATCTGCCAGAAACGATTCACATACAAGCGTACACTATCAAATCATATGCGCACACATACAGGAGAGAGATCATATGAGTGTAATATTTGCCAGAAACGATTCACATACAAATATATACTTTCAAATCATATGCACACACATACAAGAGAGAAACGATATGAGTGTAATATCTGCCATAAAAGATTAACTAGCAAGCATATACTCTCAAATCATATGCGCACACATACAGGAGAGATACCATATGAGTGTAATATTTGCCAGGAACGATTCACATACAAGTATATACTTTCAAATCATATGCGCACACATGCAGGAGAGATACCATATGAGTGTAATATCTGCCAGAAGCGATTAACTAACAAGTATATACTTTCAAATCATATGCGCACACATACAGGGGAGAAACCATATGAGTGTAATATTTGCCAGAAACGATTCACATACAAGTATATACTTTCAAATCATATGCTCACACATACAGGAGAGATACCATATGAGTGTAATATCTGCCAAAAACGATTAATGAACAAGCATATACTATCAAATCATATGCGCACACATACAGGAGAGAAACCATATGAGTGTAATATCTGCCATAAACGATTCACTAAAAAGGATGACCTTACACGTCATATTCGCACACATACAGGAGAGAAACCATACGAGTGTAATATATGCCAGGAACGATTCACATACAAGTATATACTTTCAAATCATATGCGCACACATACAGGAGAGATACCATATGAGTGTAATATTTGCCAGAAACGATTAATGAACAAGTATATACTATCAAATCATATGCGCACACATACAGGAGAGAAACCATTTGAGTGTAATATCTGCCATAAACGATTCACTAAAAAGGATGACCTTACACGTCATATGCGCACACATACAGGGGAGAAACCATATGAGTGTAATATTTGCCAGGAACGATTCACATACAAGTATATACTATCAATTCATATACGCACACATACAGGAGATAAACCATATGAGTGTAATATCTGCCATAAACGATTCACTTACAAGTGTGTACTATCACGTCATATGCTCATACATACAGGAGAGAAATTATATGAGTGTAATATCTGCCAGAAACGATTCACATACAAGTATATACTTTCAAATCATATGCGCACACATACAGGAGAGAGAATCATATGAGCATGATCAGCATTAAACAGATTTGATTTATTTCATTTAATTTATTTATTTAATCATATTATCAATTACATACATACATGTCATATTGGTACATGTACATGTAATGTGATTTAATGAATTATGATTTTGTCACAGAGTTTTTAATATTACATACTAATTTAAAAAAGAAAAAAACAAAACACCAACTTACATTACGTTGTATTAATATAGTAATTTCCCTGGTACTTGAGATTCTAACTTGAAAAGCCGAGTATAATAAATCAGCTGTCTATGCGGGAGTCATTTAAAAATTCGTTTACTGCATAATAAGACTTGTTAATCAAATATTGTTCGAGTGAGATTTAAAATTTTGCAATATCTAATTTTGAGAGATTTACGGGTAGTTTACTGAACAATTTTATACCAATGCTCTCCGGCCCTTGCTTTGAAATTGTCAAACGATCGAAAGGAATATAGAGTTTCTTTTAATCTAGTGTTATAGTCATGTATATCTGAAGTTTTTCTGAAATTGTATATATTGTTTTTTATATGTAAACAGATGCTGTAGATATATTGCGATGGAACTGTTAATATTCTTAACGTTTTGAAATAGGGTTTGCAGTGAGCGTTATAAGTGGTCGAATGTATGATTTTGATCGCTTTCTTTTGAAATTTGAATCGAATGAGCAGCATTTCCCCAAAATATAATACCATAACATATAGAGTGAAACAAGGAATGATTAGAAAGTTTTAGAATTGCAGGACTTACTGTGCCTCTTATGTTTCTATGTAAAAACAGACTGAACTTAATTTGCTGCTTAAATGAAGTACATGATTATTCCAACTAAGTTTGTCATCAATATGAATACCTAAAAATTTTGTAGGTTGAACATGTTCAACAGCTTTGTTTTGTAATTTGATATAAAGGCTTTGATTATGTGATGTGTTTTTTGTTATAAATTTCATTACGTTAGTTTTATTTCCATTTAAAATGAGTCCATTGGCATTGCACCAGCTGACCATCTCCTCGATAATATTTTCTGATTTGTATTTTAATTCTATGCTGCTTGTTCCCGACGTCAGCATATAGCACTATTTTGGACGCGTAGACACCTTGAAGCTATGTCATTTATAAATAATAGAAACAAAAACGGCCCTAATATTCAGCCCTGTGGGACACCAATCGGATTGTGCTTTTTATTTGATCTATGATTATTTATTTGAACTAGTTGAGTTCGATCTTTTAAGTAATTTGTAATCCACAATTTTGGTATACCTCTTACACCTAATTTTTCGATTTTGTTAATTAATATATCATGGCTGATGGTGTCAAAGGCACATGATAATCAAAAAATATCCCGACTTAAACTTTGATGCTCATTCAAGTTTGACAATATGTATTTTACGGCTTCTAAAATTGCTGTCTCTGTACATCTGTTTTTTCTAAATCCATGTTGGAAATTATTTAACAAATCTTTTTGTTCTATAAAGTTTGATAACCTGGAATAAAACGCGTATTCAAAAAGTTTTGAGAAGTGGGATTGTATTGCAACTGGTCTATAATTATTTATATTTCTAATGCACTCTTTCTTATGTATAGATACTATTTTAGAGATTTTAAGAGATGTTGGGAAAGTTTCGTTGTCAAAACTTAAACTAATTAAATATGACGACTGTCTTGATATAATGCTACTAATTGTCTATTTATACTACCAGGAATATTGTCTACACCACTGGAATTTTTCCTACATACTTTATTAATTATATTTTCAATTTCATTAGGACTTGTTGGTATTAAAAATAAAGAGTTTGTTGAATTTTTTTCATTTGCTTCTACAACGTAATCATTTCTTTGTCTGTTATTTAAATTAATGTTGATAAAATTATTATTAAAAGTTTCGCAGATATCCACAGGATCTGTTAATATATTTCCAGATTGGTTAAATACTTCAGATATACATGTGTTTCTAGTGCCATGTTTATTTCTTGATTGATTAATTATTTGCCAGCTGGTTTTTGAAATATTATTGGATTCTAGTAATTTGTTATTATTATATGTTTTCTTAACATGTTTCAGTTTACATTGATATAAATGCCGAAAATATTTATATTTACTTGTGGGCTATTTAATCTTATTTTAATTTTTGACATTGTGTGTAACATTGAAGACATCTTTTAATTCCTGATTAATCCATTCATGCCACGAGGATCGCTTGCCCCTTCTCTAATTGTTTAAATATTCACCCGGAAGTGTGACCTGTCTAGTCACAAACTAACCGCATAGCCGATAAAAATATATTTGGATATAATTACTGTTTAAATTGTATTCATTTCATACACGATATTTTTTATCTTATCAATGTGCCTCTATATCTCGATTTATTGTGATTCGGAAGAACGTTACCACTTTAAATTGAACAAACCTTAATATTTCAAATGATTTATGTATGATTTAATATATCACGAGTGATTTCAAAAAAATATATAATTATTTTTTAAATTTTGCAATTATATTATGTAAACAGATTTGTATGGATTATAGAATAATTAATATAAAATGGAATAATAATAATTATTAGTTAATTAATGAACAATTAATTAGCAACTAGATCTTCTTGAACAATTTGGATGAAATTTTGCAATAACAAATTACGTGATTGTTCTGGACGTAAGCTATTTAGATTTTGAAAATAATAAATAGTGTTAATTAATATCTATTTTAAAAACCATTGCTTCTGAAGATGGGCACATAGCGCTTGAAATGTACATCTAGCTACTCAATGCTTGTTACGGTATTTGGGTGATATTCTATATTATAATTTAACACCGTAGTGATAATTTTTAAAACCTATAAATTCTATATTATAAAAAATAGCTTGATTGGGGTGATAATGAAAAAGCTAAAATCCACCCAGAGGCGGCACACGATTAATATTCAGAATATGTGTTAGAATATATATAATAATAATCGTCTTTATTGGGCAAAAACCAAAAAAAAGAAATACAATATATAAAACACAATAGGAAAAGAATGACAATTTTTTGCCACAATGGGCGAAGTTCAACAACAAAAAAATACATTGTTCAAAAAGAAAAAATGTCCAGTAAAATAAATGTTGTTGCTCTTCCATTAACCCAGGATAGGAATAATGAATTTATTTATACCAATTTTGATTTAAGAATGGAAATCACCATTGACTTAAATTTGATCAAACACAATAGTTTCGTAAAATGGAAATCGATTGATATTGATTTTTAACACATTTTTAACATTTAGATGAAAGAAATAAATAAATACCCACATATTAAATTTACATAATAAACATATCATATATTGACACACATCTGCTTAAATCTTACATTTAAAAAAAAAGAGAAAAAAAATCATATATAATGATTGCTGAGTTTTTATGAGCAATTTGAGAATTTGATTATTAGTAATTTAGATCTGCACATTATATTCGGTTCTCTGCCTACTCAATAGATAGTTTTTTATATTTGATTTGAAATTATTAGTAATTGGATGCGTTGTGAATGCTCTTGGTAATCTATTCGATAATTTAGAGATCCTGTAGGAAAACGATTTCTCGTAAGCAGCAGTCCGATGTTGGGCTGGCGTTATCAAATCCTTTCAGTGGCGGTTCCTTATGCAGGCCGCAGGGCCGCGCGCCCCTCCCGAACATTGAGCGCATCACCGTAGATATATAATTGTATTGCGATATTTTATCTCGGCATTATTTTTCCTAAAAGATAAAGCTTGCGCTGCGATAACAATCAACACAACACGGTGTCGCATTCATTGTGGTATCCGTTGCAAGTCATAGCAGCGACCGATGCTGTATCTATCGTTCGCGTGGTATAGATATATCGCTATGGTGCACTCATCCTATCTATTGGAAGCGTTATATATATCCTATCTAGTGAGAGCGACGGGTATGCAGTATATCATCTGTTTCATCTGTCCACATACAAACTAGCCGGCCGGGTTGCTATGGCAATGTGACGTCACGTTGCTTCTATAGCTAAGAATATATCGTTGTATTAAGCTATTCTGGCCTACGATTCTTTAGCGGCGTCCCAACAGAGAAGCCTAGTCCAGTATACAGGAAAATTGATATAGATATAGTTGCATTGTTCTATATAGTTACGTATGTACGATTTTGCCACGTGTTTCTCCAAGAATATATTTAATAGAAATAATTTAATAAAAACGAAGTGTTAGTTTTTTATTGAAAATCGAGTTTTGTAGACTTTCTCTTGAGGACAAAGTAAAAATTAAAGAATTAGGTAGGCCATTGCCTGATTTAAATTTATCGCAAACTTGTGCAAGGAGTGCTCAAAACCGGACATTTACGCGGCGTTTTACAAGAGACATTTACAAAAAAAATTATAACACAGATGAAGGACAGATTCTCATATCGTGGCCATCTACAAGCTGCTGAGTTATTTAACACGAAATCGATGCCAACATTTTCTAAACAATTTCCAGTGGAACTTTTGGAAACCGTGTGTCATGCATATCCATTTTTGAATAAAACTAGATTAAAAACAGAATTAGAAGTCATTTATTCGCGTCCGGATTTTTATCAAATAATTGGAGCCACAAATTTTCTTTCGTTGCTACAAAATAATCTCATTGAAACTTTCCCGGAAACTATAAAAATACTTAAAATTATTTTAACAACCCCAATGACCACTGCTGAATCAGAGCGTTGTTTTTCAACACTTAAAAGAATCAAGACTTTTTTGCGAAGTGCTATGGGTAATGATCGTTTAAAGAATTAGGTAGGCCATTACCCGATTTAAATTTATCACAAACTTGTGCAAAGAATGTTTATATCAATGAAAGATAGAAGAGCGGAATACCACATTCAAGAAATGATTGAATTTAATCATTTTGCATCCATTTTAGGTAAGATTTCTTACTATTATATTATTTTTTAAGAAATGCGCCCTCTTCGATTGAAATGGCAAGAGCCGCCACTAATATAGACATCAAAGGCAAACCGCTTCCCATTAAGACAGAATTAGAGACACATGACCTATACCAAGATATACCTAATACATGTAGAAGGATTTGGTAGGTATGTGATATATGCCACAAACAATTCATTCGAAAAGTTATACTTTCATTACACCTACGCAGCATCCATAATTAGATTTTTATTTATTTTTTAAAAGGATGGGCGCTGGAGACTCTCCCATCTTTTAGCCTTACGTTGCTGTATAAGGCCATCTCATACACTTTATACATTTCAACACACATCAGGGTACACCTGATTGGCGAAACTTAGGAACAAGGACTTTGCATTTGACATACACAGTTAGCATATCCATGGTCCGGAAGGGATATTATTTCCAGAAAGTCCAGAAATACCCCGACCGGATTCGAACCCATAACCTCCGTGGTGCCAGTCTCACAACTATACCGCGGCACCACGGTGCCCCTATAATAAGATTAAATTGCATACATGTAATATTTGCCAAAATAATTGCAAAAGTAAGAGCAACTTAAAAGTACATATGCGCACATATACAGGGGAGAAATCATATGAGTGTAATATCTGCTATAAACAATTTATTAATGGTAATAATCCTAAGTTACATAATCACACACATACAGGCGAGAAACCATAAGAGTGTAATATCTGCCATAAACGATTAACTAACAAGCATATACTATCAAATCATATGCGCACACATACAGGAGAGACCATATAAGGATGGGCAGCGTTAAGCAGGTGCCAGGGGAATCTCTTGCTCCTCTGTGAGTTTACTAAAATATTTACTCGGAAGTGTGACCTGTCAAGTCACAAGCTGTTCACGCGGAGGAATACCACCAAACTTCAAAAGAAATTGTTTATTATTATTATAATTAATATACGGATTATTAATATACTTGCTTTATTGTTTTGTTGTCGTTTATATCTTAAGTTGAACGTAATTTCTAAAATTGGCAACTATGTATTTTAACTTTTTTTTAGATGAACACCGCTTCAAAAAAACAATGGAATCTTTAAAAATATTCACATTCAATCAATTTGTTTAAGTTATAAACAGCAAGACTATCTTACATTGTATTATATGAATTTTAATAATAAAAAAAAATAAAAAATTGTAAGTATATTTTTACTACTTAACGTAATTTATATGACTTAATTAAATTTTTATATCTTCTAGATTTTCTCAGACAATTTTAATGCCTTAACATTTGTAATACGTTATAGGCTGATAAGCTAATAACCAATTGATATCGAAAGCTAATTAAGAACTATTATTTACTTGAATACATCATTCTTTGTACGCTGCATTTGCAATGCAATTGAAAAGAGGTTAATAGAAAATTGCGCAAAATACACTTACCAGGTATATAAAGCTATTATAATACTTCTCTAATAGATCCTCAAAGGGATTTTTGAAATCTGAATTCAATTTGTTTTTATTTTTGCTATGGTTTTAGTAATTTCCGAGATAATTGAAAAATAGTTTGGTCAAGACAGTGGTGTTATAAGACTAGCCAGCCACGACTAAAGTAAAAAAAAAAGTATGTTTCAAAATTGTCAATGTCAATTTGAAGGCGTTTTCTAGCTTGTGCTACTGAAGATGGGGGCATAGTCTTCGAAATGCGCATGTAGCTATTAAATGCTTTGAGTTGCAGTATTTGCGTGTGATATTATAATCAATTAGTTCTTATCTTTGAACAACTCGTTTAATTTAATAACATTTATTCATTGTGATAATTTTGCTGTTATACATATATTCCACACAACAATTATAAATAATAAAATGTTGCTTTAATAAATAAATGCTGTAGCTCTTTAATGCTAAAATATTATGCTAAAAATCTTGGGTATTTTATTCAATGGTTTGGAAATTATACAAATTAAAGCGAGGTAATTCTGTGCGAATTTTCCATATATTCTCAATTTCAATAATTGGAATAGACTTTCTGAATCATCATCATCATCATCATCATCATCATCATCATCTTGTTTATATTTTTATGTATAACGTGCGAAGTAATCAGATAAATGCTCGTATGCTTATATGTTGCCAATTTCCCTGCAAATAAAAAAATACATATTATAGTTAAAGAGTCCGCAATCCTAAAGATTGGTTGGAAACAGCACGCCATGCCGATCTATCCTGAGCTAATCCCTTCATCTCCCTATAGCTATTCATCTCAACGTCTTCAACTATCTGACTCACATACTCCAATCTAGGCCTACCTACCCCTCTCTTTCCCTCCACTCTACCTTCTATGATCAATTGCATAATCCCCCCATGCCTAAGGATATGCCCTACTAATCTGTCTCTCCTACGCTGTAACACTCTCCAGATACTTCTCTTCTCCCCTACTAACTCTAGTACAGCTTCATTTGTTACTTTATCTTCCCAACCAATCCTCATCATCCTCCTATAACACCACATTTCGAATGCTTGTAATCTACGCTTCTCTTCCTTTCCTATAGTCCACGCCTCACACCCGTACAGTGCTACACTCCAAACATATACCTTCAGTAATCTTTTTCTAATACCCAAGTCAATATTTGATCTTAAAATCTGTTCCTTTTCTACGAATGCCTTCCTACCCTGTGCTATCCTACACTTTATATCTACCTTGCTTCGATTATCTTTTGTGATTCTACTGCCTAAATAACAAAAATCTGACACTTCTTCGATTCTATTATCTCCTATTGTGATCCTCATTTTTCTACTGCATTCCTTTTTGTCACACCTCATCACTTTAGTTTTACCTATATTTATTTTCATGTTAAAATCCCTAGTCAATACTGCCTGCATACCATTCAATACCCTTTCTAAATTCTTTTCGCTTTCTTCCAATATAGCTATATCGTTTATATATATCTATACTTTGACATATCTTATAAAAATCTATACTTTTGATTTTTATTTTGTAGATATTAATTAATACAATTTAATGCAATTTAATTTATTTTTGAAGTGAAACTTCTATAGGCGCAGTAGGTACAAATTGGCCTGAACGTCACGAAAAGTGAAACGCTTCCGTCACTAAAAGTGAAATACGCTACGCGCATGCGCCGTGTGTATACGTAGCATAACGCAACTAGTAGACGCTTGCGTATTTTATTATATATTACACAAACACAGCTTAATCTTTTAGCTAACAATTTCCATTGTGTGAAAAGTGAAATGGAGAAAAATACAAGTACAGACAGAGTGCGAGTCTTTAGAGAACGGAAGAAAGCGAATAAACCACCAAGAAAAGTGCCAACAAGTACCTTGGAAAGAAGTAGAGTATCGAGCCAGGCAAAGGGCGTTAAAGAAACACGGCGGACAACATAACCTTCCAACGACCTCAAATATACTGGATGAATCGATACCGTCGTTAAGTGAAGACACAATGAGTGGTATAGAGAATTTGAATGCCACTGATTTAGGCGTGCCGTCTACACGTGAAGATACACGCGGTGTGAGAGATCAACGAAAAATGAATCTGATACAGCTGAGCCACCGACAAATAGAAATGCACCCACTAGTGCATCATACACAAAATTTACATATTTTCAACCTGCTCCTCGCAAATTTGATAAATAAATGGTTAGCTACAATTTGATGATCACTTTGATGATCAGAGTGTCAATCAAAATCAAAATCAAATCGTTAACAAATGGGAAAAAAAGCAATGCATAAAATCAACTTTTCCTAGGAGCTTCTACCGCGCGAGAGTCTCACGCATGTTTTTCTCTGTAATGTCATATTATTCTGTATTATTCTGTAGACTATTATTGGGGGAAAGCCTGTTATTGACTCGATTATGTATATTTAAATATATTTTAGTAAAATAATTTTGATCCTGTTTTATAATCTTATATATTTGTTCTATAAATGTAAAATAAATGCTATTATTATTAGTATAGATGATACCTGTATTCCGCGATCCCAGCCGGTACCTGCCGGCCACTTTTCACTGATACCTTCGCGACGTAACAATACACCGGTGTTGGTGAGCGCCCACACCTCGCCCAGTCCGTATGGTTGCTGCTGCTGCTGGATGGCTGCAGGGTAATTACATCCCGCTGCGTGCTGCGCTTGCGCACTGAGAGCCACTTGCCGGAAACCGGTGCAGCCAGTGGGCACGCTCAACGGATCGGGTGTCACACATTGCCAGCACGTGCCCTGTGGCGTGCCCTCCGTAACGTCGCGCCGTAAATATAGCCGACCGCCGATGTCTAGACACCAGACGCCCAGGGCACCAACACTCACCTAATATTTGGGTAAAGGGTGAGAGCGGCTAGCGAATTATTTTATTGTATTCTAAATATTTAATAATATATTTGTTTCGTATATCCATTATTGTAATTATAAGAGTTATGGAATTTTCCTCGGCTTGGCTCGGATAGGTGTACAAGAAAAAGACGATTAATTCCTCATCGAGTTTCGAAGTCCCCTTTTTCAAAGAAGCTACAAAGACATAGGTATATAATATATAGTTACAGATTATAAAGCGGTTGTGCACAACATAAAATGTAGAAAACAATTATTACGAATAATTATAATTATATCATATGTTCAGAAATAAAATACTTGCAAATTAATATCACATCAACATATTACATTACAATTATTGGTGCGCCCTAAGTTATAATTTATTATTACATAACTATAAAGCCGATATTGATTAGTTTGGATTAAAAAAAATTGCGGTTTTACATTTTTACACATATCAAGGCTTTACAATATAGTCAAGAGTGACAGTTTTTATAAAAATCGACTTCGAAATTGGTAGAAGAATTAGTCGTCTTTTTCTTGGACACCTATTCCAGCTAAGCCGAGGAAAATTCCATAACTCTTATAAATATTGAATGTTCTCTAACTTCGCACTTAACTGTTGTATTTTGATATATTATTAATATTATAATAATATTTGAGTTATTTTGTTGGAGAAGAATTGGCTTGTTTTGGCGGATAATCAATTGTAGAATTTTTGTTAAAATAGATTTTTTTTAAAGATTTTCGTGTTTTTTCGCGAAAACCAATATTTATTTAAAACATAATTTAGAAAACAGCGAAGTTTCGATTTATTTTTCTACATATCCAATTCCCAACTTTAACAAAAAAAAAGGAAAATAATGATATCGCTATTAATTCGATGAAATGGATAAATGTGAACAAAATTAAATGATGGAAATATATATTAATGTAATTTTAATATAATGCCACGGAGGTTTGATTTAAATTTTGTTTGCAAACCACAACTTTATGCTTTATAGAAAACTTGTCCTTTCTCAAAATAATATGTCACTTTTTACACGCAATTCTTCTTCAATAATGTTAAATGGTATTAAAAATTGATTTCTAGAATTTCCAGACTTGGAAACAAGGACAGAGAACTTAAATTTCTGTCTTATATAACATTTGTTTTGAATAAATACTACCATGATGAAAAATCGTTGAAAAATTATAAATATTCAAAAATTAAGGATGTAGAACACCTTTAAATGCAACTATAAGAAAACTAGCAAAATTTATTTAATCCCACGAAGCCAAATTAAATTATAATTTCTAAAAAAGTTTCGAGTTTCTGTTCATAAATTATTTATTTTAATACAAAAGTATGTCATTTTGTGTTTTAATTTTTTTACCATTTATTTAAATTCCACGCGTAATCACTAAAAAGAATTTATTTAATTTTTATTATCGTATGTGTAAAAACTATTGGTATGTTTATTCAAACATTACATTTCAAATATTTTATTCTTGAAAAACATTAATTTACTTTTGAATGTTTTATAAAAAAATTTTTTTTTTTAACTTGGATTTATAGACTTATAAGTGAACATAAATAGCCCAACTGTCATTTATAACGATAACTATCACTCTATTACCAACATAATATTAAAATAGTTGCATAATATAACAGTGTGGCCACTTGTAGAAATGTTTAGTTTACTAAAATGACAATGTCAAAAGACAGAAATATAGCATAAAAATGCTAAAGTAGTACATGATATCAAATGGAATCATTAGCCTGGATAAGGGATACTAAATTTGTTATTATTTTTTGCCTCAAATTTCTTTTTATAACAGCCTATGGATGTGAAACTAGCGGTACGCTCACCACTTTTAGAAAAGATCTTTAATTAGCTCACAAATTGCTTCTAAACGCAGCAAACTTAAATTGGGTTAAAATAATTATGACAAAATAAAAAAATGTTAATATAATTTGAGCGACTTTACATCGATAAGCTCTTATAACACAAAATTTGGACAAATTTGAGTAAAAAGTAAAGGGGACATTTGTAAAATTGAAAATTTCTTGTCCTTTTATGACATTCAAATGTGCTTTACCGCCTTAATTTCAACAGTGGTTCTGCTCATTGTATGAATGCTAGTAGACGATTTAATTCTACATTTAGTTCGATTCCGAGATTATACCTGCTTCAGGTGAACATTTGATCCATTTGGAGGTTCAATACAACGCCAGTTGTCACCGTGTAGATTGTTAATGGTGATGCCAACTCTCATAAATGCACAGCCATTGTTCCCTATCGCCCATAACTTGTACGACAAGCTGTCATAGTAACCGCTAATACTACAGAACGGTTGATCACTCGGTACATGCTCCCATTTCGTACCCTGTGAATGCGAAATCATAAATAAATAAAGACTACTATCTGAAAATTTATTCTCTCTAATTGCCATCAATCATAAAATCCTCCAAAATATAGTTCTGCAGGTCAACGTATTCCGAACCGGAACCATCGTTTCACTATAACTATTAATGATGACCATGGATTGATATGATATGAGTATAGAAAGACTGGGGGTAGGAAAAACTACTTATATAGCAAACGTAGATTTAGAAAAGGCATTCGATAATGCAGATTGGGACATAATGGTTAGAATCTTAAAAGAAACGGGAATAGATTATCGGGATGAGAGAATTATTTTCAATCAAGACAAACATCAAACGGCTTTAGTTAGAATTGAGGGGGAAGAAGAGGTAGCGAGAATAGGAAAGGGAGTCAGGCAGGGATGTACACTTTCGCCATTATTATTATTTAATCTATATATAGAAGATGCAATAAACAAGGTAAAAGAACAGTATAGTGTAGGTGTGAAAATACAGGGAGAGGAAATATATATGTTGAGGTTTGCTGACGATATAGCTATTTTGGAAGAAAGGGAGCAGAATTTAGAACATGTATTAAATGGTATGCAGGAAGTAATAACTAGGGATTATAACATGAAAATAAATATAGGCAAGACCACAATGTGATGAGGTCTGACAAGAAGGAATGCAAGCGAAATGAATAGGAGAGGATAGAATAGCAGAAGTGTCGGACTTTTCTTATTTAGGAAGTAGCATTAAGTAGTTACAGTATTTGGGTGATATTCTAAACAATTATTTAACACCGTAGTGATCACTTTTAAAATAGATATCTCTCCTTTGAGATAGACAAAACGCTTTCTCCATAAAAACGACTTACCATCGGATTGGTTTTTGTAACGCCATCTCTATACATGACCTGGCCACCAGTAGCCAGCGCCCACACACTAATTGGCATCTCGTTGCTATTGCCAGCGACAGCACTTGCGCTGATAGCGACATCTGCTTCGCTGTCAGTACTATCGCACGTACTGGGCGTTTTTTGCAGAAACAGCAAATCGTGAGTATCGTCTGAGTGCTGTCCACCGAGGGGCTGCAGTGTCACATCCAACAGCTTCGTGCGACCGAGCTCTGCCCATGGGCCACTTGTACTTACAGTGCACCGTCTGTACCATCTACATGTATCGTTCGGTTTAGAAGTGTAACATTTTCTCGATAAAATTATTATAACGCTGGTAAGACCCTTGCTTGAATTTGCATCCCCAGTTTGGCGGTCGTCATATGCAATATATATCAATCGTTTGAAATGCGTTTAAAATAAATTTAAAAAAAAATCGGTTCTTTCAAGACATATAGCGTAGTTAATTATAAAATAATTAAGGATAGCGGTCAATTAATTGACTTAGTAACCCTTCATAAATTGTAAATAACAGAATAGATTCTGAATCACTATTGGTCCTAGAATTTCAGAATTCGCTACAGCGGTGCGACATCAGAATTCTCGCAAATCTTAATTATAGAGAGCTAATTATATAATAACTGAAAATACTAACATTCCCCTGTATATACCTATTAGAAATAACTTGTTACACAAAAAAATTTTTTTTAACAGAAACTCTGGTATTAATTCTCCGATATCCCGATTGTATTCTATCTATAATTCATTATCATCTTCCAACAATTAAATTGACTTATTTCTACAAACACAAACCACGTTCAAGTCGAAATTATTAACGTTATAAATTTTATTTCAGCAAAAGCAAATATGTCATCTTATGAATAATTTGTACCCTCGTTCATTTCTATATTTATTATAAGTATAAATTTTAAGTGATATACTGTTATTGGTTTGGATGTAAAGACAAATTGTTGTATGTCCATCTTTTATAAATAAATATGGAAAATAAAAGACGGTTACTTTGTTTTTATATCACCAAAATTTATTAAATAATAGACGACTATAGTTTCGTGCTATTAACTAACACATTATCAAGTCTTCGTATGAGTTACAATGATCATAATTTACGTCTATCTACATATACAAATCTATAAGGCATTAGAAATAGGTATATATATATGTAAATTAGGTTCATTGTACCTTATTCAAAGACATGATAATGTGTTAATAGCACGAAACTATAGTCGTCTCTTATTTAATAAATGTTGGTGATATAAAAACAAAGTAACTGTCTTTTATTTACTATATTATGGAATATCGTATAGTAACGGCTAAATCAATCGATCAATTAAAAAAATAAATTACAGGCACATTGAAGAAAAATTGCAAGTATGGGCCATCCTGTATAATTACGGACCAAACGAAATCGCCAATTTTTTTTTTCCGACGTACATGCATTAACATACCTGCGTCGCCGAACATAATCGGTAAAGTTTTTCTGAGCATGGTATGTTGAGGGGAAATCGACAGCGTATTGCCAACCGTCGCGATCAACGCCGCCCGGCACGTGGAAATCTACAAGCCAATCGGACACCCACTGCCACTGTCGAGATAACAGCTTTACGTGGTCTTTGGTGCGGCGCTGCTTGCCGGTTACATCGCTCCAACTATACCTGGAAATAATAAATAATAAATAACAAAAATCTCCTTTGCAGGTTGCGAATAATAATAATAATAATAAGAGGTATTTTATTTAGTTTTTATCTTGTGCTACTGAAGATGGGGGCATCGCGCTTGAAATGTACATCTAGCTACTTAATACTTATTACGGTATTTGGGTGATATTCTATAGCATTATTTAACACGGTAGTGATAATTTAGTTTGTAGAAATTAAAAAAGCAGAGAATCGTTCCCATTATTTAAATAATATTTAAATGTCTTACATGTTCTAATAGCATTTCGTTGAACCTATCATGAGCTCACCAACTAATAAAAAAAAAACATGCGTGAGACTCTCGCGCGATAGAAGTGGAACTTCTTAGATCCTAGGAAAAGTTGATTTTATGCATTGCTTTTTTTCCATTTGTTAACGATTTGATTTTGATTTTGATTGATTTTGATTGATACTCTGATCATCAAAGAAAGCATTATTAACTGTAATGTCGTACAGTCTATAAGGAGGAGTTTGGATTAAATATTGTAGCCATATTTTTATAGTTCTTTTTCTCACCAAACCAATTAAATAACTCGATCTGTGTATTTTTCTTCTTTTTATGTGGACATTAATACAATAATCATCATCAATGTCTCTTGGCAAATGATTCACCATCGTATTCACAGATATTGGAACATTAATAATTTGCCCATAAATCCCAGGTTGACCATGTACATGTCGTAAACGTCGAATTTGCATAAATGGAATTCTGGGTGAAAAAAAAACCTCTGACACTAAATCTAATTTTGGTAGATGACCAGGTAATTCTGGGTAAACAAAACCATTTGACTTCGATAACATTGGAATCGTATTCCGAGTGAGAGCATTTCGGCATGAATTGCATGATATCACATCTTCAATAATAATGGTTGGAAACGCAGTTAGTAAAAGTTGCTAGTGCTTATGATCAACAGGTTTCACATCGTTCTTAAACCATATTCGATCACATATCGAACACACTGTACCTAGCGGATTATTGAAAAATTGTTTATCAAACTCGCGATGAGCAGTTTCCAAGAATGTAAATTTTGTGTATGATGCACTAGTGGGTGCATTTCTATTTGTCGATGGCTCAACTGTATCAGATTCATTTCGTTGATCTCTCACACCGCGTGTATCTTCACGTGTAGACGGCACGCCTGAATCAGTGGCATTCAAATTCTCTATACCACTCACTGTGTCCTCACTTAACGACGGTATCGATTCATCCAGTGTATTTGAGGTCGTTGGAAGGTTATGTTGTCCACCGTGTTTCTTTAACGCCATTTGCCTGGCTCGATACTCTCTACTTCTTTCCAAGGTACTTGTTGGCACTTTTCTTGGCGGTTTATTCGCTTTCTTCCGTTCTCTAAAGGCTCGCACTCTGTCTGTACTTGTCTTTTTCTCCATTTCACTTTTCACAAAATGGAAATTGTTAGCTAAAAGATTAAGCTGTGTTTGTGTAATATATAATAAAATACGCAAGCGTCTACTGGTTGCCTTATGCCACGTATACACACAGTACACGCGGAGCGTTTAACTTTTCGTGACGTTCAGGCCAATTTGCCCTACCGCGCCTATATAAGTTTCACTTCAATAACCTAAGTACGGTTCTGTTCCCTGTGTATAATATCTAGGCAATGTATTGAAGGTTGTAAGTATACTTATCTATTGTGAGCACGGATCATTATCTGAAAATTTCCCGATTTTTCAGTCAAAATCAAGTTGTAAAATCTTGATTAAGATTGTTTATTTATTGAATTTATTTGTAACGATTTACAATTATTTTAGAGACAAGTTCAATAACAACATATCAAATTTAATCAAGTACATAGTTATCAAAAATCAAGAATATCCCCTGTATAGTACGGGTTCACTAAACATTTAATAATTTGTCAATATATTTTTTATTTTACCTGTCTGTGGGAAGGCCGGTGTTACTGTATCCGCTAATTGGGTTCCAGCGTTGATTTTCATATATTCGATAATCTTGATTATCGTTCATAGAATGGTATTGGTGGAGCGGCGCGCCCGTGTACACCCACGCCGTATGGTCGTACGCTACGCCCCACGTCACGCCAACCTCACACGTCTCTATGCGACGTAAATGGCCGCCGATCTAAATTATTGTAATTATCGTCAAAGGGTAATGAGCTTTCATCATATTGACAGTTATGCTTGTGTTGTTCAGGAGAAGAACGAATTAAAACAAAAACAATTTATCATATGCTTCATTGCGCAGTAATTATTATTCAATTAATCCTTATAAAATGTTCGATTATTTTATGATTTTGTAAAGGATCCTTTCAATCAATTAATGAACCGCTTTATTGTTATTATTTATTTTTTTAATATTACGTTTGGTTATTTTGTGTTTGTAAGAGTTCCGGTTCAACCGTCAAAGTTGGGAAAATCGACAAAAAAGTGTTGAAGTGGTACCCTGTTGAAAATTTCAAGATTTGGTAGACTCTGGTCAAAATTTAAATAGCCTAAATTGACTAAAAATTATCCCAGAAATTATTTTCGGTTCAATCAGAAAATTTTGAGAAAATCGTCAAAAATTTGTCGAAGATGGGAAGGTTAAGGTTTAAGACTCTTGTAAAAAATCTCCTCAATCTATTAACATATCATTATTAGGCTTTTTTTCAATTAATCTTTTTTATTATGTATATAACGTTCGGTTACTTTGAGCTAATTTGTAAAAAAAATCCCTTCAATCAACTGAAAAATCATTAGTATAGAATATCCACCAAATACCTTCTTAAAATGAAAAATCATTATTAGGCTTTTTTAAATAAATAAAACGTTCGGTTATTTTGGGCTAATTTGTAATAATAAAAAAACCCTCAATCAAATAAAAAATCTAACAATTGCGGCGAAACGTCGGAAATAAATCTAGGTTTAATTCATATAATTTGATTAATAAAATAATCCTTCGCCAAAATATTTATGCACGCATAATAATCATCGCTGTAACGTACAAACAATCTAATCAATTCTATTGTATGATGATTATTGAAGTATATGTATGTAAATACATGTACCTGTCGCCAATGTAAGGACATGGGTGATACGAGAGTAGCTGTTGTCTGAATGCGTAATTCCAGTGGCTCGAAGGTTCCGCATACACTGAACAAGCTAGCGGCACTAGCCGGCAACACACGGTATCTGAATGTACAGTACTCCCTAAAAATAAAAGCACAATTGGTTGTTCAGTTTAAAGAGTCCGCAATCCTAAAGATTGGTTGGAAACAGCACGCCATGCCGATCTATCCTGAGCTAATCCCTTCATCTCCCTATAGCTATTCATCTCAACGTCTTCAACTATCTGACTCACATACTCCAATTTAGGCCTACCTACCCCTCTCTTTCCCTCCACTCTACCTTCTATGATCAATTGCATAATCCCCCCATGCCTAAGAATATGCCCTATTAATCTGTCTCTCCTACGCTGTAACACTCTCCAAATACTTCTCTTCTCCCATACTAACTCTAGTATAGCTTCATTTGTTACTTTATCTTCCCAACCAATCCTCATCATCCTCCTATAACACCACATTTCGAATGCTTGTAATCTACGCTTCTCTTCCTTTCCTATAGTCCACGCCTCACACCCGTACAGTGCTACACTCCAAACATATACCTTCAGTAATCTTTTTCTAATACC
Source organism: Leptodirus hochenwartii (assembly GCA_947310635.1). Lineage (NCBI taxonomy): Eukaryota > Metazoa > Arthropoda > Insecta > Coleoptera > Leiodidae > Leptodirus > Leptodirus hochenwartii. Next base: position 29,924,695 of record OX371184.1, read on the forward strand.
CAAGTCAATATTTGATGTTAAAATCTGTTCCTTTTCTACGAATGCCTTCCTACCCTGTGCTATCCTACACTTTATATCTACCTTGCTTCGATTATCTTTTGTGATTCTACTGCCTAAATAACAAAAATCTGACACTTCTTCGATTCTATTATCTCCTATTGTGATCCTCATTTTTCTACTGCATTCCTTTTTGTCACACCTCATCACTTTAGTTTTACCTATATTTATTTTCATGATAAAATCCCTAGTCAATACTGCCTGTATACCATTCAATACCCTTTCTAAATTCTTTTCGCTTTCTTCCAATATAGCTATATCGTCGGCGAATCTCAACATATATATTTTCTCTCGCTGTACATTCACACCTACACTATACTCTTCTTTTACTTTGTTTATTGCATCTTCTATATATAGATTAAATAATAACGGTGAAAGTGTACATCCCTGCCGAACTCCCTTCCCTATTTTTGCTACCTCTTCTTCCCCCTCAATTCTAACTAAGGCAGTTTGGTGTTTATATAAATTAAAAATTATTCTCCTATCCTTATAATCTATACCCGTTTCTTTTAAAATTCTAAACATTATGTCCCAATCTACATTATCAAATGCCTTTTCTAAATCTACAAAAGCTATGCAAGTTACCTTTCCTACCCTCTTTCTTTTTTCTACTACCGTTCTTAGTGCTAGAATCGCCTCCCTCGTCCCTCTGTTTTTCCTAAAACCAAACTGATCTTCTCCTAGCCTTTCCTCTACTTTATTTTCTAATCTCCTATAAATAATCTTTAACAATATCTTCGATGCATGTGATAGTAGACTAATGGTCCTATAGTTCTCACACAAATTAGCTCCTATTTTCTTCGGCATTGTTACTATTCTACTACGCTGAAAATCCTGTGGTACTTCTCCCTTCTCATATATTTTACAAACTAGCCTGTATAATCGCTCCTGCATTTTTCCCCTGCGTGTTTTATTAATTCTGCTAATATTATATCTACACTCATGCTGCTTTGTTATTCCGTAAATCATTTAATGCTCTATGAAACTCTGACCTAAGTAGGCTAGGACCTAAGTTTATATATCTATATTATATACCTATTTCGCATAAATTTGTAAATTTTTATTCTTATTCGCAGTAATATATTTCTTTTCAAATACATATTTAAATCTATCATATTATTAGCATATTCTTCCAGACACTAAACCAATTTTGATTTTTTTGAAATTTTGATTTTTTCCGAAAGTTAGAAATGTTTATAAAATTGCGTATTTTTCGAAGATATAGGATTTATTTTCTTTATTTTTTGCATTTTTTAAAGTTTATTATTGACTTTGCTATTAAATCATAGGCAAACTTATAAATATATTTCCAATATTGGAAATATATTTATAAGTTTTATATATTTTAATAAAACTGGATATTGTAGGGATTAGTGAAGTTAGGGGGAAAGATCAAGTAGATACGTGGTCAGGAGAATATAGATTAATAACCACAGCATCAGATAATGGGCATACCGGTGTAGGTTTTATAATGAATAGAAAGTTGGGATGTAGAGTAAAGAGTTATTGCCAAGTTAGTGATAGAATTATAACTATTAGACTAGACACGAAGCCAACGGACACAGTTATAGTGCAAGTATATATGCCAACTTCAAGACACGATGATGAGGAGGTAGAATCCATTTATGAGGAGATTGAATCTAGGTTAGCAAACGTTAAAGGACAGGATAATCTAATTGTAATCGGAGATTGGAATGCCGTAGTAGGTAAGGGAAAGGAAGTTTCAATAGTAGGAGAATATGGAATAGGAACACGTAATGATAGAGGGGATAGATTGGTAGAGTTTTGTATTAGGAATAAGCTAGTGGTAGCAAACACGCTTTTTCAGAATCACAAGCGCAGGATATATACGTGGAAAATGCCAGGAGATATAGGGAGGTATCAGATAGATTACATACTGGTTAAAGAGAGGTTTAGGAACCAGATTAAGAATTGTAAGAGTTACCCTGGAGCAGATATTGATAGTGACCATAATTTAGTAGTCCTGGACTCAGAGGTCAAATTCAAGAAATTACAGAAGTCTAAACAGGTCAGAGTAGATGTCGATAGGTTAAAATTAGCTGATGTATGTGAAAAGTACAAGCAGAAAGTAGAAATCATGGCTAATGGAACATCTAGGAACGACATAGATTGCGAATGGAGGGAAATCAGAAATGGGTTAACTACAGCAGCAAATGAAGTATTAGGCACAAAGAAAAGGGCAGGTAGGAGGGAATGGATCACGGAAGAAATAGTGGAAATGATTGAAGCAAGAAGGAAAATTAAAATTGGAAACACAGAAGCAGGACAGAAAAAATATAAGGAACTAAGGAACTTAATTAATAGGAAATGCAAGCTAGCGAAAGAAGAGTGGATAAAAGGAAATTGTGAGGATATTGAGGAGGATATGAGAAGAGGTAAAGTAGATTTGGGCTACAGGAAAATTAAGTCACATTTTTCTAAAGTAAAACCAAAGGGTAACATTATATGTGATAAGCAGGGTAAGGAACTCACAGAAAATAAGGAAAAAGCTAGAAGATGGAAGGAGTATCTTGAAGATTTATATAAAGGTAGGCAGGACATGGAGGAGCTAGAAAGTGTGGAACAGATAGATGAGGATGACTTAGGTCCTAGCATACTTAGGTCAGAGTTTCATAGAGCATTAAATGATTTACGGAATAACAAAGCAGCGGGGATTGATATGATACCAGCCGAATTAATAAAACACGCAGGGGAAAAATGCAGGAGCGATTATACAGGTTAGTTTGTAAAATATATGAGAAGGGAGAAGTACCACAGGATTTTCAGCGTAGTAGAATAGTAACAATGCCGAAGAAAATAGGAGCTAATTTGTGTGAGAACTATAGGACCATTAGTCTACTATCACATGCATCGAAGATATTGCTAAAGATTATTTATAGGAGATTAGAAAATAAAGTAGAGGAAAGGCTAGGAGAAGATCAGTTTGGTTTTAGGAAAAAACAGAGGGACGAGGGAGGCGATTCTAGCACTAAGAACGGTAGTAGAAAAAAGAAAGAGGGTAGGAAAGGTAACTTGCACAGCTTTTGTAGAATTAGAAAAGGCATTTGATAATGTAGATTGGGACATAATGTTTAGAATTTTAAAAGAAACTGGTATAGATTATAAGGATAGGAGAATAATTTTTAATTTATATACACACCAAACTGCCTTAGTTAGAATTGAGGGGGAAGAAGAGGTAGCAAAAATAGGGAAGGGAGTTCGGCAGGGATGTACACTTTCACCGTTATTATTTAATCTATATATAGAAGATGCAATAAACAAAGTAAAAGAAGAGTATAGTGTAGGTGTGAAAGTACAGGGAGAGAAAATATATATGTTGAGATTCGCCGACGATATAGCTATATTGGAAGAAAGCGAAAAGAATTTAGAAAGGGTATTGAATGGTATGCAGGCAGTATTGACTAGGGATTTTATCATGAAAATAAATATAGGTAAAACTAAAGTGATGAGGTGTGACAAAAAGGAATGCAGTAGAAAAATGAGGATCACAATAGGAGATAATAGAATCGAAGAAGTGTCAGATTTTTGTTATTTAGGCAGTAGAATCACAAAAGATAATCGAAGCAAGGTAGATATAAAGTGTAGGATAGCACAGGGTAGGAAGGCATTCGTAGAAAAAGAACAGATTTTAAGATCAAATATTGACTTGGGTATTAGAAAAAGATTACTGAAGGTATATGTTTGGAGTGTAGCACTGTACGGGTGTGAGGCGTGGACTATAGGAAAGGAAGAGAAGCGTAGATTACAAGCATTCGAAATGTGGTGTTATAGGAGATGATGAGGATTGGTTGGGAAGATAAAGTAACAAATGAAGATGTACTAGAGTTAGTAGGGGAGAAGAGAAGTATTTGGAAAGTGTTACAGCGTAGGAGAGACAGATTAGTAGGGCATATCCTTAGGCATGGGGGGGTTATGCAATTGATCATAGAAGGTAGAGTGGAGGGAAAGAGAGGGGTAGGTAGGCCTAGATTGGAGTATGTGAGTCAGATAGTTGAAGACGTTGAGATAAATAGCTATAGGGAGATGAAGGGATTAGCTCAGGATAGATCGGCATGGCGTGCTGTTTCCAACCAATCTTTAGGATTGCGGACTCTTTAACTAACTATGTCTAAATAATTATTTTTATCACTTATTATATTTTAGCCAACACTCAAACTAACATTATTTATTCTTTATAAATTAGTGATTTTACAAAAATATATTTCACTAATTACGAGTGTATACAATGATTTTTAAATGTAGGTGTTACAATTATAATTCCCAATTTTGCTAATGTCTAAGAATATGACCCACTAGTATATCTCTCCTACGTTGGTTTCATTTGTCACTTTATCTGCCCACCCAATCCTCATAATCTTCCTATTGCACCACATTTAATCGAATGCTTCTATTCTACGTTACTCTTCTTTACCTATAGTCGACGCCTCACACCCGTACAATGCTACACTCCACACACACATGCCTTCAGTAATCTTTTTCTAATACCCAAGTCATATTTGAACGAAAACTATGCGATATAAAGCAAAAACTTAAATATTGAAAAAATACTTTATCTTTACAGAGAACAAATAATATAAAAAATAAATAAAAAATATTCACCTCACCTATCGGCCACGAATATAACGAAGTCTTCTTGCCGGCAAAGCACCTTTATTACACAAGCTTCCCCCGCTTGCATTGGGAACGTTCCAGCAGCATCGGCATCTTGGTCATTGCCACCACCACCACCACAACCACCACCACCACCACCACCGTCGCTATTATCTCGCTCCTCCACGCCCCATTTGCCTTCGGTCATCGTCGTCCGTACGATAGTGCGGTCGCGGAATCGCGGATTGAAATGCAACACTGTGTTGCCCAGTTCCGTGTGCGCCTTGTGGCGTTGTCGATATGTGGATCGCGCCTCCAGGTTGATGGAAAACCGATCTGCGACTTCGGGTATGTTGCCTGTAAGATCAAACAAGAGCTAGAGGCGAATTAACTGTGAAAATTACAGCGTTGGAAGCATGAGCGAAGTACACGAATGCCGCTGCGGAATATATATTTCTCATTATGACATTAACGTTAAATGAAGTTAACTGGAGGTGTAACTTCATTTATAATAAGCACAGCGCAATAGTAGCGAAATTCTCATAAATAAGTTTAAATAATAATAAAAAATTATACGTCCGTTGTAACAAACCATATATACTTAGAAAGGTAATAAAATTTTGTAAAAGATAGAATGATAATATATAGGGTGATCAATTTAAGAAAAATTTAATATTTGCAATTTCTTTTCTAGAATATCACCCCCAAATACCATATACAATACAGCATTGTACAGCAATTACGGTTAGTTAGACAGGTAACTTGGGTCCTCCCATTGAAATAAAACGTAAAACTGATTTAGATAAGACGGAAAATAGAGACCACTATAGTTAGTTCGTTAGATAGTTCTTAATCCTCAACAGCAGGCCATCTGTCGATCTCTCCTCCTTCCTCGCTAACTCCTTCATCTCCCTATAGCTATTCATCCCACACACGTCCTCCACTATCTGACCCATTACTCCAATCTAGACCTACCTATGCCCTTCCGCTCCTCTCTTCAAAATTCTCACACCTACACTATACTCTTCCTTTACCTTGTTTATTGCATCTTCTATATTATATAGGTTAAATAATAACGGCGAAAGGGTACATCCCTGCCTGACTTCCTTTCCCATTCTCGCTACCTCTTCTTCCCCCTCAATTCTAACTAAAGCAGTTTGATGTTTGTCTTGATTGAAAATAATTCTGCTATCATTATAATCTATTCCCGTTTCTTTTAAGATTCTAAACATTATGTCCCAATCTACATTATCGAATGATTTTTTTAAATCTATGAAAGCTATGTCTTTCCTACTCATTCTACTACCGTTCTCAGAGCTAAAATAGCCATCCTCATCCCTCTGTTCTTCCTAAAACCAAACTGATCTTCTCCTAGCCTTTCTTCTATTTTATTTTTTAATCTTCTATAAATAATCCTTAACAATATCTTCGATGCATGCGATTAGTAGGCTAATGGTCCTATAATTCTCACACAAATTAGCTCCTACCTTCTTCGGCATTGTCACTACTGTGCTGAAAATCCTGTGGTACCTCTCCCTCGTTATATATTCTACAGAAACTAGCCTGTATAATCTTTTCCCCTGCATGTTTTATTAATTCTGCTAATATTATATCCACACTCATGCTGCTTTGTTATTCCTTAAATCATAAAATGCTCTATCAAACTCTGACCTAAGAATGCTTTCACCTAACTCATCATGATCTAACTGTTCTACACTTTCTAGCTCCTTCATTTCCTGTCTACCTCTTCCATCTTCTAGCTTTGTCCTTATTTTCTGTGAGCTCCTTACCTTTCTCCTTACCTCCTTACCTTAATGCTCACGATTTTAAAAATAATATTATATTTATTAAGTAATATTTTTTTATCATTGTCTGTGAAATCCACGTTCATATTATTTTATAGTATATTAAAGTGTATCTATCTCCTTCACTATATATATATATATATATATATATATATCTGTTATATGTTTGTCAATACTAATTCATACCATATTATTTGATCTGTTCAATGATTTGTGAATTATGTATTATTATCACAACCCTATTAATCATACAAGCTGTACAGTGGTAAGATGAGAAATACCTTCATATTACATAACTTTAAACAATGACATTAATATCAGTGCATAATAATGTTAAGCTAAATTTCAAATCCTTACAAGATACAGTAATATAGGAAAAATATTATTAGCTTGAAAATAAGAGTTGAACTGTCATAATAAAAAATGGAACACCCTGTATGTGTAAAAATATTTTTTATGACCTAAAGTTTTGGACTGTGCATACGAATGCATTTTTTTCAGTTAATTTCAATATTTATTATTTTTTGCAGGAACTTTCCTGGCATTTCAAGTCGAGTACCCTGTATATATTCGATCAATGGTTGAAATACAATAGCAAGAATAATAAGGTAATACCTTTGATGGTGAGAATTGTTCCGGGAACACAGTTGCAATGCAGAGGAATAGTGAATGGAGTTTCATATCCTGACAAATTTATTTTGTGATCGTTTATTGCGTTGGGTCCATTCACAGGTAGGTTATCACATATAAATATATGACCCAAGTTTGTAGTAGCCCACACCGACCGATTATTCACATTATCTAAATATATAAATTATATCATTAAAAATAATCCGTTAATTTGGGTTCACCTACAGTTAGTGGCAACAGTGTCCTGAAATATCACATACGTTAAGCAAATGCTTTAAAATAATCGCCTTAAAACCTGTCAATCAAATATTATAAATTTGGAAACGTTTTATAAAATAGTTTATTTAAAAAAAATTAATATACACCTAGTATATATAATATATAAAACATGAAGATTAATGTTGGACTGAAGTAATGAATAATTCCATTATACACATATTTGCAGTATTTGCCATTTTTAAGCTTTGAAATTCTAACCAAATACAACATACAACATGCAGTTTAGTTAAAGAGTCCGCAATCCTAAAGATTGGTTGGAAACAGCACGCCATGCCGATCTATCCTGAGCTAATCCCTTCATCTCCCTATAGCTATTCATCTCAACGTCTTCAACTATCTGACTCACATACTCCAATCTAGGCCTACCTACCCCTCTCTTTCCCTCCACTCTACCTTCTATGATCCATTGCATAATCCCCCCATGCCTAAGAATATGCCCTACTAATCTGTCTCTCCTACGCTGTAACACTCTCCAAATACTTCTCTTCTCCCCTACTAACTCTAGTACAGCTTCATTTGTTACTTTATCTTCCCAACCAATCCTCATCATCCTCCTATAACACCACATTTCGAATGCTTGTAATCTACGCTTCTCTTCCTTTCCTATAGTCCACGCCTCACACCCGTACAGTGCTACACTCCAAACATATACCTTCAGTAATCTTTTTCTAATACCCAAGTCAATATTTGATCTTAAAATCTGTTCCTTTTCTACGAATGCCTTCCTACCCTGTGCTATCCTACACTTTATATCTACCTTGCTTCGATTATCATTTGTGGTTCTACTGCCTAAATAACAAAAATCTGACACTTCTTCGATTCTATTATCTCCTATTGTGATCCTCATTTTTCTACTGCATTCCTTTTTGTCACACCTCATCACTTTAGTTTTACCTATATTTATTTTCATGTTAAAATCCCTAGTCAATACTGCCTGCATACCATTCAATACCCTTTCTAAATTCTTTTCGCTTTCTTCCAATATAGCTATATCGTCGGCGAATCTCAACATATATATTTTCTCTCCCTGTACATTCACACCTACACTATACTCTTCTTTTACTTTGTTTATTGCATCTTCTATATATAGATTAAATAATAACGGTGAAAGTGTACATCCCTGCCGAACTCCCTTCCCTATTTTTGCTACCTCTTCTTCCCCCTCAATTCTAACTAAGGCAGTTTGGTGTTTATATAAATTAAAAATTATTCTCCTATCCTTATAATCTATACCCGTTTCTTTTAAAATTCTAAACATTATGTCCCAATCTACATTATCAAATGCCTTTTCTAAGTCTACAAAAGCTATGCAAGTTACCTTTCCTACCCTCATTCTTTTTTCTACTACTGTTCTTAGTGCTAAAATCGCCTCCCTCGTCCCTCTGTTTTTCCTAAAACCAAACTGATCTTCTCCTAGCCTTTCCTCTACTTTATTTTCTAATCTCCTATAACTAATCTTTAGCAATATCTTCGATGCATGTGATAGTAGACTAATGGTCCTATAGTTCTCACACAAATTAGTTCCTATTTTCTTCGGCATTGTTACTATTCTACTACGCTGAAAATCCTGTGGTACTTCTCCCTTCTCATATATTTTACAAACTAGCCTGTATAATCGCTCCTGCATTTTTTCCCCTGCGTGTTTTATTAATTCGGCTGGTATCATATCAATCCCCGCTGCTTTGTTATTCCGTAAATCATTTAATGCTCTATGAAACTCTGACCTAAGTATGCTAGGACCTAAGTCATCCTCAACATGCAATACAACATAAATTCTTCGTAATCCTATTTAGGCTACTTCTTTTAAGAGATGTTAAGATCACATTATCACATTATGATTATTAGTACTTTTACGTACCAAGATTACAATATTTCTGTTAACAAACATACCCGAATAACAATAGATTTCAGAGCAGGCATTTTTAAGTTGATTGAGCCATTCCTCTAAAGTTGTTTCAGACGTAAATTGTAGCCGTAAGAAGGCAGGCGCAAGCAGCGGAGTGTGCACTGCTAATCGTGCATTTCCAGGCTCGCTGCAACACTGGATGCAGGTTACCTCATCCATTGCAAAACTGTGCTGAAATTGAAAAAAAAAATGGTTACGATAGGAAATTGCCAGGGTAGGAAGTCATTCGTAGAAAAGGAGCAGATTTTAAGATCAAATATTGATTTGGGCATTAGAAAGATTACTGAAGGCATTTGTGTGGAGTGTAGCATTGTACGGGTGTGAGGCGTGGAATATAGGTAAAGAAGAGAAACCTATCATAGAAGCATTCGATTAAATGTGGTGCTATAGGATGCTAATGAGGATTGGTTGGCAAGATAAAGTAACTAATGAAGCCACGCTAGAGTTGGTAGGGGAGAAAAGAAGTGTTTGGAACGTTTAATGGGTATATGAAATAAAGTATTTCCTTGTGTGATTTTTTGAAATTATATAGGTTACCGGTTTCGAGATTATCTCATCATTAGACTAGCGCCCGAAAGGACCTCGATAGATTTTCTCGTTAATTCCAAGCTAAAATTGAATATTATTTATAACGAAGAGTGTTATAACTTATAAGTATACTAAAGTTCAAGTTTATATGTCCTAATTTTGTAATAAAATACCATATAATAATACTGAAATTCTGAGCCAAATTTAGTATCTAAAATAGGAAAGAAAAATCTCTGGAAAAATAATGACAAATCATGTAAAATTACAAAATGTATTAAAGCTCTTTTCGACCGGAAAACGGATAAATTGGATAAAACGTAAAAAATCGTATGCCTCAATTTTTAAAAATCGTAAAAAACAAAAATGTATTAAATTCAACTGTATAAAAATTGTCAGAATGTAGTAGAAACTGTTAGATAAAACCATGAATAGAAGTAGTATTTGTAAGTGTATAAAATATCGCAGTTTTTTTTTAAGTGAAACTTCTATAGGCGCGGTAGGGCAAATTGGCCTGAACATCACGAAAAGTGAAACACGCTACGCGCATGCGCCGCGTGTACTATGTGTACACGTAGTAAAAGGCAACCAGTAGACGCTTGCGTATTTTATTATATATTACACAAACACAGCTTAATCTTTTAGCTAACAATTTCCATTGTGTGAAAAGTGAAATGGAGAAAAAGACAAGTACAGACGGAGTGCGAGCCTTTAGAGAACGGAAGAAAGCGAATAAACCGCCAAGAAAAGTGCCAACAAGTACCTTGGAAAGAAGTAGAGAGTATCGAGCCAGGCAAATGGCGTTAAAGAAACACGGTGGACAACATAACCTTCCAACGACCTCAAATACACTGGATGAATCGATACCGTCGTTAAGTGAGGACACAGTGAGTGGTATAGAGAATTTGAATGCCACTGATTCAGGTGTGCCGTCTACACGTGACGATACACGCGGTGTGTGAGATCAACGAAATAAATTTGATACAGCTGAGCCATCTACAAATAGAAATGCACCCACTAGTGCATCATACAGAAAATTTACATTATTTCAATCTGCTCAGCGCGAATTTGATAAACAATTTTTCAATAATGCGCTAGATACAGTGTGTTCGATATGTGATCGAATATGGTTTAAGAACGATGTGAAACCTGTTGATCCTAAGCACCAGCAACTTTTACATACTGCGTTTCCAGCCATTATCATTGAAGATGTGATATCATGCAATTCATGCCGAAATGCTCTTACTCGGAATACGATTCCAATGTTATCGAAGTCAAATGGTTTTGTTTACCCAGAATTACCTGGTCATCTACCAAAATTAGATTTAGTGTCAGAGAGGTTAATTTCACCCAGATTTCCATTTATGCAAATTCAACGTTTACGACATGTACATGGTCAACATGGGATTTATGGGCAAATTATGAATGTTCCAATATCTGTGAATACGATGGTGAATCATTTGCCAAGAGACATTGATGATGATCTCTGTATTAATGTCCACATAAAAAGAAGAAAAATACACAGATCGAGTTATTTAATTGGTTTGGTGAGAAAAAGAACTAAAAAATATGGCTACAATTTAATCCAAACTCCTCTTTATAGACTGTACAACATTACAGTTAATAATGCTTTCTTTGATGATCAGAGTCTCAATCAAAATCAATCAAAATCAAAATCAAATCGTTAACAAATGGCAAAAAAGCAATGCATAAAATCAACTTTTCCTAGGAGCTAAGAAGTTTCACTTCTACCGCGCGAGAGTCTCACGCATATTTTTTTTTATAATTATGTAAATGGTAAAAATATAATGCTAGATCGACCATTTTTCTTGTTGGTTGGTGTGGAATACAAGGAAATACTTTATTTCATATACCCAATAAATCTAACGAATATTCTTATAACATTGAATACTAACTATAATTAGTATTCATTGCTTATATGTATAAATTCGAAAAAAAAATTGGGGAGTATTACAGCGTAGGAGAGGTAGGACTAGTAGGTCATATTCTTAGATATGGGGGTATTGTCCAGATAGAAGAAGATGTTAGGTTGAATAGCTATACGCATACTATAGGGAAATGAAAGAGTTACAGTAGTGTGCGAATTAATGAGAAAACAGAAGTAAAATATTTGAAAGAGTATTATTTATAAAATTTTACAAATTAGTAATTAACTCCTTCTTTTAGTAGGAAGTGTCCCCCTTTAGCGTTAATTACTTGTTGAATTCGATTTGGCATAGAATCGACCAATTTCTTACAATTTTCCAATAACAGCACGTCGCGAAACCACACTCCAATGGTTGCTTTTATCATCAGATTTTTTGTTGTGTTGTCCATCTTTCGAAACCTAGACTTGCAAATAGCCCACAGATTTTCTATGGGATTTAAATCTGGTGCATTCTCAGGCCAGTCAAGGCAAGTAATATTACTTTCCCGAAAATATTTCATCATCTTCTTTGATTTATGGCACAGAGCTCAATCTTGCTGAAAATTGCTTCACTATTGGGAACAACTCTTTCCAAATTGCTGACTAGTTTACGTTCCAGTAACTGTTTATATTTGTCACTATTCATCATTTCTCCAATTGGCACAAGAGCTCCAGGTCCCATGTAAGAAAAACAACCCCAGAACATCTTCTTCAGGGGATGCTTTACTGTTTGGTCAATATGGGCCGCTGTTAGTTATCTGATTTTCTGACATATCGTGACCGCTGCCCCATGCACTAAAAAGTGTGCCTCTTCTGAAAATAACACCTTCCTCCAATCATCTGCAGTCCAACTTAATATTTTATAGCCCAAAGAAGCCATTTCTTCATCATTGGAGCAGTGAGCAATTGTCTTTTTTGAGGTCTGAGTGCTTTTCTACCCAATGCCAAGTGCCTTCTCCGTACTGTCTAACGATGGCAATTTGTAGGTCACTTTGGGGACCTAGTTCGTAGTTCATTTCAATGTACCGTTCACGAACTATAGGTCGTAAACTACTACATCTTTTAAAAATGAACTAGTTCACGACCTATATGAAATACATGCACATACTTAAAATAATCTCTCTTTTTCTCAATATACAAATATTAAATGGTAAAAAATAAATAAATTTAAATATTACAATACTTATTTTGAATTAAGAATGTTTATAATTTATACAAAACATATATATAAAGAAATATAATCTTCTCTAGGTACTCACGATTATTTATATGAAGTTCTAAAATACTTAATGGTAGTTGCAGACGAAAATGTTTACTACTTTACTAACACTTGAAAATTAAATGTACAAACTATAATAAAATGAACTAGATAGAATCGTTTTGTTTGGCGTTATAATTTATATTTTCTATTCCGAATCTTCTCTGTTCAAACTTCAAAGCTTTGATTTGATACTAAGTGATTGCATTGCACTCAGTATGAAATAGAAGAACTATAAGATTTAGATGTTTATTTTTGCATTATTGCAAAAATTTGCTATAGCATGACATATTTAAGAACATATTTAATCTTGCGAATATATTAATTATATTATTCCAAATGAAATCTGATACCAACATATAAATTGTGACTCAGCTCGGCAATGCTGCTGTTGCAATATTGCATCGAGTTTCCTATTTCGTTCCGTTCACCAACACACTTTATCACTAAATAAATGTTAGTACTGTATATGTAATGTATATTATACTGCATCGTTTACGAGTCGTTGTGATTCATGAACGGTTTAGTAGACGACGGGTTCAAGACCTAGTACAAGTGCATCAATACGTACACCGTGCACCGTTCATAGTTTACGAACTAGGTCATAGTGACCTATAGGTCGTTGCAAAACATGTCACAGTACGCCCGTCATTTGATTGAACCGTTCAGAGTGAACGGTTCGCGAGTGAACTACACATCGGTAGTACTGTCGAATCGTGGATTTTGACTCCAGAAGTGGCCAAGTTTTGTTGTAAGTCGAAACTTGTTTTCCTAGCATTTATTTTGCTATTCCTGATTTTAAATACTTCATCTCTTGCAGTTGTCTTCCTCTTTTTCCCACATTTTTCTTTCCTCTGAACTTCAACTGCCCCCAAACTCGCACCACACTCTTCTGCAATTTTTCTCTGTCATGGAAGTATGCTCACTTAATATCACAATTTTCTCTCGCTTCCCCGGCGTAATATCCATCATACAAAACAATACCAAATTACCTCGCTATACATATACCACTAAATATACCTTTTGACAATTGCGAATACATTAACCAAATTTGAGATTAAGATGAATAGCATCATACGCACGTCAAATGTGAAATAATAATGTTGTATAATGTTGTGAAATAAGAATAATGTACAAAAAATAAAAATAAATTTGTTTTTTTCACATTAATTCGCACACTACTGTAACTGGGGCGATGGACGACAGATGGCGTGCTATTTCCAACCAATCCCTAGGATTGGGGACTATCTAACTAACATACAGTATGCAAATTGCCTACCTTAATACTATTTAATTTATCCACCAATTAACTAATTGATTTAAAATCAAAGTTATTTTAAATTAGTTCTTATAAATAATTTTTCTTCAATTTTCGTTCTACCCTTAACAGCATTTGGTGACATGTCAGATGTTGTTGGAATCAGTGAATACGGGACCATTATTAAATCATGGCGCAGTTTAAGAGAGCTGTAAGATATATATGTACAATAAAACCATTAAAAATGATGCGATATAAGAGATTCATTCACATTTAGAACACACTGTAGGTATATATGTGCTATATATAGACTACCCAATGTACAGCGCAGCGAGAGGTAGTGGAAATATATTTCGCATAGTATGAATATAGGCAGGCAGGTGGCGGTTGTTTGCAGTCAACCCTAGGATTGAGGACTATCAAATATAAAATGTATGGGAAATAAAAAATCGAGCAAAAAGAGGTCGGGCTCATTAGGAAGAAAAGATTTCGCTCAATTGCCTTCATTTCACTCAAATTACAATTTTTCCCGTTGCAAATTGGCCGGTATATTACAAACAGTACGGCGACCGTTGCAACTCTCCCTGTGATCAATAAATATTAGGAATTATTAAATATATCAGTCTACCCGTATTCTTTTAAAACTGCAATGTTAGCCTCGTATAATATAACTATTCAGCTAATAACACAGAAATGTAGAGCGTTGCAGCTGTGCACAAAAAAAACGCTGATAAAATGCATCATCAGCTGTTTCTCTTATCTCTTGTCAAAAATAGGCTGAGTAAAAATGTCTGATTTGAATGAACAACGAATTTGTATCAAATTTTGTTTCAAAATTGAGAAAACGGCGACTGAAACTGGTGGAATAGATGTATTTGTGTGGAAGGGTCATATTTTCAAGGAGATAGTGTTCAGATTCACTGTTTAATAGCCTTATCCTTCAATGAGTTTATTACAATAAATTATATTGTTGAGGACGACAGTTCTCATGATATATTTCTCTTCAATATCAGTCTTTATATTTTGTGAAGGTTCTCGCATTGCTTGGAGTTATTTATTACTGTGACTTTTATTGTATTCAGTTTAAGACTATTTATTGCTTTTACAATAGTGGGGCATTTCACTTCACAGAATTGTTTGTAAGTACATTGGGAAATGCATTGGCGGCATAACTAAATAAGCTTACCACAACAAGCAGTACCAATAATTAGATATCCAATATCGCTTGGATTCCCGATGCAATATATCTTCATTACTGTGCAATTGCAACCAAATATCTGCTCATAAAACATTAATTTGCATCAAAACAACTTGTAATATCTGTTGTTTTAATAAACGTTTAAAAAGTTATACTTATATTCATAATATTTATTGATCAGCCCAAGTATATAAATATACACAGAAGAATAACAATTATAATGACAGTCTTCCAACTAATTGCAAAGTAATACTTATGAAATTGAAATAAATCCAAATCACTTACCAACAACGTTGCTCCATCATCAGCTAAAATTGTCAATGTTCCCCCATCTCCTACAACAAAAACAAAAATACGAAACACATTCACAGTTAATGTTCTCGAACTAAATATCTAGTCGTACCGGTTCGTCTCTCGAGTTGCAATATACAATCCACGAAAACGGCAGTTGCAGCGCTACTGTCGTCGGTAGTGCCTCCATCTGGCGACCAACGAGCCTCCCCCGTGTGCGTCCAAGTACCGCCGTCTATAGCCAGTTCATAATCAATTCCCTGTTACGAATACAACTTCATTTTATGTTCTAAAAATAGTTTATGGAGGTAGATTTAAACACCTATTGATAAAATGTTTTCGTGTGTATTTTATTTGATCACAATTGAACCTAGATCCCATATGTGTTCTCTCATAATTAATCAATCATGAATTTACCACTTCTAATGGCTATTGATCAAATATTTGATGTAATTTGTGTTAAAATGTGTAAAATTTTCATTTTTAACTTTTAATAATTAACATTTTAATATTTCTGAGGCAAGAAGTTTTTTTGATAAGTACAGTGATGTAAATTATCCTGTTTTTAATATTCTAGCTTGGGTATTAAGGGTTCGGCTAATTTTTCCAATGGTGTGTTAGTTTTTGGAGGAGTTTAAAGGAAAAATGTCCGAAAAATTCAATTGTGAGATTAAAAAAGAACTAACAAGTTTTGTTAGTTATTTTTTTTATTGTTAGTTATTTTACTGTTCGTTATTAGGCATTAGTTCAATGCCATTAGCATTTGTTTTAATCTGAAAGTCTCTTAGTGTATGTTAAAAATATTACGTTTTTACGACATTTTTGCAAGAAATTCATTCACTTACTACCATTTTTCTTGTGGACAATTAATACGATCAACTGCCAAATTAACAAAATACGCATAAATTATAGTGAAAAATATAGAATTTAATTGATATTTATATAAAGGCATGTCTTAATTTTTTTTTTTATATATAATTAAATGAACCAGTCACTCCATTTCTATTTTCAATTAACTCAACGAAATCATTTCATTAGTTAGTCTTTGTTGTTATTAGATCCTGTTCTTGTGTAATTTTATTATCAAAAATAATTTAAAAAATATTTATATTCCTATAGACCTGGCCGTGAGGTGCGATTAAAAAAATTCTTTTAAATTTTGCGTTTTAAATATTCATATTTTTTTCATCTAGTTAAAGAGTCCGCAATCCTAAAGATTGGTTCGAAACAGCACGCCATGCCGATCTATCCTGAGCTAATCCCTTCATCTCCCTATAGCTATTCATCTCAACGTCTTCAACTATCTGACTCACATACTCCAATCTAGGCCTACCTACCCCTCTCTTTCCCTCCACTCTACCTTCTATGATCAATTGCATAATCCCCCCATGCCTAAGAATATGCCCTACTAATCTGTCTCTCCTACGCTGTAACACTCTCCAAATACTTCTCTTCTCCCCTACTAACTCTAGTACAGCTTCATTTGTTACTTTATCTTCCCAACCAATCCTCATCATCCTCCTATAACACCACATTTCAAGTGCTTCTAATCTACGCTTCTCTTCCTTTCCTATAGTCCACGCCTCACACCCGTACAGTGCTACACTCCAAACATATACCTTCAGTAATCTTTTTCTAATACCCAAGTCAATATTTGATCTTAAAATCTGTTCTTTTTCTACGAATGCCTTCATACCCTGTGCTATCCTACACTTTATATCTACCTTGCTTCGATTATCTTTTGTGATTCTATTGCCTAAATAACAAAAATCTGACACTTCTTCGATTCTATTATCTCCTATTGTGATCCTCATTTTTCTACTGCATTCCTTTTTGTCACACCTCATCACTTTAGTTTTACCTATATTTATTTTCATGTTAAAATCCCTAGTCAATACTGCCTGCATACCATTCAATACCCTTTCTAAATTCTTTTCGCTTTCTTCCAATATAGCTATATCGTCGGCGAATCTCAACATATATATTTTCTCTCCCTGTACATTCACACCTACACTATACTCTTCTTTTACTTTGTTTATTGCATCTTCTATATATAGATTAAATAATAACGGTGAGAGTGTACATCCCTGCCGAACTCCCTTCCCTATTTTTGCTACCTCTTCTTCCCCCTCAATTCTAACTAAGGCAGTTTGGTGTTTATATAAATTAAAAATTATTCTCCTATCCTTATAATCTATACCCGTTTCTTTTAAAATTCTAAACATTATGTCCCAATCTACATTATCAAATGCCTTTTCTAAATCTACAAAAGCTATGCAAGTTACCTTTCCTACCCTCTTTCTTTTTTCTACTACCGTTCTTAGTGCTAAAATCGCCTCCCTCGTCCCTCTGTTTTTCCTAAAACCAAACTGATCTTCTCCTAGCCTTTCCTCTACTTTATTTTCTAATCTCCTATAAATAATCTTTAGCAATATCTTCGATGCATGTGATAGTAGACTAATGGTCCTATAGTTCTCACACAAATTAGCTCCTATTTTCTTCGGCATTGTTACTATTCTACTACGCTGAAAATCCTGTGGTACTTCTCCCTTCTCATATATTTTACAAACTAACCTGTATAATCGCTCCTGCATTTTTTCCCCTGCGTGTTTTATTAATTCGGCTGGTATCATATCAATCCCCGCTGCTTTGTTATTCCGTAAATCATTTAATGCTCTATGAAACTCTGACCTAAGTATGCTAGGACCTAAGTCATCCTCATCTATCTGTTCCACACTTTCTAGCTCCTCCATGTCCTGACTACCTTTATATTAATCTTCAAGATACTCCTTCCATCTTCTAGCTTTTTCCTTATTTTCTGTGAGTTCCTTACCCTGCTTATCACATATAATGTTACCCTTTGGTTTTACTTTAGAAAAATGTGACTTAATTTTCCTGTAGCCCAAATCTACTTTACCTCTTCTCATATCCTCCTCAATATCCTCACCGTTTCCTTTTATCCACTCTTCTTTCGCTAGCTTGCATTTCCTATTAATTAAGTTCCTTAGTTCCTTATATTTTTTCTGTCCTGCTTCTGTGTTTCCTATTTTAATTTTCCTTCTTGCTTCTATCATTTCAACTATTTCTTCCGTGATCCATTCCCTCCTACCTGCCCTTTTCTTTGTGCCTAATACTTCATTTGCTGCTGTAGTTAACCCATTTCTGATTTCCCTCCATTCGCAATCTATGTCGTTCCTAGATGTTCCATTAGCCATGATTTCTACTTTCTGCTTGTACTTTTCACATACATCAGCTAATTTTAACCTATCGACATCTACTCTGACCTGTTTAGACTTCTGTAATTTCTTGAATTTGACCTCTGAGTCCAGGACTACTAAATTATGGTCACTATCAATATCTGCTCCAGGGTAACTCTTACAATTCTTAATCTGGTTCCTAAACCTCTCTTTAACCAGTATGTAATCTATCTGATACCTCCCTATATCTCCTGGCATTTTCCACGTATATATCCTGCGCTTGTGATTCTGAAAAAGCGTGTTTGCTACCACTAGCTTATTCCTAATACAAAACTCTACCAATCGATCCCCTCTATCATTACGTGTTCCTATTCCATATTCTCCTACTATTGAAACTTCCTTTCCCTTACCTACTACGGCATTTTTTCATCATTAATATTAAAATGTGCGCCAATTACATTTTCATTGTGGAAGGTAACCTCATGCAAAAAAACATGGCGACATTTACTCTTTTAGTTTAAAAAATACATTATTATAATATCGGTAGTAAAATTTGATAAATAAAAAGTAAAATTTTTTACAGATAATATTTTTAAATGGGAGTATATGTCATGTACTTTATCATCAATCCTTTAGATAATATTTTGTAAATTTATAAATATGTATTGGTTATTTAATAAATATTATATGGTGTTCTTAGATAAATGAATTTGAGCTCTGATGAAGATATTGAAAACTATATCGAAACGTTAGCTAGAATTTAGAAGAAACTTTTTGCCTACAATTGTCCAACATACCCACAACTTGAATTATTATATAAATATGTATATTTTTGTAAATATCTTCTTAAAAGATTGGTTATTAAAAAAATATATATTACGAATTAAAGCAATTAAAGCCTAAGAACGTATACCTTTATGTTGAATGCGGTGGTACAATGGTGCTCAGCATGGCGCTCCCTATGCCGGAGATCGTGCAAGATACGCTGTCGCCATGGACTATCGATGAAATACTGGCCGACGCCATTCGCAGACGCATCGCCTTTCGCAGAACTGTCATCATTAAGCCACGTGGGCAAATGATTAAGATCGATGGTGCACGCGCCCACCTCGACCCAACACCATCGGCTCTCATACTCCGCCCAACCTATTCGTTAATTGTATAAAACATCACCCAAAAACCGTAACACAAAAACCGTTTTTATTATTCGTTAATTGTAAAATTAGTAACTAACTACGTATTTGGTATATACAGGGTTGGGGCAGTTCTAACGAATCGGAATCCTCTGCCCAAACTAATTCAAATAGAAATGCAAAAAAAATTAATCTTATATAGAATTTCGAGTCGCACATGCTTAAATTAATTTCAAGTATACAGGATGAAGCACGAAAGCGCAATTAAAACTGATCTTATTTTTTAAATTTACTTTTTACTTTTAATTTTTCAATTAAAACTGGTCTTATTTACGGAACACTATGTATAGTTTGATTCCATATCATAGCAGACATTCAAGTAATTATGAACAGGTAAATTGTAATTTGTTAGAATGCGGCGTTGCCAAGATATTAAGATTTTGTAAAAAATTGGTTCATTGCAAGCCCAATTTCAAAAAATCATAACTTACTTAGGTAGCGAATTTAAGTAGTACAGTTTTAAATCTGAGTAACCACTAACATGGCTATTATTTTTTGTAAATCGGTTTTTCTCCTGAAACATACAGGCATATGTAAGAGTCATGTTCAATTTGGGCATTTTCCTTGAAAGGTAAGTCCCATTTTTTAAATGGAACACCCCATATATTATTCTGAAAGATAATACGATTATAATAGAACCATTTTTATTAAATATGTCCTATACCCAAAAATAGCAGTTTCTGAGATATTGACATATTTTTGAAAAATGCAGCACCCAAACAAACAATTCAATTAAAATTAATATAAATTAATAGACCATTAACAATAATAAACATTGGTTTGCCAAACTTAAAATAACCAAAAATAAATTATTATTTAAAAATATATTCGTTAATTATTAATTTATATCGTTTTAAAAAAATTATAGGTCATATTATATGCCATTTTTGACATACTTCTGTCATGTTGACTTATTTATTTAATAGTATATCAATCACGATCCGTGACACAGGTATTTTATTTAGTTTTATCTTGTACTACTGAAGATCGGGGCATAGCCTTCGAAATGCGCATCTAGCTATTTAATGCGTTGAGTTACGGTATTTGAGTGATATTCTATACAATTATTTAACACCATAGTGTTAAATAATAGTATTAATTTGAATAATGGAAATAGGTAAATTCTTGGATTTTATTAGCCTTTGATACCTGGATTTAGAAATCCTCCGACACAATGGGAAACTGTAACTGTAATTCTATAAAATATAACCCTATTACCGATTCTCAAAGCATATATAAGAAGCTATATGCGTATTTCGAAGACTGAACTCGTACCCTCAGTAGCACAACAATCAGGCAAATAATACGACAAATTACATAACTCTAAAGAATTGCTATACTGGACGTTAATAATTCAACACGCTGAATATAATTATTTTTAGGAGCCACCTATTAAATCCCCCTGTACGAAGGTAAGGCACTTACCCATTTCTTCATCTTCAGCGAAAATACACGAGTCTTGACGGTCAAGGTGGACACTTTCATCGGACAGGACCTCCGTGCCAACCACACTGCCCACCGATCGCACCGGACTCCATGCCTTCGGGTTCTTCAGAGGCGCCTCGAAATACTGATGTTTAAGCAAATCGCCGGCCGGTAAAGACGTTGGGGCATTTGGCGCGGAGTGGCTCTGTTCTTGCCAGCTGTCAGTGAGGTGGGCGCCAATTGCGGCGCCCGCACTTGCGACACCGGTCAGTGGCTGGAGGGAGTTGCACGCACCGTCACCGAGACTATTGAAGCGATCCTAAATGCATATACTACGTATACTCCGTGTATTCATAAATAAATAATTTTATGGGTAAATTGATTTCCTCTCTCTGTCACTGTCATTGCTACACAATTTCATAAACAGTCATTAATGCAGAAAAGCCAGAGCTATTGAAACTATTGAAGCTAGGAAATATTTAGGTCGTTTCAAATTAACATGAAAGGATAAAAGTACTGTAACCGAGCATATTTTTGATCACTCAGGTCATCCTATTATAAGAATAAGAATTTTATTGGTGTTTTGACACATAAAAATGTATATACACAAGTCACAATAATTACATGTAGTTAATAATATGAACACAATGGAAACAATATTTCAGCTAAAAGGAGAAAACTATTTAGTTAGTTAAAGAGTCCGCAATCCTAAAGATTGGTTGGAAACAGCACGCCATGCCGATCTATCCTGAGCTAATCCCTTCATCTCCCTATAGCTATTCATCTCAACGTCTTCAACTATCTGACTCACATACTCCAATCTAGGCCTACCTACCCCTCTCTTTCCCTCCACTCTACCTTCTATGATCAATTGCATAATCCCCCCATGCCTAAGAATATGCCCTACTAATCTGTCTCTCCTACGCTGTAACACTCTCCAGATACTTCTCTTCTCCCCTACTAACTCTAGTACAGCTTCATTTGTTACTTTATCTTCCCAACCAATCCTCATCATCCTCCTATAACACCACATTTCAAGTGCTTCTAATCTACGCTTCTCTTCCTTTCCTATAGTCCACGCCTCACACCCGTACAGTGCTACACTCCAAACATATACCTTCAGTAATCTTTTTCTAATACCCAAGTCAATATTTGATCTTAAAATCTGTTCTTTTTCTACGAATGCCTTCCTACCCTGTGCTATCCTACACTTTATATCTACCTTGCTTCGATTATCTTTTGTGATTCTACTGCCTAAATAACAAAAATCTGACACTTCTTCGATTCTATTATCTCCTATTGTGATCCTCATTTTTCTACTGCATTCCTTTTTGTCACACCTCATCACTTTAGTTCTACCTATATTTATTTTCATGTTAAAATCCCTAGTCAATACTGCCTGCATACCATTCAATACCCTTTCTAATTTCTGTTCGCTTTCTTCCAATATAGCTATATCTAAATAATATTTTATATATTATATTTTATATAATATATAAAACTATTTATTCCCATAATATTAAATAAAAATTAGATGAACATATATGAACAAATTATAATTACAATAATTAATATCCTATTGATATTAGTTCACTTAAATTGCTTAATGTGTTTTGAGTTATTCCGAGTTGAATACTTATGAAAGTATATGCATACATAAATCAAAATCTAATTTAACGAATTCAGATTCAAGCCCAATTTTATCTTGACTATCTTGTCTATTTAATACGGTTAATAAGAACTAATTTTAATTTAATTTTTGGTGATTTTAGGTTTGACTACCCTCATTTATCGTTATTACTTGTTTGAGTCGTTATTTTCTATTGTTCCAAAATTTATAGATCATATTATATATGCTATAGATTGAACAACTTCCGTCATGTTGACTTTTTATTCATTTGTATAGCAATCACGATTAGTGACAGAGGTATGTGTATTTAGTTTTATCTTGTGCTACTGAAGATGGGGGCATAGCGCTTGAAATGTACATCTAGCTACTTAATGCTTTAAGTTACGATATTTGGGTGATATTCTATATTATAAATACATATATTTAAAAAAGCTAGGAAATCTCTTCCAAAACCCTAATCCGGTAAAACTGCAACCATAACAAATGATTTCGCATTTCTTCCATTTACAATACAGCGTGTTGTATAAATAAACGCAGAACGAATTAGAATTCGAATTTTGATAAATTACATCGACTTACTATCGACGTAGAACTATGATGGCTAGTATTTCTGCTGCCCAGTGTGGCGGTACTACTCGTGCGACTGACTTGCAATGGAGCTCGCAGCTGTTTCCAACGTTTGCCCGTAAGGTCCGTAGCGGTGATGCCCACGCGGTAGTGCACGGAACGGTCGTCCGCTGATATAGCGAACACTTGGTTACTGGTAGCGCTAACCGAAATCATCGTCATCCGCCCAACCTAAGAAAATGTGTATCTTTTTAGGCAGACATATGTATCTTTTTTAATGCAGTTTTGAAGTTATAATAATATAATATTGATGATTTTAAAAATTATATAACTCAATAGCTCACTATATGTATATATACCATGTTGCGTCTTACAATTTTATGTATGGTAATTGTGTTATACAATATTAAATATTAAATTTAATGTGTATTATTATGTATAATATAATTTTCACAATAAATGATTTTGATTTGATTTGATTGAAGTCACAATAAGAAAATCTGTTATTTCTGGAACAAAACTAAGTGCCAAATTATCATCGTACCCAAAAGATGCTTTTTAGGTAAAACAGAGGGACGAGGGAGGCGATTCTAGCACTAAGAACGGTAGTAGAAAAAAGAAAGAGGGTAGGAAAGGTAACTTGCATAGCTTTTGTAGATTTAGAAAAGGCATTTGATAATGTAGATTGGGACATAATTTTTAGAATTTTAAAAGAAACGGGTATAGATTATAAGGATAGGAGAATAATTTTTAATTTATATAAACACCAAACTGCCTCAGTTAGA
Organism: Leptodirus hochenwartii; assembly: GCA_947310635.1. Taxonomy (NCBI): domain Eukaryota; kingdom Metazoa; phylum Arthropoda; class Insecta; order Coleoptera; family Leiodidae; genus Leptodirus; species Leptodirus hochenwartii. The sequence continues at coordinate 29,949,237 of OX371184.1, forward strand.
ATTGAGGGGGAAGAAGAGGTAGCAAAAATAGGGAAGGGAGTTCGGCAGGGATGTACACTCTCACCATTATTATTTAATCTATATATAGAAGATGCAATAAACAAAGTAAAAGAAGAGTATAGTGTAGGTGTGAATGTACAGGGAGAGAAAATATATATGTTGAGATTCGCCGACGATATAGCTATATTGGAAGAAAGCGAAAAGAATTTAGAAAGGGTATTGAATGGTATGCAGGCAGTATTGACTAGGGATTTTAACATGAAAATAAATATAGGTAAAACTAAAGTGATGAGGTGTGACAAAAAGGAATGCAGTAGAAAAATGAGGATCACAATAGGAGATAATAGAATCGAAGAAGTGTCAGATTTTTGTTATTTAGGCAGTAGAATCACAAAAGATAATCGAAGCAAGGTAGATATAAAGTGTAGGATAGCACAGGGTAGGAAGGCATTCGTAGAAAAGGAACAGATTTTAAGATCAAATATTGACTTGGGTATTAGAAAAAGATTACTGAAGGTATATGTTTGGAGTGTAGCACTGTACGGGTGTGAGGCGTGGACTATAGGAAAGGAAGAGAAGCGTAGATTACAAGCATTCGAAATGTGGTGTTATAGGAGGATGATGAGGATTGGTTGGGAAGATAAAGTAACAAATGAAGCTGTACTAGAGTTAGTAGGGGAGAAGAGAAGTATCTGGAGAGTGTTACAGCGTAGGAGAGACAGATTAGTAGGGCATATTCTTAGGCATGGGGGGATTATGCAATTGATCATAGAAGGTAGAGTGGAGGGAAAGAGAGGGGTAGGTAGGCCTAAATTGGAGTATGTGAGTCAGATAGTTGAAGACGTTGAGATGAATAGCTATAGGGAGATGAAGGGATTAGCTCAGGATAGATCGGCATGGCGTGCTGTTTCCAACCAATCTTTAGGATTGCGGACTCTTTAACTAACCAAAAGATGCTTTATTATAAAAAAACGGAACGAGTGTACGTAATTTGGATTGAAGAATTAACTCAAAAAAAGAATTCCTATAAGTGGTTATTTAATTCAGCAAAAAGCTCTTCGGCTTTATTATAACAGATGATATTATCGGAGTCATATACTTCCGCTTCGCATACTGATAAAGAATTATCGGCTAACAAAGGATAGCCAACAGGTTTTTTTTTAAGGAATGCATTTCATAAAGTGAAGATTACAGGTGAGGTTGCATCAGCAGTTGAAGCAGCAAAAAATTTTCCGCAGAAGTTTACCAAATTAATTGAACATTGTGGATATTGCCCCGTTCAAGCGTTTAACGATGAGGAAACAGGATTGTTTTGGAAGAAAATGACTAGTCGAACTTACGTCGCAATGTTTAAGAAAAAAGCAATTGGATTAAAACAAACAAAGATCGAATAATATTTGTTACTAGCGATACAACAGGAGATTGAATGTTGAAATACACATACACATTTTACGTGTAATAATATGATTATTGTAATTATTAATTCTCGCGTTTAATTTAAATCAAATTCGTAGGTACAAAAGATCAGAATTCAAAACGACATATGAAATACTATATTGTTAGTTCTTAGCTTCAGTCGTATGCAAAAAATTAAATAAAAAAACTCGAAATACAATGGCCTTGACGTGAACAATTATCTATTAACAGTAATCATATAAATTCGACGTTACTTAAGAAGTTACGTTGCTTAAGAGTATGCATAAGTTAGCTATATGCAACTTATAGTTGAAATTGATTATTGTAAGAAGTTGTGCAATTTGATGGCAGTGTGTAAACTTAACTTTTTTTCTATTCTTATGTTCGTGGTTAATGCGTCTGCAATTAGTAAATTGTGAATCGAATTTTTAAATCTATGCACAAGTAGAATCATATCCATCTAATATCCAAACTCCGAATGAATAAATATTTTTTTTTAGTAGGTACTTCCATTCTTTCACCACACAGTGCGTATATTGTACCTATAGTTTTATTCTTTCACGCACGTTCCTATTTTCAAATTATTCCAGTCCATATATCCTAATTTAAACATTATAACGATGCATCATTCACATTTTTTATTGTAACTTTTCTACATACCATTTCCACCCAATGAAGACCGACGACAGAGTCCTCGGCGTGCCGGTGCGTATCGTCCGTACTGTTGATCTGAACACCCTTTCGGAACCACGTTTTCTTATCTTGCGTTGTCGCCCATACGCCCACAGCGCCCATACTACCGCCGCAGCCACTGCCAACCGCTAAATGACAGATACGCGATAGAACCTACGCAGAAACATCAAACAACCAAACATCATTTCAAACTGAAATACAGTGGACCTTCGGAAGTCGAACGGTTTGATGTTCGAACAACTTGAATCTCGACCAAACAATTCGAAGAAAATCAGATTTGAATCTCGAACAAAAATTCGAAATTCGACCACCCATGTGAATCCACCGTGGTGACATTCGGTCGCGTTACCTCCTTTCTGGGTCGTGTGTGCAAGTTGAAAGTCAAACAAATCAATAATCGAACTGCCTCCTGGAACTGATTGTGTTCGACTTCCGAGGGTCCATTGTATTGTATAAATAATTATACAGGATTCCCAAAAGTCCCGAATAAAATTCATATCTCTTTATTGCGTTATTTTCGAAGGAAACCCCGAGACATGTAAATTGACTTATTCGTTTCGCCATCTTTTGGTAATATATATAACTATTTTACTGCAACTCTATGTCACGTGACAGCTCATTCAAAAGCTTATAGAAAACTGAATATGACTGTAATAACAGAATTCAATTTAGATGTAAGATTATTGTGCAATTTTATGCGGGACTTTTGGGGAACCTTGTATAGAATGTCACTCAGAAGATTTAATGGCAAGATGCGCATTTCGGAGACTATGCCCCATCTTCAGTAGCACAATAATAGACCAAATAAAGATACCTGTCTGTCACTAACCGGAATTGCTGTACAAATGAACGGAATATCAGGGTAACAACAGTTTCCCGCTTTCATGCGACATCTAACGTACATCTAATGAACTATGAAAAAGAATTACAGATAGCTATGATCAACGGAAGTGCGGAAGTGCATAACAACAAACAAAATTCAGGGTTTACCGAGTTATACTTTTTCGGAGATTTTTATATAAACAATTATATAAAACCTCAAAAACTTTTGAAGGATCTTCTGAAACTGATATGGACGCATATAAACCGCATCCAGTTTTTTATTGTTTCAAAATCTTGTAGATACATGGTAGATAGATATATATATATATATATATAATTCAAAATAATTTTATATTATAGAAATTTAGATATCTATCTTACATTTAGTTACAATAATATTTGGAACCAGTCTACAATGTAGGTATTAATTAGGCTGCTTATCCTTTATTATATTTTATATTGATTAAATTGGAAATAAAGCTTCATTTTGTTTTTAATTAATATCGCTATGAGATAAACATTTCTTAAGTTTCTCAGTAAATTCTTTGATACAATTTGAGTTGCACCTTTTTTGGGGGCCTATTAAATTATTGAGCGGCTATAAAACTAAGGTCATTCCTTCCCTTATTTGTTCTAATATTATACAAATGAATTTTTTCCGCATTTCTACTCAAATTTGTATTACTATTTTTTTTTGTCAGACTTTGGTACTTTTTAGTACCAAAGAATTTAGTACTTTTTAGTAACCTCGAGGTGAAATTGGCAATTCTCTCAATTTCCAATGCTAATTGAAAATTCCATTGGCACAATGTCACCCTGACTTAAAGGGTGAAATTATGCCACACAATTTTATTTTTTTCTAATTCCTGTGTGATTAAAATTTAAAAAATAACATATAAAATGAAAGCTGAAAACTTTGTCTAAACGAGAACTCAATAAAAAAATCAAAATTTTAAATTTATACCAATATGAGAACATAAAGATGAAATTGTGTCACAAATGCACCCCGAATGACGGTAATAAAAAAAAAATCGGTTTATATCGAGACATCTTTATAATACATAGTATGATTGTTTTCTAATTTACAGTGTATTCATTTGCACTATTAATGGACAGCTTCGACTAAAAAACTGTAAGAATTTTACTGAAAAAAATCCATTGGGATTATACATCTGACTCATTAACTTCTTGTTCCCAATTTTCCTGTAAAATGTTTTCAGTAAATTTATCTATACTTTTGGACTTTGAGGAATTGCAATAAAATAGTTTATAAGCTATTAAGTCAGTTCTCAATTGCAAAATATAAAATATTTACTTGTACTTCCCTTTCTATTTTCTAATTGATTATTAATTGAGTTTTACAATAGTTGCGTGATTTTTTTTCTTCTAAATTTTTTAATGTATTATTTTGATTTTTTTAAATAATGTTTGAATATTTAAGTATACAATTGTATTTTGCGTTCCCTTTTTTACATTATTATTGGAAAAGTTGGCATAAAAAATGTTTTATCCAGCTTTTGTACTAAAATTTGACCATACCTATACTTATCTTTTCCCTCTAATCCCCACCTTCTATAGTTAATTGCACAATACCGCCTTGTCTGAGAATACGACCTACTAGTATATCTCTCCTACGCTATAATACCAATTACTACAATAATTATAATTATTTTTAAAATCTAACATAAAATACCCGTGAGTTTGGTTCACCAGGGCCGTGCACTTCCACCCATCCGGTGCCCATGTGACAGTCACGGGATACGCCCACGCGCACAAGTGCTCGCCCATCCAACAGGGCCGCCCATACATTACCACTGCCGCCCACCGCCAGTTGATCCGCCTCATAGCCGCTAGGCGTCGATACCAATAGCCATTTGGAGCCTTCGGGAAGGCGCGTGTGCACGCCATGCCGAAACATAACCTTGCGAATAAGTTTTCTGATTAGAAAATCATAATCGAATGGGTAAATAATTATAATATGGTCGTTTCGAAGATGATTAACGATAATCATTTTTAATTTGTTTAATATTAGTTTGCTAGTGAAGTGTAATTGTTTTAAATTGGACATAGGTGTCATATGTATTTCCATTTGTCAATCACGAATTTACTTTTCAGTCGTTAGAAAATGCAGTGTAATCATAATTATTAGTAGCTTTACTATTAATAGTAAATTTACTTATTAAAATTAATAGTACCCAATAATAAAAATATAAGTACCCGATTATTCGATGTTACGGCCCAAACCACCATAACTCCAGTTTCTGCTCCGGCTATATATTGTCCACCAACAGCAATATCAATAAAAGGCTCCTTAAAAATAAGTAAAAATAATCTGATATGTAAAAAAATCCCAAACGATTTTTCGGTTGTTTATCTTTACATTTTAACTTATTTTTCTGCTTATCAATAAAGCTGAATAACTTGACAAAATAATTGTATAGAACAGCGGTTCCCAAACTTTTCAAAATACCCCATACTTTTGGAAGAATGAAAATCTTGTATTTACTTCAACAATTGCTTGATGTGTGAAATCCATATTAAGAAAGTATTTTTAACATTTATTTATATTATGGTAAAACTTCAGTAAAAATTATGGACTTTGGATACAGGCTAGTTTGTGTAGAATATATAACGAGGGAGAGGTACCACAGGATTTTCAGCACAGTAGAAGATATTGTTGAGGATTATTTATAAAAGATTAGAAAATAAAATAGAAGAAAGGCTAGGAGAAGATCAGTTTGGGTTTAGGAAGAACAGAGGGACAAGGGAGGCTATTTAACACTAAGAACGGTAGTAGAAAAAATATTGAGAGTAGGAAAGGCAACTTACATAACTTTCGTAGACTTAGAAAAGTCATTCAATAATGTAGATTGGGACATGTTTAGAATTTTTAAAAGAAACGGGGAAAAGATTATAGGGATAGGAGAATTATTTTCAATCTATACAAACATCAAGCGGCTTTAGTTAGAATTAAGTGGGCAGAAGAGGTAGCAAGAATAAGAAAGGGAGTCATCTCAGAGTTCAGAACTACTAAGTTGTGGTCACTATCCATATCTGCTCCAGAGTAACTCTTACATTTCTTAATCTGGTTTCTAAACCTGTCCTTAACTAGTATGTAATCTATCTGATACATCTTACTATATCTCTTGGCATTTTCCAAGTATATATTCTGTGGTTAAGATTCTTAAAGAGCGTGTTTGCTACCACTAGCTTATTCCTAATACAAAACTCTGCTAATCTATCCCCTCTAACATTAAGTTAGAGTCCGCAATCCTAAAGATTGTTTGGAAACAGCACGCCATGCCGATCTATCCTGAGCTAATCCCTTCATCTCCCTATAGCTATTCATCTCAACGTCTTCAACTATCTGACTCACATACTCCAATCTAGGCCTACCTACCCCTCTCTTTCCCTCCACTCTACCTTCTATGATCAATTGCATAATCCCCCCATGCCTAAGGATATGCCCTACTAATCTGTCTCTCCTACGCTGTAACACTCTCCAAATACTTCTCTTCTCCCCTACTAACTCTAGTACAGCTTCATTTGTAACTTTATCTTCCCAACCAATCCTCATCATCCTCCTATAACACCACATTTCGAATGCTTGTAATCTACGCTTCTCTTCCTTTCCTATAGTCCACGCCTCACACGCGTACAGTGCTACACTCCAAACATATACCTTCAGTAATCTTTTTCTAATACCCAAGTCAATATTTGATCTTAAAATCTGTTCCTTTTCTACGAATGCCTTCCTACCCTGTGCTATCCTACACTTTATATCTACCTTGCTTCGATTATATTTTGTGATTCTACTGCCTAAATAACAAAAATCTGACACTTCTTCGATTCTATTATCTCCTATTGTGATCCTCATTTTTCTACTGCATTCCTTTTTGTCACACCTCATCACTTTAGTTTTACCTATATTTATTTTCATGTTAAAATCCCTAGTCAATACTGCCTGCATACCATTCAATACCCTTTCTAAATTCTTTTCGCTTTCTTCCAATATAGCTATATCGTCGGCGAATCTCAACATATATATTTTCTGTCCCTGTACATTCACACCTACACTATACTCTTCTTTTACTTTGTTTATTGCATCTTCTATATATAGATTAAATAATAACGGTGAAAGTGTACATCCCTGCCGAACTCCCTTCCCTATTTTTGCTACCTCTTCTTCCCCCTCAATTCTAACTAAGGCAGTTTGGTGTTTATATAAATTAAAAATTATTCTCCTATCCTTATAATGTATACCCGTTTCTTTTAAAATTCTAAACATTATGTCCCAATCTACATTATCAAATGCCTTTTCTAAATCTACAAAAGCTATGCAAGTTACCTTTCCTACCCTCTTTCTTTTTTCTACTACCGTTCTTAGTGCTAGAATCGCCTCTCTCGTCCCTCTGTTTTTCTAAAACCAAACTGATCTTCTCCTAGCCTTTCCTCTACTTTATTTTCTAATCTCCTATAAATAATCTTTAGCAATATCTTCGATGCATGTGATAGTAGACTAATGGTCCTATAGTTCTCACACAAATTAGCTCCTATTTTCTTCGGCATTGTTACTATTCTACTACGCTGAAAATCCTGTGGTACTTCTCCCTTCTCATATATTTTACAAACTAACCTGTATAATCGCTCCTGCATTTTTTCCCCTGCGTGTTTTATTAATTCGGCTGGTATCATATCAATCCCCGCTGCTTTGTTATTCCGTAAATCATTTAATGCTCTATGAAACTCTGACCTAAGTATGCTAGGACCTAAGTCATCCTCATCTATCTGTTCCACACTTTCTAGCTCCTCCATGTCCTGCCTACCTTTATATTAATCTTCAAGATACTCCTTCCATCTTCTAGCTTTTTCCTTATTTTCTGTGAGTTCCTTACCCTGCTTATCACATATAATGTTACCCTTTGGTTTTACTTTAGAAAAATGTGACTTAATTTTCCTGTAGCCCAAATCTACTTTACCTCTTCTCATATCCTCCTCAATATCCTCACAGTTTCCTTTTATCCACTCTTCTTTCGCTAGCTTGCATTTCCTATTAATTAAGTTCCTTAGTTCCTTATATTTTTTCTGTCCTGCTTCTGTGTTTCCTATTTTAATTTTCCTTCTTGTTTCTATCATTTCAACTATTTCTTCCGTGATCCATTCCCTCCTACCTGCCCTTTTCTTTGTGCCTAATACTTCATTTGCTGCTGTAGTTAACCCATTTCTGATTTCCCTCCATTCGCAATCTATGTCGCTCCTAGATGTTCCATTAGCCATGATTTCTACTTTCTGCTTGTACTTTTCACATACATCAGCTAATTTTAACCTATCGACATCTACTCTGACCTGTTTAAACTTCTGTAATTTCTTGAATTTGACCTCTGAGTCCAGGACTACTAAATTATGGTCACTATCAATATCTGCTCCAGGGTAACTCTTACAATTCTTAATCTGGTTCCTAAACCTCTCTTTAACCAGTATGTAATCTATCTGATACCTCCCTATATCTCCTGGCATTTTCCACGTATATATCCTGCGCTTGTGATTCTGAAAAAGCGTGTTTGCTACCACTAGCTTATTCCTAATACAAAACTCTACCAATCTATCCCCTCTATCATTACGTGTTCCTATTCCATATTCTCCTACTATTGGAACTTCCTTTCCCTTACCTACTACGGCATTCCAATCTCCGATTACAATTAGATTATCCTGTCCTTTAACGTTTGCTAACCTAGATTCAATCTCCTCATAAATGGATTCTACCTCCTCATCATCGTGACTTGAAGTTGGCATATATACTTGCACTATAACTGTGTCCGTTGGCTTCGTGTCTAATCTAATAGTTATAATTCTATCACTAACTTGGCAATAACTCTTTATTCTACATCCCAACTTTCTATTCATTATAAAACCTACACCGGTATGCCCATTATCTGATGCTGTGGTTATTAATCTATATTCTCCTGACCACGTATCTACTTGATCTTTCCTCCTAACTTCACTAATCCCTACAATATCCAGTTTAAGTCTCCATTTCTAATTTCAAATTCTCTAACTTTCCTATCCTATTCATACTGCGTACATTCCACGCTCCAACTCGTAGAACTCTCGACGAAATCGATTTCTTGCCCGCCCCAGAATCCGAGGGCTTGCCTGCTACCGAAGTAGCCGGGTGAGACTCTGAGCCATTGGCTCTACTCACCTGGGGTAATACATTAAAAGTAATCGACATTTTCATTACGTGTTCCTGTTCCTCTAACATTACGTGTTCCTATTCCATGTTTTCCTACCGTTGATACTTCGTTTTCCTTACCTACTACTGCATTCCAGTCTCCTAATATAATTAGATTTTCCTACCCTTTTATATTTGCTAACCTAGATTCAATCTCATAATAAACTACTTCTATCTCATCATCACTGTGACCTGTGGTTGGCATATAGACCTGCACTATTACTGTATCTGTTAGTTTTGTGTCTAGCCTAATAATTCTATCACTAACTTGGCAATAACTCTTTACCCTATATCATAATTTTCTATTCATTATAAAACCTACAACTGTATGCTCATTATCTGACGCTGTGGTTATTCTTCTATATTCTCCTGACCACGTATGCACCTGATCTTTTCCTCTAACTTCGCTAATCCCTACGATATCTAATTTAAGCCTGTGCATTTCTAATTTCATTTCTTTAGTTCTTTTATTAAAATGTCATATTATTCATAAAAACTACTTACATATATTAAAAATAATGATTGTATGCTTACCGCCGTGGCATCTTGATGCAATGGCGCTATGGCGCACCATGAGTTCAGTGCCCCGTATTTCCGGTTGCGCACCCACAGGCGGCGTCGCACGCAGCTCTTCCACTGTTTGCGCGCATGGTACTGGGCGGGAAAATCGACCGCGTACGTCCACCCGTCGTGATCCAGCGGCTGTCCGTCCAATTGCAGCTCGAGTGACCAATCGCTTTCCCACTGCCATGTCATAGACGGCAATCGTATCCTACTGATGGCACGATCGACGATGCCATCTATCGACGAAAAGCGGAACCGATCGGTCGGTAGCAGTCGGCTAGAGAAGCCATCGATGGGAATCCACCGCTGTATCGAAATTGAAGCAAATATTTAGAAAATAATTTTTATTTTACGTTATATGCGCGTATTTACGTTTTGAAACAGTCGTTTCAAAGCATTCTGAGGTACGATTCTGGCTGAGAATAGCCGAATAGTGAAAGGAAAATAAATATAAGCAACTAAAACTACACGATAAAAGGCAATTGATTTAAATATTGTAGTTAAGTAATTGATAAAATATTAAATTAAGTAAAATATAAAAAATATTCATGTCAAAGTATACATCGTTTTTTTTGCAAATGGCGGACCAGTATCGTCCACTACTGCGCATAAGGGCTGCACTTATATACATCACTTATACACATACATATACTTATATACACAAGGTACTCAGCCACACTTAGTTTTTCTATTGACAATACACAAGCGTACCCACAGCACAGCATTTCTCACAGCCATACTGTTTTGAATAGCACTGCTCTGTACTATATTGGTCAAGTCATTATATAGGTCTTGATTTACGATGCGTGAACTTCTGTCACTTTCCGCCAGTTCCAATAAAACGGTGTATAAGTTTTAATAATTGCTATTAAAGACCTGACCAAAGATCCATAGGTCAGCTTTTTGGTGTATTGAAAATCTGACAGCCTTAATACCCCTTGAGAGTAGGCAACTTCGTAAACACAACTGTATCGCGGAACATGCACTAAATAATTATACCTACCTATTCTACTATTCTCAGCCAGAATCGTACACATTCTGAATTATATAATTCGGTTTGATATAGCAATCCCGGATTTATAATAAAGAAGGTAATCTATGCTACATTACTCCCATTACATGTACTACTCCGAGTGCCCTAGCGGGTAATGCATTGAGCGTCGATAACAAGAGTTAAGCAACGTCTCGCTAGGTCAGTGCCTGGTTGGATGACCGTAGCTCAGCGCCACCTATCCTCTATACTCGGTACCATTCTTAGTTCGGATACAATTAACTAAGCTTTAGCGGAATAGCGAACCGCTATAGTAACAGGCTTCCCACCCTTCCCATATGTTCCTAATATCTCCCCCAAGAACTCAGATAAGCTTCACTGGCTTCGAGTTGTTTGCAATCTGATCCCACTTCACATAATAAATAAATAAATCAGCCCACATAAAATCCATTATCATTTTATTATCCATAAATTTTATAAGTAGTTTAAGTTGCCTACATCAACTTTTATGTTGCTATGCAGCTACTGTCAGCTAGACAGATAACAAATTCCAATATTCCCACCAATATTGTAATTTGCTCTTTGTCATCTCTCACTAACAAATCAAATATTAATATGTTCCAACTATTAACGTTACCTCGTTCTCGTAGGATTCCTCGCGTACCCTAATTGGTACATCTAAGCCGTGCACATAGACGTACACTTGGAAATCGCCTCCAAGTGCCCAGAGGAAATGGGGCACCGCTGATAATTTTTTAAACTCTTGTCCCATGTATGGTACCTCACGCCACATCGACCCCGACGTAGACAGTGTATGAACGCGGCCCTCATTATTTATACCAAATAACAATGAACTGGGCATACTACAATTATACACCAATATTTAGAAAAACTGACACATACCGCACTTAGAAGGATTACAGTTTTAAATTGCAATGAAAAAGAATGTTCTTGTCCCAGTAATATGTTACAGAGATGTTATTCAAAAATTGTGGCTGTATCATATACGCGATATTAACATGCGTGTACAATTCTTCTATTTTGGTGTGTATATTTTTAAAATCAGCAACTCTTCATTAATACACGATACGATTATTTAAACATCAGTATGGTATTAGCCAAATGATGCGGTATATATAGGCAACACGTATGTCGAATGTCATTTAAAATTAATTAGTAAATGTGAAGCGGAATAAAATCATTTTAGATAATCGCCAACTCTCATAATGCAAAGCAGGAGTAGTTTTAAAAGAAAAAATATAAACTTTTTAATACTGCAAAATATGTCAATAAACCATTTTACGTCTTAAAAATGAACCAAGAATATATCTAGGATATTGAATATTGAAAAACTAAGAATATTGAATTTTTCTAAGGTTGAGGCTTTGAAGAATTTTGTAATAATGAGGATATTGATTGCATTAGTAAAAAATATTTTGTAATTCTATGAAATAAAGAACATATCCTATGCCACGTGTCCAGTTCGGATTGGTGGGGACTTCAATATAAGTATGTTAACTGTTTCCTTTTACTCCAGATATCTTCAAGAGCTAATGTCTTGCTACAATTTCTAAAGGACCATTTCGGAACCCACTCGAATACATTATAATAAAACGTCTAACTGCATTGATGATTTTTATATAAATGTTCATCATTTCAATATTAATCTAACATTTTCACCACTGTATGTAACATTAATGCTAATCTCTCATATCACTTTGTTAAATTATCTTTTCCTATTTCTTGTACGCACAATACACGTTATATTCTCAAACGATGTCATAATGACCTTTGTCTAACGGATTTTATACAGACTCAGAAGTGGGACTTATTGTTGGATATTAATGACGCCGATATTGCGTTTAGTAGCTTTTTAGAGACTGCTTCATTTACGATTATTATTTCCCTCTTAGTTGACTGTTACAGTCGCTTAAGACAAAAACATCCTGTGTTTATTCCATATTTTAAAACACTGAACAAGCAATATTCGTTACTCACTCAGCAGGCAAAGCAAAATCATTACGATGATCTTACCTTCGCTCAAACAATAAATCTAAATCTATCTGGTAAATGATAAAAAATCAACACAATGTAAGGAATGCCTATAACGATCGTCAATTTAAGTCTAGTGAAAATATTGTATTATCAGCTTGCGAAACAGCCACATTATTTAATAAATACTTTGCTGATATTCCTTTAAATCTATCTAATAACTTTCCAATGCCATCCGTTGATACCTATAAATTCGTTTCGCATACTGCAAATACTATGTAAGGGGCACCGTGGTGCCGTGGTATGCCATCGCGGATGTTGTGGGTTCATTCGAATCCTGCACCGGTCCGGGTATTTCTGGAATTTTTCTGGAAACAAAAACCCTTCCGGACCCTGGACGAATGTTGCCATTCAGGGGTTTCCTGAATGTGCCATGAATGTACTAACATGCTACAGAAATACAAAACATTGCGCAGGGCTTAAACGCGAGTAACAGCTCTGATTTTTATGGTATTTCCTCAAACTTATTAAAAAAAAGTATAACATATACTATAGACCCGTTAATAACACTCTTTAATTTATCATTAAGTACGGGTGTTTTTCCCACCGCTTTAAAGTGTGCTTTAATTAAACTTCTACATAAAAAAGAGAATACCTCGGAATTTATTAATTACAGACCGATGAGCCTGCTGTCTGCTTTTTCCGAAATTATTGAAAAAATAATGAATTACCGTCTTGTTAAATTCTTTGAAGAAAACAATATTTTTTCCACAAACACAACATGGTTTCGTAAGTCGAGTGATACTAATACAACCCTAAAGGATGTAATTGACTTTGTCATGTCAAGTATTGATAAAAAGTTCAAAACTATGAGCGTCTTTATTAACCTTTCGCCTGCGTCTGCCACGAGGTGCTTGTTGAAAAATTACAAAGATATGGATGTAGAGGCATTGCATTTAGTTTTATCTTGTGCTACTGAAGATAGGCGCATAGCGCTTGAAATGTACATCTAGCTACTTAATGCTTGTTACGGTATTTGGGTGATATTCTATATTATAATTTAACACCGTAGTGATAATTTAAAAAAAAAAACTTTCCTTTCTGTTTAACCAAAACCACCCTGTAGTGTATTCAACATGTCTGTGAAAAACAAACAAACAAATGGATGCAAGAGAAGGTGGAAATGTTCCTCAAACATTCATACATGTGGTGCATGTAGATAGTATTTTAAATAAATATAATTTTAAAATAACATATAATAGTTCTAATAGTCTTGCTAATTTTCTAGGAAATCCCAAAGATTTGATTGATTTCAATAAAAAATCTGGTATTTATGAAATATCTTATTCTAGTTGTCCTAACGTATATATAGGACAAACACGTAGACCCATTGAAACTAGATTTAAGGAGCATTTAACACATTTCAGATTAAATAGAAAAGATAAAAGTGCTGTCGCCGAACATGTTTTTGAATCCGGTCATACTATTCAAATTAGTTCACTTAAATTACTTAAAAGTGTTTTGAATTATTCCAAGTTAAATGCTTATGAAAGTATATTAGTTAAAGAGTCCGCAATCCTAAAGATTGGTTGGAAACAGCACGCCATGCCGATCTATCCTGAGCTAATCCCTTCATCTCCCTATAGCTATTCATCTCAACGTCTTCAACTATCTGACTCACATACTCCAATCTAGGCCTACCTACCCCTCTCTTTCCCTCCACTCTACCTTCTATGATCAATTGCATAATCCCCCCATGCCTAAGAATATGCCCTACTAATCTGTCTCTCCTACGCTGTAACACTCTCCAAATACTTCTCTTCTCCCCTACTAACTCTAGTACAGCTTCATTTGTTACTTTATCTTCCCAACCAATCCTCATCATCCTCCTATAACACCACATTTCAAGTGCTTCTAATCTACGCTTCTCTTCCTTTCCTATAGTCCACGCCTCACACCCGTACAGTGCTACACTCCAAACATATACCTTCAGTAATCTTTTTCTAATACCCAAGTCAATATTTGATCTTAAAATCTGTTCTTTTTCTACGAATGCCTTCCTACCCTGTGCTATCCTACACTTTATATCTACCTTGCTTCGATTATCTTCTTCGATTCTATTATCTCCTATTGTGATCCTCATTTTTCTGCTGCATTCCTTTTTGTCACACCTCATCACTTTAGTTTTACCTATATTAATTTTCATGTTAAAATCCCTAGTCAATACTGTCTGCATACCATTCAATACCCTTTCTAAATTCTTTTCGCTTTCTTCCAATATAGCTATATCGTCGGCGAATCTCAGCATATATATTTTCTCTCCCTGTACATTCATACCTACACTATACTCTTCTTTTACTTTGTTTATTGCATCTTCTATATATAGATTAAATAATAACGGTGAAAGTGTACATCCCTACCGAACTCCCTTCCCTATTTTTGCTACCTCTTCTTGCCCCTCAATTCTAACTAAGGCAGTTTGGTGTTTATATAAATTAAAAATTATTCTCCTATCCTTATAATCTATACCCGTTTCTTTTAAAATTCTAAACATAGTATATACATGCATAAATCTAAATCAAATTTAGATTCAGGCCCAATTTCATGTTGTCTATTTAGTTTATTTAATAATAACTATTTTTAAACTTATTTTCATTTTATTTTGGGTTATTTTAGGTTTGACAAACCAATGTTTATTATTGTTACTTGTTAATTTCGTTAATTGTTAATTTGTATTGTTTTAAAAGAGTTATAGGTCATATTATATGCCATTTTCGAAATACTTTTGTCATGTTGACTTATTTATTTAATTGTATAACAATCACGATTCGTGACAGAGGTATTTTTTTTGTTTTTATCTTGTGCTACTGAAGGGGCAGTCTTCCAAATATACATCAAGCTACTTAATGCTTTAAGTTACGGTATTTGGGTGATATTCTATGTTATGTGATATTCTATATTATGTGATATTCTAATGTTACGTGACAGCGTTAAAACAAATAAATTTTATAATAGTCCTAAAATCAATAATAATCAAAAAATAATTAAATATCAATAATCAAAAAATGAATAGCTCAAGTTATTCATTTTATGTTTTATAATGTTTATTATATTTGAGCGTCTCTATTTCGGCGATTTATGTAACCATTAAAATGCGTTTTGACGCGCGCGTTGTTTTGACTTATGTTAAATGACTGATTCTGGAAACAACAATTTTAACAATTCATTGTGTTCAGAAACGAAATGAATCGACAAATTATAAGATTCTAATTTCAATATTCAAATCATGGGTATGTAATTTATATTCACATCGGCAATGTTAAACTAGCTCATCGAAAATTAGGCGATGACATATTTCGTGTCGCTTTTTTTAATTAATCTAAACTTTTTCAGCGTTCAAAATGTCCTATAGTTTCGAAGGAGACTACCGTATGAAACCCGAACAGAATCTATCCGGCGCGAATAGGAAACAGAGCCGCGACGTTCTGCTGCAACGGGCGCACCAGCTACGCCAGAAACGGCAAACTGACCGGTTAAAGCTTCAGAGTACCAATATCATTCAGGCGTACACGCGTAGTTATTTGGTGCGGAAATTTGTAAAAGAGCAGCAACGGCTGTCTTTCGATGAACTAATCCATTCGTCCGCGGAAAATGGTTTACTGCGAAAGTTGTTGTTCTTTTATGATTACAGAATGGACCAAAATAGACTGGTAAGGTTTATATCAGAAAATCAACTAGGTTTTTAATTTTAATATGTAATTTTGTTCATATTCAAAGTTGGTCAAAGTTGCAACTGAAGAAAAAAGTTTAAACAGGAATGAAGACGAAATGTCAAATTCCAACCAATATTTGAACTACCGCGTAACGACGGTTGCATATATGCGTCAATATTCCACAATTCATACATTCCAGTTGACTATTCGTATTATTCTTTATTTCTCCCGGTATTAATAATGTTTTCATTCTTAAAAAATAATAATAATAACGTCAATGAATACTAATTCTATAAAGAAGGTTAACGCAAACTGCCAAATCTTGCCCAAAGGATAGAAAGCAATTTTTATGTGTCCTTGTCTTACTCATTAGAAAACAATCTATGCAGTGCTGGCTCATGGTGGTGAATAACGAAATCAATACAGCGTTGCCATATGTAATTTACAAATACAATACAATGCAAATCTGCATTTATTTGACTAAGGACTCAGATGATATCGCTGGCCACAGCAGCCCGGGTTGCTATTGCACATTACACGTGTATTACACGCTAGACGTGCAATAGGTTAGGTTGCCTACCGTAGTATACCGTTAGTCGTAAGTTGTAAGAAATTCTAAGTGTGTTTAGTTTGTGCAACATAAATCACAAGAGATGATGAATGCGGTGTCGAGCGATATTTATGTAATATTTATGATAGATATAGTACGCTTTTCCAATGTTATTTTTACAATAGTTGTGCAAAATTAGTAAAAATGTAAAAGTAATTATTATCTATTTGAAAACTAGATAAAAGATGCACACAGAAAATAAGTTTAATGGAAAATATGTAATAAATATTTGGGAGCCATATCAATACCTTTCTTAAGAGATTATGAAATGAACTAAATATATTTTAAGACAGTTGTCAATATATATCTATAATAGAACAATTTAAGAGGAAATGACGAGATTTCAAAAAAATGATATATAGCAAGAAACGAATTGAATAGAAGAGGAATAATATATACATAGGACCCTATCGTTCTATGAAATTAGTTTTTATACAAAGTTCTTAGTAAAACCTTGCACCTGTTAATCGTTCAAATAACCAATTTATTTAGCATAAGAAATCAATGTTAAGGGTATCTTATCTCAATGCACAATTAAAAATAAAAGAAAATAGATTGAATATTAAGATTAGTTTATATTTTAAGTAATTTGTAACTCTAGCAACTGGAATGCGGTTAAGGTTCAAATACACTCGTATACAAACAATCATTGCCCTCCTTGTATACGAAAACAGTCGAAAACACGAAGTAGGAACTCGAGAGCCGAATGGTTCCGAGTTGCAAGCGATGTGTACGGTATTCTGTGCATTTTTTTAGATTATATGAGCTACGTAAGCCTGTGGCAAACTTAGACATGACTTAGGCTTTTTTTTGGTGAATATTGATACAATAAAATACGAAACTAGCACCCGATTATCTGTTTGCAATGTTTATAACTGTAAATTGTGTTGGATTACAATCGCATATATTGATAATTTTCTAAGCCATAGCTGTTTTCTTAATTAAAAAATCCTCTAAATTTTTTAGAATTATTTCTAAATTAAGCGATGAATATTGATTATCAGTTGGCGTTCAACTTCTTTATGGTCAGTAATCATTGAATATACGACTAAAAGTGATATTGTAGTTTAAAGAGCTTTTTATCATAAATAATTGTAAGGGTACAATTTTTTTCTTGGGAATTGCATTTTTATTGGTTTTTATATTATATATATTTGGTATTATTATAATAGTATATATATTTTAAATTTTTATACATTATCCTATTAAGAAAACAAAGATAGTAAGGCAGTAAAATACGTCACAACATTGGCAGCCGCAATTGCAAGATACTGAAGTAAAACGTGCAGAATTCTGCCAATCATTAGTACTTCGATCAACTCTACAGAGGCCGACGTCGCTCTCAGTCGAAATTTATATAAAGGAAAAATGACACAGCGTTAACCTTCTTTATATAGTTAGTATTCATTGATAACGTTTAAAATACGTTTTATATTTTTGGGTATTGTTATAAAATCGTTAGACCTCTCAATTTTTTTTTTTATAATTCGTTCAAAACTAATGATTTCGAGCTATTTTATAAGTTAATTACTAATAGTAAATTATATTATTTATATATATTCCTTAAAAATCTTATAATATTTAATATCCTTAAATATTACATTATTTTTTTACGAATGCCTATGGTGGCATTTGTTCATTTATTTTTTATTAAGAATATTGGACCTGGTGAAGCTTAAACGATTCTTTGGAAATAAAAAAAAAATAACATACTGCGACTTTATAAACGGTATTAATATTCTATAAAAATCGTACATAAAAAATTCCCTTTAAAAAAGAATGAAGGGGATATTTGAGGGAAGTCACAAATGAGCAATTATCATGGTTCATATTATATGAAGTGCTGCACTCTGGTGTTGATTACAGAATATTGCATTATTAAAAAGGCTGTCTTACAATTTTATTGTTTGAATAAACACAGCATGTAATTAAAAAATGGGGTGCAAAACGCTGCTTTTCAGCTAGAAAAAAGTAGCAGCTGAAAACAATTACTTTCGTACCAAATTTTACATAAATTGTAACATACTATTAACAATTGACATCCAAAATTATTAGTACGCCGTTAAATTACAGTTTACGGCTTTTGAAAATAGCTTAGCAGAACTCCCGAACCTTGTCTTATATTTTGCTGTAATATATCTCTTCCACCTTTAGGAAGTAGGATTATTTATACGTTTTTATTTTTTAGTTAAATAATTTACAAAAAGTTGAATCTGTATAACAAGTATAACATGTTTAATATTTAAGATCAAAATAACTTACATTTACTTACAAATTCTTTAATACTATACTGGCTCTATTTCTACTAACATTTTCTTTAACTTATTTCTAAATCTATGAGGATTGGTGTAATTTTCTTTCTAATTTTTTGTGTAACTTATTATATATACTTATATACTACATTAATTTGGGCTAGCTTCCGTTTTTGTTAACTTACGTTTTTTTACCTTATATTATTATATATTATTATTATTATTCTTTTTAAATATCTAATAATCCTCTTTTGTGTCACGAATATTCTTTTTTAATTTTTAGTATTTCCAAAAACACTCGCTCCACTCTATTTAAAACATACAATTATTATAATCGTTTTTTTAGCGCATCGTGTTTAAAAAATTGATAACGGACAAGACCGAGGTCCACAAGATGATGAAAAACAATGCCGCTTATAATTGGCTTATCAAGAGGCTGCTAATTATCTGCTTGCGGAATTTGTCTTCGGAACCAGACGTGGTCGATTTGGCATTGGACTGTCTGTCAATATTCACTGGAAACCAGCACGTTTTGGCTTATATTGTAACAAAAGGTGCGTGTTTTGCATTTCTACAATTAATGCAATTAATTAATTAATTAATGCAATTATGATCTCTTCTGCTTATATTAAAGCGAACTTGTCGATATTTGAAAAAAAAAAAACGGAATTCAAGATTATATCTGATAGGGTTTATTATAATTCCGTAGCGTCGGTAGTTTGCAAAAAAGCAATAAAAACCTTTAATATGAAAACATTAAATATTAGCTAAAATGTTAACTGATATTGAAATAAATCGTCATTCTGTGCCAAGCAATATCCCAATTTATCGAAAAGCTTTCTTCAGATGTTGAATTTCTGTAGCCTTTGGTACTTGATCGATCGAGACAGTAGCTTTGTTAGACTGCAGAATCTTCCCTGCTATTGCTAAATATATTTTTAAATACCCCCCAATGCGTCTTTTTAAAGTTATGATTTTTTTTCGACGTGTTATCGAAAATTTATTATTATGTCCATATTTATACGTACATTTACTTCATAAAGAATGTATTAGTAAACCAGCACCATCTATTATGAATTCCTTACACTACGCTGTACAAAAAGTGGCGCAAATCAAGTAATTTCATGTGTTATTATGTTGAATTATAGGCTGAATTGCAAGGGTTTACTAACGTTAGCTCAACTATTAAACGAATGCAAATTACATTACACAATTTTTACCGATTGTAGACAAAATGTCCAGCTATGGAACGGTCAAACTTTTTTCTTATTTTTTACCCATCTTCCTCGATGAAATAACGTCTGAAAAATCGTCTTGTTTTGTATGAAAGTTATGATTTTTTTTCGACATGTTATTGAAAATTAAAAAATATAAGAAATATACCGTTCAAAAGACCCTGTGTTCTTGAATTCAAATTGAATTCAAAGTGATTCAAATGTGATCTTGAATTTCGATAAAAAAAAAATGTTTTAAAATTCGAGATTTTGAGATAATCAAATCATATACCGAAAATAAAACAATATAATAACAATTTTGTATTTTTTATTTGTAATAGGCTACTACAAGGCATTACGTCTCTACGTGGACTCGCAGCCATCAAACATGGATTTGGTGTTACATCTAATACATAGACCATTAAATTTGGTAAAATCGAATCCGGATAAAGATGTGATACTCACCGAGTTCTGTAATTATTTCTTATCGCCGAACGTTACGCCCGCGATAAAAAACGTTCTTATTCCGTTCCTGAAAAACCGTAAGAACTTGCCATATAGTAATTTAATCGACCATCTGAGCGATAACAAGAAGATTATTTGCTGTAATAGTCTATTGTACTGTTTTCTGGCATTGGAACCAGACGAATATGGTGAGAATACATTTAAAAAATAACCGCTGCGTTTTTTTGTTTTTAAATTTGTACGTAATATTAATACGTATATAGGTAAAACTAAAGTGATGAGGTGTGACAAAAAGGAATACAGTAGAAAAATGAGGATCACAATAGGAGATAATAGAATCGAAGAAGTGTCAGATTTTTGTTATTTAGGCAGTAGAATCACAAAAGATAATCGAAGCAAGGTAGATATAAAGTGTAGGATAGCACAGGGTAGGAAGGCATTCGTAGAAAAAGAACAGATTTTAAGATCAAATATTGACTTGGGTATTAGAAAAAGATTACTGAAGGTATATGTTTGGAGTGTAGCACTGTACGGGTGTGAGGCGTGGACTATAGGAAAGGAAGAGAAGCGTAGATTAGAAGCACTTGAAATGTGGTGTTATAGGAGGATGATGAGGATTGGTTGGGAAGATAAAGTAACAAATGAAGCTGTACTAGAGTTAGTAGGGGAGAAGAGAAGTATTTGGAGAGTGTTACAGCGTAGGAGAGACAGATTAGTAGGGCACATTCTTAGGCATGGGGGGATTATGCAATTGATCATAGAAGGTAGAGTGGAGGGAAAGAGAGGGGTAGGTAGGCCTAGATTGGAGTATGTGAGTCAGATAGTTGAAGACGTTGAGATGAATAGCTATAGGGAGATGAAGGGATTAGCTCAGGATAGATCGGCATGGCGTGCTGTTTCCAACCAATCTTTAGGATTGCGGACTCTTTAACTAACGTAATATTACATATATAGCTTAAAATATAAGTTTCTTTAATGTGTCACCTAACCATAGCTAAGAGGTTGTGTGTGGCACTTGGTTTTTATATTTGTTTCAAAACGTTAGTGTGTATAGCTTAAAAGAAGAAAAAAACGGTATAAATAGTTATAATAAAGAAGATGAACTATAATTTGTATACGGTCCTAGTGATACAATTTTTTAACTTCTTATATTTTAGTCAAACATGCTGTTTATAGCTTCATAGCTGAGAGTCTGAATCCATTGTTTCATTTTTTTTTGTGAAAATTGTGACATCATCCTTTGCTTTTATTTCTTGTAGTTATAAATTATATATTTTTGGTCCCAATTAAATCGCATGATGTTGGGTATATGTTAAGTTTAATTTAGGTACATATACTTGCCTTCTCGAGGCTTGTCTTGTGTAGTACATATGTACATTCTCAATGGTCTCTAGATTTAATTTTGTATATTCGTGAATATACTTTGCTAAAGCCACGATATAGAGTTGTTTTATACAAGGTACTTTTGTTTCATTCAAAAGTTTGATGGTGGGATATATATAGCTTTTCTTAAATATTACTTTTATAATCAGCTTTTGCGCTATCTCTATTTTATTAAAAGCATTGTCTGTGTAATTAGTAATGTCTTCAGTCTTCACACCCTCACAAATATAAAATAGCAGCAAACCAATCTATGATTTTAAGAACTTTTACTACACTTCTAAATACACTCTTTAAATTTAGAAGTATATACTATTATATATATTAAATAATATATATATATATACACACACTATTGATTGGCTTTCAAAAAACATAATCATTCCCCCCCCTCCACCCCCCCCCTCCTCCCCGCGCCCTCTCTCCTCATTTCCATCACCCCTCAGCCTCTCCTACTAATCCAAGCAATCTCGAATATATTAACTAAACATAATTTAAATGTCGTTATTAAAACAAAACCAAATAAACTTTCTCATATCCTTTATAACCAAAAGGATAAATAGATAAGTTTAAATGCTCGGGAGTTTATAAAGTAAGTTGTTCAGACTGCAATGCTATTTACTAGATTGTCTAAACAGGCTAAAAGTTTAAAGATTACGTTTAACGGGCATTTTAGGAGCTATAAAATTATTATTTTTTTATAACTATTGGTTAGAATCGAAACAATTAATGTGAAGTTATGCGCGCTTTTTTCCAACGACGGTTTATCGATGATACCCGAAGACATTAGAGATGG
This sequence comes from Leptodirus hochenwartii, assembly GCA_947310635.1. Taxonomy (NCBI): domain Eukaryota; kingdom Metazoa; phylum Arthropoda; class Insecta; order Coleoptera; family Leiodidae; genus Leptodirus; species Leptodirus hochenwartii. Next base: position 29,972,377 of record OX371184.1, read on the forward strand.
GTACAAACAGTAAGAATTCAAGATCAAGTAGTAAAATTTAAAAAAACGATTGTGCAAATGTTTGATTCTTATAAAATGTCCTTTTGATTTGTTTTTTAATGTTGCATTTTTTTCTGTGGAATCTCTTGGGGTACTAAAAATACATCATATCTTGTAGCAAAATTTTTGTTTCGTCTCTTACAGCCCAGGTTTATTATGTCAAATAAATATTTTCGTGCAATATTTATCATACAAAATATAAATCTTCAACAAACAGTACTTAATATCGTCATTTCATGATGCAATTTCTCAAGTGAAATCTGTTCCACTTTAGAAATTGACTTTAAAAATATCTAATTTTGAATCGTACGAATTGGAATATCTTGAAAATAATTCGGAAGCACATGAAAGTACATATCAACGGCCATTTTTATTTATTGTATATAATTCGCTATATAAGTAACTTTTTTTTAAAGAGTCCGCAATCCTAAAGATTGGTTGGAAACAGCACGCCATGCCGATCTATCCTGAGCTAATCCCTTCATCTCCCTATAGCTATTCATCTCAACGTCTTCACCTATCTGACTCACATACTCCAATCTAGGCCTACCTACCCCTCTCTTTCCCTCCACTCTACCTTCTATGATCAGTTGCATAATCCCCCCATGCCTAAGAATATGCCCTACTAATCTGTCTCTCCTACGCTGTAACACTCTCCAAATACTTCTCTTCTCCCCTACTAACTCTAGTACAGCTTCATTTGTTACTTTATCTTCCCAACCAATCCTCATCATCCTCCTATAACACCACATTTCGAATGCTTGTAATCTACGCTTCTCTTCCTTTCCTATAGTCCACGCCTCACACCCGTACAGTGCTACACTCCAAACATATACCTTCAGTAATCTTTTTCTAATACCCAAGTCAATATTTGATCTTAAAATCTGTTCCTTTTCTACGAATGCCTTCCTACCCTGTGCTATCCTACACTTTATATCTACCTTGCTTCGATTATCTTTTGTGATTCTACTGCCTAAATAACAAAAATCTGACACTTCTTCGATTCTATTATCTGCTATTGTGATCCTCATTTTTCTACTGCATTCCTTTTTGTCACACCTCATCACTTTAGTTTTACCTATATAAGATCAGTTTGGTTTTAGGAAAAACAGAGGGACGAGAGAGGCGATTCTAGCACTAAGAACGGTAGTAGAAAAAAGAAAGAGGGTAGGAAAGGTAACTTGCATAGCTTTTGTGGACTTAGAAAAGGCATTTGACAATGTAGATTGGGACATAATGTTTAGAATTTTAAAAGAAACGGGTATAGATTATAAGGATAGGAGAATAATTTTTAATTTATATAAACACCAAACTGCCTTAGTTAGAATTGAGGGGGAAGAAGAGGTAGCAAAAATAGGGAAGGGAGTTCGGCAGGGATGTACACTTTCACCGTTATTATTTAATCTATATATAGAAGATGCAATAAACAAAGTAAAAGAAGAGTATAGTGTAGGTGTGAATGTACAGGGAGAGAAAATATATATGTTGAGATTCGCCGACGATATAGCTATATTGGAAGAAAGCGAAAAGAATTTAGAAAGGGTATTGAATGGTATGCAGGCAGTATTGACTAGGGATTTTAACATGAAAATAAATATAGGTAAAACTAAAGTGATGAGGTGTGACAAAAAGGAATGCAGTAGAAAAATGAGGATCACAATAGGAGATAATAGAATCGAAGAAGTGTCAGATTTTTGTTATTTAGGCAGTAGAATCACAAAAGATAATCGAAGCAAGGTAGATATAAAGTGTAGGGTAGCACAGGGTAGGAAGGCATTCGTAGAAAAAGAACAGATTTTAAGATCAAATATTGACTTGGGTATTAGAAAAAGATTACTGAAGGTATATGTTTGGAGTGTAGCACTGTACGGGTGTGAGGCGTGGACTATAGGAAAGGAAGAGAAGCGTAGATTAGAAGCACTTGAAATGTGGTGTTATAGGAGGATGATGAGGATTGGTTGGGAAGATAAAGTAACAAATGAAGCTGTACTAGAGTTAGTAGGGGAGAAGAAAAGTATTTGGAGAGTGTTACAGCGTAGGAGAGACAGATTAGTAGGGCATATTCTTAGGCATGGGGGGATTATGCAATTGATCATAGAAGGTAGAGTGGAGGGAAAGAGAGGGGTAGGTAGGCCTAGATTGGAGTATGTGAGTCAGATAGTTGAAGACGTTGAGATGAATAGCTATAGGGAGATGAAGGGATTAGCTCAGGATAGATCGGCATGGCGTGCTGTTTCCAACCAATCTTTAGGATTGCGGACTCTTTAACTAACTATATTTATTTTCATGTTAAAATCCCTAGTCAATACTGCCTGCATACCATTCAATACCCTTTCTAAATTCTTTTCGCTTTCTTCCAATATAGCTATATCGTCGGCGAATCTCAGCATATATATTTTCTCTCCCTGTACATTCACACCTACACTATACTCTTCTTTTACTTTGTTTATTGCATCTTCTATATATAGATTAAATAATAACGGTGAAAGTGTACATCCCTGCCGAACTCCCTTCCCTATTTTTGCTATCTCTTCTTCCCCCTCAATTCTAACTAAGGCAGTTTGGTGTTTATATAAATTAAAAATTATTCTCCTATCCTTATAATCTATACCCGTTTCTTTTAAAATTCTAAACATTATGTCCCAATCTACATTATCAAATAAGTAACTATTAATGTTAATAAGTAAGTCAAAAAAATTTGGTAAATCAAGTTTTAATATTACTAGAATACAATTTTTTTTCTACAGAAACTTCTAAGTCTACCTAACTTATTAAGTTCCCTACCGACTAAATTTTAAACCGCGTATCTCATAACCGTCTAATATTTTAAACCGTCTACTATATTTCGCACCTAGTTTTTTTTAACATTTCTGAAAATTGTCGATTTCTGAAAAACTCCCAAAGTTTTATAGTAAAACGGCGATGTGTTTCTTCCATTGTGTGAATACAGAATATATTATATATGAGAAATATGAAATTACTATGTTTTATTTAGCATAATTATTTATTTATTGACGACTATAGTTTTGTTCTTCTTGAGAACATTATTAAGTCTGAAAAATAGATATTGTCTAATTATATTTATATGAAGATATTGTCTATTTATTATGAAGGAAAATAACTTAGTTATAATACCACTTAAAATATATTTTTAATATTTTAAGTGGTATTATAATCAAGTTATTAAACTTCAAACCCATTTACTATGAACAAGGTAACACTTGATTCAATCAATTATGAAATAAATTATGTTACTATTTTAATTAACTGTTATCTTTTTGCTGAATTTCCAGTACCAACCGTAGAAAGCATTAAGATTATCTCGCGGCTGAGTACGCGCCTGTACGACACGTGCACACCCTTGATTAATATTAGCGACGATAGTGATTCGGAGGACGTGGACATGGGCCACTCTGCAGTCAGTGGCAGCGCTAGCGGTAGCTACCGTAGTGGCGCAGGCTTCAGTTCGGATCCGATAACAACTACCGACTACCTCACGCTCTTCAATAAGGCGGAACGCGTGCGACGTATCCTCAACTTCTTCATCGAGCAAACGGACCCGAATGACGAACTGCTGCTCGCCCTCGTTAACATCTGCCATAATCTACTGTTGATCTACAAGGATTCCATTCGGAAGTTTATGTGAGTTTTTGTTATTTATTTTGCCCCAACAACAGAAATAAAGTAATTTAAAATTACAGTGGAGTATATAAACAATAAGAATAAATATATTAATACATTTCAACCAGCGATATATAAGAATTTATGACAAAAATGGTTTACACATTATAGTATATAGCAAATTAAACCAGAGCCAAACCAGAGGAACAATTTCTAAACATAACTTAAAGGAATTGCTACAAAGCAATTTTATATATATATATATATATATATATATATATATATATATATAACGTCAATTTATCAAAATATAATATATAAAATATATAAAATGCAGGAGCGATTATACAGGTTAGTTTGTAAAATATATGAGAAGGGAGAAGTACCACAGGATTTTCAGCGTAGTAGAATAGTAACAATGCCGAAGAAAATAGGAGCTAATTTGTGTGAGAACTATAGGACCATTAGTCTACTATCACATGCATCGAAGATATTGTTAAAGATTATTTATAGGAGATTAGAAAATAAAGTAGAGGAAAGGCTAGGAGAAGATCAGTTTGGTTTTAGGAAAAACAGAGGGACGAGGGAGGCGATTTTAGCACTAAGAACGGTAGTAGAAAAAAGAAAGAGGGTAGGAAAGGTAACTTGCATAGCTTTTGTAGATTTAGAAAAGGCATTTGATAATGTAGATTGGGACATAATGTTTAGAATTTTAAAAGAAACGGGTATAGATTATAAGGATAGGAGAATAATTTTTAATTTATATAAACACCAAACTGCCTTAGTTAGAATTGAGGGGGGAAGAAGAGGTAGCAAAAATAGGGAAGGGAGTTCGGCAGGGATGTACACTTTCACCGTTATTATTTAATCTATATATAGAAGATGCAATAAACAAAGTAAAAGAAGACTATAGTGTAGGTGTGAATGTACAGGGAGAGAAAATATATATGTTGAGATTCGCCGACGATATAGCTATATTGGAAGAAAGCGAAAAGAATTTAGAAAGGGTATTGAATGGTATGCAGGCAGTATTGACTAGGGATTTTAACATGAAAATAAATATAGGTAAAACTAAAGTGATGAGGTGTGACAAAAAGGAATGCAGTAGAAAAATGAGGATCACAATAGGAGATAATAGAATCGAAGAAGTGTCAGATTTTTGTTATTTAGGCAGTAGAATCACAAAAGATAATCGAAGCAAGGTAGATATAAAGTGTAGGATAGCACAGGGTAGGAAGGCATTCGTAGAAAAGGAACAGATTTTAAGATCAAATATTGACTTGGGTATTAGAAAAAGATTACTGAAGGTATATGTTTGGAGTGTAGCACTGTACGGGTGTGAGGCGTGGACTATAGGAAAGGAAGAGAAGCGTAGATTACAAGCATTCGAAATGTGGTGTTATAGGAGGATGATGAGGATTGGTTGGGAAGATAAAGTAACAAATGAAGCTGTACTAGAGTTAGTAGGGGAGAAGAGAAGTATTTGGAGAGTGTTACAGCGTAGGAGAGACAGATTAGTAGGGCATATTCTTAGGCATGGGGGGATTATGCAATTGATCATAGAAGGTAGAGTGGAGGGAAAGAGAGGGGTAGGTAGGCCTAAATTGGAGTATGTGAGTCAGATAGTTGAAGACGTTGAGATGAATAGCTATAGGGAGATGAAGGGATTAGCTCAGGATAGATCGGCATGGCGTGCTGTTTCCAACCAATCTTTAGGATTGCGGACTCTTTAACTAACAAATAATTAACATACATAAATATAACGTCAATTTATCAAAATATAATATATAAATCAACAATTTCTTTGCAGATTGCTTAAGTAATTTAACAATTTCGTTTTAAATGTTATTTTATTACACATAAATATATCTGCATCAGATTTACTAACGAATATATTAGTGTTGTATATTAAATGAATAGATGAACGAAGTGCATTATTGGTTTTGGCAAAAACATTTCTAAAAGTTTGTTTATGTCGAGTTTTCATGTTTGGAATAAAAAAGTTTAGTTTGCTTGAGGACAAGGACAGAGAAATCAAATTTTTGTCTTGATATCATATTTGTTTTCAACAAATACGAATAAAAAAAATCGCTGAACAATTATAAATATTAAGGATGTAGAACACCTTTAAATACACCTATAAGAAAACTAGCAAAATTTATTTAACTCTATCAAGTCTTATTTAATTAGATTGTCCATAAAAGGATTTTTTTGTCAGAAGGAATGCCGTTTTTACAGGGGGATTACCCAATTGACATTTTAAGATAAACTTCGAAAAGAATTTTTTTTTACTCGTTTTAACACATGCGCATTTAGATTTTCTAGTATTAATAATGAAATAAAAAATACTTTTTTAAATTGAAATATGTATGTATTTGTTTATTGTCTACGATCAACTAAAAAAAGAATAGAAATATTTCTTGTTTTTTGTATAGCTAAATTAAAACCAAAATTCTCGAATCGTGTTAGAACGAAACCGTGTTGTAGGAATGCCGTGTTATACGGGGGTTGCCTGTATATATGTGTGGTTATTATTATATTATTATATAAGTATTGTATAGTTTTATATTTCGTATAGGATTTTTTTTGTGCCAATCGAATTTCTTTTTTATTTCAGGCTGGTGTATATGTTAGCAATGAAAGACACATTTCTAAATAAATTGTGGAATTGGATACAACGGCACAAGGCTTTCATATTACAAGCGAGTAATAATTTTGCACTTTGGAAGGAGTATATGGTACCGGTATCAGTATTCTGCGATATGTTTACATTCTATACAGAAACCCTCACAGACACAGGTACCAATATATCGTCGGTGATGTGACACATACGTCCTATCTGCTTTGAATTTTTAATGAGCTGGCAGATGTTCTGCACATGCGCAATATACCTAAGAATCTGTTTGACATATTATCTCACTTTAAAAATTATCACTACGGTGATAAATAATAGTATAGAATATCACCCAAATACCGTAACTTAAAGCATTAAGTAGCTAGATGTACATTTCGAAGGCTTTGCCCCCATCTTCAGTAGCACAAGATAAAAACGAAAGAAAATACCTGTGTCACGAATCGTGATTGATTTGTGACAGAGGTATGAATAGGATGACCTGATTCAAAAATATGCTCGGCTACAGCACTTTTATCTTTTCTATTTAATCTGAATTGTGCTAAATATTTTTTAAATCTAGTTTCAATTGGTCTACGTGTTTGTCCTATATATACTTTAGGATAACTAGAACAAGATATTTCATAAATAACCGATTTTTTTATTAAAATCAATCAAATCTTTGGGGGTTCCTAGAAAGACTATTAGAAGTATTGTTACTTTAAAATTATATTTATTTAAAATACTATCTAAACCATGTGCAATTATAGGATCAAATGGTAATTTAACAAATTTCGGAGTTGAATTATTACTTTGTTCTAAACTACTAATATTTCTGATATCTCTTGTTCTTTTAAATTTTCTTAATATGTTATTTTTTATTTTATAAGAATAGCCATTTTGTACTGATATATTTCGGATATTATTTAAATCAATGTTATATTTATCATTATTTATATTTATATTTAATGCTTTAAGTTACGGTATTTGTGATTCTTTTTTTAAATAATTTTTTGTGTGAATTTGCTGTTACAGCTTAGTATTTTACTAAAAGAACTATTTTTATATCTAAGTAAAAGTTGATGTTACAAAAAATAACAAATTAGTAAAAAAAAATACCACTTTAAATTTTAAATTTTAAAAAGATAAATCCTTGTTCTTTTACTTACTATTTCCACAATATATGTATACACAACAAACTAAAGCTGATGTTATAAATTGGTAAGCTCGCGTACGCGTGGAAATATTAAATTAATTATTATCTATTTGAAAAACAGATAAAAGAAAACAAGTTGAGTAGAAAATGTGTAACAACCATTTTTGGGAGCGATATCAATGACGAATCGTTTTTTAATAAGACATTTTGAAATGAACTAAATATATTTTGACGAAACCGTGCATATTTAGAGCAACATTTCTGAATTCTTTTTAACTGGGGTAAATGTAAATTCTGGACAGAGTTACCAATGACGTGGGCGTACATTTAATAGAACATTTTAAGAGGAAATGCGTAGATTTCTAAATAATGTGTAACGAATGATATATTGCAAGAAAGGAAATGAATAGAAGGGAAATAACATGTATATACATACTTAGTTAGAATTGAGGAGGAAGAAGAGGTAGCAAAAATAGGGAAGGGAGTTCGGCAGGGATGTACACTCTCACCGTTATTATTTAATCTATATATAGAAGATGCAATAAACAAAGTAAAAGAAGAGTATAGTGTAGGTGTGAATGTACAGGGAGAGAAAATATATATGCTGAGATTCGCCGACGATATAGCTATATTGGAAGAAAGCGAAAAGAATTTAGAAAGGGTATTGAATGGTATGCAGGCAGTATTGACTAGGGATTTTAACATGAAAATAAATATAGGTAAAACTAAAGTGATGAGGTGTGACAAAAAGGAATGCAGTAGAAAAATGAGGATCACAATAGGAGATAATAGAATCGATGAAGTGTCAGATTTTTGTTATTTAGGCAGTAGAATCACAAAAGATAATCGAAGCAAGGTAGATATAAAGTGTAGGATAGCACAGGGTAGGAAGGCATTCGTAGAATAAGAACAGATTTTAAGATCAAATATTGACTTGGGTATTAGAAAAAGATTACTGAAGGTATATGTTTGGAGTGTAGCACTGTACGGGTGTGAGGCGTGGACTATAGGAAAGGAAGAGAAGCGTAGATTAGAAGCACTTGAAATGTGGTGTTATAGGAGGATGATGAGGATTGGTTGGGAAGATAAAGTAACAAATGAAGCTGTACTAGAGTTAGTAGGGGAGAAGAGAAGTATCTGGAGAGTGTTACAGCGTAGGAGAGACAGATTAGTAGGGCATATTCTTAGGCATGGGGGGATTATGCAATTGATCATAGAAGGTAGAGTGGAGGGAAAGAGAGGGGTAGGTAGGCCTAGATTGGAGTATGTGAGTCAGATAGTTGAAGACGTTGAGATGAATAGCTATAGGGAGATGAAGGGATTAGCTCAGGATAGATCGGCATGGCGTGCTGTTTCCAACCAATCTTTAGGATTGCGGACTCTTTAACTAAATACATAGGACTCTATTAATAATGAATACTAACTATATAGTCAGTATTCATTGGTTTCATTTAGTCTTAATCTTAACATGATAACTCTACTTAACATTAAGCTAAATTACGTGAAAGATGATAAGCAATCTAGAATTTTTTTTCTTTTTTTTTCTCTTTCCCATATATATATAATATACTATCTAAATGGTTGCTATTTTATTTTTCGTAGAATCGACGGACACGAGCGGAACATTTACATTCAACGAGCTAAATACTATGTCCGAGCTCTTGAAAAACGTGTACTTAAACTTGTTGGATTTAGCATTTCCGATGTGTCGGTCGGGTTCTGTAAGTATAATTATTAGTCACTTTAAAAAGACAATTATTAAATAAAGTACACGTGCGATTTCAACAGGTGCCGGTTACAAGAGAATTACTTCATTTATATCAATCGTCGATAAATGCCGTTCGGATGTTGCACATGCTAGATATACGAAAGAAGTTCAGCGTCGATGATTTTTGGACTAAAAAAAAGATACACATCTCTCAGGACCTTACCAGAAAGAATTATCTCTCGAAACGGATAAGTCCATTTCACGGACTGATCGCTAATAATGAAGGTTCGTGTTAAAAACATTCTGTCGCAAAAATATTTAATTTTTTACCAACAGAAATTACGAAACAAAATTATTGCTCCTTTGTGAAGTAAATCAAAAAATTCTTCATGACAATAGACACACAAATATTCACAAAAATAGTCACAAATTTTATAATTTAATGTTACTGAAAATTCAAATACACTCATCCTTCGATTTGCACGGTTCCATGAAAAATCGTGTAAATCGATAGTGTCTAAAACGAGCATCCAAAATGCATATATAATCGGAGGATATGTTCAACTAGATTTTAGACTGTGTGAATCGAATCGGAGAATATAAAGGAAAATCGTAGATATGTTAATAATAACCGTATACAATGTGGCGAGGATTTCGTGAAAAAAAAACAGACATTGGTTTTACTAAAAGTACCAAAGTCGGAGTTCTAGTGTATTAATATAATTTTTAAAATTATCACTACGGTGTTAAATTATAATATAGAATATCACTCAAATACCATAACAAGCATTAAGTAGCTAGATGTACATTTCAAGCGCTATGCGCCCATCTTTAGTAGCACAAGTAAAACTAAATAAAATATCTTAATAGTTTATCAATCACGATTCGTGACAGAGGTATTTTATTTCGTTTTATCATGTGCTACTGAAGATGGGAGCATAGCCTTTGAAATGTACATCTACGTACTTAATGCTTGTTACGGTATTTGTGTGATAATCCATACTATTAAGTTACACAATTTTCTTTAAATGTTAAAATATTTGTCATTTGATGCTCTCTTAAAAATTGTTTATGTATATCAATTTTTGTTTTCCCCAATGCCGTCTATCAATTTAATTTGAAAAACATGACAATAGCGTCGCTAGCAACTGGTCTGACTAATTGAAGACTATTTTTTTATTAAATTAAATTAAAACTGAAGATTAATGAGCAAGAAATAGTTCTTTTAATTGTTCTTTTGCCACCTCTGTAGAAGAACATCTGCCTCCACTGTCTACAATCGAACAGCGCTCACTCGCCATTCTTCAGCAGCTGCCATTTCTAGTCGAGTTCAACAATCGTGTGCTGCTGTTACGCCACCTATGCTATTACAGTTTTGGCAACGGTGAAGAACGACTGCGCCGTGATTTCATGGCAGACAATGCGATTGTTGTTCGGAGAACGCACCTGTACGAAGACTCTTTTAATAAACTATCCCTAAAAAATGGTAAATATATATATTAAAATCAATTTAAAAAAAACACATTCGCGAAGTTTAATTTTAGAATCCGATTTGCATCACAAAGTGCGCATTCAATTTATAAATGCGATGGGATTAGAGGAGGCTGGCATAGATGGCGGGGGTATCTTTAAAGAGTTTATTGGCGAGGTACTGAAGACGGCCTTTGATCCGAATCGGGGATTTTTCCTTCTTACGGCTGATAATACTCTGTACCCGAATCCCCAAGTACATTTGATAGAGGAAAGTTATGCGGAGCATTATTATTTTATTGGCAGGTAATGTGTATATATATATACCGGGTGTTGCGGTGGCGGGCGGGACATAGGAAATCACGTTAATTTTGAAGTGGCCGTTTAAAAAATTTCGTAATCACTACTGGAAAATGGCAAATATAAAACTACGGCAATTTTATTCTGAATCTGGAACACTTTATTTCGATTCTCTAACTTCGGTAGTTTATCAAGAAGCTTATCAATATTTGAAGAAGCATATTATTGAAAATAACATACAATATATTCGTTCTTCAAAAAATCCAATTTATGTTCAAACTCTAATCTCTGTCCGATACTGGGTATTAATATCTTCCATTCCTCATCAGCAAGAAATTTTAAGTTCGCAATGGTGATGTCATTCTCTGTGTAATAAATAAAAATTTACCATGCGGTTTACTACTTTATATACTTTTATATGATTTGGCAAAATTAAAATGATATTTAAATACGAAGCTATAATACAGGAAATGGGTTAACTACAGCAGCAAATGAAGTATTAGGCACAAAGAAAAGGGCAGGTAGGAGGGAATGGATCACGGAAGAAATAGTTGAAATGATAGAAGCAAGAAGGAAAATTAAAAATGAAAACACAGAAGCAGGACAGAAAAAATATAAGGAACTAAGGAACTTAATTAATAGGAAATGCAAGCTAGCGAAAGAAGAGTGGATAAAAGGAAACTGTGAGGATATTGAGGAGGATATGAGAAGAGGTAAAGTAGGTTTGGGCTACAGAAAAATTAAGTCACATTTTTCTAAAGTAAAACCAAAGGGTAACATAATATGTGATAAGCAGGGTAAGAAACTCACAGAAAATAAGGAAAAAGCTAGAAGATGGAAGGAGTATCTTGAAGATTTATATAAAGGTAGGCAGGACATGGAGGAGCTAGAAAGTGTGGAACAGATAGATGAGGATGACTTAGGTCCTAGCATACTTAGGTCAGAGTTTCATAGAGCATTAAATGATTTACGGAATAACAAAGCAGCGGGGATTGATATGATACCAGCCGAATTAATAAAACACGCAGGGGAAAAAATGCAGGAGCGATTATACAGGTTAGTTTGTAAAATATATGAGAAGGGAGAAGTACCACAGGATTTCAGCGTAGTAGAATAGTAACAATGCCGAAGAAAATAGGAGCTAATTTGTGTGAGAACTATAGGACCATTAGCCTACTATCACATGCATCGAAGATATTGTTAAAGATTATTTATAGGATATTAGAAAATAAAGTAGAGGAAAGGCTAGCAGAAGATCAGTTTGGTTTTAGGAAAAACAGAGGGACGAGAGAGGCGATTCTAGCACTAAGAACGGTAGTAGAAAAAAGAAAGAGGGTAGGAAAGGTAACTTGCATAGCTTTTGTAGATTTAGAAAAGGCATTTGATAATGTAGATTGGGACATAATGTTTAGAATTTTAAAAGAAACGGGTATAGATTATAAGGATAGGAGAATAATTTTTAATTTATATAAACACCAAACTGCCTTAGTTAGAATTGAGGGGGAAGAAGAGGTAGCAAAAATAGGGAAGGGAGTTCGGCAGGGATGTACACTTTCACCGTTATTATTTAATCTATATATAGAAGATGCAATAAACAAAGTAAAAGAAGAGTATAGTGTAGGTGTGAATGTACAGGGAGAGAAAATATATATACTGAGATTCGCCGACGATATAGCTATATTGGAAGAAAGCGAAAAGAATTTAGAAAGGGTATTGAATGGTATGCAGGCAGTATTGACTAGGGATTTTAACATGAAAATAAATATAGGTAAAACTAAAGTGATGAGGTGTGACAAAAAGGAATGCAGTAGAAAAATGAGGATCACAATAGGAGATAATAGAATCGAAGAAGTGTCAGATTTTTGTTATTTAGGCAGTAGAATCACAAAAGATAATCGAAGCAAGGTAGATATAAAGTGTAGGATAGCACAGGGTAGGAAGGCATTCGTAGAAAAAGAACAGATTTTAAGATCAAATATTGACTTGGGTATTAGAAAAAGATTACTGAAGGTATATGTTTGGAGTGTAGCACTGTACGGGTGTGAGGCGTGGACTATAGGAAAGGAAGAGAAGCGTAGATTAGAAGCACTTGAAATGTGGTGTTATAGGAGGATGATGAGGATTGGTTGGGAAGATAAAGTAACAAATGAAGCTGTACTAGAGTTAGTAGGGGAGAAGAGAAGTATCTGGAGAGTGTTACAGCGTAGGAGAGACAGATTAGTAGGGCATATTCTTAGGCATGGGGGGATTATGCAATTGATCATAGAAGGTAGAGTGGAGGGAAAGAGAGGGGTAGGTAGGCCTAGATTGGAGTATGTGAGTCAGATAGTTGAAGACGTTGAGATGAATAGCTATAGGGAGATGAAGGGATTAGCTCAGGATAGATCGGCATGGCGTGCTGTTTCCAACCAATCTTTAGGATTGCGGACTCTTTAACTAACTAATACAGGAAAATTGGAAGCTGTATATAACTCACCGTTAAATATATTAACTAACTGCTGAAAACTCAACTCGTTCTATGTTAATGGCGGTAAAACACTTTGAAAATGTCTGCATGATTTGAGATGTACACATAGAATGTGCAGATCAATGTAGAAGCACATAATATTTTTCATATCGTTTGTTATCGTCATATTTCTCCAAAGGAAGAAACAGCGAGTCATTTTGATCATTTTGTTTTATCAATTTAAAATGTCATCTTTCATAGAAGTAATCACTATCTCAATTAAAGTATTTCGCTTACTCAATAAGAATCAAATTTCCTTCGATGTGAGGGTAATCGAATTTCTTGCAATGAATATATGAACGCTTGCTTTGATTAAATCAGTTCTTTAGTTTGAGATAAGTACGTGGTATTAAACTATTTCAATATATCTAATCATAATATTTTGTTTTGATAAAATACTTTGAATAAATGGTCGACTACATTGGAGTAAACATATTGAGTATATCTAAATAAATACGCTTAATTATACCTTTTTGATATTCAAAATATAGCAATGTCAAGTAAACATAAACTATTTTTTATGTGTAGTATTCAGTGAGTTGTGTGCAGGCTTGGGTAAATTCGTTTAGGTGAATTATTCAGTTATTCAGTATGCACATAAATGAATAGTATTTATATATTTATATTGTTCATTTTTGTATGATTTCTGTTGGTAGATAGATGTTCTTTGATGTTGTTAGTATGGCTGTATCGTATGTGTATTGTGAGTATATGGTCCTGTGGTCTTTAGCAAATGGGATGTCGGCTGTGTATAGGTTAAACAGGATTGGGCCTAGGACTGAGCCTTGCGGCACTCCAGCACTTATGATGAAACTCTTACTTGGCCCAGCTAAACACCCCTTTCATACTATTTCGCGTAGCGATTTCTCACTACTTTCCACACCCCCGTTCTATCCCGTTTAATCTGCGCCCACATTAACGCCCAAAGACTAAAGCTGACGCAAAGACTTATCATGCGCACACGCACCATAATTTCATTGCTGCACTATATGCATTTATCTTTTTATTTTTTTCACAATTATTTTTTTATTGGCCGAATTTTTAGTTTCGTTCTTCTAGAGAACATTATCAATATCGTATCGTGACAATATAGTAATACAGGGTTGCCAGGAAGAGCAAGGATGAGCCTTAATTGATGGCATTCCTTTTAGCTGTACTTTCCTAATCTAGAATATGCCAATAAATGGATGTATTATTATTATAGTAATAAAAATAACTATGTTCTTACACATGTTCTAGGTTGATTGGGAAGGCGATATTTGAAAATATTCTCGTTGATTTACCGCTGGCGGAATTCTTCCTAGCGAAATTGTTAGTGGATCGAGCGAGTGCCCATTATTTGGAATCTCTAGATCCGGTCCTGTACAGAAATTTACTATACCTAAGGGATTATAATGGGGACGTTCAAGACCTTGGTTTGGATTTCACGTTGGTCAATAATGATTTGGGAGAAACTAGGGTAAGTTATTTGAAACAGTTCTATATTTCCAGAATCGCAATGAAATTCTTCTTTTATTCGTAATTGTTTGTAAAATGGAAACAGAAAATTTGTATTTTTTTAACAGCGAAAAATATTTTTTTAAGTCTCAATTTTATTTATTGAGTACTTGTGTAGGGTTGTTAAATATTCAATTTATTTCATGTCAATTCTCAATTGGAAATGTTCTATAAATATTGTAATTTTGTATTAATTATGAAATGGGAATGTTCTTAATAAAAATTGAAATTTATAAAAATCGTAGAAATTTCGTGTCCGCTTAAAAATTCAAATTCCCTTTGAATGTTCAAATTTTATATATATTTTTTTATATATAATTATATATAATTATATATATGTATATAAAAAATAATAATCGGTTAGTTGGAAGATCAGATAAGTCGGCCAATATGGTTTTAGTGTTAGACCAGCAAAAAAAGGAATTTTATTTATTATATTCATTTTATTTTGTTGAAAGACTGAACTTCGCCTTTTAAGTTAAGGAAAAATTCGTTTGTTTATATATATTAATGTATTTTCATGTATATTTTATATGTTTCTTAATAAAATCTATTATTATTATTATTATTATTATATAAATTATATGTTAAGTAAAAACAGGTTGCAAATTATCAAAAAAAAATGTTCTTTGTATTTACACATTATTTTCAAGTGAAATATCTTTAGCTATTTTTTTTGTGAAAGAGTCATTATGTAAGAGAAATTTATCTTGAAAATACAATCATTTTATTTGATGGCTATCTGTAAATTTAAAAATAAATTTATAATACGTTCTATATATAGAAGATGCAATAAACAAAGTAAAAGAAGAGTATAGTGTAGGTGTGAATGTACAGGGAGAGAAAATATATATGCTGAGATTCGCCGACGATATAGCTATATTGGAAGAAAGCGAAAAGAATTTAGAAAGAGTATTGAATGGTATGCAGGCAGTATTGACTAGGGATTTTAACATGAAAATAAATATAGGTAAAATTAAAGTGATGAGGTGTGACAAAAAGGAATGCAGTAGAAAAATGAGGATCACAATAGGAGATAATAGAATCGAAGAAGTGTCAGATTTTTGTTATTTAGGCAGTAGAATCACAAAAGATAATCGAAGCAAGGTAGATATAAAGTGTAGGATAGCACAGGGTAGGAAGGCATTCGTAGAAAAAGAACAGATTTTAAGATCAGATATTGACTTGGGTATTAGAAAAAGATTACTGAAGGTATATGTTTGGAGTGTAGCACTGTACGGGTGTGAGGCGTGGACTATAGGAAAGGAAGAGAAGCGTAGATTACAAGCATTTGAAATGTGATGTTATAGGAGGATGATGAGGATTGGTTGGGAAGATAAAGTAACAAATGAAGCTGTACTAGAGTTAGTAGGGGAGAAGAGAAGTATCTGGAGAGTGTTACAGCGTAGGAGAGACAGATTAGTAGGGCATATTCTTAGGCATGGGGGGATTATGCAATTGATCATAGAAGGTAGAGTGGAGGGAAAGAGAGGGGTAGGTAGGCCTAGATTGGAGTATGTGAGTCAGATAGTTGAAGACGTTGAGATGAATAGCTATAGGGAGATGAAGGGATTAGCTCAGGATAGATCGGCATGGCGTGCTGTTTCCAACCAATCTTTAGGATTGCGGACTCTTTAACTAACTGTAAATTTAAAAATAAATTTATAATACGTTCAGCAAGAACTTTGAAAAAAATATTGAAAAAAAATAGATAAAAAGGCTATGACTTGACTTATTTTTCTCTTAATTAAGTAGTATCGGCTCAATTTTTAAAAGTAAAAAATTTGCATCAAGTGTGACTTATCTGTTCACAAAAATATTCAACTAATTTCCATATATACCGAGTGAATAAGAATATATCGCAATATATTTATTTCATCGAATATTTAATAAATCTTTATGCTATAAAGTTGTACGTAAAATAATATAACTATCATCAATTTTTAATTTGATTTATTTTTGTAAATTGATGAATCAATTTGCATTTATCCTTAATGAGGGAAATGTTTTTCGAATTGTATACAGATATATAATTTAGAGTTGCTACAATTTTATGCTATGGCGTTGAATTTATTTTTATTTTTTTATGTTTATAATTACATATATCATTTAAATGTATATGCACTTATAATTTTTACACAAAATGTGCTCATAATCATGTATTTTATAAGAATATCAGGTATACTACGACAATATATATTTTTATATTCATATTTTTAATATTATTTATTATATGATTATAATATTTTTTCTTAAAGGTGATCGAATTGAAGCCGGACGGGGTAAATATAGCTGTCACGAATTATAATCGACTGGAATACATTCATCGCTTGGCCGATTTAAAACTGAACCAGCAGATAAAGCGGCAATGTTTTGCATTCAGGGAGGGTTTAGACAGCGTTGTCCCTTTACTCTGGTTGCGATTGTTCAATTACAATGAATTACAGGTATTTAACAATTTCGAGAAAAATATATATATGTAGAGAGTGATTTTAGTGGAATCATGTCAAATCTGCCACCAAAGTAAACATATTGCACGAGTAGGCCGTACAATATTCACATACACATAAGAACTACTGACTTGATTGACCAATGTATTTACTATTTACTCAACTATTTAATTTATTTTATTTTATTACACTTTGAATAAAGTACACTGCCATTGCCAATACATTATATTAGGTCCATATTGACATGTACTTCATAGAGAATGTATTAGTAAACCAGCACCATCTATTATGAATTCCTTACACTACGCTGTACAAAAAGTGGCGCAAATCAAGTAATTTCATGATGTGTTGAATTATAGGCTGAATTGCAAGGGTTTACTAACGTTAGCTCAACTATTAAATGAAAGCAAATTAAATTACACAATTTTTACTAATTGTAGACAATATGTCTAGCTATGGAACGGTCAAACTTTTCTAAAAATTTTAGTGACTTTCTCGATAAAATAACGTCTGAAAACTTGTCTTTTTTTATGAAAGTTATGATTATTTTTCGACATGTTATTGAAATTTAAAAAATATAATAAATATACCGTTCAAAAGCCTCATCCTTTAAGAACATTCTCTAAAAATATTGTACAAAAATAAAGAAAATTGCAGAAATGCTAGACACGCTGCCGAACCTCTGCTTTTCGAATGAGGAGACCTTTACCGACAAAGACTTACTAAAATAAAGCGTAATAATATTAGGAACTAATATTTAATGAAAATATGGATGTTGCCGTTACTTTGTCATAATCCATTTTAAAGTAGAGGAAATAAAAACAGTTACTTTGTTTTAATATGACGGTGCATTTATTAGCATAACACTGCAGTTTCAATCTTTTCAAACATTCTCAAGTAAATGACAAAACATTCAATTAAGAAACCTATTTATATATCCATCTACACTATTAGGTATTTAATGCTAGGCTTTAAATCGAATTATGGGGAGGAAACTGAATCTATCTGATCGTTGGGTAAATTACAATTATGGGTATTTTTTCGATATGCTAATAGATTTAACTTAAGGCTTTTGGAACAGATAGGCAAAATTTTCAATTTCTCTCTCTGGACGGGAAAAAAAAGTAAGAAAAATATCCCGAGAAAGATTTTTTAATGGCACAATGTGTTCAAAGATGACTTTAATTTTAATTTTAATTTAATTTTTTATTTCATTTAAAAAAATCATTTTAGTGCTAACACTATCGAAATTCTCGAATCAATTATTTCCCATTGCCTATTGACAAGATTTTTCATTTAGTGATGTACCAAGTATATAGGAAACTAATATCACCCTCTAGTTACATAATATTATTTTTTCTATTTTGAATAATTGTAATATTCATTTAAATTTTGCAGCAACTGCACGGTGGTTTTTCTTTACTAATAGTCAGTTCGATATAATATCGCTAAATATAATTAATTTAGGTAATTATTGGAGGTGATACTCAAGAGGTTAATATAGACGACTTACAAGCGAACACTGCGTACGGTGGTGAATTTACAATAGATCATGTAACGATTCAGTTATTTTGGAAAATACTGCATTCATTTACCGACGTACAAAAAAAGCAACTGTTGAAATTTGTCACTAGTTGCTCACGTCCACCATTGTTAGGCTTCAAGGTAAAGAAGATACTATTATATATGTAAATATTATGTTTATACAATTAATAAAATTACAGGAACTAAACCCATCTTTCGCGATACAGTCTTCCGGAACTGAAGATCGAATGCCCACAGCCAGTACTTGTCTAAATTTGCTTAAAATTCCTATAATAACCGACGAAGAATCATTACGAAATAAACTACTATCTGCTATTGAACAACAGGCTGGATTTGAATTGTCTTAATTTTTGTATATAATTGTTCTTAACAATTGGAATATATTATTTATTTTGTATTGCACTTAATGCATGTTTGTGTTTATACAATTGGGCAGAGAAAAAATATATTTTTTTACATTCAAATGAAAGTGATATGTTGTATATTATTGATATTAATATTTGTATTATATTATTGATAATAGTCTTTAATTGATTTGAAAAATGTAATGTTAAAATATAATTATCAGGGAAATTTGAAGCAAGAATTTGTAAATGAAATCGTAAGATTATATAAAATATATACAAAAGTTTTCTGCTTGAACCTCAACTACACAATATATGTGCGAGAATTCCAATAATCAACAAATTTGCAAAATTGTTTCAAGCTCAAATACACAAGCTTATACGTTTTTATAAAACAAACAGGCTTACACAGCCATTTACCGAAGGAATAACCCGAGAGCCGAATGGTTCCGAGGTACCCGTACCTGCTTTAAACGGTATGCTCAGGAAGTGCTGCACTCTGTTGGTGATATATAGACTGTGGTTGTGTTGAAATATTTGATATCTAGGATAAATCGTGCTTGAATGCATCTATTATATAATCTAGTTGATTCAAAAGCCACAGCGGTACATGCGCTGTTTGCATTTTCTTTCGTATTTCAAGGGGATAGTACGTTGAAGAGTGCGGATAATCAATGAAAAAATATTTATATTTCCAAATTATTTTCAGTTGCCGCAACTATCACATAATTGTCAAATATTACATGATTGGTAAAGATTTGAAGAATTGTGTTCAATTCTTGTATGCGACAATTAACTAATATAATTTGGTATTTATGAATTGCAACATTCATATTAAATCCATGTAAAATATGGAATTTTCAATAAAAAACTTGATTGATTTATATAGATAGAAAACAATAGAAATGTTATAATATAGAATATCACCCAAATACCATAACAAGCATTAAGTAACTAGATGTACATTTCCAGGGTATCTTATTTAGTTTTATCTTGTGCTACTGAAGATGGCGACATAGCCCTTGAAATGTACATCTAGCTACTTAATACTTTTTACGTTATTTGGGTGATATTCTATATTATAATTTAACACCGTAGTGACAATTTAAAATGGCCTATAATATTCATTAATTATGGCCCATAATATCATTGATCGTAGTTCTCATAAATCAATTTGGAAGTGTTAAATGTGGAATATAAACTATGCCGTTGTAGTGTTTGTCGCCCAGAGTTAAAAATGCGTCTTGTATGTCGTGGCTTGTTAGGCCTGTGTGTGGAGTGTCAAACGTGTTTCTTTTTAATAGTGTGATCTTGACGTTTAAGTTAGTTAGTCGCTTTTTAGTATTTGTAATTACTTGTCTGTTATGTTAGAGATTGTAGAATTTGTTTACTGGTCTTTCGTTTGTGTGATGCGGTTTCTATTGTTAGTCTTTCGAGTGTTGGGTTGTTGATGTGTTTGATGTTTTTGTAGAACTTTAGGTTTGTTTTGTTTAGTAGCTTTTGTAGGTATGTCATTGTTGTCTGTTCGTGAAGTGTTTTGATGCTTGTATACATGGGTATTCTGGTGGCTAGTCTAAGGAATTTGTTTTGTATTAGTTGGAGCATGTCCATATTATGTTTTGATGTGTTAGTCCAGGCTGGTGCAGCATATGATAGGATGGGGAGGATGTATGTTTTGTATAGTAGGATAGTATGTTCTTGTGTTGTGGAGGGGGTTATTATCATAGGAATGAGTTGGTGCATTTTTTGGGATGGCTTTTTTTACGGTGTTATTCGTGTGTTTGTTGAATGAGAGTCTTCTGTCAAGTGTGAGTCCCAAGTATTTGATGTCGTCCGTCCAGTTGATCCAGTTCTGGTTTATTTTGATCTTGTTGGGTTCGTTGTGTTGGTGTTTGATTCTAAGTGTGAAGTGCGTTAGTTCTGTTTTTGTTGGGTTTACTGTTAGTCCCCAGTGTTCGTAGTATTCTGTGAGTTGTGTGGTTTCTTTTTGTAGGATTTTAGTTAGTAGTTGAATGTTCTGTGATGTTGTTAGTATGGCTGTCAAGAGTTAAAAAAAAAGGAGATCGCAGTATTTGGATGTTTATATATGTATATATATTTTTTGGTCAATATACTAGCGCAGTCTTCAGTTATTTTCACCAAGTTCTCATGGGGAAAATATCGACAGATGTCGCCACATGAAAAGCAACCGGTTAAATTTGATTCGTTTTCATATATGGACTTGCAACGTCTATATATACATTATCATTGCAAGTGCATTTATTTATGCATTAACTTATCAATTGTTATAAAATTCATATAAAGTAATATAGTCTTCGAGTATTGGTCCACAAAATTACGCTTGAACATAGTTATTTGCTGTATTCCCCTCTCGGTAGCTATTTGAGGTTATTGCAATATTAATAGTTCTCACGGTCGTGATAACATAAACTATATAATACCAATAATTTTACGGTGAATAGTAAGAAATTAATTTCAAAAATGTCCAATAGCATCAACTGTACCATCAAATACGAAGACAGTGATTCGGATCATAAATCTGATATCGACTTAGACTATGATCCGGATTACAAACCAGATGTTTTTGTGGATCACGACACAGATTCGCGCACTGCAGATGTACCCAAGCCACTTAAATTGTCTCCTAGTTCCGCGTCTGTACATTCACCGGGGGACCATACCTTCTACACATATGATCGTTGTGTGGCTAGTATAGATATAGACATCAAAGACGAACCGCTTCGGATCAAGACAGAATTAGAGACACATGACCTATACCAAGATATGCCTGAATATGTAGAAGAGATTAGGTACGAATGTGATATATGCCAGAAACAATTCATTCGAAAAGATGAACTTTCGTCACATATATGCAGAATTCATAATAAGAATAAATTGCACGAATATAGTATTTGCCACAAGAATTTCAAGAGCAACTTGAAGATACATATGCGCACAGATACAGGGGAGATACCTTACGAGTGTAATATCTGCCAGAAACAATTCACTTACAAGCGTGTATTAGCATATCACATGCGCACACATACAGGAGAGAAACCATATGAGTGTAATATCTGCCATAAACGATTCACTTACAAGAATATACTAACAAATCATATGCGCACACATACTGGAGAGAAACGATATGAGTGTAATATCTGCCAGAAACGATTCACTTACAAGAATGTACTATCAAATCACATGCGCACACATACAGGAGAGAAACCATATGAGTGTAATATCTGCCAGAAACGATTCACTTACAAGAATGTACTATCACGTCATATGCGCACACATACAGGAGAGAGACCATATGAGTGTAATATCTGCCAGAAACGATACATCGATGTTATGAACCTTAAGTCACATATGCGAATACATACAGGAGAGAAACCATATGAGTGTAATATCTGCCAGAAACGATTCACTAGCACGAATGTACTATCAAATCACATGCGCACACATACAGGAGAGAAACCATATGAGTGTAATATCTGCCATAAACGATTAACTAGCCAGTATATACTATCAAATCATATGCGCATACATACAGGAGAGAGACCAAATAAGTGTAATATGTGCCAGAAACGATTTATTAATGGAAATAAACTTAAGTTACATATGCGCACACATACAGAAGAAAAATCACATGAGTGTAATATCTGCCAGAAACGATTAAGTAACAAGCAGATACTTTCAAATCATATGCGCATACATACAGGAGAGAGACCATATAAGTGTAATATCTGCCAGAAACGATTTATTAATGGCAATAGACTTAAGTTACATATGCGCACACACACAGGAGAAAAATCACATGAGTGTAATATCTGCCAGAAACGATTAACTAGCAAACGTATATTATCAAATCATATGCGAATACATACAGGAGAGAAACCATATGAGTGTAATATCTGCCAGAAACGATTAATGAACAAGTATATACTTTCAAATCATATGCGCACACATACAGGAGAGAAACCATAGGAGTGTAATATTTGTCAGAAACGATTCGTTATTGTTAGACATTTTAAAGTGTGCGGGAAACTACAAAATGGCGACGGTCTTCTGTCAGCTGTCAGCGACGTCGGAACGTCAGCAACGTCAAGACAATGAATAAAATGTGCTAAATATAAACAAGCCGAGAAAAATGTATCAAATAGATTAAATTTGGTGTGATTAAAATAAAATCGATGATGATACCGTAGTTCTGTCTTGGACAATAATTTAAAATAATATTATCTTGAGCGCTTTGTGCATTACGAGTCCAAGCCCATGGATATCAGGTTTAATGAATATTGTTTATTTGCGTAAACATACAACTAGGGACAATGATATGTTAAGGAATTATCTATAAATGAAAGGAGGTAATAGTAATTCAAATAGAAAGATCATTTTCCAAATACTGAACTACTCGATTTTTACAGCTTTGACTTGGTCCGAATGAAAGAGAGCTCAGATCAAAATCGTAAAAAAATGGATGCCTATAATATCCACAATTCTCTTTTATGGTTCTCACGACATCCCCCTATGGGGAAGTATTCAAATGAAGAGAATTTTAACGAATTATTAAAATTTAGAGTGGAAAGCAGCATGAGTTATATCATATATTATATTGTGTATTATATCTTATTATGCATGTTTGCATTTTTCTCAGTCTTGTTAGAATTCTGTTGTATGTTATACATTATATTCTGTATTGTGTTATATATTGTATTATATATTAGAATCGGTATTTATTTAAAATATAATTCTTACTTTGATATAATTAGTCAGGGCAGTAGGTAGAACAGCAGTGCCCTCTTGTAGGGTACAATGCTGAATCTGTCCTTTCGTAAAATTTAATTTTATTTATGTTATATTATGTTTTTGGGCCAATAAATTGATTTATTATTATTATTATTTGGAGATTCTTATACGAACCTGTCACAACAAACAAAAATATAGCTCTGTCCAAATTCAGAACCAGCTTATTGATATTTGTGGCAACGTTATTAGCAGTGGCGGTTCCTTTCGAGGCCGCAGGGCCGCGCGCCCCTCCTGAACATTGAGCGCATCACCGTAGATATATAATTGTATTGCGATATTTTATCGCGGCATTATTTTTCCTAAAAGATAAAGCTTGCGTCGCGAACATAACACTCAACACAACACGGTGTAGCGTTCCGTTGTGGTATCCGTTGCCAGTGGTAGAGTGAGAGCGACCGTATGCAGTATATCTTCTGTTTCTTTCGTTGGGGTTTCGCATATATCGACTAATAAGTCACAAACAAACCAGCGGACTGGGATGAGAGTCATAGCAACGTGACGTCATGCTGCTTCTACAGCTAAGAATATATCGTTGCTTTATGTTATTGGAAGCCGTGATTTTTTAGCGCCGAACAGAGAGTATATACAGGAAAATTGATATAGAATAGCCAGATAAAACAGTTGCATTGTTCTGTGTAGTTACGTATGTACGATTTTGCCACGTGTTTCTCCAAGAATAAATTTAATAGAAATAATTTAATAAAAATGAATAGTGTTAGTTCTTTATTGAAAATAGAGTTTTGTAGACTTTCTCTTGTGGACAAAGTAAAAATTAAAGAATTAGGTAAGCCATTGCCTGATTTAAATTTATCGCAAACTTATGCAAGGAGTGCTCAAAACCAAACATTTACGCGGCGTTTTACAAGAGACATTTACAAAAAAAAATTATAACACAGATGAAGGACAGATTCTCATATCGTGGCCATCTACGCTGAGTTATTTAACACGAAATCGATGCCAACATTTTCTAAACAATTTCCAGTGAACCTTTTGGAAACCGTGTGTCATGCATATCCATTTTTGAATAAAACCAGATTAAAAACAGAATTAGAAGTCATTTACTCGCGTCCGGATTTTTATCAAATAATTGGAGCCACAAATTTTCTTTCGTTATTGCTACAAAATAATCTCAGTGAAACTTTCCCGGAAACTATAAAAATACTTCAAATTATTTTAACAACCCCGATGACCACTGCTGAATCAGAACGTTGTTTTTCAAGACTTAAAAGAATCAAGACTTTTTTGCGAAATGCTATGGGTAATGATCGTTTAAATGCGTTGGCGATGATGTGTATTAATAAAAAT
Organism: Leptodirus hochenwartii; assembly: GCA_947310635.1. Taxonomy (NCBI): domain Eukaryota; kingdom Metazoa; phylum Arthropoda; class Insecta; order Coleoptera; family Leiodidae; genus Leptodirus; species Leptodirus hochenwartii. Next base: position 29,997,738 of record OX371184.1, read on the forward strand.
GTGGTGCGAGATATTTACAATTTTAACGAAAAAGTTTTGGAAAAGTTTATATCAATGAAAGATAGAAGAGTGGAATTCACTTTCAAGAAATGATTGAATTTAATTATTTTGCATCCATTTTAGGAAAGATTTCTCACTATTATGTTATTTTTTAAGAAATGCGCCCCCCTAAATTGGCACTGATATGGGCACAATTTAAACAAAATGGTTGGTTTCGGATTTGACGGTTGTTCAACAATGCCAGGAAAAGAGAACGGTGTACTAAAACGTATACGAGATCAATATCCGCGCGCAACATTTTTCCATTGCAGTTCTCACAGATTAAACTTAGTTGTAAATGATCTTAACGCAGTACAACACATCAGAACTCTATTGGTACTACAAAAGAGGTTATTAAATTCTTTAGAGAGCGCCCAAAAAGAAGAAGCTGTGTACCAAACATTCCTCTTTTATCTGAAACTCGGTGGAGTGCAAAATACAAGGCGATACGTATATTTTCTGAATATTTCATTACGCTAAGAAATGGCCCAGAGGACATGTCGTTTGATGAACTCACAGACACGTACGCGGGCAAATCATCTTAATACTACATCATGCCCAACTTTTATCATATGCTTAGAAATTATATCTCGATATTCTTCTCAGCTTGAACCGGTCACTAATACAATGCAAGGTGTTTCAGTCAATCTTTTGTCCATAAAACATCACATTGAGAAACTGACTCAAAATTTTCAATGCGATCGAGATAATTCAGAGAAAGTTTTTTCTGATATATTCAAAACTATATTTAGAATTATCAAAAATGATGAACATAGCAATAAAGCTACCACGGTTCACTGGATGGTAGTCTCATCGAATTAATATTCCTGCAAATCAGCTGAAGAGTATTTTAGAAGAGCTATATTTAACTTATACTTGGATTGCTTAATTGCGTCACTTCAAACTAGATTTTCTAAAGATACTCGTGTTGAATTTTTGTTAAGTTTAGTGCATCCAATAAAAGTTCGAAACAATGATTTGTTGAAATCAGTGAAAATATAACAAACAAATATGGAATAGACAATTTTAAAGCAGAATATTTAACGTGGGTGTCAGCTTGGAAAGAGGAGAGGCAAGTGGCAAAAGACTTAGACTTTGTAGAGCTGCTTCACTAAGATTGTGAGTGTTTTCCCGCTATAAAAAAGCTATAATAATCTTAGCTTTGCCACCAACAACTTGTACTATTGAGCGATCTCTCAGCACATTAAGACCGCTAAAAACATGGCTTAGGTCTACAATGAGTGAAGCCAGATTATCGGGTCTTTGTATGGTCAGTGTGCAAAGAAAGTTGGTGGAAGCAGATAAGCAGAACATAATTGCTGCTGTTATTGATCTTTTCGGTGCTGACCGAAGGAATATAAAATGATTGTTTTCTTAACTGATAGCTATTAAATTTAATAATTTTGTAAATGTATTTTTCTAATGTGCGTTTCTAATATAGCTATTAACGAACCCAAATGAGTTCGTTTATAGCGAATTTGAGTTCGCTTATAGTATAGGGCAATTTAGTGTTTCAAAGTTGGTAGCTCTGCTTGCCAGTTATCAAACGTCAAACTACAATAGAAAGCAACGAATAGTTTGATTTTAATTTTGTCCCTGAAATGTACAATTGTACGTCAAACTACAAAGAAAGCAACAAATAGGTTAAATCAAATTTATTTGACAATTTATTTCAAATGTTTCAAATGTGTCAGTAGTTACTACCAATAGTCAAAAAATTCCCTAAATTTTTAAATTTCGATTTTTTATTTATAAAAAGGGCATAAAAGACGCAAATTAGAAAAAATAGTATAAAAAACTCATTTCATAAGTCATTTATAACACTAGTTCTTTAGAAAACTCGATGCTACGCACCTCGTTTTTTAAACTTGAACTCGTGCAATAAAACCTGCCTTATGAAACTCGTTCTTTAATATACTAATTTTCTAATTTGCGTTTCTAATAGAGCTATTAACGAACCTAAATGAGTTCGTTTATAGCTAATTTGACTTCGCTTATAGTATAGGGCAATTTAGTGTTTCATAGAAGAAGAGGTAGCAAAAATAGGGAAGGGAGTTCGGCAGGGATGTACACTCTCACCGTTATTATTTAATCTATATATAGAAGATGCAATAAACAAAGTAAAAGAAGAGTATAGTATAGGTGTGAATGTACAGGGAGAGAAAATATATATGTTGAGATTCGCCGACGATATAGCTATATTAGAAGAAAGCGAAAAGAATTTAGAAAGGGTATTGAATGGTATGCAGGCAGTATTGACTAGGGATTTTAACATGAAAATAAATATAGGTAAAACTAAAGTGATGAGGTGTGACAAAAAGGAATGCAGTAGAAAAATGAAGATCTCAATAGGAGATAATAGAATCGAAGAAGTGTCAGATTTTTGTTATTTAGGCAGTAGAATCACAAAAGATAATCGAAGCAAAGTAGATATAAAGTGTAGGATAGCACAGGGTAGGAAGGCATTCGTAGAAAAAGAACAGATTTTAAGATCAAATATTGACTTGGGTATTAGAAAAAGATTACTGAAGGTATATGTTTGGAGTGTAGCACTGTACGGGTGTGAGGCGTGGACTATAGGAAAGGAAGAGAAGCGTAGATTACAAGCATTAGAAATGTGGTGTTATAGGAGGATGATTAGGATTGGTTGGGAAGATAAAGTAACAAATGAAGCTGTACTAGAGTTAGTAGGGGAGAAGAGAAGTATCTGCAGAGTGTTACAGCGTAGGAGAGACAGATTAGTAGGGCATATTCTTAGGCATGGGGGGATTATGCAATTGATCATAGAAGGTAGAGTGGAGGGAAAGAGAGGGGTAGGTAGGCCTAGATTGGAGTATGTGAGTCAGATAGTTGAAGACGTTGAGATGAATAGCTATAGGGAGATGAAGGGATTAGCTCAGGATAGATCGGCATGGCGTGCTGTTTCCAACCAATCTTTAGGATTGCGGACTGTTTAACTTAGTTGGTAGCTCTGCTTGCCAGTTATCAAACGTCAAACTACAATAGAAAGCAACAAATAGGTTAATTTAAATTTATTTGACAATTTATTTCAAATGTTTCAAATGTGTCAGTAGTTACTACCAATAGTCAAAAAATTCCCTAAATTTTTAAATTTCGATTTTTTATTTATAAAAAGGGCATAAAAGACGCAAATTAGAACAAAATAGTATAAAAAACTCATTTCATAAGTCATTTATAACACTAGTTCTTTAAAAAACTTGATGCTACGCACCTCGTTTTCTAAACTTGAACTCGTGCAATAAAACCTTCCTTATGAAACTCGTTCTTTAATATACTATTTATTTTTAGTTTAAAGAGTCCGCAATCCTAAAGATTGGTTGGAAACAGCACGCCATGCCGATCTATCCTGAGCTAATCCCTTCATCTCCCTATAGCTATTCATCTCAACGTCTTCAACTATCTGACTCACATACTCCAATCTAGGCCTACCTACCCCTCTCTTTCCCTCCACACTACCTTCTATGATCAATTGCATAATCCCCCCATGCCTAAGAATATGCCCTACTAATCTGTCTCTCCTACGCTGTAACACTCTCCAAATACTTCTCTTCCCCTATAACTCTAGTACATCTTCATTTGTTACTTTATCTTCCCAACCAAACTATTTATTATATATTATTAATTATACGTGGTTTGATTTAATTCGTGTTTATATTTTTTGCCCCCCCCCCCCCCCCGATAATATGTGTAACGACGCCTATGCTCGGAACCATTCTTAGTTGGGATACAATTAACTAAGCTTTAGCGGAATAGCGAACCGCTATATTGACAGGCTTCCTACCCTTCTCATATGTTCCTAGTATCCCCAAATATCTCAGATATGCTCATACATCGCATTATATTGATACTGCAATCTGATGCAAAACATAAACAAAAAAAACAAAAATCAAACATATACACTACTGTCATTGGTTTTGACACTTGTTGGTAAAACAAGTCAACATAACATAACCTAACCAATGACAATACATACTTGTCATTGACATAACCTATCGTAGAAAATTTCAAGTCGAAATGTTTTACCTTGCTTTACAAGTTAGGAATGTTCGTAAAGGAGATTGCCAATCAAAATCTCCGCTCGCGCATTGGAATCGTTTCTGCTTGGCAAGCGCGGCATATTTTAATACAAATAACACCGGCTTCGTTCGTTTAGGAAGAATAAGATAGTGCGGTAATACTAAGTTTTCAAGATATGGCCAAATTTGGTGTAATGGACGTGGAAACCGAGGACTGTTCCAAAGTTAACCGTAACCCAAACGATGAACATTCTAGCAGCACAATAAATAAAGAATCCAATGACGAAGCATCGCAAAACTACGCCAACATTTTACGAGCTAGTCTAAGCAAAAACGAAGATGAATCTGAAGACGTATCACTCAGCAGCGAAGAAATCTCCGACAATCACGATTGTATCGAGGAAAGCATGCCATTCCGCGGTGGTCATAAAATCACCACAGCGTCATCCTTAATCGTCGAATCCCTGCTACATAACCTGTGCCAAGTGTACATACCGGACGCGGAACAATCGCGCCAATACTACCGTATGATATGCCAGATATTGTTTCAAATGAATGTGATCGACGAGAGCTACAGGATGAGCGAATTCGAGGGCATGCGAAACCAGTACCAGCGCGTCTTCCATCATCTACTGAACTCACCGGTCGGTTTGTCCATACCGGCGTGGCCCAGTCACGATGTGACCAGCGAATGGTCGCACTATCACCGGGAGTTCGACGAGATCGAATATATTGCCGGCGGCGGTTTCGGGCGCGTGTTCCTGGTGAAACACAAACTGGACGGTACCGACTATGCGGTGAAGAAGATCGTGATCCGTTCCGGGGGAATTAAATCGGTCATGAAGTACCTGTCGGAGGTGAAGACGTTCGCTACGTTGAATCACGCGAATATCGTGCAGTATAAGGCGGCGTGGTTGGAATTGGGCGTGCACGCGAATAGTAACAATATATCCGGAGATAGCGATGACAGCTGTAGTGTGGACGGTGGTACTGAAAGTACCTTTTCCGTGGCACGGAAGGGAAACGACATACCGGACACCGCCTACATCTACCCGGATATTGTGTCTACCGTCGAGACGTCTTTCAAACAGCAGGAAGTGTCATCGGACAGTTCGGATTTTGAGATAAACTTCCAAGAATCTCAACACTATTCGTATAGTGCAGAGTCTCGGTCGCGTGGTAGATACGTAGACAGGCAAAGTATATCGGAGGGTAATAGCTTTAAGAAAGGAACGGTGTGCACTTTGCAGGATATAAAGAACTCGCGTTTCGATGGGCGGCAACGTGGCGGCGGAGGGAGGAACGGTACCGTCGGCAGACACAAGTGGGCTACGCTGTATATACAGATGGCGCTGTGTCCGATGACGCTGCAACAGTGGTTGGTCCAGCGGAACGAGGCGGAAGAGCTCACCGAGCGGAATGTAACTGGCGCTCTGGTGGCGGTAGGTGCGCCCAATGTACGACATGAGACCATCGTGGAGATACTGAGGCAATTGTTGAAAGGTAATGTCAATAGTATAGAATATCACCCAAATACCCTAACTTAAAGCTAGATGCGCATTTCGGAGGCTATGCCCCCATCTTCAGTAGCACAAGATACAAACTAAATAAAATACCTGACTGTCGCGAATCGTGTTTGATATATAATTAAATAAATAAGTCAAAATGACAGAAGTACTTCAAAAATGGCATATAATATGACCTATAAATCTTTTAAAACAATACAAATTAATAACAAACATTGGTTTGTCAAACCTAAAACAACCAAAAATAATAAAATTAAAATAAATTTAAAAATAGTTCTTTTAAATAAATTAAATAGACAAGATGAAATTGGGCCTGAATCTAAATTAATTAAATTTGATTTAGATTTATGCATGTATATACTTTCATGAGCATTCAACTCGGAATGATTCAAACACGTTTAAGCAACTTAAGTGAACTAATTTGAATAGGATGACCTGATTCAAAAATAAGCTCGGCGACAGCACTTTTATCTTTTCTATTTAATCTGAATTGAGCGAAATGCTCCTCCTTAAATCTAGTTTTAATGGGTCTACGTGTTTATCCTATATATATTTTAGGACAACTAGAACAAGATATTTCATAAATACCAGATTTTTTATTGAAATCAATCGAATCTTTTGGATTTCCTAGAAAATTAGTAAGACTATTAGAAGTATTATATGTTACTTTAAAATCATATTTATTCAAAATACTGTCTAAACCACGTGCAATTATAGGATCAAATGGTAATTTAACAAATTTTGAAGTTGAATTAATACTTTGTTCCAAGCTACTAATATTTTTGATATCTCTTGTTCTTTTAAATTTTCTTAATATGTTATTTATAATTTTAGAAGAATAGCCATTTTGTACTGCTATATTTCGGATATTATTTAATTCAATGTTATATTTATCATTAGATAAAGGAAAATTTAATAAGCGGTTAATTAAAAATTTAAGAAGAGCATATTTATGTTGACGACAATGATTTGAATCGTTCCGTATATAGCAGTTCGTATTTGTAGATTTTCTCTATATATATATATCAAATTCTAATATATTATTATTTCTAATGACTAAAACATCTAAGAAAGGTAACTGATTATTATTTTCGATTTCATAAGTAAATTTAATTGAAGGAAATTTAGAATTTAATATTTTAATAAAATCATCAATATTAGATTTTTCAGTATCAAAAATCGCAAAGATGTCATCTACATATCTAATCCAAATTCTAGGAAAATAAATTTCAGTTTCTTTTAATTTTTTAAATTAGTTTCAAAATAACTCGTTTTTAACGATATTTTCTAAACCGTTCGTCCTACAGTATAACTAATTGTAGATTTAAAATCCTGAAATCGTTTCCATCAGAAAAAGTTCCACTCGGCCATTTTATCAAAAGAATTTAAAATGGACAAATTTAACACGGCCATCTACACAGAGATTATATATTTACTAGTTAAAAAATAATTCTAACTATTTATAGTGTCTTTTGTTTCGCATCATCCAAAAAAAAAAATATTTTTTTCTTATAAATCAACATTGCAATCAGGTTTGGATAACTCAAAATTTTTTTACATCGTATTTTCATTTTGGATATATTTCGTACTTTTTTCTATTTTCTTGTATATACTCATATTTCTCGTATTCACTGATATATATTTAATATTTCAAAATATTTATAATACTTTATCCAATTTACATTATTTATTACCATTTTCCTAATCCAATTTGTTTATTAATTTTTTTTTTTTTAATTCCATTTATCGACAATTTTTTTTTAAGTACTTCCCGATATTTACTCCACATTGCGCACCACATTCCCCTGTTGACCAACTCTAAATATTACAATCCTGAGCTACTATTATATATACATTTCTCTCACAGGACTCAAATATATACATTCAAAGAAGATTGTGCACCACGACATCAAACCCAGCAATATATTTGTACAAGAGGACAACGGATGCATGCTGGTACAGTTGGGGGACTTTGGTTTGGCGTGCCCACTGCAGAGTGCCCGCCATCCAATCGCGGGCGGCACCAAACTCTACGCGGCACCGGAACAGATTCAGGGCACGTGTGTGTCGAAGGTATTACTCTTAAATTAAAAATATCGATTTCTTTATATTTAAATTGCGATGGCGTTTCTTTTGGACAGTCATTTTGCGGAAATGGCTGGACCGATTTCAATGGTTTTAGTGTTATATTAAAGCGATGTGTTTTTAAAGCTAGCTATCTTGGGACTAATTTTATTTTCTATATATACATCTAATTGATCAACTTCCGTTTAGGCTTTGGTAATTCACCTATGAATCGTTCAATTTGAACTATTCATCAAAGTGAACGATTCGTATTAAACATTCCCTGTACTGAATTATATAGTTATACAGTTATGTTCTATTATAACAGTTATAGTCTATTGAACACCCTGTATGATAAAATTTAAAATGTCTTAAAATAATATATCACTCTATTTGTTGTATGACACCTAATTTATGAATTATTATAAAAAAAAATTAAACAAATTCAGCTTCAATTCAGTATATCATGAATTATTAATATTTTACTAAAACATTTTTTTGTATAATATAAATTTTCATAATTTGCGCATTTATTTTTTTCGAATACGTACGGAATCAATACAATTTCTCCTCTATCTCAGAGCGATATGTATTCGTTGGGCATTATCCTGCTGGAGCTGGCTGCCTCGTTCCGCACGGACATGGAGCGCGTGCGCAATATCACCCAATTACGGAACACAAATGGCCAATCAGCTGCCGAGTTCCTCGTCAATTCGCTGCGTGTCAGCAACGCAAGCGTTATTTGCCAATCACAAATTGCCACAATCATCAGTCAGGTATAAAACTGTTTACTACATCGTCAGCGATGTGACACTTACCTCGTATATTACAAAAAGAAATCGAAAAATTAGATATTGTGTCAAACAGATTCTTAGTTTTATTGCACATGTTCAGAACTCGTTAAAAGTTCAAAGCAGCTAGGATGTATGTGTCTCATCGCTGACGATATATCGTACTAATTTGGCGTTGGTGCCATTTACATAATGCATTACATGAAAAGGGGGAAGGAAAATATCTGGCATTTTTTGTTTTTTGGGAAGAGAAATTAAAGTACAATGCTTTATATCACAGTTAAAAACGAGGATTTATTTATTTGACTATAGTTTCGCTTTTTATTAAGCATTATCGAGGAATGAAAAACGAATTACAGAAAACTTGTTTATATATAAACAATATACCTACAGATAATATCGAATAATGGGGAGGAGATGTGGTCTAATTGACACATTGAGTAAATTATAATTAGGGTTTTTACGGTGTTTGTGAATTTCCAACTGATTCAAGCAAATTTAATTTACGACTCTTTCAACAAACGTGTAAAATTGTTTGACTTGATGCACATTTAGGCAGTTACAAGAACAAAAAATCTAAATCTAAATTTGCTAACCATTTTCTAGAATATAAACACACTTTCCCTGCGATAGATAACTTAAAAATTTTACATGTCTGCCCAAAAAGTATGTATATATATATATATATATATATATATCAGTTTTAAAAAAATCGGGTAAAATAGATAAAAATATTGAAAATATATAAAAATATTAAAATAAAATATAAATAAAATAGGAACGTTAAGTAAATTAAGTAAATATAAACATTGAGAAATATATAAAAATATTAAAATTTAATGCAAATAAATATAAAACGACAGGGAATAAAAACAGGCGATTCTAGCACTAAGAACGGTAGTAGAAAAAAGAAAGAGGGTAGGAAAGGTAACTTGCATAGCTTTTGTAGATTTAGAAAAGGCATTTGATAATGTAGATTGGGACATAATGTTTAGAATTTTAAAAGAAACGGGTATAGATTATAAGGATAGGAGAATAATTTTAAATTTATATAAACACCAAACTGCCTTAGTTAGAATTGAGGGGGAAGAAGAGGTAGCAAAAATAGGGAAGGGAGTTCGGCAGGGATGTACACTTTCACCGTTATTATTTAATCTATATATAGAAGATTATAATTTATAATTATAATTTTTGTTATTTAGGCAGTAGAATCACAAAAGATAATCGAAGCAAGGTAGATATAAAGTGTAGGATAGCACAGGGTAGGAAGGCATTCGTAGAAAAAGAACAGATTTTAAGATCAAATATTGACTTGGGTATTAGAAAAAGATTACTGAAGGTATATGTTTGGAGTGTAGCACTGTACGGGTGTGAGGCGTGGACTATAGGAAAGGAAGAGAAGCGTAGATTAGAAGCACTTGAAATGTGGTGTTATAGGAGGATGATGAGGATTGGTTGGGAAGATAAAGTAACAAATGAAGCTGTACTAGAGTTAGTAGGGGAGAAGAGAAGTATCTGGAGAGTGTTACAGCGTAGGAGAGACAGATTAGTAGGGCATATTCTTAGGCATGGGGGGATTATGCAATTGATCATAGAAGGTAGAGTGGAGGGAAAGAGAGGGGTAGGTAGGCCTAGATTGAAGTATGTGAGTCAGATAGTTGAAGACGTTGAGATGAATAGCTATAGGGAGATGAAGGGATTAGCTCAGGATAGATCGGCATGGCGTGCTGTTTCCAACCAATCTTTAGGATTGCGGACTCTTTAACTAGGGAATAAATAACTGATATATAATTACAAATAATAAATAATTACAAATATTTAAAAACAAATAACAATCAAAATAAAATATGTATCATATACACTGACAAAGCACGAATCAATGAGTAATTAAAATAAATAAATACAATAAATATAATATTTGTATGTAAATTTTTATTATTTTTTGAATTATTGTTACAAATATTTATATATAGTAACTAGATACAACAAGAAAGTATTAAAAATTATGATTAACTAGCTTCTATCAGCAAAAGGATGCTGGTGGTGAAGCTCCTTATGGTTTTTTAAAGTTTTGTTAGAGAATAGCCTGACTAGAGTTCATGTTCTCGTTAACCTTTTTCCAACTATGAATCATTTTGCGCGCTTTTTGGAGATTAGAAAGCTGTTTGGCGCTACCCTAGGATAGGGATTCTGTACAATGTTTTGATACATTTGTTTAATTTTTTTTTCATTTTGTTAATAATGTTTCATACAGTTGGACCAGATTGGTAGGAGATAAGCAAATTGTGATTGTATATGAACGGAATATATGTTAAATAATTATTTTAAAAATAGGGAAAAAATATATATGTATATATAGTCGTAAAAATGTAATTTGTGTATTATTCCTTGACAATGCTCGAAAGAAGGAAATTATAGTCGGCAAATATATTGTTTTCGTGGTATAAAAACAAAATCTTATATTTATTTATTTATTTATTTATATATCCCCAAAACACTCTACATTATTCACTATTATTTACAGGCGAATAATACTGTGGAATTGTCAATAATTTAAATAATTTAAATAGCAATTCATGTAAAATAAAATTGCTTTGCAATGCATTTTCATAATTTTCATATAAATTTGATGTTCCATGAAAAAAAAATTGTTTGGCTTCTATATCTAAAATTTCTGTCATGAAAAATTTGCATTTAGAAAAGCACGAAGACTAAATACACTTTGATAAAATCGTCTATGAAAAAGTATTTAAGATGATAGTTTCAGGTGATAAAAAATTGCTTTTAAATGAGCATAGCTAAAAGTGAAAAAAGAATGATATACGTATTAAAATAGAAAGGTTGAATGAACATGTTCTTTTTAAAATATTCTTTCGACATTCTTGTTTATTCATAATTAGTCGGACCATTGCATAAACTCCGCGTAAGCTAATCTTAATTAATCTTCAGGTGATGGTGCGCGCGCATGCGGATCGTCCAGACGCAGACGGCCTACTCACTATATTGGCGCGCATGTCCATCGAATCCGATTGCACGAAGGTGGGCAAAGAGACGCCGTGCAACAAAATAGTGAAGGAGCTGCGCGCGCAATTGGCACAGAGGGACGCAGAGATCAGCAGGCTGCGTGCGCTACTTAAACAGGCAGGTGTACCGGGCGACCCCGTAATAGATACTGATGCATATTGATCTCGAATGGACGGTTCTGATTCCGATTTATTTGGAATTATTGCGCTGTCTCTTTGCGTAGGAATTATAAACGTACATTGTCGTGCGAATAGAAATGTGATAAATTCATTTATTCCATTCGTCGTTTCTAATATAAGTAGAAAATGCCATTTTTAAGTTGTTTCAAAACTGATCTTATTGTTATGCCTGCGTAAAAAAATATTAGTGTAGAATCTGATTACCGCTGGTTTCGATTTCTTAAATCCTTTTAAACACATGTGCAGTGTTAATAAAATATTTGCTGTTAAAGGGAAATTTTGCCGGCAATATAAATGACCAAACACTTCGAAAAAAAATTATACACTATCGAAGACGACAATAATGATCTTGTAGAAGAGTTGCGTGCACTTATTGAACGTATTGTATGATCGATTTTGTTTTTACACATAATTATGGCGTATTAGTATTGTCTTCAATTGTACATAAATAATAGGCTACACTTAAACTACGGTTTAATACCAAAAAAATATATGGTAATATGGAAAGTGATTGATATTTTAGTTAGAATTTGGTTAAATTGCAAAGATATCATTGTTTTTTGTAATACATCATATTAAAATTAAATTGTGTAATGAAGTATGAAAATATAATCGATAAAAGCACTGAAAATATTTTTAAACTTTATTTTGTTGCAATTCATTTTTTTTACGTTAAAGTTCTTGTAATTAAATATTAAATTTAGAATCCCTATAAATATGCTTTATTTAATATTCTATTATATGATATTTCATGCAATATATTTCAAAAAGTATATAAAATTTGCCTAATCAAATTCAAATGTGTTTTTGTAATTTCCGAGTCAAGAATTTTTTTTTTATAAATATTGTGCATTGATGTAAATTTGACACTCGGCTGTTCCAAATATTGCAAATAAGGAATTATAGTTTCGTTGAACTGAAGAATACTATAAAATGTAAGACAAAACAATGTTTTGCACATAATACCGAATAATTAAAATCATTTTAATTATTTAATGATTTTGACTAGTTTACTTTCTCCAAATTAATATTCGTAATAATATAATTCTGCTACGAAATAATTCTTACTACTTATAACTGGCTTAGATAGAAATATTCCGAGCTAGTTTTAGTTAATTATCGAAGAAAACTATAACAAAAGCATGTTGTTAGTACCTTTATGATTCGGTACTTTCAACAATTTTGAATCAACAAAATAAATTTTAAAAATATTCTTAATCGCATGTAATGTATCTGTATATCGTTTATAATAAGAAATTAATAACTGCATTTGTTACTTGTTGAAAATGTTAGATTAAGTGTTAAGTATATATAAGAATCTCAAAAAAAAGATAATTCAAAGTTTTTATTAAGAAATGCATATTTCGTTCGTTTAACAATAAATTCTTGTGTGTTTTTTTTTAAATTATTGTGCCAATAGAAATGGAAGCATAGACAACGAAATGCGCTTCTAGCTATTGTATACAAATATTAATAAAACTAGCTGTATTTAACGTACAATAAATATTATCATTTATTTAATAATTTAAATAATTCTAAAGATATTCGGACGCCGAATGTGTTTATTATTGAAAAAATCGTAGTTTACCTACAATTTCTTAATTATAATATCATCCGACAAGATTTTATATGATATCATTATAATTACATCTAAGGTCAGATCAGGTCATTGTTTCTATACGATTTTTATATACTTTCTATTAACAGAACGTAAAATACAAATATGAAATTTATCCGCCACGTATATTATGGTAAACGGAGCTATAATATATATTTTTTTCTGAATTCTTTAAAGACTTGTCAGGTTACTTTAGATCTTTCAAGGAATCAAGAAGCCGAAACCATTGAAAAAGAGATATACAATATTAAATCCATTTAACAATATAAGGAAGGAATTAGTAAATTTATACTTTTGTTTTAAAAAAACATAACATTTAGAATGTATTGCCAATAATAAATATATTATTTGGTGATATATTTTCCAATATTGAGATTAGACAATTTAATTTTTATTCTGCTTGTATAAATTAAATTAATATATAATGTGTTATAGCTAAATAATAGTCACATTGTATATATATAAATGTACATACATTTGTGATGAACTTAATTTGTTATAAAGATAATACATTATACGATTGTCAAATAAAAAGATATATTATTTTTTTAAATATTTATATTATTCTTTTTATGTTATTATTGCTATGTGTACAATTAAAGCCATTTATCCATCCATTTATTGCACTGCTGTATATTGACGCATTACTATTGTTTAATTGTTTTTAATAATTACTCTTTTTTTCTATCAGGGTTATACAAAACAAATTTACGCTTTTTGAAGCTTCTAAATAATGAAATTAGTTATGGAATAATAAATAAATAATAAAAACAAGTAAAATTACACCGAACTAAAAAAAAACCTTGAAAATCTAACTTTTGTTAACTCTGTATTTAGATATATGACATTTGGTGGTTTCTTTCACAGCGCATAAAAAGAAACTATCTATATTAATTGAAATTTGCTTCTATAATAATAATAATAATCTATTGAATAGTTTTAACTAGAAAAATGACATTTTGTAGAAGATGTAATATCTAAAGAGCGAATTTAATTAAAAAAATATACAAATTTAGATAATGAAAGGACGACAAGAGTTCGCTGGTTTTATCATCAAAATAAAATCCAAAGAAATGGGAAGATTGTAAAAAAATATAAGTGATTCAATAAATTGGATAAAAAATATAATGGAATGAAATTTATGCTTTACCATCGATACCGTTAAGTTTAAGAGCGGCGTCTCCAATTTCGGCACGAATATCTTCCAACAGATATTAGCCACTAGTGGTTCATGACCATAGTTTATCTGGTCGATTAAACTTATATTGTATAACGTGTTTGTACCATTGTTACCAATTCTCTCAAATCCCGTATAGATACAATGCTAAATCACTTGCGGACACACATACATACAGATTCGTCTGTCGGCTTTTTATTTATGTGGCCTTTGATACGTTCGCTTATCGTATAATTTACGACTAAAAGTATAAAAGGACTGATAGACAGTCGGATATTTTAAATACTTTAAAAGTATTCGTTTCAAATTTAAACTGAAGCAGTATTTTTAACTTTATTTACGGAGATATGTAGATTAGTTATTATAGTTATTATTTCGAATGGATCTTTTGATAACACCAGTTATTGCTGTATTTTTTTCACTTATTTGTTTTTTCCACATTGATTTTTTATCTGTAGACACACCAAAATATTCATCTCTTCGGTTGCTTGAATTTTCGTTTTATATTTAATTCAATGTTCGGTATATTTTTCGCTTTCGTTACACAAATTAGTTTTTTTTTTTAAATTGTTAATGATGTGCGTATTATTCATTTTAAATTGATTTGTTTTTATTTTAATTGCTAGACCCCCCACTATTATAAATTCTTAGGAGCCGCCACTGGTAAAAGTATATTATGGTTACATTCTGTTTTATTGTTGTAGGATGAAAGAGACACAATGTGACTTCGGCCAATAAATATATTTTTGAAATATTAATGAAATCGGTATATTATACGTATTAAAATAAATATTTAGTGACAAAAAATAGTTGCTTTTTGCATTATTTTGATCAAAAGTCGTCGGTTTAGAAGTTAAACTGAAAATATCCAAATTTTGAGCAATCTATTTTGTGTAGAAAAACTTGCAAATTTCTCTTTTTATTAAATAGTAAATCAGATTCAAGTATTTTTTTGTTCCACGAGATACTGTAATAAATATCAAAATCTATAAGACTAAATTTGCAACCCTTCCAATACTTGAAAGAGATTTGATTAAAATTTAACTTTCTTCAGCTTTACAGACGAACTGCGCATTTGTTGCTATATGGTAACAAATAAATAAAATTAGAACTTTTTTTTTTAAATTTAAAATTCGTTATTTTGATGTTATTAGAAAGAACAGTATATACTGTGAGACCTTGCCATTAGAAAATATTAAAAAATAAATATTATAAATAGGAAAATGCAAGCTAGATTGTACAAATTATATTATAAATGACATAGCAAATTACCAGTTTGATTTATCCATAAAAAAAATGTAGAACTTGTGAGATTCGAACCAACGAGGATTGTGCCTGTTGCTTCTTACAAATACCAAATATCAGAGGTTGTTAAATTAGTTGAACTCGCGATCGCATTGAGACTGGAAAAATCGGAAGACCAAAAAGGCAAAAATAAATCTTGCCACTTTAAAGTAGCTCGATTTATTAATTCATTTCTAATTCAAAGCGGCATCAATGTTTCCCTCCAGTTTTGAGACAACTTAAGCTAGTACTAACTTAAGCTAGTACCAACCTAATTTGTGGTTTCGTAAAAAAAAATGTACGTCTTTACATTTTAAGGGAAAAAATTGAACATTGAACACTATCCTTTCCGATAGAAGTTAAACTTAAAATTAAAACGTCGCGTAAAACACAACTTGTAAGACTTTATTCTAGATCTCAGCCAAATACTAAGAAATAAAAATGTAATTTAGGCAAATACTTGGTTAATATATGTGTTACGTTTATTAAACATTCAACGAATAAATTATTATAAATTAACACAATATTATAAAAATAAGGAAATATATTTGTAAAATTAAAAAACCAATTTGCAATATCTTTCTGAATTGTATTAGTTTTTTCTTTCACGCTGTCGAGTCTTGGTTTATAGACTACCGAGTTATTGGTTCGAATCTCGCAGATACCACCGTTTTCCCGAATAAACATTCGCTGTATTCAAATCATATATTATAATAACAACACAGAAAAAAATCACATTTAACCGCGATGGATTTATCTAACAATCGGTCGCGTCGAAATCAATGGAGGCGACGGGTATAGCCAGGGCACTGTCCTCGGCCGCGTTGAATGTTGTCTTGCAGCGTGCGAGGCGATCGAGTTCCGCGGCCGCGTCCGATCGCATCGCCGCCTTGTCCCGGTCGAGGGACTTCATGCCGCTGCCGGTCAACGAGGCGTTCCCGCCGCTCGTGTCCGAGCTCATGCTGTTCGCACCCGAGCCGGGCGCTGACGAGGAATTGGCGCCCGTTTTCTTATGTAGCAGCGAATTGAAGAAGTTGGCAAGGACGCCCTCGCCGCCCGGTGTGCTAACTACTTTAGAACCGTCCAGCTGCCGGTGCGAATAAACAACGTGTGCAGATTAATTATCTATTCTACCACTGCCATGGGATATAATAAAAATATAATTCTTCAACTGCATGCGGAAGTACGAAAAGGTCAAATAATATACAACAACCTAACCTGACCTGACCTAACTGATCTAAGATATCTATGCTACTTACTAAGAATTGCTATTGAATCAATATTAAGAATTTACTAAGAAAATAGTGAATAATTTTTGACTAAAATATAAAAAACAAAATGCAAAAATTTCATTGAAATCAAGTGTTTTTTTAGAAAACCAAAACTTTTTTTTAATCGTAGCAGCGGCTGTTATATAAAAAATTATATAAAAGTTGATATTTGCAATAATGGAAAACCCTGTGTACTTGAAGATGTTTTATGTTTTTTTTTTAAATATTTTAATTTACATATAAAGAGCTCGGTTAATTATTCTAATGGCGTGTTAGTTTTTGGTAGTCTCAAAGAAGAAGATAGCTCAGTTTCGATATTTAAAAAATATATATTCATCATTGTCAGTAATGTCAGGGTTCGTCCTTAATCAGCTAATAAGATCTTGTCAAAGCTAATTTAATTGATAATTAATTATTTTTTTAATTAATCAAATAATAATTTCGTCACTTTGTAAAAACGATCTTCCAATCAATATAACTATATTCACAAAATATAATCGCAAAAATACAGAAACATATTTTTGATACCGAAATTGCTCATAAAATTGTAATATTAAATATGACATATTTTCTTAATTTGGACAATGACCGTACCTTTTTGGGAGAGCACTGTAGTACAGTCGTTGCCGGTGAGCGGGGTGCTCCTTTAGCGAGGGTCGTGCCGCGGATGGGCGACTCACCGACGCGCGCCTGTCCCAGGGCGGGCACTCCAGCACCCGTCAACAGGATGGTATGTTGACGCGTCAAAAATGCCTGCTCATCCTCCGCCATTATCTCCGTTTCTCTCGTAACAGTCTATAAGAAAATACTGTTATGTTAGCTCTATAAGACTTCAAAATGTGTGAATAGCGAAACTATAGTCGTCTGATAAATAAATCACCCTCTTCGTTTCTTTGCACCTCCCGCTCGGACCAATCCGCGAAAATATTTCTTCTCAGTTCGTACTGTTAACTTTTGGTACTCTCTCTCTCCCCTGAAGTTGTTTTAGCACCTACTTTACCTATCTTCAAACGAAAGCTAGATCTCCTTTTTTTTACTCCCTCACCTATTGCATTACTTCGCTAGTTCTCTTACCGTACTCTACTGACTTATTTGTTCATTATATTCCTATACATCATGTATATATAATTTTTTAATTTTTTTGTATATTTTTTTATCTTTATATACACATACACAATTTATATTATATACAATCTACATTTTTTGCCTTTTTTTGATTTTTTGATTTGATTTTTGATTAAAACTAAGAAATATTCTCTTATTTCCTAAATGATGGAATATCACAAAGTAGCGGTTAAGTCAATCAATTACACTAATACCTCCCTTTATACTGCTTTTTGCTATAACGGCCTTGTGTAATTAAGGCTATGTTTCGATTTACGGCCTACATTTGTTCGATATTCAGCCAAAAAGTTATTTAAATGAACTAATTTGATTAGGATAACCTGATTCAAAAATATGCTCGGCGAAAGCACTTTTATCTTTTCTATCTAATCTGAAATGCTCTTTAAATCTAGTTTCAACAGATCTACGTATTTGTCCTGTAGGATAACTAAAACGAGATATTTCGTAAATACCCGATTTTTTATTGAAATCAATCAAATCTACCAATTCAATATTTTTTATTGAAATAATATTGACATGTACATCTAACTACTTAATGCTTGTTACGGTATTTGGGTAATATTCTATATTATATTATACAAATGTTACCTTTCGGGTGATCGGTTGAACAATAACATCGCGATAATACTCATCCGGTTTGCAGCTGTGCATATTCTCGTAGAGTATAGCAATTTTTTTCATATTGTCCCAACCAATCGGACTACAAATAAAACAAAACAACAACATGAACGCATCTCAAATTGGACATTTATTGCAACAACAGTACACGTACATGAAAACGGCATCCTTCTCAACCACCAGCGCGGGTGTTAAAAATGGAAAACCGTAAATCCTATGCGTTAGATACTTGTACAATAAGTCGCAATTCTTATCTTCTTTGGCGCTGGTGTAGAATAAAGCCGCGCCATATTGTAGGCAGAATCGACGGATCCATTGCTGCATAAAGTCCAGATGTTCGTCGCGGTAGTCTTGCTCTTTCTCTAACGTGTGCATATAATCAGTCTAGAAATGCAATTGATACATTTGAATATCATGTGTAGAATTTTAAAAGAAACGGGAATGGATTATCGGGATAGAAGAATTATTTTTAATTTATACAAATGTCGAATTGCTTTAGTTAGAATTGCGAGGGGGGAGAAGAGATGGCAAGAATAGGAACGGGAGTCAGGCAGTTCGCCGTTGTTATTTAACCTATATGTAAAAGATGTAATAAACAAGGTTAAAGTTAGTGTTAGTTAAGTTAAAGAGTCCGCAATCCTAAAGATTGGTTGGAAACAGCACGCCATGCCGATCTATCCTGAGCTAATCCCTTCATCTCCCTATAGCTATTCATCTCAACGTCTTCAACTATCTGACTCACATACTCCAATCTAGGCCTACCTACCCCTCTCTTTCCCTCCACTCTACCTTCTATGATCAATTGCATAATCCCCCCATGCCTAAGAATATGCCCTACTAATCTGTCTCTCCTACGTTGTAACACTCTCCAAATACTTCTCTTCTCCCCTACTAACTCTAGTACAGCTTCATTTGTTACTTTATCTTCCCAACCAATCCTCATCATCCTCCTATAACACCACATTTCAAGTGCTTCTAATCTACGCTTCTCTTCCTTTCCTATAGTCCACGCCTCACACCCGTACAGTGCTACACTCCAAACATATACCTTCAGTAATCTTTTTCTAATACCCAAGTCAATATTTGATCTTAAAATCTGTTCTTTTTCTACGAATGCCTTCCTACCCTGTGCTATCCTACACTTTATATCTACCTTGCTTCGATTATCTTTTGTGATTCTACTGCCTAAATAACAAAAATCTGACACTTCTTCGATTCTATTATCTCCTATTGTGATCCTCATTTTTCTACTGCATTCCTTTTTGTCACACCTCATCACTTTAGTTTTACCTATATTTATTTTCATGTTAAAATCCCTAGTCAATACTGCCTGCATACCATTCAATACCCTTTCTAATTTCTTTTCGCTTTCTTCCAATATAGCTATATCGTCGGCGAATCTCAGCATATATATTTTCTCTCCCTGTACATTCACACCTACACTATACTCTTCTTTTACTTTGTTTATTGCATCTTCTATATATAGATTAAATAATAACGGTGAGAGTGTACATCCCTGCCGAACTCCCTTCCCTATTTTTGCTACCTCTTCTTCCCCCTCAATTCTAACTAAGGCAGTTTGGTGTTTATATAAATTAAAAATTATTCTCCTATCCTTATAATCTATACCCGTTTCTTTTAAAATTCTAAACATTATGTCCCAATCTACATTGTCAAATGCCTTTTCTAAGTCTACAAAAGCTATGCAAGTTACCTTTCCTACCCTATTTCTTTTTTCTACTACCGTTCTTAGTGCTAGAATCGCCTCCCTCGTCCCTCTGTTTTTCCTAAAACCAAACTGATCTTCTCCTAGCCTTTCCTCTACTTTATTTTCTAATCTCCTATAAATAATCTTTAACAATATCTTCGATGCATGTGATAGTAGGCTAATGGTCCTATAGTTCTCACACAAATTAGCTCCTATTTTCTTCGGCATTGTTACTATTCTACTACGCTGAAAATCCTGTGGTACTTCTCCCTTCTCATATATTTTACAAACTAACCTGTATAATCGCTCCTGCATTTTTTCCCCTGCGTGTTTTATTAATTCGGCTGGTATCATATCAATCCCCGCTGCTTTGTTATTCCGTAAATCATTTAATGCTCTATGAAACTCTGACCTAAGTATGCTAGGACCTAAGTCATCCTCATCTATCTGTTCCACATTTTCTAGCTCCTCCATGTCCTGCCTACCTTTATATAAATCTTCAAGATACTCCTTCCATCTTCTAGCTTTTTCCTTATTTTCTGTGAGTTCCTTACCCTGCTTATCACATATAATGTTACCCTTTGGTTTTACTTTAGAAAAATGTGACTTAATTTTCCTGTAGCCCAAATCTACTTTACCTCTTCTCATATCCTCCTCAATATCCTCACAATTTCCTTTTATCCACTCTTCTTTCGCTAGCTTGCATTTCCTATTAATTAAGTTCCTTAGTTCCTTATATTTTTTCTGTCCTGCTTCTGTGTTTCCAATTTTAATTTTCCTTCTTGCTTCTATCATTTTAACTATTTCTTCCGTGATCCATTCCCTCCTACCTGCCCTTTTCTTTGTGCCTAATACTTCATTTGCTGCTGTAGTTAACCCATTTCTGATTTCCCTCCATTCGCAATCTATCTCGTTCCTAGATGTTCCATTAGCCATGATTTCTACTTTCTGCTTGTACTTTTCACATACATCAGCTAATTTTAACCTATCGACATCTACTCTGACCTGTTTAGACTTCTGTAATTTCTTGAATTTGACCTCTTAGTTAGTGTAGGTGTGAAAATTCTTCAGGGTGAGAAAATAGATATATGACGATATAGCTATCTTGGAAGAAAGGGAGCAGAATTTAGAATATGTATTGAAAGGTATGCAGGACGTAATAATGTAAGAAGACCCAAATTTGAGTACCTAAGTCAATTAGACACTGTAAGTATTATATGTAAATAACTGACTTGATTTTATTAGCGTACTTTTGTGACGACCACCACAATGTCCAGGCCCAAATTTTTGGTTAACGTTTCGTCGGGTAACGGGGTGCCTTCCTCTAATTCGTCATCAGCCTCGCTTAAATTGCGCGAGCTTCGTTTCATCGGCGAAGTGGCGTCAAGTTCGTTACCGGGTTCGATGTAATCTTGCCATAATTTTACCAATCGTTGTCTGAAATAAAATTGCATTATAAAAACGTCACTACGGCGTTAAATAATTGTATAAAATGTGAGTGACAGCGGTATCTATATTTGTTCTATTATTGTGCTACTGAAGATGGGGGCATAGCCTCCTAAATGCGCATCTAACTTATAAATGCTTCGTTACTTTTTTTTTTTTTTTTATTTGAATAATTTATTGTATATTAAATAATGGCTATAGACAGTGTCCTTCTTAAAAAATAAATCATCTTCACCAATATTCTTTAAAAAAAAAAATATTTTTCAACAATTTTATTCTTCCCTCTTAAATTGATTTTTAATCACAAAATTTGAAAATATTCAAATTTACAAAATTGCCAATGAAAAAAATCACAAAGAAAAAATATAAGAAAACACAATAAACTCCATCTAGTTAAAAAATCGAAAAATTAAAAAAAAAAAACATTTAAAAGGCTTAAAATTAAAAAATTAATCAAAATTAAAAAAATATATATACAAAAAAGTCGCGAATTGGGAAATTTTTATAATTTTTTTTTCCACTATGGTGTTAAATATCATCCAAATACCGTAACTTAAAGCATTAAGTAGCAAGATGTACATTGCGAAGGCTATGCCCCCATCTTCAGTAGCACAAGATAAAAACTAAATAAAATACCTGTCACGAATCGTGATTGATATACTATTAAATAAATAAGTCAACATGACAGAAGTATTTCAAAAATGGCATATAATTGACCTATAAATCTTTTAAATCAATATAAATTAATAATAAACGAAACTAACAAGTAACAACAATAAACATTGGTTTGTCAAGCCTAAAATAACCAAAAATAAATAAAATAAAAATAAATTTTTAAATAGTTTTTATTAAATAAATTAAATAAACAATATGAAATTGGGCCTGAATCTAAATTCATTAAATTTGATTTAGATTTATGCATGTATATAATTTCGTCAACATTTAACTTGGAATAATTCAAAACACTTTTAAGTAATTTAAGTGAACTAATTCGAATAGGATGACCCGATTCAAAAATATGCTCGGCTACAGCACTCTGAAATGAGCTAAATGCTCCTTAAATCTAGTTTCAATTGGTGTACGTGTTTGTCCTATATATACTTTAGGACAACTAGAACAAGATATTTCATAAATACCAGATTTTTTAGTGACTAAAATATAAATATTATTTTTAACGACTAAAACAGCTAAGAAAGGTAACTTATTTTCGATTTCATAAGTAAATTTAATTGTAGGAAATTTAGAATTTAATATTTGAATAAAATCATCAATATTAGATTTTTTAGTATATATCAATTGTTTTGTTTTTTCATAGATACATACATTCATGTATTCCAAATTTTCATTATATCGAAAAAATTATATACAGCTTCCCCAAAAGTCCCGCATTAATTGATATCTCTTCATTGCGTTATTTGTGGGGAAAAAAAAAACGCTCAGACATGTGAATTGATTTATTTATTTGGCCATCTTTTGGTAATATATTTAACTATTTTACTTCAACCCCCTAACACCCACCTAAGCTTACATTTTTTTTTTCAAATGTCAACCGATGTCATTCAAAAGCTTGTGGAAAACTGATTGACTGTAACAATAGAATTCAAATTAGATGCAAGTTTATTGCCTTCGTTTTGTTTTTACATTTTTTTTTTAAGTCGTAACAAATGACAACTACATAAGAATTAAAGGAAAATCGAATGATTAAAAAAAAAACGCATTCATTACTATATCTTATATATATATATATATATATATATATATGAATTGTTAATAAAATATTTCAACCCAATTAATTAAATTGGTGGCAAATTGCGCACTCACTTCCGAAGTTGTTTCTCATCATTGTCGATTTGCAGCTTATCGATGTGATCCGCGAGTACGGACGCCCAATGATAGAGCTGCTCTAGAATAGCCCATGGGTTCGTCATCGTTACGGTGAGGATAATCAATGTGTGGGGGAACGTTTGCTCGTTCAAGGCGTAGTTTAGTAGCTGGGTATGTCCCGGGTCACCGTCCAATACCCACACACTCAAACGTGTGTGATCTACGACGAATATATTGAAGAATAAGAAAAAAAAATGCGTCAAAGAGAAATCATTTTTTTAATTGCCACCGCGGTGTTAAATAAACGTATAGAATATCCACACAAATAGCTAGATGCGCATTTCGAATATATGCTACAGCTGTAGTCGAGCATATTTTTTAATAATAAATAATAAAAATCAGGTTTTAATAAAAAAAAAAACCGGTATTTATTAAAAATCTTGTTCTAGTTGTCTTAACTAAGGTATATATAGAAGATAAACACCTAGGCCTATTAAAACTACTAAGGATAGAAGAATATTTTCTATCCTTAGAAACTTTATAATCAAATTAATGAAAAAATGGAACTAAATTCTATTGTACAATAGATTGTGTATATTTATATATACAATGTCGGTTATGTATTAATTTAGAAAAAAAAAACGAACAAAAAAAACCCAGAAAAGTAGGTGTATACCGAATAAAATTACTTACGACTGCTTAGCGTATGTAATTTATGATATAAAATCGTACCTCGTTAATATTGCTAGCAAATATAGTCCAAAAATATTGGTATCCCCTTAAGAAAGGAAATGAAATTATAATGTAAATAAATGGAATCTAAACATCCGATTTATAATATCATATCATCCGTTTAAGTACGTTTACAACCACCGGTACGATTCTGGCTGAGAATGGCCACATAGGGAAAGGAAAATGATTATAGGCATCGAAAACTACACGATATAAACCTAGGGTTACCCTATAAAAATTCAATTGATTTAAATATTCTAGTTACATGGTTAATAAATATTACATTAAGTAAAATTTCAAAAATATCCATGTCAAACTAAGTCATAATATTACGTATTAAAGACCTGACCTAGGATCCACAGGTCAACCTCTTGAAGCATCGAAAATCTGGCAACCTTAATACCCCTTAAGCTGTGGAGGCTCTTGCCATCTTTGCACAAGTTTGTGATAAATTTAAATCAGGCAATGGCCTACCTAATTCTTTAATTTTTACTTTGTCCTCAAGAACGTCTACAAAACTCTATTTTAAATAAAGAACGAACACTATTTATTTTTATTAAATTATTTCTATTAAATATATTCTTGGAGAAACACGTGGCAAAATCGTACATACGTAACTACACTAAACAATGCAACTGTCTTATCTAGCTATTCTATATCAATTTTTCTGTATACTAGACTAGGCTACTCTGTTGGGACGCTAAAGAATTGCGGCCCGGAATAGCTAAAAACAATGTTATATTCTTAGCTGTAGAAGCAGCGTGACACGTTGCATTGGGAACCCGGGCCGCTAGTTTATTTGCGGCACATACGATACGCGAACCAAAGAAACAGGTGATATAATGCATACGGTCGCTCTCACTCTAGCGCTTCCAACAGATAGGATGAGTGTATATGCATTTGACTGGTACTTGCTAGCTGCAATATCGTGTTATGTGTATGTATCGTTTTAAAAATTATCACTACGGTGTTAAATTATAATATAGAATATCACCCAAATACCGTAACAAGCATTAAGTAGCTAGATGTACATTTCAAGCGCTATGCGCCCATCTTCAATATAATTGATAGTATATCAATCACGATTCGTGACAGCGGTATTTTATTTAGTTTTATGTTGTGCTACCGAAGATGGGCGCATAGCGCTTGAAACGTACATCTAGCTACTTAATGCTTGTTACGGTATTTGGGTGATATTCTATATTATTGTATGTATCGTGTTATATGTATGAGTGTTATGTATGTTCGCGGCACAAGCTTTACCTTCTAAGAAAAATAATGCCGAGTTAAAATATCGCAATACAATTATATATCTACGGTGATGCGCTCAATGTTCAGGGGCGGGCGCGCGGCCTCGAAAGAAACTACCCTTAAGAGTATGCAACTTCGTAAGCACATCTGTATCACGGAACACGAACTAAATCATTATCCCTATACTGCAGTTCTCAGCCAGAATCGTACCCAACCACCTAATAACTTGTATTAGTGTAAACGTTCTATTACCATCTCTGTAATCGTCCCGAACATCAATATAGGCGTACTCCAAGCCGGAACCTTTTTTCGGGTCCTCAACCCCCTGCAATTTAGCTACCAACGTTGTTTTTCCAGTTTCATTATCTCCGAGAACCACGATCTGTTTGTACGATGGCAATTTTGGGTTGCCGTGGTTCTGGACATCGTTCAAAATCGATGACCTGTGCAGAAATGAGAATGGCCACGTACATATACGGTGAGTATTGCGGCAGATGGATTGTAAACGTTATTAAATAATTAGATTTACCACAGGTTTTCTTTCGTTAAACTATCATTTTTGGCATTTTCGGTTTCAGATCTAACCATTTTCGTGCGTTATTCAAAAAAGCGTTTCGGAAAAACAAGAATCTAATACGATTTATGAATTATTAGTCACGAAATGACGGAGAATCTAACCCCTGGGGAGTTCAACCATTGACAATGACAATGTCAACATAGACAAGTTCATATGAAAGAGAGAATCAAAGGGGAATCACATTAACACAAATTTCATAGGCCAGCAAGTGCTGCACTCTGTTGGTGATCTCTAGATCGTGGTTGTGTTGAAATATTTTATATCTAGGTTATATGCTGCTTGAATGCATCTTCTTCTTCTTCTTTCGAATAACCCTTTTGGAGGGTACGATAAATCAACTTTGGCTATACTTCTTTGTATTCAATTTTCTTTGCTCCCACACTTCCTTCATCCTTCGAGAATGTCGTTCCTTTTCTTCTTTGGTCCACTTTCTTCCATTCGTTGATTTCTTTCTTTCCTGAAATCCTGCCTTTTGAGTTACTTCTCTAAAACGTTTTCTGTTATTTATTGTGTCTCTTTTAATTCCAGCACTTTTCATATCTTTATCAATTTCAATGAACCATGTGGGTTTGGATTTGTAACTGTTTAGTAAGTTGAAGATCTGCTTGGTTAGTCTGTTATTATCCATTCGGTATATGTGTCCGTAAAACTGCAGTCTTTTTTTCCTCATTACATCAGTTAGTTTTTCAACTTTCAAATATAGCTCTCTGTTTGATCTTAATTTGTATTCTGCATTACTATTACTTTTAGGTCCCAATATTTTTCTCAAAATTCTTCTTTCTACCTTTTCTAGTTTTTCAAGATCTCCAGTTCTTGTTAGTTTAAGTGTTTCTGCCGCATACAATGTTTCAGGTCTAACCACTTTGATAGTGTCTTAGTTTTGTGTTCCAGGATAAATATTTCTTGTTATATGTGTTTTTTGTCATATGAAACACCCCTTCCATTTTGTGTACTCTAGTTTCTATTGCTGCCTTTTCTTTTGTGTTGCTCGTTATCAACTCTCCTAGATATTTAAAGCAATTTGTTTGAGATATTGTGTTGTCATGAAATTTAAGCTTTTGAGGGGCATCACTGATGTTAGTTATGAACTGTGTTTTTTTAAATGATATTTGTAATCCTACTTTGGCTGCTTGTTTCTGCAATTCTCTGATTTGTTCTTGGGCATTATCCAGTAAGTCAGTAATCAACGCCATGTCATCCGCAAAAGCTAGACAGTCTATGGTGATTTTATTTGGATTTCTTCCTAGTTGAACACCTTTAGTATCTATGGCTTTCCTCCATTCACGAACAACCTTCCTTAATGCGCAATTGAAAAGTAGAGGTGACAAACCGTCTCCTTGTCTTACACCTGTCTTTATTTCAAAAGGTTTTGAAATTTCTCCCATAAATTTTACTTTGGATGTTGTGTTTGTTAAAGTTGCTTTAATTATTTCACTTGTTTTATTATCGAGTCCTAATTCCTTTATAATGTCGATTAGTGCATTTCTGTCAATGGAGTCATAGGCCTTTTTAAAATCTACAAAAGTAACCACATATTTCAAGTTCCTGATTTTCCTCATTTCTAATATGTTCTTTAAATTTAATATTTGTTCTGTGCACGACCTTCCTTTCCTAAACCCTGCCTGATACTCACCTAGTTGTGGGTCTATTATTCCTTCAATTCTATTTAAAAGTACTTTGGACAGGATCTTGTAGGTTACTGGCACGAGGGAGATTCCTCTATAGTTGTTAGGATCTGTTTTCTTTCCTTTTTTATGTAGTGGATGTATTAGTGCAGATGTCCATCCTGATGGCAAACTGTTTGTTTTCCAGATTTCATTGAAGATTTCTGTTAAACATAGTATCATGTTGTCACTAGAGTGTTTCCATAATTCAGCAACTATATTGTCTTCTCCAGATGCTTTGTTATTTTTAAGTTGCTTTATGATTTCTTTGATTTCTTCAATTGTTGGTGGTTTTGAGTCTGGTTGAATTGGTATTATGTTATCAAAATTCAATTTTTCTTTTGGTGAATCGCAGTTGTGTAGTTCTTCGAAATATTCTGCAAGTATTCTGCAATTCTCAGTGTTATTATACGCATTTTTCTGTATTTTGGGATCTGTAAACTGTAAGCTTGGTGGTGTGCATTGCATCTACTATATAATCTAGGTGATTCAAAAGCCCCAGCGGTACATGAGCTGTTTGCATTTTCCTTCGTTTATATCGGGATAGTTCGGAGAGGAAGTTCGGTGGTATAAAATATAAAATATTTATATTTCCAGATTATTTTCAATTCCCGGCTACCAACGCATAGTTGTCAAATATTCTATGATTGGTACAGATTTGAAGAATTATGTTCAATTCATGTATGCGACAATTCACTAATATAATTTAGTATTTATGAATTGCAACATTCATATTAAATGCATGTAAAATATGGAATTTCAATAAAGAACTTGTTTAATTTATATAGATAGAAAACAATAGAAATGTTAATATAGAATATCACCCAAATACCCTAACAAGAATTAAGTAGCTAGATGTACATTTCGAAAGCTATGCCCCCATCTTCTGTAGCACAAGTTAAAACTAAATAAAATGCTGTGTCACGAATCGTGATTGATATACTATTAATATACTGAAGATGGGGGCATAGCCCTTGAAATGTACATATAGCTACTTAATGCTTGTTACGGTATTTGGTGATATTCTATATTCTAAATAATTTTATTAATAATTTATATTTCCTACTCAATTCTCCTATTTAGATTCATACTAATAATGATTGCATCTTCAATTTCTAAAAAACCTTTTAAAGATTGAGAAAAACTTTACCATTCGAACGCGGATTTGATCCTAAAAGAGTTTCTCGACTTCCTTTCTCTCTTCAATTCTTTTTAATTGCCATTATTTTTTAAATTTTTGATGTAGAAATTACATTATTAATTCCTTTAATTTTAATTATCAAGCTATCTAATTTCTCTACATTTTTCTTTATAAGAAATATTTTCTTCCTATTACTAATTATAGGAACTTATCATGAATGAATTCAAGGAGCCTTAGATTGATCTTAGGATAATAGTTTAAAAATAACATTTAATTTGCACTTAAAAATTATTGAAATTCAATTTTTCTTAAATAACAAGCAAATATTACATTTAGTTTCGACCTAAAAATATAATGAAACCATCCTTATCGAAATTAATTGAAACCAAAAAGAGGTATATTATTGTTAATAATAAAATTGAATTATATTCCAAATAAAGATTTAAGAAAATCAAGAAAAAGCTTCTAACTTATTTCCTTAATAGTGAAATCTATTATTAATTCTATTTATATAGTTTAAATAAAACTTTATATTTTCATTATAAAATTGAACAATTAAGTTTTATAAATACTTTAAAATAACAATTATTTCCATAATATCTTCAATATTATACTCTTCTATAAGCTATTTGAATTAAATAAAAAAAATAAAAAAATAAATATATATAATAAATAAACAAAAATAAAATATAAATATATAATATATATAATAAATAAAAGTGATATTCTATTAGTTAAAGAGTCCGCAATCCTAAAGATTGGTTGGAAACAGCACGCCATGCCGATCTATCCTGAGCTAATCCCTTCATCTCCCTATAGCTATTCATCTCAACGTCTTCAACTATCTGACTCACATACTCCAATCTAGGCCTACCTACCCCTCTCTTTCCCTCCACTCTACCTTCTATGATCAATTGCATAATCCCCCCATGCCTAAGGATATGCCCTACTAATCTGTCTCTCCTACGCTGTAACACTCTCCAGATACTTCTCTTCTCCCCTACTAACTCTAGTACAGCTTCATTTGTTACTTTATCTTCCCAACCAATCCTCATCATCCTCCTATAACACCACATTTCAAGTGCTTCTAATCTACGCTTCTCTTCCTTTCCTATAGTCCACGCCTCACACCCGTACAGTGCTACACTCCAAACATATACCTTCAGTAATCTTTTTCTAATACCCAAGTCAATATTTGATCTTAAAATCTGTTCTTTTTCTACGAATGCCTTCCTACCCTGTGCTATCCTACACTTTATATCTACCTTGCTTCGATTATCTTTTGTGATTCTACTGCCTAAATAACAAAAATCTGACACTTCTTCGATTCTATTATCTCCTATTGAGATCCTCATTTTTCTACTGCATTCCTTTTTGTCACACCTCATCACTTTAGTTTTACCTATATTTATTTTCATGTTAAAATCCCTAGTCAATACTGCCTGCATACCATTCAATACCCTTTCTAAATTCTTTTCGCTTTCTTCCAATATAGCTATATCGTCGGCGAATCTCAGCATATATATTTTCTCTCCCTGTACATTCACACCTACACTATACTCTTCTTTTACTTTGTTTATTGCATCTTCTATATATAGATTAAATAATAATGGTGAGAGTGTACATCCCTGCCGAACTCCCTTCCTTATTTTTGCTACCTCTTCTTCCCCCTCAATTCTAACTAAGGCAGTTTGGTGTTTATATAAATTAAAAATTATTCTCCTATCCTTATAATCTATACCCGTTTCTTTTAAAATTCTAAACATTATGTCCCAATCTACATTGTCAAATGCCTTTTCTAAGTCTACAAAAGCTATGCAAGTTACCTTTCCTACCCTCTTTCTTTTTTCTACTACCGTTCTTAGTGCTAGAATCGCCTCTCTCGTCCCTCTGTTTTTCCTAAAACCAAACTGATCTTCTCCTAGCCTTTCCTCTACTTTATTTTCTAATCTCCTATAAATAATCTTTAACAATATCTTCGATGCATGTGATAGTAGGCTAATGGTCCTATAGTTCTCACACAAATTAGCTCCTATTTTCTTCGGCATTGTTACTATTCTACTACGCTGAAAATCCTGTGGTACTTCTCCCTTCTCATATATTTTACAAACTAACCTGTATAATCGCTCCTGCATTTTTTCCCCTGCGTGTTTTATTAATTCGGCTGGTATCATATCAATCCCCGCTGCTTTGTTATTCCGTAAATCATTTAATGCTCTATGAAACTCTGACCTAAGTATGCTAGGACCTAAGTCATCCTCATCTATCTGTTCCACATTTTCTAGCTCCTCCATGTCCTGCCTACCTTTATATAAATCTTCAAGATACTCCTTCCATCTTCTAGCTTTTTCCTTATTTTCTGTGAGTTCCTTACCCTGCTTATCACATATAATGTTACCCTTTGGTTTTACTTTAGAAAAATGTGACTTAATTTTCCTGTAGCCCAAATCTACTTTACCTCTTCTCATATCCTCCTCAATATCCTCACAGTTTCCTTTTATCCACTCTTCTTATATTAATATTAAATATTAATATTCTATATTAATATTTAACACCGTAATGATAATTTTTAAAATAGAAAGAAAAATAGAAACTGAATAATTGTAATTAAAATTCGCCTTCGCACCATTGAATACCAAATACGAAATCTTACAAGATATGATCTAGCGTAAGTTAAGAGTCGAAATTTAAGCCCTAATTACTTAACTAATTTCACACAATATCTTCGTAAATATACGTTTCTTCGAAAAGCTCCTCAGATCAAGCTTCTTTACCAAGTTCTCGTAGGGAAGATATCGTCAGATGTCGCCACATGAAAATCAACCGCTTAAGGTTGATACGTTTTCGTATATGGACTTGCAACGTCTATGAATACATTGTCATTGCCATTAAATTAAAGTGACAGAAAGTGGTAATGAGGACACCAATCACAGAATAGTAGCATTGACTAGTAGTTCTATTCTAGGCTAAATGTTTATAAAGATACTGTAAAGAAAAATGGTAAGATTCTGAAAGAAATATTCATAAACAACACGGTATTATTTGATGTTTATATAGATAAAAAATAATTCGGTAAGATTCTGGATGAGAATAGCTGAATAGGGACGATTTAGTGCGTGTTCCGCGATACAGGTGTGTTTACGAAGTTGCCTACTCTCAAGGGCTATTATGGTTGTCAATTTTCGATGCATCAAGAAGCTGACCTATGGGTCCTAGGTCAGTTCTGTAATACCTACTATTAAGGCATATGGATATTTTTTTTAAATTTTAACGTTACCCGTTGGCTTTACTTTAGAAAAACCGAGACTTAATTTTCTTGTAGCCCAAATCTACCTTACCTCTTTTCATATCTTCCTCTGCATGCTCACATTTTCCTTTCTATAATGATTTCACAAAATAAAGTACAAAATTATCACCTGACATTATAATTAATAAATATTAATATATCATATTCTAAATTTAATTTTATAATTATTTTTTTGTGAAAGAGATTTATTTTACCAATTTTCCGTTATATATTTATAATACAGATTATATACTATTTATAAAATTAATTTTAATTAAATATACATTGTAATATTTTTCACTTAAGTACACAATTTATCGTCCATAATGAGCTTCAGGGCCTACCTTTTGGGCAGCTATTTTCCCATATCCTCCGCGACCGGCATCAAAGTCCGTTCTATATTCATCTCGTACTTGTCCGCCAGTTTTTCCACGGCCGTATTGCCTTCCTTCGATAAATCCGGCGTCCCAATCTGTGCGAACTATACGATCGTCCAATCGGGTACCATTTATATATCTAAATCATACCAGAACGAATAGATAAACCACCGACACAGAAACTATTCAATTAATTCAATCAATATACGGATTAGTACCTAAAATCCCTCAGTTCAACAAAATAAATAAAACGGGGGGTCGCGCAGCGCTCGTTCAGAACCAATCTTGTACATTATCTATGTACAAGACTTAAAGAATATATAGGGCCGTGGGGTAATACATAGTTGTTGCGGATGACACATGTACAACTTACGGTTGTGTGAATAGAGAAAATAAATTAAATAGTGATATGATAAAACTGCATGCATGACTGGTTAGTACAAAAGAAATTAACAATAAATACTAAAAAGACAGTTCTAATGTCTTTTAAACAAAAAATATAAAGAACATAACACCAAATGTAAACATCTTCGGAAAAGAAATAAAAGCAGTGCAATCGACAAACTATTTAGGTTTAATTAGACAATAAAATAAAATGGGAACTACTTCTTTCAAATTAAAAAAATATATTAGTGCAATAACTGGTGCGGTATATAGATGTAGTTTCCCAAAAACTATAATAGACATCGTGTGCTTCATCGTCATAAAATATGGCATAAACATTTGGCCTAAATGCAACAAAATTCCATATAATATTGCTGAAACAACTCAAAATAAAGTACTAAAAACTTTATATAAATTAGACTTTCAAACTCGTAGCAGTGATGTGTACAAAATGACAAATATATTACCAATAAAAAAAGAATACGTCTACAAAGTAAAAAAAACAACTTTGTTTGAAAATTGCCTCAGTACTGTTTTTTTTTTTATTAATTCAAATTTAGTTTTTATACTTTAGTAAGTTTTGTTATATAATAAAAACTTGTGAATAAAAAAATAATTAAGAACAAATCTTAACTTGGGTATTAGAAAAAGATTACTGAAGGCATGTGTGTGGAGTGTATCATTGTACGGGCGTGAGGCGTAGACTATAGGAAAGGAAGAGTATCAGTTGAAGTATGGTGCTATGAAATGAAGGAATTAACTGCGGGATAGATCGACAGATGGCGTGCTGTTTCCAACCAATCCCTGGGATTCATGACTTAGTAGATATTCCCATAAAGAATAATAACAAGCAAAATAACTTCGTATTACAATAATATTATACCTCCGCCTGTGCTAATATAAGAAAAACTTTTGTATTAGTACCTAAAGTAGTGTGCAGTAGGCTTGGGTAATTTACCTATGAATCGTTCAATTTGAACTATTCATCAGAGTGAACGATTCATATTCAATATTCCCTGTACCGAATTATATATACCGTATTCACTTGTATATTCTTAAACTACGTTATTCACATTCAGTACTGTAAATTGTACATTGCGCATTACATCGCTGATACTCAAACATAAGATAATAGTAAAACAATCGGGGCATTAACAGTTTTACGCGAATGTAATTTTTAAAAACTTATTTAATCTAGCGGTATCATTTAGTCTAACTGCCTGGGTCTAGCATACACATAAACATATTCATACTCGATATATATTTCATATGTAAATTAACGCAAGTGTATTAATTATAATTTGTATGACCTTAGTTAGAATTGAGGGGGAAGAAGAGGTAGCAAAAATAGGGAAGGGAGTTCGGCAGGGATGTACACTCTCACCGTTATTATTTAATCTATATATAGAAGATGCAATAAACAAAGTAAAAGAAGAGTATAGTGTAGGTGTGAATGTACAGGGAGAGAAAATATATATGTTGAGATTCGCCGACGATATAGCTATATTGGAAGAAAGCGAAAAGAATTTAGAAAGGGTATTGAATGGTATGCAGGCAGTATTGACTAGGGATTTTAACATGAAAATAAATATAGGTAAAACTAAAGTGATGAGGTGTGACAAAAAGGAATGCAGTAGAAAAATGAGGATCACAATAGGAGATAATAGAATCGAAGAAGTGTCAGATTTTTGTTATTTAGGCAGTAGAATCACAAAAGATAATCGAAGCAAGGTAGATATAAAGTATAGGATAGAACAGGGTAGGAAGACATTCGTAGAAAAGGAACAGATTTTAAGATCAAATATTGACTTGGGTATTAGAAAAAGATTACTGAAGGTATATGTTTGGAGTGTAGCACTGTACGGGTGTGAGGCGTGGACTATAGGAAAGGAAGAGAAGCGTAGATTACAAGCATTCGAAATGTGGTGTTATAGGAGGATGATGAGGATTGGTTGGGAAGATAAAGTAACAAATGAAGCTGTACTACAGTTAGTAGGGGAGAAGAGAAGTATTTGGAGAGTATTACAGCGTAGGAGAGACAGATTAGTAGGGCATATTCTTAGGCATGGGGGGATTATGCAATTGATCATAGAAGGTAGAGTGGAGGAAAAGAGAGGGGTAGGTAGGCCTAGATTGGAGTATGTGAGTCAGATAGTTGAAGACGTTGAGATGAATAGCTATAGGGAGATGAAGGGATTAGCTCAGGATAGATCGGCATGGCGTGCTGTTTCCAACCAATCTTTAGGATTGCGGACTCTTTAACTAATGACTTTAGAAATTCTATTTTACATCTGCGTTAAAAAAATAAAATGTTTGCTTTGTAGTGAAATTATTACTAAATGCCGAAATATCTCAAACGTATTTCAAAGATACAGGGTTATCCAAAGCTACGTCCAAATATTGTTCGAAATTACCATCATTTAAATGTTGTTTTAAAAATTATCACTACGGTGTTAAATTATAATATAGAATATCACCCAAATACCGTAACAAGCATTAAGTAGCTAGATGTACATTTCAAGCGCTATGCGACCATGTGCTACTGAAGATGGGCGCATAGCGCTTGAAATGTACATCTAGCTTCTTAATGCTTGCTACGGTATTTGGGTGATATTC
Source organism: Leptodirus hochenwartii (assembly GCA_947310635.1). Lineage (NCBI taxonomy): Eukaryota > Metazoa > Arthropoda > Insecta > Coleoptera > Leiodidae > Leptodirus > Leptodirus hochenwartii. The sequence goes on from OX371184.1 coordinate 30,033,497, forward strand.
TATATTATATTTAAATGTTGCAACATTTATTTTTAAATATAATATTCTTTGTGTTAATACTCGCAGCTTAATGTTATCTATCGATCTCTCTATCGATCTCTCTCTCTCTCTCTCTTATCTATCTATCTATCTATCTATGTATCTATCTATCTATATACATATACATATATATATACCTAAATAACGACTGTTCAAACGATTCATGTATATGTGAATAGTGAATAATCGTTCGTGAATACTGAATAACAGAATAATACATCTCAATGAACGACATTTGCCCAGGGCTATAAGGCAGTCGTATACCTTAAACAATTCTCAGCATCCTCACGGCCATAGAATTCTACGAAGCAAAATCCGCAGGGTGTTTTCTTATATTTATCCAGGCCCATTATGACTCGCCGAACATCACCGCATTTTGAGAATAGTTCGTAGATTTGCTCCTCGGTGGTGTAAAAGGACAGGTTACCGATGTATAGAGTGGTGCTTAATCGCAGCAGTTTATCTTGTTCGCCTCTAGTGCCCTAAACAACGACAACGGAATCATATAAATGTTTATCTGTTCATTATTCCCGCGAATTTATTCGACATATAATTTCCATTTAAAGAACAACCTTGAAGTGCTGATCGCGGTAGGAACTTAAATCAACGGAATTCGCATTGTTGAACGCCATCTGTATTAAATAATAATACGAAGGATGTTACCAATATTTTGTAAGGAAGTTTTTGACATTAAGCCTTTTAGTGTCAGTCTTGTTTATGTAAGTTTTAAATAGGATTCATTATGTTATTATGCAAAAGTAGGTTAGGTTGCCTATGGATGTGGAATTTTGGTACGATTCTGCCTGAGAATTGCTGAATACGGTTAATGATTTAGTGCGTGATCCGCGATACAGTTGTGTTTACGCCGTAGCCTACTCTCAAGGGAAATAATGTTGCCAGATATTCGATGCATCAGGAAGCTGATCTATGGATCTATAATACCCTACTATTAAAACTTACTTTGATATATTGATATTTTATAAATTGTACTTCATTTAATATTTTATTAATTATGTAGCTAGAATATTTAAATCAATTGAAATTTTTTAGGGCAACACTAGGTTTTTATCGTGTCGTTATTTTTCCTTTCTGTTTGAGTTCTTTAATAAGGTCATATTCATATTAATAATCCAATACTGATGATTTTATTAAAATATTAAATTCGAAACTTACTTTTGAAATCGAAACTAATAAATTAGAATTTTATATATAGAAAAGCTACGAACACGGATTGCTATTATAAGGAACGATACAAATCATTGCCGTTAATATAAATATCCTGCTTTTAATTTGTTAATTAACCGCTCATTAAATTTTCCTTCTTCTAATGATAAGTATTACATTGAATTAAACAATATCCCAAATATAGCAGTGCAAAATAGCTAGAATTATCGATAATTATAAATAACATATTACGAAAATTTAAACGAACAAGAGATATCAGAGATATTAGAAGTTTAGGGCAAAGTAATAATTCTACACCTAAATTTGTTAAATTACCTTTTGATTATATTATAATAGTATTGCTAATTTTCTAGGAAATCCCAAAGATTTTATTGGTTTTAATAAAAAATCTGGTAGTTATATAATATCTTGTGCTAGTTGTCCTAACATATATGTTAGGACGCACATGTAGATCAATTGAAACTAGATTTAAGGAGTATTTAGCTCATTTCAGATTAAATAGAAAAGATAAAAGTGCTGTCGCCGAGCATATTTTTGACTAACCAGGTCATCCTATTCAAATTAGTTCACTTAAATTACTTAAAAGTGTTTTGAATTATTTCGAGTTAAATGCTTATGAAAGTATATACATATATGCATAAATCTAAATTTAATTTAATGAATTTAGATACAGGCCCAATTTCATATTGTCTATTTAATTTATTTAATAAGAACTATTTTTAAATTTATTTTTATCTTTGGTTAAGACAAACCAATATTTATTGTTGTTACTTGTTAGATTTTTGTTATTTAGGCAGTAGAATCACAAAAGATAATCGAAGCAAGGTAGATATAAAGTGTAGGATAGCACAGGGTAGGAAGGCATTCGTAGAAAAGGAACAGATTTTAAGATCAAATATTGACTTGGGTATTAGAAAATGATTACTGAAGGTATATGTTTGGAGTGTAGCACTGTACGGGTGTGAGGCGTGGACTATAGGAAAGGAAGAGAAGCGTAGATTACAAGCATTCGAAATGTGGTGTTATAGGAGGATGATGAGGATTGGTTGGGAAGATAAAGTAACAAATGAAGCTGTACTAGAGTTAGTAGGGGAGAAGAGAAGTATTTGGAGAGTGTTACAGCGTAGGAGAGACAGATTAGTAGGGCATATTCTTAGGCATGGGGGGATTATGCAATTGATCATAGAAGGTAGAGTGGAGGGAAAGAGAGGGGTAGGTAGGCCTAGATTGGAGTATGTGAGTCAGATAGTTGAAGACGTTGAGATGAATAGCTATAGGGAGATGAAGGGATTAGCTCAGGATAGATCGGCATGGCGTGCTGTTTCCAACCAATCTTTAGGATTGCGGACTCTTTAACTAACTTGTTAGTTTCGTTAATTGTTAATTTGTATTTTTAAATGATCACTACGGTGCTAAATAATAGTATAGAATGTCAAGCGAATACCGTAACTTAAAGCAGTAAATAGCTACACGCGCATTTATAATTTTGGTCAGAGTCAACGACAATTGCAAGTCCATATAAAAGAGAATCAGAGGCAATTACAATTACCACAAATTTCATAGGCCAGGAAGTGCTGCACTCTGCTGGTGATATATCTAGATTGTTTTAAGAAAGTTGTCGATGTGATGGGCCATTGTAAATATAATAAGAAAAATAACGATGGGATAACTCATGGATTATTTTTTTTTATTATAGCAGAACCTTTTCGAATTATTTATAAATTCATCGTCAGTGGTGGTCAATGCTTGTGACACGGAGTTACCGTGGCCAAAATAAAAAGCCAAATGGAAGGATAGGAAAAGAGACTAGAATTAAGTGATAATAATTAAAATTTTCCATGAGTTTAGATCACATCGTTATTTTTCTTATTATATATACATTGTGGTTGTATTGAAATCTTTGATATCTAGCATAAATCCTGCTTGAATGCATCTATTATATAATCTAGTTGATTCAAAAGCCACAGCGGTACATGCGCTGTTTGCATTTTCTTTCGTATTTCAACGGGACAGTACGTTGAAGAGTTCGAATAATCAATGAAAAAATATTTATATTTCCAAATTATTTTCAGTTACCGCAACGAACACATAATTGTCAAATATTACATGATTGGTAAAGATTTGAAGAATTATGATCAATTCTTGTATGCGACAATTAACTAATATAATTTGGTATTTATGAATTGCAACATTCATATTAAATCCATGTAAAATATTGAATTTTCAATAAAAAACTTGATTGATTTATATAGATAGAAAATAATAGAAATATTATAATACAGAATATCACCCAAATACCGTAATAAGCATTAAGTAGCTAGATGTACATTTCAAGGGTATCTTATTTAGTTTTACCTTGTGCTACTGAAGCTGGCGGCATAGCCCTTGAAATGTACATCTTGCTACTTAATACTTATTACGGTATTTGGGTGATATTCTATATTATAATTTAACACCGTAGTGACAATTTTTAAAATGGCCTATAATGGCACGAAAGCCACAAAAACCTTTGAAATTCAAGAAATAAAATTGAATTTATAATAAATACAAGACAACAAATGAATACTAACTATATATAGTTATATATATATTATAAAATTATATATATATAGTTATATATTACTTTATATATATTATTATATAGTTTATCTTTTTGCAAAGAGAAAGTGCTGTCGCCGAGCATATTTTTGAATCAGGTCATCCTATTCAAATTAGTTCACTTAAATTACTTAAGTGTTATGAATTATTCCGAGTTAAATGCTTATGAAAGTATATACATACATAAATCTAAATCAAATTGAATGAACTTAGATTCAGCCCCGAAATCATCTTGTCTATTTAATTTATTTAATAAGAACTATTTTATTTGTTTATTTATTTTTGGTTATTTTAGATTTCATAAACCAATATTTTTTGCTGTTACTTGTTAGTTTCGTTAATAGTTAATTTGATTATTATTTTTAATTAATAGTCAAATTATATGCCATTTTTGAAGTACTTCTGTCATGTTGACTTATTTATTTAATAGTATATCAATCACGATTCGTGACAGAGGTATTTTATTTGGTTATATCTTGTGCTACTGAGATGGGCGCATAGCGCTTGAAATGTACATGTAGCTACTTAATGCTTGTTACGGTATTTGGGTGATATTCGATATTCGAGAAGAGAAGTATTTGGAGAGTGTTACAGCGTAGGAGAGACAGATTAGTAAGGCATATCCTTAGGCATGGAGGGATTATGCAATTGATCATAGAAGGTAGAGTGGAGGGAAAGAGAGGGGTAGGTAGGCCTAAATTGGAGTATGTGAGTCAGATAGTTGAAGACGTTGAGATGAATAGCTATAGGGAGATGAAGGGATTAGCTTAGGATAGATCGGCATGGCGTGCTGTTTCCAACCAATCTTTAGGATTGCGGACTCTTTAACTAATTCGATATTATAATTTAACACCGTAGTGATAATTTTTAAAATGATTCTACAGATTTAAAGAATTATGTTCATTTCATGAACACGACAATTCACTAATATTATTTCTTCTTCAAATACCTATCCATTACAAATGTTTGCGATTATCATAGCTGTACGAATTTTATTTATTTAAGGTCTGCCTGGGACTGAGGGCCTATGTTTTTCGTTTTCCGGCCATGAAGATTGTCCTGGGAATAATTTAACACAGTGATTTTCCACTGCCTTCTGGATCACAGTATCATATCGGGTTAAACCAATATACGGTTAACACATAGAATAATCTGGAGTTGGACCGTACCGAAATCATTCTCCGCTACAAACCAGTTCTGGTGAATGCTGTCACAACACCGTCATGGGTCTCCCGAAGTATTTATTGCCTAACCTTCTATATAGGAAAATTGGGCAATAATGTGATCCGTTACCCCGCTGGTAGCCCTCAGCTCAGCCGCAGGTGAGCTGTATATAATTTAGTATTTACGAATTGCCACGATGCAGACATTCATATTAAATGCATGTAAAGCATGAAAGTAGTTAACTTGCCTTTACATAGGTTTATATTTATTTAATCATATTGTTGTACAATTGTTGAAATTAACATGATGAATTCTGAATGAAAAAGCTATAGATGAAAATGTTATACACTGATTCTTCTTCTTCTTCTTCTTTCGAATAACCCTTTTGGAGGGTACGATAAATCAACTTTGGCTATACTTCTTTGTATTCAATTTTCTGTGCTCCCAGACTTCCTTCATCCTTCGAGAATGTCGTTCCTTTTCTTCTTTGGTCCACTTTCTTCCATTCGTTGATTTCTTTCTTTCCTGAAATCCTGCCTTTTGAGTTACTTCTCTAAAATGTTTTCTGTTATTTATTGTGTCTCTTTTAATTCCAGCACTTTTCATATCTTTATCAATTTCAATGAACCATGTGGGTTTGGATTTGTAACTGTTTAGTAAGTTGAAGATCTGCTTGGTTAGTCTGTTATTATCCATTCGGTATATGTGTCCGTAAAACTGCAGTCTTTTTTTCCTCATTACATCAGTTAGTTTTTCAACTTTCAAATATAGCTCTCTGTTTGATCTTAATTTGTATTCTGCATTACTATTACTTTTAGGTCCCAATATTTTTCTCAAAATTCTTCTTTCTACCTTTTCTAGTTTTTCAAGATCTCCAGTTCTTGTTAGTTTAAGTGTTTCTGCCGCATACAATGTTTCAGGTCTAACCACTGTTTGATAGTGTCTTAGTTTTGTGTTCCAGGATAAAGATTTCATTTACACTGATTCATTATAATTAAAATACGTCTTCGCACCGTTGAATACCAAATACGAAATTTTACAAGATAAGATCTACCGTAACTTAAGAATCAAAATTTGAGCCCTACTTACGTATCTATTTTCAGATCGAGGTTCTTAAAATAGTTTTAACAATCCATTATAATCACAAAATACACCGCCTTTCAAATGATTTGCGGAAATACAAATTGAAACATATAATCTACACTAATTTGAATTGTTTGTTTTGACCAGTTTAGATAAAGTGTTGCTGCATACACACGCAATATCTTTGTAAATATACGTTTGCCGAAATGCTCAGATCAAGTATTCAACGAATAAATAAGCGGTCAGAAACCGCAATTTATGAAAGTACCAATTTTCACAGATGATGTAAAACAAAATTTAATTAAAAGGACATGTAATAAGCATAAATTACTTCCGTAAAATACCATAATGGGTGTTTTAGAGATCTACTACAAAAATTGAGCTGATGCTATCCATTTATACAATCAAAGGATGCTAAAATGTATAAGGCAAGTGTCTCAAAGGGTAAGATGAAATATACTTGATAACGATAATAAATAGCAACTACCGTAAGCAAAATTCAAACACAATTTCCTCGACCTTACGAACACAAATAAAATTCTTATATGGGGAAAAATTGTAATTCCGACAATGAGTCAAAGACTGTGTGCAATTCTATTCATCAGAAAAATATACATAAAGAGTGATAGTAATTTAAACGCTTCATCAGTCAAGATTTTAATATCCACTTCACAATGCAACAAGCTGGGAAATTATTGCGAAATAGAACAACTGTTTTGGCAATTAAAACCACTTAAAATAACATTTTCTTAGAACATTTAACGAAGCTGGCAGTGGAACACATAGCAAGATTAATGAAGGATATAACATTAACCGCTACCAACGATTTAATCGATCGTAGAAGTAGAATCGGAGTAGAAAACAATTGGTGTTAAGCAGAGAGGGTTTAAGTCACGGAACAGGAATCACCAGTAGAATGCCAGTATTCTTAACATTGTATATATAAATAATTTTTCAAAATATATGTCAGCTTCTCAACATTATTTGCAGACGATATAACTAGCAGCACAAAAATGATTGGCGTCATCAACTGAATCAATGCAATTGGCAGACCCTAGAAAACCCTTCGCGAAGAACGAAGTGCTACTAAGTACAAACAAAATAGCCTTCTTCAAGTGCCATCTCCTACTCGGAGTTTAACAATCATCATGGCTATTTTCACCTTGGAAACCGCGGCTCGGAGCAGTTCATTGAATACCACTGGCAAAGATTTCGAAGCCATGATAACGACGCCTTCCGACGCAACGCTTTCCTGCAATTTCCCCTTGCATTAAAAGTTGCAGTATTCTATATCTAGGCCGTCGCATGATTAGTTAAAGAGTCCGCAATCCTAAAGATTGGTTGGAAACAGCACGCCATGCTGATCTACCCTGAGCTAATCCCTTCATCTCCCTATAGCTATTCATCTCAACGTCTTCAACTATCTGACTCACATACTCCAATCTAGGCCTACCTACCCCTCTCTTTCCCTCCACTCTACCTTCTATGATCAATTGCATAATCCCCCCATGCCTAAGGATATGCCCTACTAATCTGTCTCTCCTACGCTGTAACACTCTCCAAATACTTCTCTTCTCCCCTACTAACTCTAGTACAGCTTCATTTGTTACTTTATCTTCCCAACCAATCCTCATCATCCTCCTATAACACCACATTTCGAATGCTTGTAATCTACGCTTCTCTTCCTTACCTATAGTCCACGCCTCACACCCGTACAGTGCTACACTCCAAACACATACCTTCAGTAATCTTTTTCTAATACCCAAGTCAATATTTGATCTTAACATCTGTTCCTTTTCTACGAATGCCTTCCTACCCTGTGCTATCCTACACTCTATATCTACCTTGCTTCGATTATCTTTTGTGATTCTACTGCCTAAATAACAAAAATCTGACACTTCTTCGATTCTATTATCTCCTATTGTGATCCTCATTTTTCTACTGCATTCCTTTTTGTCACACCTCATCACTTTAGTTTTACCTATATTTATTTTCATGTTAAAATCCCTAGTCAATACTGCCTGCATACCATTCAATACCCTTTCTAAATTCTTTTCGCTATCTTCCAATATAGCTATATCGTCGGCGAATCTCAGCATATATATTTTCTCTCCCTGTACATTCACACCTACACTATACTCTTCTTTTACTTTGTTTATTGCATCTTCTATATATAGATTAAATAATAACGGTGAGAGTGTACATCCCTGCCGAACTCCCTTCCCTATTTTTGCTACCTCTTCTTCCCCCTCAATTCTAACTAAGGCAGTTTGGTGTTTATATAAATTAAAAATTATTCTCCTATCCTTATAATCTATACCCGTTTCTTTTAAAATTCTAAACATTATGTCCCAATCTACATTATCAAATGCCTTTTCTAAATCTACAAAAGCTATGCAAGTTACCTTTCCTACCCTCATTCTTTTTTCTACTACTGTTCTTAGTGCTAAAATCGCCTCCCTCGTCCCTCTGTTTTTCCTAAAACCAAACTGATCTTCTCCTAGCCTTTCCTCTACTTTATTTTCTAATCTCCTATAAATAATCTTTAACAATATCTTCGATGCATGTGATAGTAGACTAATGGTATGATATGTTCTAGATATTCCAGCTTTCTCAATTTAATGCTGTGTAGTACTTAGTGCAAAATACCCACACTTGACTTAATTGAATGCATGAAATATATATTTTTTGCACCCATCATGGAAGTCTTGCAAACCGATGACACACCAAACTAATTCTAACCGATCGCAACAAAGTTAATGCTATTACTACAGCACCCGCCATGTAGCCAGGACGATTAGAACAATTGGAAGGCAATAGAATGAATATAACACTGATGGGTCCAACAGAAGAAATTATACTATTATAAAGTAAATAACATTATATGTGATAAGCAGGGTAAGGAACTCACAGAAAATAAGGAAAAAGCTAGAAGATGGAAGGAGTATCTTGAAGATTTATATAAAGGTAGGCAGGACATGGAGGAGCTAGAAAATGTGGAACAGATAGATGAGGATGACTTAGGTCCTAGCATACTTAGGTCAGAGTTTCATAGAGCATTAAATGATTTACGGAATAACAAAGCAGCGGGGATTGATATGATACCAGCCGAATTAATAAAACACGCAGGGGAAAAAATGCAGGAGCGATTATACAGGTTAGTTTGTAAAATATATGAGAAGGGAGAAGTACCACAGGATTTTCAGCGTAGTAGAATAGTAACAATGCCGAAGAAAATAGGAGCTAATTTGTGTGAGAACTATAGGACCATTAGCCTACTATCACATGCATCGAAGATATTGTTAAAGATTATTTATATGAGATTAGAAAATAAAGTAGAGGAAAGGCTAGGAGAAGATCAGTTTGGTTTTAGGAAAAACAGAGGGACGAGAGAGGCGATTCTAGCACTAAGAACGGTAGTAGAAAAAAGAAAGAGGGTAGGAAAGGTAACTTGCATAGCTTTTGTAGACTTAGAAAAGGCATTTGACAATGTAGATTGGGACATAATGTTTAGAATTTTAAAAGAAACGGGTATAGATTATAAGGATAGGAGAATAATTTTTAATTTATATAAACACCAAACTGCCTTAGTTAGAATTGAGGGGGAAGAAGAGGTAGCAAAAATAGGGAAGGGAGTTCGGCAGGGATGTACACTTTCACCGTTATTATTTAATCTATATATAGAAGATGCAATAAACAAAGTAAAAGAAGAGTATAGTGTAGGTGTGAATGTACAGGGAGAGAAAATATATATGCTGAGATTCGCCGACGATATAGCTATATTGGAAGATAGCGAAAAGAATTTAGAAAGGGTATTGAATGGTATGCAGGCAGTATTGACTAGGGATTTTAACATGAAAATAAATATAGGTAAAACTAAAGTGATGAGGTGTGACAAAAAGGAATGCAGTAGAAAAATGAGGATCTCAATAGGAGATAATAGAATCGAAGAAGTGTCAGATTTTTGTTATTTAGGCAGTAGAATCACAAAAGATAATCGAAGCAAGGTAGATATAAAGTGTAGGATAGCACAGGGTAGGAAGGCATTCGTAGAAAAAGAACAGATTTTAAGATCAAATATTGACTTGGGTATTAGAAAAAGATTACTGAAGGTATATGTTTGGAGTGTAGCACTGTACGGGTGTGAGGCGTGGACTATAGGAAAGGAAGAGAAGCGTAGATTAGAAGCACTTGAAATGTGGTGTTATAGGAGGATGATGAGGATTGGTTGGGAAGATAAAGTAACAAATGAAGCTGTACTAGAGTTAGTAGGGGAGAAGAGAAGTATTTGGAGAGTGTTACAGCGTAAGAGAGACAGATTAGTAGGGCATATTCTTAGGCATGGGGGGATTATGCAATTGATCATAGAAGGTAGAGTGGAGGGAAAGAGAGGGGTAGGTAGGCCTAGATTGGAGTATGTGAGTCAGATAGTTGAAGACGTTGAGATGAATAGCTATAGGGAGATGAAGGGATTAGCTCAGGATAGATCGGCATGGCGTGCTGTTTCCAACCAATCTTTAGGATTGCGGACTCTTTAACTAACAAGTTGTCAAACTTTCGTTTCCATGTGTTTGGTCAAATATACTAGCGCACTCTTCATTTATCTTGTCTAAGTTCTGGCAGGGAAGATATCGACACATGTAAATCAACCGCTTCATGTTGATACGTTTTCGTAAATGGACTTGCAAGGTCTACATATACATTGTCATTGGCTAAACTTAACTATATGAATTCTTTAATGATGTTTTAATTACACGCTCTTTCACAGGTACTTTGAGGTTAAGTCAAATATTAATATAGTTCACTCAGGTCTAAAATTTTACGATTCAGAAGAAGCAAAGTTTAACCGAAAATGTTCAACAGCACCATCAAATACGAAGACAGTGATTCGGAACACAAATCCGATATCGACTTAGACTATGATCCGGATTACAATCTAGATACGTTAGCGGATTACGACACAGATTCGCGCACTGCAGATGCACCTATGGACCGTGAATTGTCTCCTAGTTCCGCTTCTGTGCATTCATCCGGGGACCATACCTTATATACATATGATCATGATGCTAGTATAGATATAGACATCAAAGACGAACCGCTTCGCATCAAGACAGAATTAAAGCCACATAACCTATACCAAGATATTCCCGATGCACATGTAGAAGAGATTAGGTACGAATGTGATATATGCCACAAACAATTCATTCGAAAAGATAAACTTTCATTACATATACGCGCAATCCACAATAAGAATAAATTGCACGAATGTAATATTTTCCACAATAATTGTACCAGTAAGAGCAATTTGAAGGTACATAAGCGCACATATACAGGAGAGAGACCATATGAGTGTAATATCTGCCAGAGACGATTCACTAGAAAGTATGTACTGTCAAATCATATGCGCATACATACAGGAGAGAAACCACATGAGTGTAATATCTGCCATAAACGATTAACTAGCAAGCATATACTATCAAATCATATGCGCACACATACAGGAGAGAGACCATATGAGTGTCATATCTGCCAGAAAGGATTCACTAGAAAGTATGTACTGTCAAAGCATCTGCGCACACATACAGTAGAGAGATTATATGAGTGTATTATCTGCCATAAACGATTCGCTATCAAGAATGATCTTGCCCGTCATATACGCATACATACATTAGAGAACCCATATAAATGTAATATCTGCCATAAACAATTTCATAATAGTGATAACCTTAAGGTGCATACGCGCACACATACAGAAGAGAAACCATATAAGTGTAATATCTGCTATAAACAATTTCATACTAGTAGTAACCTTAAAGTGCATTTGCGCACACATACAGGAGAGAAACCATATGAGTGTAATATCTGCCAGAAACGATTTATTAATGGCAGTAGTCTGAAGTTACATATTCGCACACATACAGGAGAGAAACCATACGAGTGTAATATCTGCCTGAAACGATTCACTAGAAAGTATGTACTGTCAAAGCATCTGTGCACACATGCGGGAGAGAAACGATATGAGTGTAATATCTGCCATAAACGATTCGCTATCAAGAATGATCTTGCACGTCATATGCGCATACATACATTAGAGAACCCGTATAAATGTAATATCTGCCATAAACAACTTCATAATTGTGATAACCTCAAGTTGCATATGCGCACACATACAGGAGAGAAACCATATGAGTGTAATATATGCCAGAAACGATTCACTACGAATAGTGACTTTACACGTCATATGCGTTCACATACAGGAGAGAAACCATATCACTGTAATATCTGCCTGAAACGATTCACTAGGAAGTATGTACTGTCAAAGCATCAGTGCACACAAACAGGAGAGAAACCTTACCGAGTGTAATATCTGCCAGAAACGATTCACTAAAAAGTATGGACTGTCAAAGCATCTGCGCACACATGCAGGGGAGAAACCATATAAGCGTGGGCAGCGTTGAGCAGTTGCGAGGTGGAACGCTTGCGCCTTCTCTGTAAGTTTATTAAACTATTCACTCGGAAGTGTGACTTGTCAAGTCAAACTATTCATGCGGGGGAATAACAAAACTTCAAAAGTTAAGGGATATTAATATATTTGTTTTATTGGCGTTTATATCTTAAGTTGTAATTTTTATTTTTTTTAACTATGTATTTTCTTTTTTTTTAGATTATTACTCCTTCAAAAATATCATAACGGAAATTACATACTTTAAAAATATTGACAATCGATCCATTCTTTTGAAATTATAAACGACAAGATTATCTTACATTTACTTATAAACTTGAATTTTAATAATAAATGCTCTCACATACCGGAGAAAAACCATACCGAGTGTAATTCATTTTTTTATTTATGTTATGGGATCAGATTGCAATCAGTTCGAAGCCAGTGAAGCATATCTGAGTTCTTGGGGAGATATTATGAACATATGGGAAGGGTGGGAAGCTGTTACTATAGCGGTTCGCTATACCGCTAAAGCTTAGTTAATTGTATCCCAACTAAGAATGGTACGAAGTATAGAGGATATGTGGCGCTTAGCTACGGTCACACATCCAAGCATTGACCTAGCGATACGTTGCTTAACTCTTGTTATCGACGCTCAATGCATTACCCGCATAGGCCACTCGGTCAGTATTTAAAACCATTTGAACCTTATCTTAAAATAATCTTATGCAAAGTTTTGATCCAAAGGTAGATTTCCAAAACAAAGAGTCTGATCTAAAGTGAAAAACGAAACAAAATATGCTATTATTAAATTGAAAAATATATAATTTCAAGCTCGTTATACTGGTGTTGGTATCAGAATAAAATAATCCGAAAAAACAGCAGACCACAGCAAAATGATAATTCATATAGAGAATATAATATAGAATATCACCCAAATACCGTCATAAGCATTAAGTAGCTAGATGTACATTTCAAGCGCTATGTGCCCATCTTCAGTAGCACAAGTTAAAAACTAAATAAAACACCTCTGTCACGAATCGTGATTGATATACTATCAATATACTATATATTATATATTGATATATATATATATATATCAACATATATTGATATATATATATATATATATCAACATATATTGATAGTATATCAATCACGATTCGTGACAGGTGTTTTATTTTGTTTTACTTGTGCTACTGAAGATGGGCGCATAGCGCTTGAAATGTACATCTAGCTACTTAATGCTTTATGTTACGGTATTTGGGTGAATGTCTATATTATATCTACCTAACTTGTTGATACTTTACGTTAAAAATTCGATGGTTGCGGAATGTCGCCTTTGAAGTTCAATCTTGCTGTACTTCTATATGTCAATGTCAAATATATTTCGCAGGGCATGCAATTTTTTTCCCTGTTTCTATAATCAATTAATAAAGAATTAATTGTATAGAATATCACCCAAATAATAAGAATAATAGATAATTAACAATAATTAATAATTTTATTAATAATAATTCAGGTGTTCTAGAAGTGATATACAAGAGTTTTATTATATTATATAATTATTTCCTTTTATAAAAACTATTCTTTAGTCAGTTTACAAAATATAATTGCAAATTTCTAAAAAAATATATATTTTTTTTATTGAAATCACTCACTTCAAAGCTGCTAACTATCTCCCGCATCATAATAAATCGAGATATAGAGGCACATTATCTATGAAATGAATACAATTTTAAAAGTAATAGTTTATGATGAGTTTATTTATATCTTATTACATCCCAATATATTTTTATCGACTATGCGTGCGTAATGATTTTGATGGTATTTCTCTGAGTGAACAGTTTGCGATTTGACAGGTTACACCTCCGAGTAAATAGCTTACTAAACTTACAGAGAAGGTACAAGCGATCCTCCTTGCACCTGCTTAACGCTGCCCATGCCTATATGGTCTCTCTCCTGAATGTGTGCGAATATGATTTGATAGTATATGCTGGCTAGTTAATCGTTTATGGCAGATATTACAGTCGTATGGTATCTCCCCCGTATGTGTACGCATATGTACCTTCAAGTTACTACCATTAATAAATTGTTTATGGCAGATTTTACACTCATTTGGTTTCTCTCCTGTATGTATACGAATATGATTTGAAAGTATAAGCTTGCTTGTCAATCGTTTATGGCAGACATTACACTCATATGGTTTCTCTCCTATATGTGTACGAATATGACACGAAAGTATATGGTTGCTAGTGAATCGTTTATGGCAGACATTACACTCATATGGTTTCTCTCCTGTATGTGTACGCATGTGTATCTTTAAGTTACCACCTTCGATAAATTGTTTATGGCAGATATTACACTCGTATGGTTTCTCTCCTGTATGTGTACGAATATGATATGTAAGTGTATGCTTGCTAGTAAATCGTTTATGGCAGACATTACACTCATGTGGTTTCTCTCCTGTATGTGTACGCATGTGTACCTTTAAGTTACCACCTTCGATAAATTGTTTATGGCAGATATTACACTCGTATTGTTTCTCTTCTGTATGTGTGCGCATATGATTTGAAAGTATATTATTGCTAGTGAATCGTTTATGGCAGACATTACACTCATACGGTTTCTCTCCTGTATGTGTACGAATATGATTTGAAAGTATATGCTTGCTAGTGAATCGTTTATGGCACGCATTACACTCATATAGTTTCTCTCCTGTATGTGTACGAATATGATTTGAAAGTATATGCTTGCTAGTCAATCGTTTATGGCAGACATTACACTCATATGGTTTCTCTCCTGTATGTGTACGCATGTGTACCTTCAAGTTACCACCTTCAATAAATTGTTTATGGCAGATATTACACTCATATGGTTTCTCTCCTGTATGTGTGCGTATATGATTTGAAAGTATATTATTGCTAGTGAATCGTATATGGCAGACATTACACTCATATGGTTTCTCTCCTGTATGTGTACGAATATGATTTGAAAGTATATCCTTGCTAGTGAATCGTTTATAGCAGACATTACATTCATATAGTTTCTCTCCCGTATGTGTACGAATATGATTTGAAAGTATATGCTTGCTAGTCAATCGTTTATGGCAGACATTACACTCATGTGGTTTCTCTCCTTTATGTGTGCGCATATGATTTGAAAGTATATTATTGCTAGTGAATCGTATATGGCAGACATTACACTCATATGGTTTCTCTCCTGTATGTGTACGAATATGATTTGAAAGTATATGCTTGCTAGTAAATCGTTTATGGCAGACATTACACTCATGTGGTTTCTCTCCTGTATGTGTACGCATGTGTACCTTCAAGTTACCACCTTCAATAAATTGTTTCTGGCAAATATTACACTCATATGGTTTTTCTCCTGTATGTGTGCGCATATGTACTTTCAAGTAGCTCTTACTGGTGCAATTCTTGTGGTAAATATTGCATTCGGGCAATTTATTCTTATTATGCATTCTGCGTATATGTAATGAAAGTTCATCTTTTCGAATGAATTGTTTGTGGCAGATATCACATTCGTACCAAATCTCTTCTACATGTGCATCAGGCATATCTTGGTATAGGTCATGTGTCTCTAATTCTGTCTTGATGCGAAGCGGTTCGTCTTTGATGTCTATATCTATACTAGCCACACGACGATCATATGTGTAGAAGGTATGGCCCCCCGGTGAATGCACAGAAGTGGAACTAGGAGACAATTCACGGTCCATAGGTGCATCTGCAGTGCGCGAATCTGTATCGTAATCAGCTAACGTATCTGGATTGTATTCCGGATCATAGTCCAAGTCGATATCTGATTTATTGTCCAAATCACTGTCTTCATTTTCGGCTGTGCTATCCGACATATTTAGAATTAGTTTTTTTAGTTTTCACCGTAAAATTATAAATAGTTGTTCACAGCTTTCTAAAAATGTTACAAACGAAAGCTCTTGGACCTGCACATAACCCTAACGAGCAGCGAGAGGGGAAAGCTGTAAATTTCGTTTCATTTAATAGCAGAATTAATGGACCAACACAGAAACAGAACACTAATTTTTAATATATTTTTAAATAAATAAATAATTCTGTCTCCCACATCAATATCAATTGCAAGTCAATAATACAATGCTGCACTCTGATGCGTATTTTCAGAATGTTGATTTGAAATTGATGACATTAAAAACACACAGCAGCAACCTCATGCGTAAGCGCGAGTACCACAGATATGAAATAGCTTGCGCAACCGCCCAGACTGCGGGGTCTCGGCGCTTCGCGCCTCAAAGCGTATCCCTGGCTTGGTAAGTTTAGTTATTGCTATGTCTAGGTAAATCCAATTTTTCCGAGGTATTAAAATCGATCAGCATTTTTTAACGCATAAACAAAAATTCCCCACCTATTTGCTGTGCCGGAGTGTTAAGAATGATTTTCAATATTCGTGAATAATATTCATATTTTCGATTTCACTAATAGTGGCAATGGTGGAATAAATAAAACTTGGGACGGATAACACAATGTTTTTACAAATAATATACTACTCATTTACAAATCTAAAATATCACAATACATAAGATAGTAATAATTGTATCGAAATTTCGCACGACGCAACATTATTACAATCTGCATTTCGCTTAAATAAATTTAAAACACTTTTGTTTGTCATGAGGTATTCTGGTCTTGAATAATATCGAATCTGCTCTATACTGCGTGTTTAAAAGTGGCATGTATCCAAACACCTACAACAACCATATGTTTAAAGTTCAAATAAATACTCGTGCGAAAATAATACGTACTTGTACAAAGAAATTAATGCACTTGTGTCTCTCCTGGAAATGCGTCTCATCCTCTGAAAGACTTTGAGGACAACCTGGACATCGGAAAGTTCATCGTGATGTTACTTTAATGGGCGGCGCTCGTGTTATATGACTCACCAGGAAATTCATGGTAATATTCTCACAATTCATATATTCATCCACCTAAATATTAAATTAAAATATAAATTTTATTATAGAATATTACCCAAATACCGTAACAAGCATTAAGTAGCTAGATGTACATTTCAATGGCTATGCCCCCATCGTCAGTAGCACAAGATAGAACTAAATAACATACCTCTGTCACGAATCGTGATTGATTGATTGATATATATATATATATATATATATATATATATATATATATATATATATATATATATATATTTATATCGAAATGCGCATCTAGCTACCTATTGCTTTAAATTACGGTATTTGAGTGATATTCTATAGTAATATTATAATTAATTATAATTATATAATAAATGCGGTACGTTCCTTTTTTTTATTGATCAGTTTGTCAGAATCTAAGAAAACTGCACGAGGCTTTTCTTTCAAGTCATAAATCAACTTCAAATCGGAAATAAGATGAAAAAGCGTTTACTTTGTCTCGTATCGCTTGAGGTAGCCACTTCCAATAAAGATGCAAATAATGGTTATGTATGAAGGCAGCTCCAGTCAGCACCATGCTCAATTCGCAGCTATAGTTTGAGTTGTACAGCCAACTGCTCTGCGTGTTGATATCCCATGCGTGGTAACGGCCAGGGAAGCCAACGATCGATCTCGATGCTCGCGCCAAACTCTAAAGTCAGATATTAAACAGTCAGTATTCTAGCAGATTAAGTCGTCAGACTTAATTATAAATCATCAGAGTGTATTAGCCGGTTTTGTTCTAAAGTTAAATATATTTATTAGGAAATTTGAAATGTCATTTCGTTTTTATTATTAGAAATTTATTCCTAGGCGACTCTTACGAACATTATCAAGTATACGACAGCATCTTCTAATGCCACATATAATATATACGCTATGACTTAAATTGAACTAAACAGAGGACATTAAATCTACATGATCGTTAAGCAAATGATTATTTATGGTTTTTCTGATAGAATGGTAGACTGCTATTTTTTATTTGTGTGGATGTGAAGAGTTGGCCGGGTTGGTAATAAGTGTGTATGTAGATTCTCTATAAACATCAAACGTTAGTTTAGTAATATTTCTATTGATAGTTAAATCCAGGAAATTTATTGAATGGTTCATTTCTGTTTCTAGCAGTTAGTTAAATAGTCAAGTCATCTGTCAATCTCTCCTCAGCTCTTATTTTAATCCTCATTTTTCACCTGGTTTCCTTTTCGTCACAATTCATCACTTTGGTCTTGCCTATATTTATTTTCATGTTATAATCCCTAGTCATTACTTCCTGCATATCATTTAATGCCTGTTTTAAATTTTGCTCCCTTTCTTCCAAGATAGCTATATCGTCGGCAAACCTCAACATATATATTTCCTCTACCTGAATTTTCACACCTAAACTGTACTCTTCTTTTACTTGTTTATTGCATCTTCTATATACAGGTTAAATAACAAGGACGAAGTGTACATCCCTGCCGGCGGCTCCATTTCCTATTCTTGCTACCTCTTCTTCCCCCTCAATTCGAACAGTTTGTTGCTTTTATTGAATTATTGATTAATTGTATTAATGAATAATTAATAATTTATAATAATGTAGGTGTATATTATAATACCGGTGTAGGTTTTATAATGAATAGAAAGCTGGGATGTAGAGTAAAGAGTTATTGCCAAGTTAGTGATAGAATTATAACTATTAGATTAGACACGAAGCCAACGGACACAGTTATAGTGCAACTATATATGCCAACTTCAAGTCACGATGATGAGGAGGTAGAATCCATTTATGAGGAGATTGAATCTAGGTTAGCAAACGTTAAAGGACAGGATAATCTAATTGTAATCGGAGATTGGAATGCCGTAGTAGGTAAGGGAAAGGAAGTTCCAATAGTAGGAGAATATGGAATAGGAACACGTAATGATAGAGGGGATAGATTGGTAGAGTTTTGTATTAGGAATAAGCTAGTGGTAGCAAACACGCTTTTTCAGAATCACAAGCGCAGGATATATACGTGGAAAATGCCAGGAGATATAGGGAGGTATCAGATAGATTACATACTGGTTAAAGAGAGGTTTAGGAACCAGATTAAGAATTGTAAGAGTTACCCTGGAGCAGATATTGATAGTGACCATAATTTAGTAGTCCTGGACTCAGAGGTCAAATTCAAGAAATTACAGAAGTCTAAACAGGTCAGAGTAGATGTCGATAGGTTAAAATTAGCTGATGTATGTGAAAAGTACAAGCAGAAAGTAGAAATCATGGCTAATGGAACATCTAGGAACGACATAGATTGCGAATGGAGGGAAATCAGAAATGGGTTAACTACAGCAGCAAATGAAGTATTAGGCACAAAGAAAAGGGCAGGTAGGAGGGAATGGATCACGGAAGAAATAGTTGAAATGATAGAAGCAAGAAGGAAAATTAAAATTGAAAACACAGAAGCAGGACAGAAAAAATATAAGGAACTAAGGAACTTAATTAATAGGAAATGCAAGCTAGCGAAAGAAGAGTGGATAAAAGGAAACTGTGAGGATATTGAGGAGGATATGAGAAGAGGTAAAGTAGATTTGGGCTACAGGAAAATTAAGTCACATTTTTCTAAAGTAAAACCAAAGGGTAACATTATATGTGATAAGCAGGGTAAGGAACTCACAGAAAATAAGGAAAAAGCTAGAAGATGGAAGGAGTATCTTGAAGATTAATATAAAGGTAGGCAGGACATGGAGGAGCTAGAAAGTGTGGAACAGATAGATGAGGATGACTTAGGTCCTAGCATACTTAGGTCAGAGTTTCATAGAGCATTAAATGATTTACGGAATAACAAAGCAGCGGGGATTGATATGATACCAGCCGAATTAATAAAACACGCAGGGGAAAAAATGCAGGAGCGATTATACAGGTTAGTTTGTAAAATATATGAGAAGGGAGAAGTACCACAGGATTTTCAGCGTAGTAGAATAGTAACAATGCCGAAGAAAATAGGAGCTAATTTGTGTGAGAACTATAGGACCATTAGCCTACTATCACATGCATCGAAGATATTGCTAAAGATTATTTATAGGAGATTAGAAAATAAAGTAGAGGAAAGGCTAGGAGAAGATCAGTTTGGTTTTAGGAAAAACAGAGGGACGAGGGAGGCGATTTTAGCACTAAGAACAGTAGTAGAAAAAAGAATGAGGGTAGGAAAGGTAACTTGCATAGCTTTTGTAGATTTAGAAAAGGCATTTGATAATGTAGATTGGGACATAATGTTTAGAATTTTAAAAGAAACGGGTATAGATTATAAGGATAGGAGAATAATTTTTAATTTATATAAACACCAAACTGCCTTAGTTAGAATTGAGGGGGAAGAAGAGGTAGCAAAAATAGGGAAGGGAGTTCGGCAGGGATGCACACTTTCACCGTTATTATTTAATCTATATATAGAAGATGCAATAAACAAAGTAAAAGAAGAGTATAGTGTAGGTGTGAATGTACAGGGAGAGAAAATATATATGTTGAGATTCGCCGACGATATAGCTATATTGGAAGAAAGCGAAAAGAATTTAGAAAGGGTATTGAATGGTATGCAGGCAGTATTGACTAGGGATTTTAACATGAAAATAAATATAGGTAAAACTAAAGTGATGAGGTGTGACAAAAAGGAATGCAGTAGAAAAATGAGGATGACAATAGGAGATAATAGAATCGAAGAAGTGTCAGATTTTTGTTATTTAGGCAGTAGAATCACAAAAGATAATCGAAGCAAGGTAGATATAAAGTGTAGGATAGCACAGGGTAGGAAGGCATTCGTAGAAAAAGAACAGATTTTAAGATCAAATATTGACTTGGGTATTAGAAAAAGATTACTGAAGGTATATGTTTGGAGTGCAGCACTGTACGGGTGTGAGGCGTGGACTATAGGAAAGGAAGAGAAGCGTAGATTACAAGCATTCGAAATGTGGTGTTATAGGAGGATGATGAGGATTGGTTGGGAAGATAAAGTAACAAATGAAGCTGTACTAGAGTTAGTAGGGGAGAAGAGAAGTATCTGGAGAGTGTTACAGCGTAGGAGAGACAGATTAGTAGGGCATATTCTTAGGCATGGGGGGATTATGCAATTGATCATGGAGGGTGGAGTGGAGGGAAAGAGAGGGGTGGGTAGACCTAGATTGGAGTATGTGAGTCAGATAGTTGAAGACGTTGAGATGAATAGCTATAGGGAGATGAAGGGATTGGCTCAGGATAGATCGGCATGGCGTGCTGTTTCCAACCAATCTTTGGGATTGCGGACTCTTTAACTAATATTGTATTATCGCTTATATATGTATATATATATACTATCGTTTTCCTATGCGATTTTCTCAGCCAGAATCTTAACGGACGTTGAACAAAAGAAGGCTAACCCTAACATAATTTACATACTATTGCCCTTTGATTACAAAGAATGATCGTTTTATGCTACCAATACTTTTCATTTAAATTTAAATATTTTTATGTAAGAGAATGAAATTAGGAGCAACAAAAACGCAAGTTATACTTTCAGAACAAAATTGAGAAAAATACATCCAATTAGTCCATGTGTGTTCATTTGATATATGTGTGCACTGTTAATATTCGTGAATTACATCACCAAATTGTCGCATATATGATAATCAATAATTTTTCAAATATCAAATATATATCAATCTTGTCATACTTAGCAGCAATGTATAGATTTGACTCTACCAACTAGAAATTACGTTATCGAAATAATATATAGAAGCAATGCCATGAGGTACAAAATAAATGATAAACATGCGCATGCTTGCGGTTTGAAAACTAATGGTTGCAAAAAAGATGCTATTTTATAGTATATGTTTTGCAATTTTGGCTAGACGGTATGTAGTTTGGCGACTGGCGCAATAACGAGTAAGGTATTTGATATGGGCGCTCTCGTGAATGACATTACAGAATATGAGTTGATCCGTATTTAACGATACGCATTTTGTATTGATCCACTAATTATAGCCCCTCTCACTGGCAGTTTGGGGTTATGTTAAATTTGATTAACCCCACGCCTCTGAAATTTTACTATTCAGAAGTGCAAAGATATACCGAAAATGTTCAACTGTACCATCAAATACGAAGACAGTGATTCGGATCATAAATCTGATATCGACTTAGACTATGATCCGGACTACAATCCAGATACGTTAGCGAATTACGACACAGATTCGCGCACTGCGGATGCACCTATGGACCGTGAATTGTCTCCTAGTTCCGCTTCGGTGCATTCACCGGGGGACCATACCTTCTACACATATGATCGTCGTGTGGCGAGTTTAGATATAGAAGTCAAAGACGAACCGCTTCGCATCAAGACAGAACTAGAGACACATGACCTATACCAAGATATGCCTGATGCACATGTAGAAGAGATTTGGTACGGATGTGATATATACCAGAAACAATTCTTTCGAAAAGATAAACCTTCGATACATATACGCAATATCCATAATAAGATTAAATTGCATGAGTGTAATATTTGCCACAATAATTGCAGCAGTAAGAGCAATTTCGAGGCACATATGCGCACACATACAGAAGAGAAACGATATGAGTGTAATATTTGCAAACATTCTGGAGAAAAAGCATACGAGTGCAATATCTGCCCTAGACGATTAACTAGCAAGGATATACTATTGAATCATATGTGCCCACATACAGGAGAGAGACCATATGAGTGTAATATCTGCCATAAACGATTAACTAACAAGCATATACTATCAGAACATATGCGCATACATACAGGAGAGAGACCATATGCGTGTAATATTTGCCAGAAACAATTTATTAATGGTAATAACTTTAAGTTACATATTTGCAAACATACAGGAGAGAAACCATACGAGTGTAATATCTGCCATAAACGATTAACTAACAAGCGTATACTATCGGAACATATGCGCATACATACAGGAGAGAAACCATATCACTGTAATATTTGCCAGAAACAATTTATTAATGGTAATAACTTTAAGTTACATATATGCAAACATACAGGAGAGAAACCATACGAGTGTAATATCTGCCAGAAACGATTCACTAACAAGCAAATACTATCAAATCATATGCGCATACATACAAGAGAGAAATCTTGTGAGTGTAATATCTGCCAGAAACAATTTACAAATGGTAGTAAGTTGAAGGTGCATATGTGCACACATACAGGAGAAAAGCCATATGAGTGTAATATCTGCCATAAACGATTAACTAACAAGCGTATACTATCAGAACATATACGCATACATACAAAAGAGAAACCATATGAGTGTAATATTTGCCAGAAACGATTAATTAGCCAGAATGTATTATCAAATCATATGCGCATACATACAGGAGAGAACCATTATGAATGTAATATTTGCCAGAAACGATTAACTAGCCAGCATATACTATCCAATCATATGCGCACACATACAGGAGAGAGACCATTTGAGTGTAATATCTGCCAGAAGCGATTTATTAATGGCACTAATCTGAAGTTACATATGCGCACACATACGGGAGAGAAACCATACGAGTGTAATATCTGCCAGAAACAATTTACAAATGGTAGTAACTTGAAGGTGCATATGCGCACACATACAGGAGAAAAGCCATATGAGTGTAATATCTGTCAGAAACGATTAACTAAGAAGCATATACTATCAAATCACATACGCACACATTCAGGAGAGAGACCATGGCAGCGCTAAGCAGATGTAAAGGGTATGGCTTGCGCCTTCTCCCTAAGTTTATTAAACTATTCACTCGGAAGTGTGACCTCTCAAGTCACAAACTATTCGCGCGGAGGAATACCATCAAACTTCAAAAGTAAGGGATTATTTTAATATAGAATATCACCCAAATACCGTAACTTGCAGCATTAAGTAGCTAGATGTATATTTCAAGGGCTATGCCCTCATCGTCAGTAGCACAAGATAAAACTAAATAAAATACCTCTGTCACGAATCGTGATTGATATAAATATAAATATAATTGATAATACTAAATAAAATACCTCTGTCACGAATCGTGATTGATATAGTATTAAATAAATAAGTCAACATGACAGAAGTACATAAAAATGGCATATAATATGAACTATAAATCTTTTAAAACAATACAAATAAAAAAATAACAGAAACTAACAAGTAACAGCAAAAAATGTTGGTTTGTGAAATCTAAAATAACCAAAAATAAATAAATAAATAGATTCGGGCCCATTTTCATCATTTCTATTTAATTTATTTAATAAGAACTATTTTTTAATTTATTTATTAATTTTTGGTTATTTTAGATTTCACAAACCAATTTTTTTTTGCTGATACTTGTTAGTTTCGTCAATTTTTAATTTGTATTGTTTTAAAAGATTTATAGGTCATATTATATGCCATTTTTAAAGTTATTCTGTCATGTCGATTTGTTTATTTAATAGTATATCAATCACGATTCGTGACAGGTATTTTATTTAGTTTTATCTTGTGCTTCTGAAGATGGGGCCATAACCCTTGAAATGTACATCTAGCTACTTAATGCTTGTTACGTTATTTGGGTGATATTCTATATTATAATTTAACACTGTAGTGATAATTTTTTAAATTTATATCTCAAGTTGAATGTAATTTCTATTTTTATAAACTATGTATTTTCTTCTTTTTTAGATGAATATCGCTTCAAATATATCATAATGGAAATTACATACTTTAAAAATATTGGTACTCGACCAAATTTTTTGAAGTTATAAACGGCAAGATTATCTTTCATTGAATTATAAACTTAAATTTTAATAGTATGGAATATCACCCAAATACCATAACTTAAAGCATTAAATAGTTAGATGTACATTTCGAAGGATATGCCCCCATCTTCAGTAGCACAAGATACAAATTAAATTAAATACCTCTGTCACGAATCGTGATAAATACACTATTGAATTTAAAAAAAATAATAATAATAATAATAAAATAGTAAGTAATTTTTACCACACAACGTAATTTATATAACTTAATTAATTTTTTATATTTTTCTAGATTTTCTCAGACCATTTGAATGCCTTAACATTTGTAATATGTAAAAGGCTGATAAGCTAATAACCAATAGATTTCGAAAGTTAATTAAGAACTATTATTTACATGAATACCTCATTCTTTGTACGCTGCATTTGCAATGCTATTAAAAAGAGGTTAATCCACACAATATCTTTCCAGTACCAACACATTTCAAATGTAAGTAGACCTGTGCCATTACAATTATTTGTAATTTATTTATATATCTAAAGAAATCTATATAACTTTAATAGATAAGAGATAAGGCCTAAGAAACTATTCCAATTCAAATGTTTGACCATGTTTAAAAGTACCATTTGGAATAGGGGTTATTTTTAAACTCTAAGAGAACCTACAATATTGATTTAGTAAGATAAATATAGTGGAGGAATAATTACTATTATATATCTTTAGAAATATTAGTAGTACAGTTAAATAAACATTTAAATTTTTTAAAATTTATTAAACGAACTTTTTTTATAATGGTAGTATGAATATGTAGATATCTAAAAACGATCAAATAACTAACTGATACTTAAATGTATATATTGATTTCTTAAATCGTGCATGTTGTATTTTAGGGTATTTCGATTATTAATTCAAAATAATGAAATATTTAAATATTTTTATATTCATTATCCGAACTTCGTCTCCGAACTATCCCGATGAAAACGAAAGAAAAGGCAAGTAGTGCGTGTACCGCACTGGCGTTTGAACCAACTAGATTACAGGTACTCCTCACTTAACGACTGCTCGAACTTACGTCCGACTTACGTTAGACGTGTTTTTCGTGTAATTCGTTAGACGTGTAATTATTTTACCATACTATTTATGTTGATTATAATTTTTGTTGAGAGATTTCTATCTTTTTTTCATAATATAATTGTTATTTACATTGATAAACTATAATTAAAACCATTTTTTTTTAGTTGAAATTTGTTTCTATCAATACGAACAAGTTACTCGCGTACCGACCAATTCGTTCTACGACCAAGTCGTGGGAACGGAACTTGGTCGTTAAATGAGGAGTACTTGTATATAATATATGCATTCAAGCAGTATTTATGCTGGATATCAAATATTTCAATACAACCACAATCTATATATCACCATCAGAGTGCAGCACTTCCTGGCCTATGAAATTAGTGGAAATGTGATTCCCCTTGATTCTTTTATATGGACTTTCAATGTCTATATTATACATTGTCATTGACTGAACAAAATAACCCTGTACATAATCAGTCCCATAATTTGAAGTTATTTTCATATATAAGGAAATGTAAAGTTAACGGCGGAGAATTGGAGTAATTGAGGTCTGCTTCGAAGAGATTTGAAATATTATATTTTTTATTGCTAAGCTGATGTTAATTACGTTATAATTTATTCCTTTTTATTTGGCTTGAATATTTCAATAAAAGTATTATTTCTCCTTTACAAAGTGAATTATAAAAAAAATAATTAAAAAAAAATTACAGGGTAAGGACCTAAGTCATCCTCATCTATCTGTTCCACATTTTCTAGCTCCTCCATGTCCTGCCTACCTTTATATAAATCTTCAAGATACTCCTTCCATCTTCTAGCTTTTTCCTTATTTTCTGTGAGTTCCTTACCCTGCTTATCACATATAATGTTACCCTTTGGTTTTACTTTAGAAAAATGTGACTTAATTTTCCTGTAGCCCAAATCTACTTTACCTCTTCTCATATCCTCCTCAATATCCTCACAGTTTCCTTTTATCCACTCTTCTTTCGCTAGCTTGCATTTCCTATTAATTAAGTTCCTTAGTTCCTTATATTTTTTCTGTCCTGCTTCTGTGTTTCCTATTTTAATTTTCCTTCTTGCTTCTATCATTTCAACTATTTCTTCCGTGATCCATTCCCTCCTACCTGCCCTTTTCTTTGTGCCTAATACTTCATTTGCTGCTGTAGTTAACCCATTTCTGATTTCCCTCCATTCGCAATCTATGTCGCTCCTAGATGTTCCATTAGCCATGATTTCTACTTTCTGCTTGTACTTTTCACATACATCAGCTAATTTTAACCTATCGACATCTACTCTGACCTGTTTGGACTTCTGTAATTTCTTGAATTTGACCTCTGAGTCCAGGACTACTAAATTATGGTCACTATCAATATCTGCTCCAGGGTAACTCTTACAATTCTTAATCTGGTGCCTAAACCTCTCTTTAACCAGTATGTAATCTATCTGATACCTCCCTATATCTCCTGGCATTTTCCACGTATATATCCTGCGCTTGTGATTCTGAAAAAGCGTGTTTGCTACCACTAGCTTATTCCTAATACAAAACTACCAATCTATCCCCTCTATCATTACGTGTTCCTATTCCATATTCTTCTACTATTGAAACTTCCTTTCCCTTACCTACTACGGCATTCCAATCTCCGATTACAATTAGATTATCCTGTCCTTTAACGTTTGCTAACCTAGATTCAATCTCCTCATAAATGGATTCTACCTCCTCATCATCGTGACTTGAAGTTGGCATATATACTTGCACTATAACTGCGTCCGTTGGCTTCGTGTCTAATCTAATAGTTATAATTCTATCACTAATTTGGCAATAACTCTTTATTCTACATCCCAACTTTCTATTCATTATAAAACCTACACCGGTATGCCCATTATCTGATGCTGTGGTTATTAATCTATATTCTCCTGACCACGTATCTACTTGATCTTTCCTCCTAACTTCACTAATCCCTACAATATCCAGTTTAAGTCTCTCCATTTCTAATTTCTAATTCTCTAACTTTCCTATCCTATTCATACTGCGTACATTCCACGCTCCGACTCGTAGAATTCTCGACGCAATCGATCTCTTGCCCGCCCCAGAATCCGAGGGCTTGCCTGCTACCGAAGTAGCAGGTGAGATTCTGAGCCATTGGCTCTACTCAACCTGGGGTAATATATTAGAGATAATCGACATTTTCATTGCTGTAGGCTTGAGAAAGGTACAGTGCTGGTTTCTCCTTGCCTTGCACCGACCAATGAGTGCATATTTTAGCCGTGTATGTATTTTATTAAAATATTATTTTCTCTTTCCCCTCTGATTCTCTCTATTAGATGGACTTTGTAATGTCTATATATCTATCAAATAGTGAAATTTTTAATTAATACGTTTTATAAATTTATTCGTTAAATAAGTAATTAAACTGACATATGTCATTGGCATAGACATGTAAATTTCCCCTCTAGGTTCTCTTGTATATTAAAATCAAAATATTTAGTATGGTTATGTGTAAACTTTTATCATTTTCATAAAAAAATGAGATAAGATCTTATTGTGTGAATAAACATGACGAGTAAAATGAATCCAATAAATGTGAGTAATATATCCTTATGAAAACGCTTACGTAAAAAACGACGGTACGAGATGGGACACCACCAAGAGTCTACCTTTTGGCAATGCCTGAGCCGATTCAAACTGATCAAACTAATCGGCGTAATATTTGCGATTCTGTTATCGGTGTCCCTATTCATACATTACTATATCGTCAGCATGGACCAGAGATCTATGACGCAATTATCGCACAGCGCCCATTCGCACAAATATCTACCCGAGGAAATGTCGTTCAAAGATGCCGACTTGGAGATACGCGTTCAAGAGTTATTACGAATCAAAGGATCCGTGGCCGGGGAACTGCGCGAAATGGAACACAAGCGGCAACGATTGCAAGGTGACCTGCAGGTGTACGCGAAGGAGATTGAACAGCTGAAGGTGGAATTGCTGCACCAGCAGACGGAACTGAGCCGATTGAAAATATCCGTACATCAAGCCCAGGTTCGTATGTTTTCACTGGTCGTACGGTTCAGTTAATATATATGGCCAGGTAATCCATCGATTGCTTTCCCAAAGTATTGTATGCGATTAAATCGAAGATTAACGGTCAATAAGCTACCCTAAATCCCCCTGCGGAATAGGCAACTTCGTGTGCACATCTGTATTGAGGAACACGCACTAAATCATAGTATTTAGCTATACTCAACCAGAATCGTACCTGGTACGATTCTGGCTGAGAATAGCCGGATAGGGAAAGGAAAATGAATATAGGCAACTAAAACTACACGATAAAAACCTAAAGTTGTCCAAAAAAAAAAATCAATTGATTTCCAGGACACGTCCGTAGTATGAATTAAATGTGGAGTTCACGGGAATTCGGACCGTTTAAATTACAAAACTTTTTCAATAAGTTAGTCAGATAGTTCTCAGTGCCTAGGGATTGGTTGAAAACAGTACGCCATCTGCCGATCTATCCTCAGCTAATTCCTTCATCTCTCTATAGCTATTCATTCCACTATCTGACCCACATACTCCAGTCTAGGCCTACCTACCCCTTGCTTTCCGTCTACTTTACCTTCTATAACTAATTCCACAATACCCCCCTGTCTAAAAATATGACCTACTAGTCTATCTCTCCTGCGCTGTAATACTCTCTAAATACTTCTCTTCTCTCCAACTAACTCTAATACGCCTTCATTTGTTACTTTATATGTCCATCCAATCCCGATCCTCCTCCTATAGCACCATATTTAAGCAAATGCTTCTCTTCCTTTCCCATAGTCGACGCCCCACACCCGTACAATGCTACATTCCACACACATATGCTTTCAGTAATCATTTTCTAATACCCAAGTCAATATTTGAT
Organism: Leptodirus hochenwartii; assembly: GCA_947310635.1. NCBI lineage: Eukaryota > Metazoa > Arthropoda > Insecta > Coleoptera > Leiodidae > Leptodirus > Leptodirus hochenwartii. The sequence goes on from OX371184.1 coordinate 30,063,675, forward strand.
CTTAAAAGCTGCTCCTTTTCTACGAATGCCTTCCTACCCTCTACTATCCTACCTTACTTCGGTTATCCTTTTTAATCCTGCTTCCTATATAACAAAAGCCTGACATATCTTTTATTCTATCATCTATTCCAATCCTCATCTGTCGCCGATATTCCATCTAATCGCACCTCATCACTTTGATTTTTTAAATCTGTCTACGAAAGCTACGGAGGTTGTCAATAGCCTTCCTCGTCCCTTTTTTCTAACTAAAATGAAACTGATCTTTTCCGAGCCTTTCTTGTACTTCATTTTCTAACCTCCTATAAATAATCCTTCGAACAATATGACAATATCTTGTGGTACTTCTCCCTCGTTATATATTGCATACAAACTAGTCTGTATAATCGATCCTGCACCATTTCCCCCCTGCTTGTTTATTGTACCAATTATGTAGTTAGAATATTGAAATCAATTGAAAATTAAATTTGGAGTTCACGGGAATTTTAGCTTATATCAGGACATAAAACGCTTCTTTGGCAACATTTTTTGATATATCATTTACTATATTCCTTAATGCATATATATTTTTATTTATAGAGCAGGTCAAATTATCGATATGATGAATCCATTTTTAATTAGAATCAATATGTACACCTAAAAATGTAGATGCCTTCTTTTCCTGTTGCATGTTTGCAGCGAAAAGTACATACTCAGTCATAGTTTTATTTAATTTAAGTTCATTTGCTGTGAACCATACATTTAACTTATCCTCGGCGTTGATCATTTTTGCTTCAATTTCTTGCATACGGGAATGTGTATAAACTATAGACGTATCGTCTGCGCACTGAATCGGATTTACATTTTCTATAACACATGTATTAAAATCATTCACGAAAATTAAGTAGAAGATCGGTCTAGCCACCGACCCTTGTGGCACCTCTTTCAATGTTATGAAAGCCTGATAAGTTATTATTGAATAAAACACTGTAACACTCCCAAACAAACAGAAAATTTATTTTTAAAAGAATGGGCGCTGAAGGCTCTCCCATCCTCTAATGGCTCCACGCTTAGCGGGATTTTCCCTCAAGAAAATATCCCTGTCCGGAATGGGATACGAACCCACAACCTGCGTGGTGCCAGTCTAAGGACTATACCACGGTACCCCCGATAGATATCATGTATCATTTAAAGTCATTTTACTAAATGAAATGAAAACGAAGTTGATAACGCATCGATTGTAGGTAGCTCAACAGGAAGCGCTGCAGCAGAACACTCCGGACTTGGCGCCGCCGCTACGTTTCGTGGCCACAGATCCACCAACGCACCACCCGGCACCTCACTACAACGCTATAGGCGACTGTCGCATGGACAACTGTTTCGACCACTCGCGCTGCTCGCTCACATCCGGCTTCCCCGTCTACCTGTACGACCCAGATCTACATCCAATGATGAGCAGCGGCTGGGATGTCGATGGATACCTAAAAACCACTCTTAAACAGGTCAGTTGTCTGTCGCACGTATTTTGCTTTCATTTCTACTTAAAGTAGGCTTCTGTGGGTGGATTAAAGAAACCCACAATACTATTTTTAACTGGGCTTTATGCGATTGTAAGTAAGTTTTTAAAATTCAATGTATGAGTGAATTTAATTTGATCAATGCTATTCATAAAGTGTATGTAAGTTTGTCTATTCGCGTCGTTAAAAGCAGGCAAAAATATCGTCTACCGGCAAATGATATTTTTTTTTCCGGAAAGGAGAAGTTAATTATATTATTTTCCAAGTTATGCATGAAAATATCTGAAATTTTGTAATAACAAAACTATATTCATGTAACATATAAATGAACGTGACATAAAACTTAAGTAATATTCTTTTATTTCCTAAATAAAAGGCAAATGTACACGGATATTTTATACACAGGTGTTGGGTTACAATCCGCATTTGACGAGCGACCCGAGCGAGGCGTGCGTGTACCTTGTGCTGGTGGGGGAGGCGTTGCAGGACGACACCGACGACGACGACGACAGCGCCGGCGATGCGGAGCAATTGCTGGCCGGCGGTGACGAGGAGGGTGTCCGAGGCATCGGGGGCGCCGCCGCGGCCGCCAACAATAGCGTCCAGGGGCGTCAGAGGGCACCCCTGGACGCTGCTGCACTGCGCCGCCTCCCGTACTGGGGTGGCGATGGCCGTAACCACGTTCTGCTCAATCTAGCGCGCCGCGAACTGAGCGCTGTCGCTGCCGATGTCTTCAGCAACGTTAATACAGGTACGGGCTAATACACTTTGCGGAGAATACCTTTGGGTTACTTTCTTTTGACCAATAAGCGTGCAATAATATTACGCCACATTGTTTTATTTGGATATAGATAGATTGGTTGGTTGATTGATTGATTTATGGATTTGATATTTTTTAAATTTCAGAATTATTTGCGAAATTTTAGCAGTTTCCCTGAAAAATAAATGTATCCCCTTTACAAACCAACAATTTTCCTACAACATCTATAAAAAACACACATGTTTTACCAAGTACTAGCGACCGGCGATAGATAGATAGATTTGAGAGATGAAAATAAAAATTATTTATTAATTAAATTGAATAGATTGTTTTTTTTTTGAGGAAAACTCGTTTAAGAACATGAACGTCTTTTTTTTTCTAAAGAAATATCTAATAATAATTTTCCAATGTCAGTGTGTCCTTATTAAACTTTTTCATTTTGCTATTATTTTTTTCCAACGTCCTGAACATTGTTTGTATTATATTTAGATCCTTCTAAAAATATGTTCCTTTTGCTCTGCCAGACATATCACATTCCTTTAGTAGTCCTTTTCTTTCACCATTTCACCAATACATAATATAATCATATATATAATTAATACATAATATAATCCGTAAATTTTGAAAATATTGTGGAGATGCTTTACAAAATTTTGCCTACCAAAAACAATACAAAATCCGTCCAAATAGCAAATCTGTAATCCAGAAAAAACATTTTTTTTAGCAATAAATGCAAATGATAAGATGATTGGCAACAAATCAAATATTCGTATTTTAATGTATTCTTGTTATAGAAAAAGTTTCCCCTGTATAAAAATTAATATTAAATAAAATATACCTCTAAATCTCAAAAAAGCTAATATTAATAAAAATAAAGAAATAACTACAAATTTCAATCTCAATAATATTAATAGTAAATATAAATACGCTAAGAAACAAAAATTAAAATTAAATAATTTATCATTAGTTTTAATTTAATAAAAAACATTGATCTTGTAAATCAAAAATAAGACCCAATCTTTTAAAACTTCAGAAAAAGAACTTACTACTTTATCTAATCTCCAAAATTATATCTTGATATCAATTTTTTTTTTTTATATAACATCTGTGGTGTTTCGGTAAAAGAGTATAAGTAGGATTTATACAAAAACCGACTTTTGAAAAACCGGTTTTCGAATTCCAGCATTTCCAACAAAAAAAAAAACGGTTAAAACCGGTTTTTGTATATTTACAAAAAATATATAATTAAGAAGTTGTAAAATAATTATACTTATTTCAAAATATGTATATATTTTTGATCCTACAAAAATAACATAAAATATATTCCAAATAACTCAAAAATTATCAAGTAAAAGACAATTCAAAAATTCTTACAAAATAAAAATTATTAAGTTTTTTTGTTTTTTCTTTAGGAAATGTGACTTCAAAAACATGAAACATCCACAGAACGACCACTTAATCTTTTTCTTATTTTTGTCACAAAGTTGCCGGAAATAGAAAATACTCGTTTGATTGCGCTTGATTTTCAACGTTTCAAATAAGCTCTAAATTTTTTGTTCTTTTATTTGTTTCTTCGAATACTGAAAATTCGGCTTTCAATGTTTTCGAATTTGAAAAATTTGTTTTTTCTCTAGGTTCCTCCGTAAATTTAAAAATTGACTTTTCTATCTCATTTTTTAAGGCATTGTCTTGATAAATATTTTCTTTATTTTCAACACAATCATCATCGGAATTTGTTTCCATATAAGAATTTGAGTGTAATGTAAACAAAAACAAAAAATCCGATAATTTGATAATGTCGAGTTTTGACGACAGCGAAATCGCATTAATTTTCTTTGTTGAAATATTTTTTGGATTTTGCAAATATAGCAGAAGTGTTACCAATTCAATTTGTTAAAATTGAAAGTTTAAAAACGCTTTTTTTTTACGCTTTTACCTGAACACCACTGATATAAGTTATAGTAATAAAAAATGTAGTCAGAAAAAAAAAAAATCTTACACCGACTATCATTTTTATTTAATTGTTTCTATAAATATGACTAATTAACATTTTTTATGCTTTCTTCATCGTAATTTAATATGTGCATTAGGACGAGCTATTTTGGTACAATCGACGTACACGCGACGTTTATACCGCATGGATTTCGATGTGGTTGTGGCACCAGTTCTCGGTCCACCCGGCGGTGACGTCTGGCTTGAATGCGCCCCAATGGTACCCGCCCGTCGCAAATATTTACTCACTTTCCAAGGTGAAATGAAGATGGCTGCAAAATTTACTGGTGCGTATATTCTACGTTTACATTTTACAGAATAATTGCACATTTGCCCATTCGATTGTACTTTGACAAATTAAAAAAAGATTAATTAAATCAGATTCGGGGGGGGGGGGGGGGGTATTTTGCTTATCCATAATTGGACCTAGGTGCCTTATATGTTCCAATTGGTAATTTTATTTCTAACGACCCCTGGTGTGGTATTTGATGTAATATATAGGAAAAAATATATAAAACGATCATTTTTTTATTTAAACGTGTTTTGTAATTTTCATTAATTAAGCTTGGTATTTTTTTTTGATGGTGTGTTACTTTTTCGTAGTCTCAAAGTGATAAATAAAATAGAAGTTCATCTTTGATTTTGCAAAAAAGTATCCTACATAGCAATTACATAAATTCGTTACATGTTTTTAAACAAAATTGCCTTCGTTTTGTATAAATATTTAGTTTAATAGTAAAATAAAAAGTTTGTCAAATATTTAAAAAATATTATTAACAATTACAAGCAATAACGCAATAAATAGCCCAACTTTTCGCAAGTATCAATAATTTGTGTTTTAGTTTTGTTTACACTGAAAAATTAATACGAATGGCTCAACGCTCAGACATTGAATTAAAAAATTAGAATTTACTCATTTAATTTTGAATGATTTAGAGTACCTATCTAAATTACTAATTAGACCGATATCTTTCTTTTGTAACACATAGATTTTGTATACTTATATGTCACTGTAATTTTGAAATTTTTTTCGTTTAATAGTGAGGTCTAAATTCTGTCCAGGAAATATATTCCTGGACATAGAAAATTTCGCTGAAAAAGTAAATATATTAAATGTAATTTATAAAAATTGAACACTTACTTATGTCTAATTTCGCCTGCGGCGTATTCAATTACTAGTGATCTACGTAGACGTTTTTTTAAACATCTTTCGTTACTTTATATTATAGTGTTTTATAATAAAGTCTCGTAAAAATTCTCACCTTTAATATTTTAAAATATTTATTGAACATTATTTAATCCTTTTAAAAAATTATCACTACGGTGTTAAATAATAGTATAGAAGATCACCAAAAATGAAGCGCTCAAGGTTCATTATCTAATGCCTTTTCTGTAAGTTACCATGTCATGTAAGTTACCATTCCTACTCTCATTCTTTTTCCTACTACAGTTCTTAGTGCTAAAATAGCCTCCCTAGTCCCGCTGTTCTTCCTAAAACGAAACCGATCTTCTCCTAGCCTTTCTTCTACATTATTTTCGAATACTAGGTAACTAACTACGTTTTTTTCATTCTAGAAAAGTGGGAATCTTTTCAAGGAAGTGCCAATGCATCGCAGTTTCATAAAAAGGCCGACCAATTATTTAGTGCTGACGTAGATGAGGAGTTGAATGAATTCATAATTTCTCATCTGAATGGTCTATTGAAAACGACAACTCAGGATAGATTCAAATTCGAGTTTGAGTGCAATCCAGCCAGTGATAACAATAAAAATACCGGACCCCAGGTAAGTTTGTAGATAAAAAGGATAAATATGATAACATGTCTATATTGAATAATTTCGTTTTTCGTATAGGAAAATTACTTATTAACTTAATTTATTTAGATACAAACGTCTTAACTTAAAATCTTAGTTTTTGGAAGAACCATTTGTTCTTTCCTTGTTTGTATCGTTCTTCAAACTTGACACGCGTTTTGACAACTTAGTTTTATTTATCACAATTATATATTTATTGTCGGCTATCGTTTCGTTCTTCTCTAGAAAACATTATCAAGTCTGAAAAACAGAATTTTATTATATACACACACACACACACATATAAATACGGAACGATTCAAATCATTGTCGTCAACATAAATATGCTGCTTTTAATTTTTTAACTAACCGCTTATTAAATTTTCCTTTATCTCTTGATAAATATGATATTGAATTAAATAATATCCGAAATATAGCAGTACAAAATAGCTATTCTTCTAAAATTATAAATATAATATTAAGAAATTTTGAAGGAACAAGAGATGTCAGAAATATTAGTGGTTTAGAACAAAGTAATAATGCTACTTCTAAATTTGTTAAACTACCTTTTGATTTTGTTATTGCGCGTGTTTTAGATAGGATCATAAAAAAATATAATTTTAAAGTGGAACATTCGGGTCTTGTTAATTTTCTAGGAAATCTCAAAGATTTTATTGATTTGAATAAAAAATCTGGTATTTATGTAATATCTTGTTCTAGTTGTCCTAACACGTAGACCTATTGAAACTAGTTTCAATTCAGATTAAATAGAAAGGATATAAGTGCTGTAGCCGAGTATATACATTTCTATCAATCAAGTCATCCTATTGAAATTAGTTTACTTAAAATTGCTTAAATATATTTTGAATTATTCCGAGTTGAATGCTCGTGAAAATATAGACATTCGTAAATTGAAGGGGTAAGAAGCAAAGGGGTGGCTAAACTGTGTTTTCAGAAAACGCACTCCGAAGTTGATTCAGTTTTAAAAAATATAGAAACCTTATAAAAGGGTATTAACGGCTCTATTTACCATTCAATAATTTTGCTTGATCCAAGTTATGTGATAAAAAAAGTGTTTTGGGATTTCTTCTGGTTTATAGATTAATCAATTAAAGTATCCATTACACTTACACTCTTTTGCTTCCAAGAATTGCACTTGTACTCATTTACTTCCAACCAGTTGGGTGCAAAAATAATCAGAGAAACTTTATAGTTGCTGTGACCTTATTAAGCAAAGAGGTGTAAATGCGGTTATGTACCCCTTTTCCTCCAAACCAAACTGATTTTTTGTGTTGTAGTTTATCTTACCGACCCTACAGTAGCAGCACTAGTCACCAACTAATTCACTAATATCTTTCTGTCCCCAAACAGATGCTTCAAGTATCCCACACACTGCACTTATTTGAATTTACACAAATTTCTCTTACATTCTAATTGCTTACATTTGCTTGTGACCCCTGTTAATTGCAATCAAATTTGATGAATTTAGATTCAGACCCAATTTCATCTTGTCTATTTAATAAAGATAATTTCCTTATTTTAGTTTGGCTTAGTTAGAATTGAGGGGGAAGAAGAGGTAGCAAAAATTGGGAAGGGAGTTCGGCAGGGATGTACACTCTCACCGTTATTATTTAATCTATATATAGAAGATGCAATAAACAAAGTAAAAGAAGAGTATAGTGTAGGTGCGAATGTACAGGGAGAGAAAATATATATGTTGAGATTCGCCGACGATATAGCTATATTGGAAGAAAGCGAAAAGAATTTAGAAAGGGTATTGAATGGTATGCAGGCAGTATTGACTAGGGATTTTAACATGAAAATAAATATAGGTAAAACTAAAGTGATGAGGTGTGACAAAAAGGAATGCAGTAGAAAAATGAGGATCTCAATAGGAGATAATAGAATCGAAGAAGTGTCAGATTTTTGTTATTTAGGCAGTAGATTCACAAAAGATAATCGAAGCAAGGTAGATATAAAGTGTAGGATAGCACAGGGTAGGAAGGCATTCGTAGAAAAAGAACAGATTTTAAGATCAAATATTGACTTGGGTATTAGAAAAAGATTACTGAAGGTATATGTTTGGAGTGTAGCACTGTACGGGTGTGAGGCGTGGACTATAGGAAAGGAAGAGAAGCGTAGATTAGAAGCACTTGAAATGTGGTGTTATAGGAGGATGATGAGGATTGGTTGGGAAGATAAAGTAACAAATGAAGCTGTACTAGAGTTAGTAGGGGAGAAGAGAAGTATCTGGAGAGTGTTACAGCGTAGGAGAGACAGATTAGTAGGGCATATTCTTAGGCATGGGGGGATTATGCAATTGATCATAGAAGGTAGAGTGGAGGGAAAGAGAGGGGTAGGTAGGCCTAGATTGGAGTATGTGAGTCAGATAGTTGAAGACGTTGAGATGAATAGCTATAGGGAGATGAAGGGATTAGCTCAGGATAGATCGGCATGGCGTGCTGTTTCCAACCAATCTTTAGGATTGCGGACTCTTTAACTAAATTAGAAAAAGATTACTGAAGGTATATGTTTGGAGTGTAGCACTGTACGGGTGTGAGGCGTGGACTATAGGAAAGGAAGAGAAGCGTAGATTACAAGCATTCGAAATGTGGTGTTATAGGAGGATGATGAGGATTGGTTGGGAAGATAAAGTAACAAATGAAGCTGTACTAGAGTTAGTAGGGGAGAAGAGAAGTATCTGGAGAGTGTTACAGCGTAGGAGAGACAGATTAGTAGGGCATATTCTTAGGCATGGGGGGATTATGCAATTGATCATAGAAGGTAGAGTGGAGGGAAAGAGAGGGGTAGGTAGGCCTAGATTGGAGTATGTGAGTCAGATAGTTGAAGACGTTGAGATGAATAGCTATAAGGAGATGAAGGGATTAGCTCAGGATAGATCGGCATGGCGTGCTGTTTCCAACCAATCTTTAGGATTGCGGACTCTTTAACTAAATTTGGCTATTACTGAATTGCTGTTTTTAAGTGCATACGTCGTTTATCATATTTTCTATTATTCTGCAATTTATAGTTCGTATTATTGTAGATGAGAAACTGTTCAATTGTATAGCAATCAACGATAGTGACAGATAGGTATTTTAATTTTATCTTGCGCTACTGAAAATGTTATATGCAATATATTTTCACTATTTTAATAAATTTACCAAGAAATATATACGTATATGTCAATATAACATATTTATGTATATTTCCCAATCACAATGTTGAACATGTTGACAAAAACGGAATAGTCTTTCATAATCAGTTGGGTAACCTATAAACATTCCATATTTCACATTACATTAAGAACTATTCAATAGATTTCTTCATATAGTTATGGTCCATTATAAATGCCGCCGATATCGCGGAATTTCTATTTATCCTTCCCTTACTCCGTATCTTTTTTTTGAACATTTTTTTCGGAATAGCATTATCTCCTTCGATGGCATCACTGTCACTGTCACTATACAGGTTACAGTTGGAATGTGCGCTATTATCTATAAATAATTGGAATTCGTATTTTTATGCGTGTATTGGACTAAAAAAAATTGGATTTATATATACCGGGTGTTGCGTTGGCGGGCGGGACATAGAAAATCACATGTTAATTTTGATGTGGCCGTAGTTTAAAGATTCTCTAATCACTTTACAGCCAAATATGAAATATAAAAGTTTACATGAATTTTATTCTGAATCTGGAACACTTTGTTCCTATTCTTTAACTTCAGTAGTTTTCAAGGAATTTGACGAAACGTGGACCTACAATTGTAGGTCCGTGTTTGCAACACCCGATATATATATATATATATATTTATTTTTTTCGTTGAATCACCATACCGGAGTATTTTTTTATTAACCACGTTACAAGATTCAATTTCGATGCCATTTGTTTTAGAAAGTCTTCTATATCATGTTTCGAGCAAAGCACTTCCATTGTTGTATCTGTGAAAAAAATTCCGATATTTTAATACAATTTTTGTCTTTTTTATTTGAAATTCTCGCCAGGGTATTAAATTATTTCATTACTCACCGAGGTGTCTTTGAAATTCCGAGAAACTCTTGTTTTGCATCAGCTCACGCTCCCTATTGTTAAACGCACGTATCAATTTCAATCCGTACGAATGCTCTAATAGTTGAACATTTTTGTACATAGTCCAAAATGAGATACGTTCCTTCCCGAGGATGCGTATTAATGATTTTTTGAAGGAATTATCGGAATACTCCGTGAGGCGCCTATATTCGAAGATATCGTTCGACAGCCAATTGTACTCCATGTACATCGTGAAAGAGTTCATATCGTTCCCGTCCATGTGCTGGTTGAAATAATTCCATAACAAAAGCCAACCACTTCTTATATATAGCTCGTTCGGGAGTAAGGGAAGGCACATTGTCATCCGTACGAGTTGGCGTATTTCCTTGTTTTCACTTTCCAATAGGTGTAACAATTCGGCTATTTAAATTGTATCATAAAAAGAGAAGCGTAGTTATAGAAGGTTATAGAAGGTAGAGTAGAAGGAAGGAAAGGGGTAGGTAGACCCATATTAGAATATACGAGTCAAAATATACTCTTATTTTCATTCGATATAAAAATTTCTAAACATTGATAGACTAAATATTAATTTTCGCATAAATTTTCCAAAATTGTTATTTGACTGACTAAATGCCCATAGCCAAAGATCTGACAAGATAATTATATTTTATTTGGGCGATGTTAATATCTTATATCAATATATACATGAAAAGTCGAGATATTAGAAAATATAACATTATAAAATAGCGTTACAATCACTACCCGACTTTCATTTAAAGACAATTCTGCAAACTTTCGATAAATTCTTGTTTATTAGTTTAGTACATTCGACAACACGTTTTATCTTATTATTCATATAGTCTTAATATTTATTCTATAGCAAATAACTAAGAAACCAGTGACTTTACGCCAAATAGTTTCGAACAAATATTGTATATTTGTTCGAAACTATGTCTACGCATAATTTTTGACATATGTATCAATAGGTAAGAAAAAACTAAATTTCGCGAAAATCTGTTTTTGTGAACATCCGCTCAAAACTTCGTGCCTTTTATATACTGAATATATTATGTAAGTAAATTGACAGGAAAGTCCTAAAATGATGAATAAAAACTTGAAAAAATAAGACAAAAATCATCAAAAAGTTTATAAATATCGAAAGTGCCAGAGTTAAAAATATATATATTTCGAACTGTCGTAACTGTTAAATGAAAATCAAATAAAATGATGAATATAAACTTGAAAAAAGTTACAGAAATCACCAAAAGATTTGTAAACAACGAAAGTCCCAGAGTAAAATGTGTATGTTATATATATATATATATATATAAAACTGTCGTAACTGTCAAATAAAAATCATATAAAATAAAACGATGAATATAAACTTGAAAAAAATTACAAAATTCACAAACGGTTTGTAAATATTGTGCCAGAATTAAATAAACACACACACACACACGCGCGCGTGCGCGCGTATATATATATATATGTCGTAACTGTCAAATGAAAATCAAATAAAAACAAATGATGAATATGAACTTATTTTTTTTTAGAAAAATCATCAAAAGATTTGTAAATACCGAAAGTGCCAGAATTAAAAAAATATATATATCGAACTGTCGTAACTGTCAAATGAAAATCTTTGAAAAAATCTACTTGCATATTATATTCCGTATATAAAAATTATTTATTCGTCCTCGAATTTTTATCCATTTCAATATTTCAATATTACCTTGTTTAAAAAAAAAAAACTGAATTAATAGGAAATGCAAGCTAGCGAAAGAAGAGTGGATAAAAGGAAATTGTGAGGATATTGAGGAGGATATGAGAAGAGGTAAAGTAGATTTGGGCTACAGGAAAATTAAGTCACATTTTTCTAAAGTAAAACCAAAGGGTAACATTATATGTGATAAGCAGGGTAAGGAACTCACAGAAAATAAGGAAAAAGCTAGAAGATGGAAGGAGTATCTTGAAGATTTATATAAAGGTAGGCAGGACATGGAGGAGCTAGAAAATGTGGAACAGATAGATGAGGATGACTTAGGTCCTAGCATACTTAGGTCAGAGTTTCATAGAGCATTAAATGATTTACGGAATAACAAAGCAGCGGGGATTGATATGATACCAGCCGAATTAATAAAACACGCAGGGGAAAAAATGCAGGAGCGATTATACAGGTTAGTTTGTAAAATATATGAGAAGGGAGAAGTACCACAGGATTTTCAGCGTAGTAGAATAGTAACAATGCCGAAGAAAATAGGAGCTAATTTGTGTGAGAACTATAGGACCATTAGTCTACTATCACATGCATCGAAGATATTGCTAAAGATTATTTATAGGAGATTAGAAAATAAAGTAGAGGAAAGGCTAGGAGAAGATCAGTTTGGTTTTAGGAAAAACAGAGGGACGAGGGAGGCGATTTTAGCACTAAGAACAGTAGTAGAAAAAAGAATGAGGGTAGGAAAGGTAACTTGCATAGCTTTTGTAGATTTAGAAAAGGCATTTGATAATGTAGATTGGGACATAATGTTTAGAATAAAAAAAAAAAACTGGTATAGATTATAAGGATAGGAGAATAATTTTTAATTTATATAAACACCAAACTGCCTTAGTTAGAATTGAGGGGGAAGAAGAGGTAGCAAAAATAGGGAAGGGAGTTCGGCAGGGATCTACACTTTCACCGTTATTATTTAATCTATATATAGAAGATGCAATAAACAAAGTAAAAGAAGAGTATAGTGTAGGTGTGAATGTACAGGGAGAGAAAATATATATGTTGAGATTCGCCGACGATATAACTATATTGGAAGAAAGCGAAAAGAATTTAGAAAGGGTATTGAATGGTATGCAGGCAGTATTGACTAGGGATTTTAACATGAAAATAAATATAGGTAAAACTAAAGTGATGAGGTGTGACAAAAAGGAATGCAGTAGAAAAATGAGGATCACAATAGGAGATAATAGAATCGAAGAAGTGTCAGATTTTTGTTATTTAGGCAGTAGAATCACAAAAGATAATCGAAGCAAGGTAGATATAAAGTGTAGGATGGCACAGGGTAGGAAGGCATTCGTAGAAAAAGAACAGATTTTAAGATCAAATATTGACTTGGGTATTAGAAAAAGATTACTGAAGGTATATGTTTGGAGTGTAGCACTGTACGGGTGTGAGGCGTGGACTATAGGAAAGGAAGAGAAGCGTAGATTACAAGCATTCGAAATGTGGTGTTATAGGAGGATGATGAGGATTGGTTGGGAAGATAAAGTAACAAATGAAGCTGTACTAGAGTTAGTAGGGGAGAAGAGAAGTATTTGGATAGTGTTACAGCGTAGGAGAGACAGATTAGTAGGGCATATTCTTAGGCATGGGGGGATTATGCAATTGATCATAGAAGGTAGAGTGGGGGGAAAGAGAGGGGTAGGTAGGCCTAGATTGGAGTATGTGAGTCAGATAGTTGAAGACGTTGAGATGAATAGCTATAGGGAGATGAAGGGATTAGCTCAGGATAGATCGGCATGGCGTGCTGTTTCCAACCAATCTTTAGGATTGCGGACTCTTTAACTAACCTTGTTTATATACAGCTGTGGAATAATAGAACCAGCTGTTTGTTATTTTAATGCTTGGATATATTTCCTTTATGGCATTTTTTAAATCGTCATCGTGTATTATAGATATTGACGTGTAGGTGACATCGCCCAATATGGTTTTCAGTTCTGCTAAAACGCTAACGTACATCGCGTAGGTTTTTGCTTCCATTAAAGCAAACACGAAAGGAAACCCCTGCACAATGCAATATTTTTCAGAAGTTTAATTATTTCTGTTCGATTGTATGTGAGAATAACTACGGAAGAATAAATATTTGCAGTGTATTTAGTAATATAAATGAATTGTGTCCTTTGAATACTCTAGAATACTCCTTGAATACTTTTGAATGATTTTGTTAATCGAAAAAGTAATGAGGCATTAATAAATATGTCTCCGTTAAATTTCTATACTATAGTAGTGAAGAATATATTAAAAAACATAAATATCACACGTCTAAAATTATAGTTGCGTTAGAAGAGAGATGTTTTATAAATGAGAGAAACGTTAAAAGTGACGCTTTTTATGGAATTGTCTTCAAATGGTAGGATTTATGTGTGCTGATAACAGTGCCATTTTTATAATGGCTGTTATGTGATATTTTATCAAATAGTTTAGCTCAAGCAAGTATTTTAAAGGAATAAAAAGAATGATTGGCTTTAAGTTTATTTTTGAGCTAGTGAGTCATAAAGTAAATACTAAAGCTGAAGCTGCAGTGAGTAACAAAATAGATTATTAGAGATATTATTATACAGGGTGCTTCAGTGTTAACGCGGTGGAATCTTCTGCAGAAAAACTAAATCAGATCGAAATATAAAAATTTCGATTTTTGTAGAAAGTTGAAACTGTGCTCTGATTTTTTTGTTGCTACCAAAGTTGCGTTGAATAATATGTGTAAATATGTATATATTCTATATTATTTTTTTTATGAACAGTTTTCAAAATATTGCTATTTTTATGCGAAAATGAAAATGTAGAAGAATGAAAAGCTCTTGAATACATTGCTAAGAAGCTCTTACGTAATTCTACGTAACGTCAAGGAAAAATACAAAGGGCGTTCCGAAAGAAAATTAATTAAATTAAACTTTGTATTTATTCTTAACATCAAGAATAAAACTATTGTATAAAATAGCGTTTAAGTACTTCTATTTATTTGGAGCAGCATTTCTATTAGCTAATGATAAATGTTTTGTAAAGTAAATGGTATATATATATATATATAGTCAGGTACGGTCATTAAAGAATTATGTCAATTTACTAACCGCTTTTTTACCTGTTTTTACAAATATTTTAATTAATATACTGACAGTTTACATATTAATCGATGTAATACAGGCCACTTATATTACGTATTGCAATTTTTTTATAAATACTGACCATATCGTTAAAATATTAATTTAAAATGTTTAAAATTACTAAACCAATAAATAGCAGCCATACTAAAAAAACTTGCATTTCTTGTGAACAAAGTTTACAAAATTATTATAGCATTAAATGTCGTAATTACGGTTTAAATTACAGGGCCTTTTTTTACAAAGCTTCAATTTTTCACTAAATATATTTTTTTTAAGTAGGAACCGAAAGTAGAATTTTAATATAACATTGACTAGCAGCTTATTTTATAGACATTATAAGATGCTCTAAGAAAGAGAAAAAAACATATATATATACATTTGTGCGTGTGGGGAAATGGAACACCCTGTATAATATAAAATATTTTATAATATGCGGATTTACTCAAATTGTACTCAAATTCGTGGAATGTTATTACAAAAAAACATGGCGTCCATGATGAATCACTCTGTATATACTATTATTGCTTGCCAATAAATGTAATTATTATTATTTTATAGGACATTCTCAAAATATTGTGCAGTAAATTTACTTATCAAATTTTTATCTCTTTCCTACGTAGCTACGCTCAACTAGAATTCTATCATTATCACTTGCAAATATTTGAGACAATCGAAAATTTAAAAAAAAAGTGCAGCACTCACGTGGTCTCGGTATTCCAAATTTATCGTAATAAAGTGTTTACAACCGCCGGTGCCTGTCGTTATAGCGTACGAGGAATCGACGTACAAGTGCAGAGAGCTTTCCTCGTGATTATGCATTTGTATGAAATCCAGTATATCTGCGGATTTTAGAATCATCGACCGTATACCATCGGGAGCGGTCACCATACCGTGGTACAGGTTTCGCTGGCCCGGCCCCAGTGAGAACGCAAACTGTTCCATGTACCTGTCAAGGATTGCGTCGTATAAGAGAATCCAGTCACTAAGTTTTGATAAATAACGATTGAATATAATTGAATATAACTCTATTGATAAAATATCACCCTAAATCAGCAACACAAGGCATTTATTAGATAGATGCGCATTTCCGAGGCTGTGCCCCTATATTCAGTAGCACAATAATAGAACAATCTAGCTAATAAATGCTTTGTGTTACGGTTTTTGGGTGATTTTTTATGCAATTTGCTCAAGGAGTCGTAAACTAAATTTGCTCGAAATCACAAACACCGTCTAATTATTCATTACTCAATGACCAATTAGATCAAATCTCCTCCCCCACTACTCGATATTATCTGTAGGTAGATTGTTTATATATAAATAAGTTTTCTGTAATTCGTACATTGTAATACATTGTATTTTTTATTTCTCTTTCCATTTAGAAATTCGACTTTCTCAAAATTAGTAAATTCTTACTTGGGTTCGCTACTTCTTCATTACGAGTCCGACGTTTTAACTTAAGCCGTACACCAATTTGACTTTTAAATTTATTTTTTAATACAAAATTACAAGAAAATGCCCCAAAAATTTGTCCATTTCATTGTGCACATTTTTATGACCTACATGTGTGCCGATATAATAATATTTAACGCTAAATTTGATCAAATTAGATATATTATCGGCTAAAAAATACTAGACTATTTTATTGTATCCGATTCTACAGCACTAATACTAAAATACGCCATATTACAAAATACGCAGGTAATTCTGAACAAGAAAAAATATTACCGTAGCTCGATTACTCTATTATTAATATTATTATTATTCCTAAATAATAATATATTATTTAATAATATTTAACTAAGTAACTCGATTACTCACTTGGGATCTTGGATGGATATAGCGGCGGTTACGAGACTATCGGGCGCGGGCGGCCTATCCGCGTTGCGGGCGCGCAGCATCGACGAGCGTACCTGCTCGAATGCGCAGCCGTCCTGGACGGCCCCCTCGCGGTACAGCACTTGCGTTTGCATGTAGATGGTCTCGAGGTGGCCGGTCTCGCTCGAGGCGCGCCGCCGTAATTCCGCCCGGAAACGGTGTGCCTTTAGTGTAGTCAATAAAAATCGTAACAGAATTCTAGATTAAACTAAATAAACGATAAATTATCGGGATATGTTATATAGCTGATAATGTGTGGGCAGATTAAAGCAAACTTCAATTGGCAATATTTTTTAAAGATTAAAATTGTGATTTTTTACGTTCTAACATTTTTTGCTGAATTTTTGTGAGGAAAATAACAATGAATTGGCAAATATTTGTATTTATGCCATTTTGGTTATGCTAATATTGTTTTTAAATATAGTTTGTTGATTGATGAAGATTGAAAAAAATAGTTTAGCTGAATAAAATTTAAAAGTATATAGCTAAATTTGAAGCCCTAGAAGTTTGCAAAAAAAAGTACACCCGATTATATACTCTGAAGAGAACAGCTTGGTTATCGAAATACGTATTTGTATTTATTGATACAATCGTTGTGAAAGAGGCGGTAACTATTGATTCAAGTTATATAAAAGATGCAATAAACAAGGTAAAAGAAGAGTATTATAGTGTAAGTGTGAAAATTCACGTAGATGAAATATTTATGTTGAGGTTCGCGGATGATATAGCTATCTTGGAAGAATGGGAGCAGAATTTAGAACATGTATTAAATGGTATGTAGGAAGTAATGACTAGGCATTATAATATGAAAATAAATATCGGGCAAGACCAATGTGTTGAGGTGTGACAAGAAGGAATGCAGGCGAGAGATGACGATTAGAATAGGGGATGATAGAATAGAAGAAGTGTCAGACTTTTCTTATTTAGGAAATAAGATTACAAAGGATAAGCGAAATAATTTTGATATAAAATATAGGATAGCACAGGGTAGGAAGGCATTCGTAGAAAATGAGCAAATAACACCTAATATAAACACCTTCGGAGACAAATAAACTAAGTGCAATCTACAAACTATTAGGTTCAATAAAATAAATTGGGACCTACACATCTTTCAAATGTTTAAAAAAAAAAAGTGCAATAACTGATGCGGTATATACATGTAGTTTCCCAAAAACTATAATAGACATCGTGTTCAGCCACATAATAACCATCATAAAATTTGGCATAAACATTTCGTCTAAATGCAACAAAAGTTCACATAATAGTGCTGTCACTAATCGTGTTTGCTATATAATTCATTAAACTATTAAAATTTCTGATACCTCTTATTAATTTTTATTTTAATAATATATTATTGGGGGCACCGTGGTGCCGTGGTATAGTCGTGAGACTGGCACCACGGAGGTAGTGGGTTCGAATATTCCGGTCTTGGTATTTATGGATTTTTTCTGGAAATAAAATCCCCTCCGGACCATGGATATGCTAACTAGTTAGTTAGAGAGTCCGCAATCCTAAAGATTGGTTGGAAACAGCACGCCATGCCGATCTATCCTGAGCTAATCCCTTCATCTCCCTATAGCTATTCATCTCAACGTCTTCAACTATCTGACTCACATACTCCAATCTAGGCCTACCTACCCCTCTCTTTCCCTCCACTCTACCTTCTATGATCAATTGCATAATCCCCCCATGCCTAAGAATATGCCCTACTAATCTGTCTCTCCTACGTTGTAACACTCTCCTAATACTTCTCTTCTCCCCTACTAACTCTAGTACAGCTTCATTTGTTACTTTATCTTCCCAACCAATCCTCATCATCCTCCTATAACACCACATTTCAAGTGCTTCTAATCTACGCTTCTCTTCCTTTCCTATAGTCCACGCCTCACACCCGTACAGTGCTACACTCCAAACATATACCTTCAGTAATCTTTTTCTAATACCCAAGTCAATATTTGATCTTAAAATCTGTTCTTTTTCTACGAATGCCTTCCTACCCTGTGCTATCCTACACTTTATATCTACCTTGCTTCGATTATCTTTTGTGATTCTACTGCCTAAATAACAAAAATCTGACACTTCTTCGATTCTATTATCTCCTATTGTGATCCTCATTTTTCTACTGAATTCCTTTTTGTCACACCTCATCACTTTAGTTTTACCTATATTTATTTTCATGTTAAAATCCCTAGTCAATACTGCCTGCATACCATTCAATACCCTTTCTAATTTCTTTTCGCTTTCTTCCAATATAGCTATATCGTCGGCGAATCTCAGCATATATATTTTCTCTCCCTGTACATTCACACCTACACTATACTCTTCTTTTACTTTGTTTATTGCATCTTCTATATATAGATTAAATAATAACGGTGAGAGTGTACATCCCTGCCGAACTCCCTTCCCTATTTTTGCTACCTCTTCTTCCCCCTCAATTCTAACTAAGGCAGTTTGGTGTTTATATAAATTAAAAATTATTCTCCTATCCTTATAATCTATACCCGTTTCTTTTAAAATTCTAAACATTATGTCCCAATCTACATTGTCAAATGCCTTTTCTAAGTCTACAAAAGCTATGCAAGTTACCTTTCCTACCCTATTTCTTTTTTCTACTACCGTTCTTAGTGCTAGAATCGCCTCCCTCGTCCCTCTGTTTTTCCTAAAACCAAACTGATCTTCTCCTAGCCTTTCCTCTACTTTATTTTCTAATCTCCTATAAATAATCTTTAACAATATTTTCGATGCATGTGATAGTAGGCTAATGGTCCTATAGTTCTCACACAAATTAGCTCCTATTTTCTTCGGCATTGTTACTATTCTACTACGCTGAAAATCCTGTGGTACTTCTCCCTTCTCATATATTTTACAAACTAACCTGTATAATCGCTCCTGCATTTTTTCCCCTGCGTGTTTTATTAATTCGGCTGGTATCATATCAATCCCCGCTGCTTTGTTATTCCGTAAATCATTTAATGCTCTATGAAACTCTGACCTAAGTATGCTAGGACCTAAGTCATCCTCATCTATCTGTTCCACATTTTCTAGCTCCTCCATGTCCTGCCTACCTTTATATAAATCTTCAAGATACTCCTTCCATCTTCTAGCTTTTTCCTTATTTTCTGTGAGTTCCTTACCCTGCTTATCACATATAATGTTACCCTTTGGTTTTACTTTAGAAAAATGTGACTTAATTTTCCTGTAGCCCAAATCTACTTTACCTCTTCTCATATCCTCCTCAATATCCTCACAATTTCCTTTTATCCACTCTTCTTTCGCTAGCTTGCATTTCCTATTAATTAAGTTCCTTAGTTCCTTATATTTTTTCTGTCCTGCTTCTGTGTTTCCAATTTTAATTTTCCTTCTTGCTTCTATCATTTTAACTATTTCTTCCGTGATCCATTCCCTCCTACCTGCCCTTTTCTTTGTGCCTAATACTTCATTTGCTGCTGTAGTTAACCCATTTCTGATTTCCCTCCATTCGCAATCTATGTCGTTCCTAGATGTTCCATTAGCCATGATTTCTACTTTCTGCTTGTACTTTTCACATACATCAGCTAATTTTAACCTATCGACATCTACTCTGACCTGTTTAGACTTCTGTAATTTCTTGAATTTGACCTCTGAGTCCAGGACTACTAAATTATGGTCACTATCAATATCTGCTCCAGGGTAACTCTTACAATTCTTAATCTGGTTCCTAAACCAAGCTGTATGTCAAATGCAAAGTCCTTGTTCTCAGGTGTACCCTGATGTGTGCTGAAAAGTATAGTGTATGAGATGGCCTATAAGGATGGGAGAGCCTTCAGCGCGCATTCTTTAAAAAAAATATATTAATAATACATTATTAACAATTAAAGAAGAATCACCCTTTTCACTTTGCATAGCAAAAAAATACCGGATATTATTCAATTCAATGTTGTATCTATCATTAGATAGCGGAAAATTTAATAAGCGGTTGATTAACAAATTAAAAGTAACCAATTTAATGTTAATGGCGATGATGTGATTTATTTCTTTATTATTTCAATAAAAAACATTGCTCAGATATTGAAATATTTGTTCGTAAGTATATTTTATTTTGATTTTATAGCAACCGGTTTTCTTTAAATAACGGCGAGAAAAGGGATTACTAGTCACGTAAAAACGTTGTGATTTATAAATTTGTCTAATATTGATTTATATAAAAATAAGATCAAATATTAACTAGTGTATTAGCAAAAAAATATTACTGAAGTCATGTGTGTAGTGTAGCATTGTACGGGTGTGAGGCGTGGACGAGGAAGGAATCATTTGAAATATGGTGCTATAGAATGATGAGAATGAAATGAAGGAATTAGCTAGGGGCATAGATCGACGTGGAAAGGAAGAGAATCATTTGAAATATGGTGCTATAGAATGATGAAAATGAAATGAAGGAATTAGCTGTGGGGTAGATCGACAGATTGCGTCCTGTTTCTAACCAATCCCTGGGATTCATGACTTAGTAGATATTCCCATATAGAATAATAGCAAGCATTTATGTTACAATATTATACCTCTGCCTGTGCTAATTGTGGTCCGTGCGAATGCTTACTTCGGAAATTTAACAGGCCGTGGTATGAGATCGCGCGTCCCGTGCAATTTTTTTCCGAACATTTATAATACAAGACCTCGTCACCGTGTGCGCCCCTATCTATTCGGTACAGGTACTTATTGGGGCACATGTAAACTTTCGTTCCGGCACGACTTCCCTCGAATTCTTCCATTTGTTCCTAAAATAATTAATAGTGAAACCAAAAGTAATCCCCACATTTGTACACTGTGTTAAGAATATCAGACATATATGGTAACACAAAGCATATATGAGTTAGATGCGCATTTCGTAAGTTAATACCTACTTATCGGTAAATAATGCTGCGAGTAATTGCAAATGTAGTTTTAATTTATAGCTGTTACTGAATTTTTTTTTTTAATTATCACTACGGTGTTAAATTATAATATAAAATATCACCCAAATACTGTAACAAGCATTAAATAGCTAGATGTACATTTCAAGCGCTATGCGCCATCTAGGTACTTTATTTAGTTTTATCTTGTGCTACTGAAGATGGGCGCATAGCGCTTGAAATGTACATCTAGCTATTTAATGTTTGTTACGGTATTCGGGTGATATTCTAACTGAAGTTCGCTTCTGAGGTTTCGATTCAAATTAGTCGATGATTTTAATTACAATTACCCGTGTATTTTGTGATTTTATATTTGATTAGAAAGTATAAATGTGTGTAGTTTATGGGACTTACATTTAAGAGCAATAATTGTGCGTTTGAATTTTAATACAACATACCTCGTCGGAGAAGGATAATTCATAAGCAAAATTATTTAATGTTTTAACGGCTTTATTCACATTCATTATGAAGAACTAACCGTAACACAATTTGTTTACATAAAAGTAAATAAAGCGTAAAGGTACCAATATTTATTAAACATAACCACAAAATGTCCTCGTGAGGGGAGTATACAAAACCTACATACGTTATAATCGCCACTGAACATAACAACGTACAATATAAAAGGCATTGCATATAACGACATTCGGTTAGTTAAAGAGTCCGCAATCCTAAAGATTGGTTGGAAACAGCACGCCATGCCGATCTATCCTGAGCTAATCCCTTCATCTCCCTATAGCTATTCATCTCAACGTCTTCAACTATCTGACTTACATACTCCAATCTAGGCCTACCTACCCCTCTCTTTCCCTCCACTCTACCTTCTATGATCAATTGCATAATCCCCCCATGCCTAAGAATATGCCCTACTAATCTGTCTCTCCTACGCTGTAACACTCTCCAGATACTTCTCTTCTCCCCTACTAACTCTAGTACAGCTTCATTTGTTACTTTATCTTCCCAACCAATCCTCATCATCCTCCTATAACACCACATTTCAAGTGCTTCTAATCTACGCTTCTCTTCCTTTCCTATAGTCCACGCCTCACACCCGTACAGTGCTACACTCCAAACATATACCTTCAGTAATCTTTTTCTAATACCCAAGTCAATATTTGATCTTAAAATCTGTTCTTTTTCTACGAATGCCTTCCTACCCTGTGCTATCCTACACTTTATATCTACCTTGCTTCGATTATCTTTTGTGATTCTACTGCCTAAATAACAAAAATCTGACACTTCTTCGATTCTATTATCTCCTATTGTGATCCTCATTTTTCTACTGCATTCCTTTTTGTCACACCTCATCACTTTAGTTTTACCTATATTTATTTTCATGTTAAAATCCCTAGTCAATACTGCCTGCATACCATTCAATACCCTTTCTAAATTCTTTTCGCTTTCTTCCAATATAGCTATATCGTCGGCGAATCTCAGCATATATATTTTCTGTCCCTGTACATTCACACCTACACTATACTCTTCTTTTACTTTGTTTATTGCATCTTCTATATATAGATTAAATAATAACGGTGAGAGTGCACATCCCTACCGAACTCCCTTCCCTATTTTTGCTACCTCTTCTTCCCCCTCAATTCTAACTAAGGCAGTTTGGTGTTTATATAAATTAAAAATTATTCTCCTATCCTTATAATCTATACCCGTTTCTTTTAAAATTCTAAACATTATGTCCCAATCTACATTATCAAATGCCTTTTCTAAATCTACAAAAGCTATGCAAGTTACCTTTCCTACCCTCTTTCTTTTTTCTACTACCGTTCTTAGTGCTAGAATCGCCTCTCTCGTCCCTCTGTTTTTCCTAAAACCAAACTGATCTTCTCCTAGCCTTTCCTCTACTTTATTTTCTAATCTCCTATAAATAATCTTTAACAATATCTTCGATGCATGTGATAGTAGGCTAATGGTCCTATAGTTCTCACACAAATTAGCTCCTATTTTCTTTGGCATTGTTACTATTCTACTACGCTGAAAATCCTGTGGTACTTCTCCCTTCTCATATATTTTACAAACTAACCTGTATAATCGCTCCTGCATTTTTTCCCCTGCGTGTTTTATTAATTCGGCTGGTATCATATCAATCCCCGCTGCTTTGTTATTCCGTAAATCATTTAATGCTCTATGAAACTCTGACCTAAGTATGCTAGGACCTAAGTCATCCTCATCTATCTGTTCCACACTTTCTAGCTCCTCCATGTCCTGCCTACCTTTATATAAATCTTCAAGATACTCCTTCCATCTTCTAGCTTTTTCCTTATTTTCTGTGAGTTCCTTACCCTGCTTATCACATATAATGTTACCCTTTGGTTTTACTTTAGAAAAATGTGACTTAATTTTCCTGTAGCCCAAATCTACTTTACCTCTTCTCATATCCTCCTCAATATCCTCACAATTTCCTTTTATCCACTTTTCTTTCGCTAGCTTGCATTTCCTATTAATTAAGTTCCTTAGTTCCTTATATTTTTTCTGTCCTGCTTCTGTGTTTCCTATTTTAATTTTCCTTCTTGCTTCTATCATTTCAACTATTTCTTCCGTGATCCATTCCCTCCTACCTGCCCTTTTCTTTGTGCCTAATACTTCATTTGCTGCTGTAGTTAACCCATTTCTGATTTCCCTCCATTCGCAATCTATGTCGCTCCTAGATGTTCCATTAGCCATGATTTCTACTTTCTGCTTGTACTTTTCACATACATGTGAAATTGTAATACATGCCATTCGGTATGCAGCATAAATTGCTTTAGTTAGTGAAAGTCCTCAATCCTAAGGGTTGGTAGGGAACAGCATCGTCGATTTATCCTCAGATAATTCCTTCATCTCTCTATAGCTATTCATTCCACTATCTGACTATCATACTCCAATCTAGGCCTACCTACCCCTCTCTTTCCCTCCACTCTACCTTCTATGATCAATTGCATAATCCCCCCATGCCTAAGAATATGCCCTACTAATCTGTCTCTCCTACGCTGTAACACTCTCCAGATACTTCTCTTCTCCCCTACTAACTCTAGTACAGCTTCATTTGTTACTTTATCTACCAACCAATCCTCATCATCCTCCTGTAAATTGGTTCAGGTATAAATGTTCTGTGCATAATGCCCCGAAGTATATAAACGTTATTAATAATATACTAAGCGTTCCGAGCATTCGTATAAATTAAATCAAATTAACTTTTTTTTTAATGAAATGCAACGTTATTGAACAATTTTCTATATTCCATCGCTTATAAATGCATATTACTTACACTATATTTATTATTATTATTTGCATATAGGACTGGGCATTATGCGGTACCGACTCTTCCCGTCGTTCGCTTCTGCGCGAATCGACGTTCGTGTTAATATTTGCCCCGGGCTGTGCCTCTGCGCAGCCGCATGCAACCGATGATACACCGAACGGGCCACGGTTCCAGTCCAGTGCGCCCAGGCCAGTATGCACGCATTTATTGAGCACAACGCTGCTGCAGGCGCGAATATACGAAGCGTTGCGCTCGGGCGCCATTCCAGTGGTACTGGGTGGGGACCAGGTGCGTCTCGCCTTCGACGAGGTGATCCAGTGGCGACGGTTATGTATCCTTTTGCCCCGTGCCCGCATCACTGAACTACACTTCTTGCTTCGCACTTTCCCAGACTCTGACTTATTAGCCATGCGCCGGCAAGGTACTATTGTATAAATGTGCCGCATAGTATAGAATGTATTGCGGTTGCTTCATTTAGTACTGAACTAACTTTGTTTCACAATGTTTCATTGTCGTCAATCTTAGCGATTGGTTGTGAAAAAAAATAATGAGCAAGATGAGAAAAAGGTGTGGGATAATAGTTTAGGAAAAAGAAGTATTATGAAAGTATTACAGCGCAGGAGAGATAGACTAGTAGGTCGTATTCTTAGACAAAGGGATATTATGCGATTAGTTGTAGAAGGTAGAGTACAGTACGCTGAAGGGAAGGTCATTATAATATTTTAATTACTTTAATTATACAAAATTAATACTTGACCTAGAGCTAGCTCATTGCCTAAGATTTTATAAGATAATTAATAACTGTTGTGAAGCGATTTTGTGTTTAAATACAAAATTATCGTATGGCGGCGGTAACGAAATAAATAGAGGTACAATGCAGTGTCGGTCGTGTTTCCTTGGGATTTGTAATACTTTCTGCGCGATGGTAGCAATCGTAACAAATTTATAGAAAATATGTCTTAGAAAATTAAATAACGGGTACTTTGACAAAATTATTCATTTTCTTTGATATAATTATGAACAGGAATTATAAATTGGTCGAGACTTTAGGGATTCATAAATATAGATTCGCCAAATATTTTGCGATATATATTTTTTTACAACAACCATCTCTTGAATTAATGATTAACTAACTAATTAGTTGTGCTAATAGCAAAGACGAATATATAACTGATAATTAATTTGTATTGAGATTACTTATAGCATATGTAACTCCAACCAATATTTGAACTATTACATAACTACGGTAACTTTATAAATATCAATATTCCATAATACAATCATTCTGCTTGACTATTCACATTCCTTTAGTTAGCTCTCTGCATATGATTTTTTTCTAATAAAATACGTTATAAATCACTTTAAATTAATCAATCATATCTTTATTAAATATTTATACTAACGGTCAATGATATCGGAAGAAGAACTAAATTTATTCAATCTTTTAATTAAATGGATTTCCTTTTGGAGTTTCGCTTCATCGAGGGATTAAGCACAGAAATTTAAAGCAAACACTGTACCTTTTATAATTAAAATATATACGCACCATACTTTTTTTGGAGAAAGAGAACATCGGTAGTTACAGTTTGGTTTTTTATTATTTGGTTGAATGTCGGCGATTGTAAACGAACCGTTTCCCGTGATAGAATTCAAGCGTATTTAACGCTTTAATAATAACTTTAACATTAATAATCGATTTCTTTCGGCTAGGGTATTAAAGTGAATTTCGTGGGATACTTATTGTCGCCAAAGTAGGCATATTGCGTAGGCCTTACGTCATTGATAACGCATAAGAACTACCGATGTAACTAATGTGAATATTACCTGCCAGCGGGTTCCTTAACAAATACTTAAATTAGAAGCTAATTCAATAACAAATACTTACTAAAATATAGCGAAGTAATAATTGAATCTAAATCAAAGTTAAAATGCCTACTTTGGCGAAAAATAGGTTATGTATGGTAACAATTAAGGGTCTCATATATGACATATCATATTAAGGGTCTCATATATGACATATCATATTAAGGGTCTCATATATGACATATCATATTAAGGGTCTTCATATATGACATATCATATTAAGAGTCTCATATATGACATATTTATTGGTTTCATTGTTTTTACACTCCGAACGCTTTTTTCCCGTTAATACACAGTTGCTTCGATACATTTATGCACATCTCCCTATACCAGTCTCCTCATTGAGCAGGTCGCCTGGTATGGGAACGTTACCTCGCCTCCGCTCAGAGCATACTAGATACGGTGCTGGCATTGCTGCGCCATCGCCTCAACCTACCGGCTGTGCCAGCCGAGTGTGTGGCCGCCATGTCCGTGTTCAACGACACCTTCCAGCCGGCCCAAATGATAATGGGTCTGCAATCCGGTGATCCCGATCAGCCCGAGGAGAGCCTGGGACCGCTGGAGCCATCCTATAACAGCCCCACGTACCGCCGTAATTACAGTATGCTGTTAACGCAGGGTGCCGCGCTGTGGAATGACGGCTGGGGTGATCCGTTTCGACTCTACACAGCACTGCCTCAGGTAAGCTTTATTGTCGTTGAATATTTATATATTTCGTCTATTTAAGATAAAAAATTTCTTGTACCAAGAGATAATATGAGTGCCTGTGTGAGAGAGAATAAGTCTTCAATCATAAGTCTTCATTTCCTATGGTTTAGTTGGAAACAGTACGCCATCTGTCGATCGATCCTGAGCTAATTCCTTCATCTCCCTACAGCTATTCATCCCACATGTCCCCTCCATTATCTGACCCACATACTCCAATCTAGGCCTACCTAACCCTTGCTTTCCCTCTACTTTATAAGTAATTGCAAAACACCCCCGTGGCTAAGAATATGACCTACTAGTCTATCTCTCTTGCGCTGTAATACTCTCCAAATACTTATCTTCTCTCCTAATAACTCTAGTACGGCTTCATTTGTTACTTTATCTTCCCAACAATCCTCACTATCCTCCCATAGCACTACATTTCGAATGCTTCTATTCTACGTTGCTCTTCCTTTCCTATAGTCGACGCCTCACACCGTACAATGCTACACTCCACACATATGCCTTCAGTAATCTTTTTCTAATACCCAAGTCAATATTTGATCTTAAAATCTGCTCCCTCTCAACGAATGCCTTCCTAACCTGTGCTATCCTACATTCTATATCTACCTTACTTCGGTTATCCTTTGTAATTCTACTTCCTAAATAAGAAAAGTATAACACTTCTCCTATTCTTATCTTTATTTTTCGCCTGCATTTTTGTTCTTGTCACACCTCATCACTTTAGTCTTGCCTATATTTATTTTCACGTTATAATCCCTAGTCATTACTTCCTGCATACCATTTAATACCTGTTCTAAATTCTGTTCCCTTTCTTCCCAGATAGCTATATTGTCGGTGAACCTTAACATATATATTTACTCTCCATAATGAATTTTCACACCTACACTATACTGGTATTTTACCTTGTTTAATGCATCGTATATAGATTAAATAACAATGGCGAAATTATGCATCCCTGCCGGACTCCTTTCCTATTCTCGCTACGCCTTCTTCCCCCTCAGTTCTAACTAAACCAATTTGAGGTTATGGAATGATCCATAAACAATATATAGTAAAATTTTGAAAATAATATTGTCTACATCGCAGGAACCGCTCTTGCCCAGTGATGCTAAATTTATTGGATCTCAAAACGGATTCAGGCCAATCGCACAGGGTCAAGGAGGTAAGAGTGTAAAATTTCGCATTTCTTTATCCATTGTGAAAATTGCTGCTCACCATTTTTTTAATAGTTCTTAGATTTTTTTGGTGATTCGAAATTATTCTATCTATACTCATACTATCTTACTCATATTAAAAAATATATATGTGTCCTTGTTCCGATTTGTACTGTCTTTGCGTTGGTGTCCAAAATTACCAAACGTTGAAGATATGCAATTTTTCCTATTTTGGAACATTTTCGCTGGAATATGAATTGATATATTTAGAATATTGTTGATATTGTAAAATGGAAATATTTTAAATTTAAATATTTATTAATAATAAATAAAGCGATTTCATACAGTACAGAGGGATCATATAAAGATTATGATGTTACTAAGTTTACTTAGAAAAATAGTAAATAAAAAAAAAAAATGCCTAGATTGCGGAATATCTAGGCATTTTTTTTATCTACCCTTGTTTTAAATTTATCAGCAGCGCGAGCGCATAAAACAAAATTCAAGGGTTGCCAAACTAAACTATTTAAAAAGAACAGAAATTTATTAATTAAATTGAATTTCGTCCTGTCTATTTAATAGACAATTATGCGGTGTTAGTTTATTCATTTTCATTTCTCAATATTTTACCAATATTATATCTTTCGTTAGTCTCCAGTGCATTCTTAGAATATGCACCACTATTTTTTGTTTTTTAATTTTTTAATTTTTCATTATTTCCTTTAAAAATACTCCAGCATATTTTGCATTCATAATTGGTTATGAACTGGTAAACATATATGCAGAAACACACTGATGAAACACGCTTCATCTGAACATGCCACGATTTGCTTTTTTGGTGCAAAATAAAAACAATGTGTTTATATTAAGAATATTCCGGCAAATATTGTATCAAATTAGTTAGACATCACCTTTTAACGCATCCACCTCTTATTGCTAATTCATAATAAATAAAGGTTGATTGTCCCAACCGTTGAAGAAATGATAACGAAAAATCAATATATAATTCATCTGTAAATGAAAACTATTTACATGTTATGACCGCTAATGCGCATATACAGGATCTGGCAAAGAGTTTAGTGAGGCCCTGGGTGGTAACCATCCACGTGAACAATTCACCGTGATACTGTTGACGTATGAGCGGGAACAGGTGCTGCTGGACAGCGTAGCCAGACTACGGGGCCTCCCCTATCTGAACTCGGTGATTGTAGTTTGGAACTCGCCACGGCCTCCCAGCCCCGAGCTTCGCTGGCCCGACATTGGTGTACCCTTACACGTCATCAGAGCGGCGAGAAATTCCCTCAATAATAGGTTAGTAGTTGAGTGAAAATCGTGATTGTACATGGTCAATGAATACGGACTATATAAAGAAGGTTTACACAAACGGCCAAATCGTGCCCAAAGGATAGAAGAAAACAATTTTTAGGTGTCATTGTCTTACCCATTAGTAAACAACATGCATTCATGGTGTAAATAGCCGAACGAATACAACGTTGCCATATGTACAATATTAATAAATGCTATAAAATATCTGCATTTATTCAACTCGGGTTGCTTTTGCATATTACGTTTATTATATATATGTATATTACAAAATAATACTATATCAGTATGTAAGATTCTTTAAATTTTCTTTGGACATTGTATTATATTTTAGCATTTTTAAATAAGAAACTTCATAGTGTAGATAAAAGTTATCAATGCTCTGTTTAGCTACATTCACAAAACCACAATTTTAGTAATCTTCGGTAAACAAATTATATTACAGTAATATAACTCGTAACCAATATTTTCAAATTATATATTGCACTTTATTCTCTTTGTTTAATGATGTTAGATTTTTACCGTTGGAGAACATAATGACAGAAGCGGTGCTAAGCGTTGACGATGACGCTCATTTGCGACACGACGAGATTCTCTTCGGATTCAGGTAATTCAGGATTCACAATTAATGCTTTATTTAATTTTGGAACGATATGACAATTGTGTCATATCGTTCCACGTGATGTTTTAAAAAAACGGCTTTTCTCCTAATTTTTTTTACAAAATAACTTGACAAAAATTTATAATTTCGTTATTTTAATATAAAATATTCATATCAATTTTGTGTGTAATGGCAAATTAGAAAATAAAGTAGAAGAGAGGCTAGTAGAAGATCAGTTTGGTTTTAGGAAGAACAGATGATGTATCATTGTTATAAATTATTAATTATTCATTAATACAATTAATCAATAATTCAATAAAAGCAACAAACTGTTTTACTTAGAATTGAGGGGGAAGAAGAGATAGCAAGAATAGGAAATGGAGCCGCCGGCAGGGATGTACACTTCGTCCTTGTTATTTAACCTGTGTATAGAAGATGCAATAAACAAGTTAAAAGAAGAGTATAGTGTAGGTATGAAAATTCAGGTAGAGGAAATATATATGTTGAGGTTCGCCGACGATATAGCTATCTTGGAAGAAAGGGAGCAGAATTTAAAACAGGTATTAAATGATATGCAGGAAGTAATGACTAGGGATTATAACATGAAAATAAATATAGGCAAGACCAAAGTGATGAATTGTGACGAAAAGGAAACCAGGTGAAAAATAAAGAATTAAAATAGGAGCTGAGGAGAGATTGACAGATGACTTGATTATTTAACTAACTGCTAGAAACAGAAATGAACCATTCAATAAATTTCCTGGATTTAGCTATCAATAGAAATATTACTAAACTAACCTTTGATGTTTATAGTGAATCTACATGCACACCTATTACCAACCCGGCCAATTCTTCACATCCACACAAATAAAAAATAAGAGTCTACCATTCTACCAGAAAAACCATTAATCATTTGCTTAACGATCATGTAGATTTAATGTCTCCTCTTTGGTTCAATTTAAGTCCTAGCGTATATATTATATGTGGCATTAGAAAATGCTGTCGTATACTTGATAATGTTCGTAAGAGTCGCCTACGAATAAATTTCTAATAATAAAAACGAAATGACATTTTAAATTTCCTAATAAATACATTTAACTTTAGGACAAAACCGGCTAATACACCCCGATGATTTATAATTAAGTCGGACGACTTAATCTGCTAGAATACTGACTGTTTAATATCTGACTTTAGAGTTTGGCGCGAGCATCGAGATCGTATCGTTGGCTTCCCTGGCCGTTACCACGCATGGGACATCAACACGCAGAGCAGCTGGCTGTACAACTCGAACTATAGCTGCGAATTGAGCATGGTGCTGACTGGAGCTGCCTTCATACATAACCATTATTTGCATCTTTATTGGAAGTGGCTACCTCAAGCGATAAGGGACAAGGTGAACGCTTTTTCGTCTT
This sequence comes from Leptodirus hochenwartii, assembly GCA_947310635.1. Lineage (NCBI taxonomy): Eukaryota > Metazoa > Arthropoda > Insecta > Coleoptera > Leiodidae > Leptodirus > Leptodirus hochenwartii. The sequence goes on from OX371184.1 coordinate 30,095,735, forward strand.
ATTTCCGATTTGAAGTTGATTTATGACTTTTGAAAGAAAAGCCTCATGCAGTTTTCTTAGATTCTGATAAACTGATCAATAAAAAAAAAGAACGTACCGCATTTATTTTATAATATAATATTACTATAGAATATCACCCAAATACCGTAATTTAAAGCATTAGGTAGCTAGATGCGCATTTCGAAGCGCATTGCGATATAATTATATATATATCAATCACGATTCGTGACAGAGGCATTTTATTTAGTTCTATCTTGTGCTACTGACGATCGGGGCATAGCCATTGAAATGTACATCTAGTAAAATTTATATTTTAATTTAATATTTAGGTGGATGAATATATGAATTGTGAGGATATTGCCATGAATTTCCTAGTGAGTCATATAACACGAGCGCCGCCCATTAAAGTAACATCACGATGGACTTTCCGATGTCCAGGTTGTCCTCAAAGTCTTTCAGAGGATGAGACGCATTTCCAGGAGAGACACAAGTGCATTAATTTCTTTGTACAAGTGCGTATTATTTTCGCACGAGTATTTATTTGAACTTTAAACATATGGTTGTTGTAGGTGTTTGGATACATGCCACTTTTAAACACGCAGTATAGAGCAGATTCGATATTATTCAAGACCAGAATACCTCATGACAAACAAAAGTGTTTTAAATTTATTTAAGCGAAATGCAGATTGTAATAATGTTGCGTCGTGCGAAATTTCGATGCAATTGTTACTATCTTATGTATTGTGATATTTTAGATTTGTAAATGAGTAGTATATTATTTGTAAAAACATTGTGTTATCCGTCCCAAGTTTTATTTATTCCACCATTGCCACTATTAGTGAAATCGAAAATATGAAATATGAATATTATTCACGAATATTGAAAATCATTCTTGTGCACTTCGGCATAGCAAATAGGTTGGGGAATTTTTGTTTATGCGTTAAAAAACGTTTTATACACGTAACTGATCCATTTTAATACCTCCGCAAAATTTTATTTACATAGATATTGATGTGAGAGACATCAATATCAATTATGAAAAATTGGTGTTCTGTTTTGGTCCATTAATTCTGCTATTAAATGAAACGAAATTTAAAGCTTTACCCTCTCCTGTTCGTTAGGGTTATGTGTAGGTCCAAAGGGCGTCAATCTATATATATCACATATATCAGAGTGCAGCACTATGATATTTGTGGACATGTAATTACCCTCTGATTCTGTCTTTTAGATGAATTTGCAATGTCAATGTATAGTATATACCTTGTCATTGACCTAGTATATGGTATATATAATGAGTAATCTATAAAAAAATTTAAAAGATTTATAATTGTTATTGACGTTGAAGAAGATTCAATGCTTTACTTATTTTTAAAGATGTTAAAAATAGGTGTACCGTTTTTATGTTGGTTCATTATTCTATTGGAACGATGTTCTACAGGATTCTCCTCTCGCTGATAATTAGGGTTATGTATAGTTGCACTTGTGTTTTAAGGAGCAGTTAACATCAACAAATATTTATAATTTTACCGTGAAAAGTAGAGAAATTAACTCCAAATATGTCCGATAGCGCAGCCAAAAACGAATACAGTGATTCGGACCATAAATCAGATATCGACTTGGACTATGATCCGGAATACAATCCAGATACGTTAGCTGATTACGATACAGATTCGCGCACTGCAGATGCACCTATGGACCGTGAATTGTCTTCTAGTTCCGCTTCTGTGCATTCACCAAGGGACCATACCTTCTACACATATGATCGTTGTGATGCTAGTATAGATATAGACATCAAAGACGAACAGCTTCGCATCAAGACAGAATTAGAGACACATGACCTATACCTATATGCCTGATGCACATGTAGAAGAGATTTGGTAAGAATGTGATATATGCCACAAACAATTCATTCGAAAAGATGAACTTTCATTACATATACGCAGAATGCATAATAAGAATAAAATGCCTGAATGTAATATTTACCACAAGAATTGTACCAGTAAGAGCTACTTGAAAGTACATATGCGCACACATACAGGAGAGAAATCACATGAGTGTAATGTCTGCCATAAACGATTCACTAGCAACCATATACTTTCATGTCACATTCGTACACATATAGGAGAGATATATATGAGTGTAATGTCTGCCATAAACGATTGACTAGCAAGCTTATACTTTGAAATCATATTCGTATACATACAGGAGAGAAACCAGATGAGTGTAAAATCTGCCATAAACAATTTATTAATGGTAGTAACTTGAAGGTAAACATGCGTACACATACGAGGGAGACACCATATGTGTAATATCTGCCATAAACGATTAACTAGCCAGCATATACTATCAAATCATATTCGCACACATTCAGGAGAGAGACCATATAGGCATGGGCAGCGTTAAGCAGGTGCAAGGAGGTTCGCTTGCACCTTCTCTGTAAGTTTAGTAAGCTATTTACTCGGAGGTGTAACCTGTCAAATCGCAAACTCTTCACTCGGAGAAATACCATCAAAATTATTTACGCACGTATAGACGATAAACATATATTTGGATGTAATAAGATATAAACTCATCATAAACTATTACTTTTAAAATTGTATTCATTTCATAGATAATGTGCCTCTATATATCGATTTATTATGATCCGGGAGAACGTTAGCAGCTTTGAAGTGAGTGATTTCAATAAAAAAAATATATATTTTTTTAGAAATTAGCAATTATATTTTGTAAACTGACTAAAGAATAGTTTTTATAAAAGGAAATAAGTATATAAAATAATAAAACTCTTGTATAAGTCTATAACATTGAATTATTATTATTAGAATTAATTATTATGAATTATCTATTATTATTATTATTTGGTGATATTCTATACAATTAATTATTAATTGATTACAGAAAGAGAGAAAAAAATGCATGCCCTGCGAAATATAAATGACATTGACATATGGAAGTACAGCAAGATTGAACTTCGAAGGCGAGATTCCGGAACCATCGAATTTTTAAAGTTATTATCAACAAGTTAGGTAGATAGACAAAAAATAAACTAATAAAATTATTTTAGGCATCTTATAAGAATGCTTTATATTATTGGAGATATAAAGTAAAAAAAAATGAAGGAATATAAATTTTGTACCAACTTGAAAAATGAAGAAGCAATATTAGTGGACATTTTAAAGCTTACAATAGGAAGAGACAAGGAAAGGTCAATCTTCAAAGCGGCCGATTTTTTGATATTATTTATACATAAATTAAACTTTTAAGTAACCATTTAATTTGTAAGGTAATGTAACACACACTAGGTAGATGGACGATATTAGAACCGTTCTCGGATGCCAAATAAACTAATCTTTTTAGTAATGCTACGAGAATACGTAAAATGGTTCAAGATGTAAAACCAAAAGAAATTGAGAAAAGCCATAATGTTGGTGGTAGACCATATCAAAACGGTGGCTGCGTTCGGAGTTGACAAATTTCGAAGATTCCACATGTCTAAATATATAAATAATCATCTAATTTTTAATTAATAACATCACATCATTTTTCAAATGTGAGTTTACCTATACCATTACAATTTTTTAATAATTTAATTATATTATATATCTAATTAGAAATCTATCAATTTTTGATTTTAGATAAATATCTTTTTGTCCACGTTACGGTAGCTGCAGCAGAAAACCTCAGGATAATGCAAAAACAGATTCAAATTCAAATGATTCGCAATACATAAAATTACCATTTAGAGTAATGATTATTTTTAAAATAGGGCAATAAAAAACAACTTTGCTTTTACTATCAAGTGGAGGTATATTAATGTTTCATTGTTTATAGTTTCGGCTATGATGCCATCATCATCAGAATGTATATTTTATCATAACGGCGGTTTATATATATTTTTTACAGGTAAATACACTAACTGTATACTCCGGTACAATCACATTTGTTTGTGATAAATTTAAATCCGGTAATGGCCCACCTAATTCTTTAATTTTTCTTTGTCCTGAAGAAAAACTCTACAAAACTCTATTTTCAATAACGAACTAACACTATACATTTTTATCAAATTATTTCTATTACATATATTCTTGGAGAAACACGTGGCAAAATCGTACATACGTAACTACACAGAACAAGGCAACTGTCTTATCTGGCTATTCTATATCAATTTTCCTGTATACTAGACTAGGCTTCTCTGTTGGGACGTTAAAGAATCGCGGCCCGGAATAGCTTAAAACAACGATATATTCTTAGCTGTAGCAGCACCGTGACGTCACGTTTCCATAGCAACGCGGTCAAACTAGATTGTATGCGCTCTACCGCTTGCAATACCTAGGATGAGTGCATCTGCATCTAACTCTTAATTGCTCGCTGCCATACCGTGTTGAGTTGAGTGCTATCGCGACGCAATCTTTATCTTTTAATAAAAATAATGCAGAGTTCAAATATTACAATACACTTATATATCTACGGTGATGCGCTCAATGTTCAGGGGGGCCGCGCGGCAGTGCGGCCTCGAAAGAAACTGCCACTGATATGTACATTGATAACATTCCAGACCTAATATTAGAAACTTTATCATCCAAGCAATAATTCATTCTTCTGATTCTTGGACTCGTAAGTTTTCTGTTTTCCATCATCCGAGATTAATATTATTATTATTGTTTATTAAATAATAGTACTATTTGCCTCTTACTTTGAAATAAATTCTTAAATAAAACTTCATTCGCTTATGCAGGCCTGAAATAATGATATATGATGTCGAGTAGTACGTGTACATTTAATACAATTTATGTTCTGGTTTGTGTGACTTCAATTTGGAATGTTTTAAATAAATTACACACATCTGATTGAGTCGAATTGAGAATGGAATAGTGTTTAATGATTTGCCCAGTCTTTCAATTATTGCTATACAGGATTCTGAATCCTACATGCATTCATGCTGCAATTAATAAATATCCCATTTTAAGAAGACCATTTCTTCAATTTGTATATGCAAGCATACATGTGATTATTATTCGTGTTATTTTTATAGTATCTAAAATAGAATCGTACCATATGAAAGCCGTGGTGCGATTTTACAATAGATGTAATGTCACTCTTGTAATGACGCTTTTGTAGCGTTTGCCGTCGACTGCGCCAGCGGTTAAAATAAACCGCGAAATAAAAGACTTGTTGTTAGATTCTTGTTTATTCACTGAAACAGTGTTTGATGTGTGAACTCTTAAAATTGCTGAATCTTGAATGTTGGAATTAGAAATGTCGATGTGAACTGTTGACCTGGGACTGAGGAATATGATTGATTATTCTGAGGCGGAACTGAGCTCTGGTGTTTGTATATATAGTATATGGTCACAGGTTGATGTAGTTAAGGGTGGTTGTATGATGCGCGGGGTGTGTTTAGGTAACGATGGTTAATGCGTACAATGGTAAATGGTACTTTGCCTATCTTGATTACGGGGAAAGGATAAATAATATTTAAGCAAGGTAGAATGGAGACTTCCTAATAGCACAAAGGATGGCGATTCTTGGGAAAATTAATAGAATGGAAAGATTGAATACAAGTACGAATGAAAGGAAAATATTGAAATTATATCTAAGAGGGTTGAATAAGAAATATATATACATATGGGGATATTACACTCCCCCCCTTTTGAAAACGAAAAATATTGATGTATGAAATAGGAGATATTTTTAGTGGGATAGTTTTAAATTTATGCTATAACTTATTAACTAACATAAAGAAAAACAGTAATTTTTTTTTTTTTTTTCATGATAAACGTCATTATAGAAATAAACATTAAATAGGTTTAGGATATCTGGGAAAATCATATTCATTTACATTGTATAGCTCATTTTAAAACATGCACTTAAATATAATATGGTCTGATTTGTATAAAAGGATTATTTTTTTTTGTTAGATTCGAGGTTTATATGATCAAAGAATGTGGAATTATTATAGTTAGGTTAAATGAGGATATCCTACTATGGTAATCATTGCCTAAATGTATTTTGGTATATTGATCTAGAAAATTCTAATATAATAACCTAAAATAAGTACAATAAAGTAAGCTTTATAATTTTAGGACACTGTCAATTTCCCGTTTGATATAGTGTGATCCCGAAATTTAGTTTTATATTTTTTTTGTAGAGAGTTATTTATTTCTATAATTTGAGTGTAATAGCTAGTGGTGAATTGGATTAATTTGCAAGAAAAGCTGGTTTCAGTTTGTCTTTATGGACAATTATTTCTTTTTTCTTAATCTTTAATTTACAATTTACATTTGAGACGTCAACTATTTCGTATGGGCCTGTATACCGTGCCGATAATTTCTTGGAGACACCCGGTTTATTTTGTTCGACTAATAGGTAAACTGAATCACCGATATTATAATTGGTGGCACTGGCTCTTTTATCATAATATACTTTATTAATTTCTTTTGATTTGATGATATGTTCTCGAGCTAATTCGCGACTGCGTTGGAGTTTTACTTTCAATTCATCTAGGTAATCATCGTAACAGTATTTATGTTCGGGAGATCGAAGGAGATTTTTAGGTAAAATAGGTTTATATCCAAATATAATTTCATAGGGTGTGAATTTCGTTGATGTATGCGTGGATGTATTGTACGAGAACATAGCGAAATCGAGATATTCCTCCCATTCCTCTTGTTCATGTATGTAATGTTTTAAATAATCTGCTAACGTTAAATGGCTTCGTTCCAAAGCACCGTTTGTTTGGGGTCTATAAGCTGAGGTCGTCACGTGTTTGATTTTAAATAATTTTGATATATTTTTAATTAATGTCGAATTAAATTCGCGGCCTTGATCTGTCAGGATTATTTCTGGTATTCCAAACTTACAAATGAATTGAGTGACTAATGTTTTAGCTACCGTTACTGCTTCATGATTTGGAATTGCAAAAGCTTGTGAAAATTTACTGAGGTCATCTTGCAGTGTTAACACATATTTATTCCCATTTACAGTTAATGGTAGTGGTCCTACGATATCCAAAAATATTTTCTCCAATGGTTTTTTACTAGTTGTTGTGATTTCCATTGGCATTTTGTTTTTCCTCCGGCTTAGCTTATTGATTTGGCAAGATTCACAACCTTTAATGAAATTAGTTATGTCCTTTTTCATACCCTTCCACTTGTATTCTTGTTTAATTCGCATATATGTTTTGGTAAAACCCGAATGACCAGCGCTAGGGCTAATATGATTCTCTTTCAATATTTCGTCAAATTCATCTTCTGTTGGTTTTGTTAATATATTGTAAAAAATATTTACGGTTATTTCGCTAATTTTGAAAACGTATCTTATGATTGCCCTGATTTTTTCCCAATGCAGTTTATCAAATGTGGT